>CM074586.1:3634375-4356250 GCA_037305975.1 Chrysolophus pictus | reverse complement strand
TTCTTTTTTTTTCTTTCTCTAAACTGTCTTATTTCCATGCAAAGCATAGAATGGGAATTGTATAGGCACATGAATAAATAATGTGACAGATCTGATTTAAAGGGAATTTCGAACTTTGCATGAGAATATATCCATATCATTCTTTCCTCTCTAAAACAGCATTAAAGAGTTTTTATAAACAGATCAGCACCTGTCAGTAAGCTAGTTATGTTATTTGGCTTTTGCCTGGCAAATGTTTTCAGTAAACAGAGTCAATTCCTGCACTAAGGGCCTGTGGGATTTTTCAGATAAGCCTGTCAAAGTGAAGTCTTCCTATAGTGGAGTTTGCAGAACTGAATGTATTTGAGGACTACTACCTATGAGAGGATTAATCTTGTCATTAACTGCAGTTTAAGTATTTGATATTATCTTTAGCCCCTTGAGCCTCTGTTTTTCCCGAGCCCTTTCAAGGTAGATGTTGCTGAGCCTCACCCTTCAACATAGCTTGCATTATGTTATTTCAGCACATAGTTAAATGAAAGTGTACTGAAAGCACACTGATCACTTACAACTATTTCTAATGTACTTTTAAAGAAATAATGTTCTTACAAGTAGAAAATTACAGAAGTTGCAACAAGTACTGTTCTCTAATTTTTTTTGTTTTTTTTTTTTGCTCTTCAAGCTGTGTCCAGCCTTTTCCTTCTTTTACAGTCTTCTTTCAGAATAGTCCAGCTATTGCAATTTCATCTGTTCAACCTTTTCTCCAAGGATTTGCACTGTGGGCTGTATTTGATTGCTTTCTTCTCTTTCCTGTCATGCCCTGTCATAAGCTTTTCATTGCTGCATTGGGATTGTCGAAAGCGTCATGTCATCATTTTTCATTGAAACTGAGAACTTTTTTCAGTGTGTATATAGCAGGAGTTAGATGTGAAATACTTCTCAAGGGTACTGGCTTGTGCTTTTCTGTCAGCCAAATTGTGTGCTGCATGAAAACCCCATGAACTTCAGTAGCTATGAATTGAGAGCTGTCTTCCCCCACCCCCTACAAGCACTGGTGCTGTTCCTGACCTAGCAGTAACTTGCCCTTCTTGTTCATCCATCTAGTATCCTTCATAGTGCCTGAATAAGTTACTTGAATAAGTAATACTGCATGAGCTAAATTGCGTAGCACTACTCAGGACTTTGCTGAGTAGTTTACCTCTTTCTGCACTGGCGTAGTAGTGTGCTCCATAGACTAGGATTTAGGTGGCAAGGAGAAAAAGGTAAAACTTAACACCTTTCCATAAAATATTTCACTTCTGATAACTTTTGTTCTAGGACAGGGTACTTCATTTTTTTTGTTGTTTGTTTTGTTTTTGTTCCTTATTTCCTGATCTATGCAGAATCTGTCTTATCTTGTCCTTATTTCTTGTTAGCAAGCGTCCCCTAAGGAATTGTAAGCTTATCAAACTGTTTCTTCGTTGCTTGGATGATACCTGTACTATCTTTTAAATCCTTGTTTTGACATTTAAATCTTAAAGATAAATTCCACTACTGTTAAGTAAAGCTTTGTGGATCAGCTGCTGTTCTGATAATACTAGAAGAAAGCTGAGCAAAGGAGGGAGATAATTCCAGTAACATTGAGTATGTGAGATTGTGTGATCACCTTTACATGTAATTCTGTATGACTGTATTTATACACTGTTTTTTTTCCCTTTTCTTTTTAGCACAAAAAACTGGGGCCAAAGGGAGACATTGATGTCAACCTGGAAGACAAGAAAGAAGAAAAAAAGCAACAAGGAGAACTTTACATGTGGGATGCAATAGAACAGGTACAGCTTAATGATGTTTGCAGTGGTTTGCTACTATGCTGTGTAATACTGGAGGAAGCATATGTGAGTTTTCTTGGTATTTGTATCCTCAGTTCATGATATGATTGAGGGGAGATTTGTTTAGTGCTGGAAATTGTCATTTAGGGTCTGACTGTTATTTTATTAATAAGTTTTGATCTCTCTCAACTTTTAGCAATGGACTCGGCACTACTGTGCTATTGCTGATGGAAAGCTTTCATTCAGTGATGTCATAGAACAGAATGCAGAGGAGGATTCATCGAAGGTGATGGCTATTTTTTATTACTTGTATTCTTTTTAATCTCTCATTTTATTGTTTATAGATATGTATTTTTTATGTTGACATTATTGAAATTAGAGAGAATCTGTATCTGACAGTATGTGTATCTACAAATAAGTTTTTAAAAAGGGATCTTTGCCAAGGTACTCCAGTTATCTCTGTTTTTAATAAGAAATATACCTATGTTTTCCCTTGGCTAATTGAGGACATACAAATGATGAGTACAAAGACAAAGAAAAGTGGTTTTGGTAGTTAAATTTTAACTGATGTATCTACTGACAGTCCAAGTTCTTATATGCCTTTGCCTAAGTATTATTAATTAGAAATGGACAATAAAAATTCTTATTTTATGGTCTAGGAGGTAAAACATACTGAACTGCACTTAAAAGAGAAATGGTTCCATGGAAAAATGAAAGAGGGGAGAACAACTGCTGAGAGGCTGCTCCAAGAATATTGTGCTGAAATGGGTGGCAAGGATGGGACATTCCTAGTTAGGGAGAGCGAGGCTTTCCCTAATGATTGCACCTTGTCATTCTGGTATGGTGATTGTCATAAAAACTTTGTATGAATTCTGTTTATCATATTGCATTGCGTAAAACTATGTATCCTGTAAATATATCTTTGTATCTGAGAGGAAGTAAGAAAATAAATATTTTTTTTTTAATCAGAATGGTAGAATTGGATTTGAGAGACTGTTTTCTGCATTGAACTTCAGTGCACAGAATAGCACCTTATGGCAGAGCAGGCTGTACCTGAAGGGTTGCAGTTATCAAGACGGGACTGACTGGTCTGATCTATTTTTCTTTTTCTCACATTTCTGTTCCTCCGTCATTATGCAGGATTTGTTGCTTCTTCTATAAATGGGCCAAAACTTGATCTTTTAGTTTTGGGATAAATTACAAGTTTCCACACTGATCTGTCATTTCCACACTCGTGGCTTCTATTAGCAGAGATTTATCTTTTCAATGAAAATATCCACTTGAGGGAAAATAATAATTCTGCATGATAGTTTGTTGGGTGTGGTTTTGGTTTTTGTTTTTTGCTCTTTGGTGAAGAGTCTTTCAGGTGGATTTCTGAGCTATTGGAGTTGTCAGAATAAATTTTGAAGAGAGTGCTTGCAACATTTTGAACAACTGTGTACTGACAAATAGTATTTTAGGGATTGTGATAACGCTTGTCAGGATTTTTGTAGCTGTTGCTACTTAGGTTATTTTAAGAGATAATACAGATTTCTTGCCTTTTCACAAGTTTACCAAGTAGATAACTATTAATGGGTGAGGAAATGCTTAAGAGTAAAAGCTGTTATAATGCCTTTCTTTTCCTCTTATCCCCTCTCTTTGCTTCTTCAGGAGATCAGGTAGAGTCCAGCACTGCCGTATCCGTTCTTCAAGTGATGGGGACACTGTGAAATACTACCTGACAGACAATGTCACTTTTGATAGCATCTATGATCTCATTCAACACTACAAGGAGGTCCACCTGAGATGTGCTGAATTTGAGTTGCGTCTGACTGATGCTGTGCCTAATCCCAGCCCTCATGAAAATAAAGAGTACGTACAACAGAAGGCAAGCAGCAGGGCTGTTATGTTATAGAGTATTTTGTATTTCTTGTATGATCTTGGATTTTTGTGTGAAGATTTTCCAAATTCAAGAGCATACCTGAGTGTTCATGGATGTTAGAGGAGTAAACCTCCTTGAGAGATGGCAAATAAGATCACTGACTTTGTCAGAATCTGTTAAAACAGGGCAGTCACTGGGAGAGCAGTTTTACTAACAACAACTAGAAAAAATCAGTGAGAACTGTATTGCTGTGGAAGTGTGTAATCTCTTCCTTCTCTGCTTAGTGATTTATAGTACCCATTGGGTTGGGTTAGATATTTAGTAGTTGACTGTGATATAGCAACTGTGCCATCTGGAAACTCTTATAACTGGAGCAGCAGGCCCAAAAGAGTTACCTTTCCCTAATCCTCACTTCCAACTGACCCTTGTCAGAATTGGTAAGGCTGACTTGGCCCCATGCTGATTGGAAGTAGTGTAGCTTGATGTTTATTTCCAGCTGCTACTTACCTGACGTAGATCACAGGCAGAGCTTGCTCTTGTTTGATGGGAGAACACTCTCATCACTGCCCTTTGATCTGTTTTCTCTGCAATCAGAAAAAAGAATTCTCCTGTGCTTGAAAAATATAGATCTATGACTTTAAGCTTCTCAATCCCACTGTCCACATCACCAACCATGATGTTAAATAACACTACTTCCAGTGCTGACCCCTGAGGGATACCACTTGTCACTGGTCTCCACTTGAACATCAGGCAGCATTCTCGAATGCAATCACTGAGCCAATTCCTTATCCACTGAGTGGTCATCTGTCAAATCTCATGTCTCTCCCTTTTAGAGTCAAATACCTAGTAGGATTAAGGAAAAGCCCAAATACAGATAAATGAAAGTACTATGTCAAAACTGTGATTGTAACTACTGAAAACTGAATGGCAGATGAGAAGTAGAATCAAAATAGAAAAAGTGACTTTGTTTTGCGAAGAAATGCTGATTTATGTTTTATCATTGCAGGGAGGCAAGGTGTTCTGCCATCTTCTTGATGGTTTAATCCAAAACAAGCTGTTGTATTACAGTATTTTGTAATAAGATGCTTTTGTAGATGGCGAAGTGTGGAAAATTGAATGCATAATTTTTCTTGTAGTGTTAGAGATTCTGTTGTTAGTAACGCTACCTGTTAGTGTTACTGAATTACATTAGACAAGCTTTGTAATCCTTTGTCCATTTTGATTTTTGACTAGTTGGTACTATAGCAACTTGAGTCGAGGAGAGGCAGAAGATATGTTGATGCGAATTCCTCGAGATGGAGCCTTTCTGATTAGAAAGAGAGATGAGCCTGATTCATTTGCCATGACTTTCAGGTAAGAGAAGTCAGATATGAATACATTATCTAGTAGCCAAGAGTGTTCTGGTTTTTTTGTTTGTTTCTTTGTTTTTTCTCTCATTTCAAAATGGGCTTTTTTGATCCATAAAGTCATGCTGTCAAATACTGAGAAATTAGTGAGGTGTGAGAAAGTGTACAGCAGTAAATTGTCAATGGAGTAAACCTTAATAACTTTACAAAAGTATTTGGGCACCAGTTGTCCCTTTTTTCCAGTGCAGAACTGTGACCCTTCTTTACTTCCTTGATGTTCCTTGCAACAGAGAGCTGTTTTGTACTTCTTTCTGGTGCTGGCTCAGCAATAATTCTAGGTCCTTATCCTTGGGAAATTCCACCCTGTCATCTAACTGACTAAAATTTGTTTGGTATCTGTCAAAACAACACTGTTTTCTATCTATTTGTAGGCTTTTATTGCCAGGGAAAATATTTTTGAAACTCTGGTGCCTATAACAATATTAATAAAAAGTATAGAATTACGGTATTCTCCATTGTGCCTTCAAATCAAATTGTGTTTGAGGTGAGTTTGAGTCATTGCTTAGGGACAGCAGCAGATCAGCAGCAGTGGATTCCGATGGGACTCTCAGTCTGATTCTAGACATTTATGTTAGTCTGAAAGTGACAGAATACCCTTGTGTAGGGGAACAAAATAGGGAAATTTAATCGAGGCAGAAACATGGATTTTTCCCGAGGCCCCACACATTGTAGAAAAGTCAGAATATCTTTTTGTGAATTTAATCAAGCAAATGGAATTCTGTTTGAATAAAAGATGTTTTGGAAGAGGGAGAAACTATTTCACATGGTTAAATGCATAAAGCAATTTTAGTCTAGTTTGCAGCACTGATGCTTTTGCTATGCCAGTACCTTTAACAGCACTCGTACTTGTTTCACAGAGCTGAGGGGAAGGTGAAGCACTTCCGAATTCAGCAAGAAGGTCGCCATTTTGTGCTTGGAACATCAGCCTACTTTGAGAGTTTAGTGGAGCTGGTCACATACTATGAGAAGCACCCTCTGTACAGGAAAATGAAATTGCGTTATCCCGTGACTGAGGAGCTGCTGGAGCGCTACAGCACAGTAAGTGATGTCCTTTGTATGAGTGCCAAGTGCTTTAGCAGATGGAGTCCCAAGTCTGGGTCTGGTGGAGCTGGCTTTGGTTCTGGTTATGATAGATGTCCTTCAGGGAAGCTTAAGCAGTCTGTGAAATCAAGATAGTTACACTGACTTCTCTAGAAGTTTGTGAGACATGTGAAGGAAAAAGCTTCATCTTTGTTAACGGGGTGGCTTCTGATTTCCTCATGATTTGATTAGAGAAGCTCCTCCATGATGTAGGAGATATTGCTCTGTTTTTGATAATAGCCTTACCTGCAGTTGGCCCTCTCTTCTGTTTTTGGAGTAGGCAGAAATCTTAAAGAAAGAAAGATTCTGCTGTGCCTGTCATCCTGGACAGACAGTAGCTTTTACTTCACCACTTTGGAGTTTTCCCAGGGTGGTGTCCTGCTGCCTTTTGTGGTAGAAAGTGAGAGGTACCTCTGGAGGCTCACTCTTTGAGATAAGTGTGAGGAGATTTCCCCCAGAGATACTTGTCTGTTTGCTGACTAAAAAGGGAAACCGGATAATTAGCTTAGGATAGATGTCTGTACTTTCTGGATGGATGTGTTTCATGATGAGAGAGCTTCAAACAGGTAACTGACTTGAAAAGCCTGAGATGACCTCATCTATTTTCAAATGTATGGCTGTTGGAAGCTGCAGGAAAAAACAAATTTGCCATCTTTCAGGAAATTCAAGTCTATTTTTTTTTTTCTGTCTCTTCTGGAGAGGCTAAAAGGGGCAGAAAGAATTTTAGATCTCGTGGCTGTATTAATATTGCTGTTCAGCTGTGTTCAACTACAGAGATGAGGAGGGAAGCCAGACACCCGTATTATGATCTTCAGTTTGCATCTCTATTGTCAGAAAGGTATTTTTCTAATTTTTGATTACTGTAATTTACCTTTTTTCCTTTTTCCCATTTTTTAGGAAAAAGATATAAACTCTCTTTATGATGTCAAGATGTACGTGGAACCCAGTGAAATCACCCCTACAGTGGTATGTTTTAGGAGATACAGCCTTCACGTTTTCTCTTAGACTTCTGAAAATGATGAGAACTGTTTGGTGATTTCCTGTTATCAGCAATGAAAAGGTTAACTGAAAGTGTTAGGCTGCTTGATTTATGGGAGGATTAGGCAGGTGAACTTTTGAATGGTGTGACTTTTTTTCTAATATCCACTCAAATTTTGTACCGACACAATTTCTCTGTGCAAATCCTGTATTGATTCACCCATATTGAGAATTCAGGTACTTCTTGCTATTTGGTCTGTGGAGGTGGCTTGAATTGTACATGTGCTTATTCAGATATGCTCCAAAATTTAATAACAAGTGGCACAGCAAACATTTCCTTACCTCTAATTCTTGTTATTGTCTCCTACTAGATTCTCCTAAAAGTTCACCTGATTGTTAATTCAGTGGCTATAACTTTCTTTTAGTCTTTTTGGCTAATGTATTTACATTGTTACTGAAGAATTTAAGTACTAATAAATTCAAGATAAAGTAATTATTTGTTCTACTGTGGTTTGGAAGTGGAAGCTCTCTGACTGACTACTTCTAAGCCTATGTGCTCCAGCTGCATATGAATACATGGAATGGTGATAGATTGACACTTCACTTTTTTTTTTTTGCTACAGTAATTATGTTGCGGTGCTCTTCAAAAAACAAACAAAACATTTTTTTTCAAGCTGATACTTGAAAAATAGCAGTTTAGTAGCATTACTTGCTTCCAACAATAGATGTCACTATGGAACTTTAATACCGCGTTTTCTGAGCTTCATAACAACAACAAAAAAGGATCCAATTCCACCCTCTCCTCCACCTCTTAAAAAAAATAAAATTGCATTATTGATCATTTTATGACCTGTCCCCCTAGATGACCTGTTTGCTTTGTTTCTCTTAAAGCCTCAGAGAACGGTGAAAGCCTTGTATGACTACAGAGCCAAACGAAGTGATGAATTGAGCTTCTGTCGAGGAGCTTTAATTCATAATGTCACAAAGGAAACTGGAGGCTGGTAAGGACAAAGATTCCTCGTAGGAGAACTTCTAGTGACTTACTGGATGGGAGAGCAAGATTAAACTTTGGATAGCATGTTTTTAAAAATCTTTGCTTGTTAAATGTGGCCTTATAAATGTTAAAGCTGATATACTAAATGAAAGCAAAAAAACTCAAATGCAAGTCTCCTGTCATGTCTTTTGCATTGTTTGGCCCTACAGAACTAACCTCAGCTGCAGAATCTTCATTATGCCAGTGTATCAGTGTATCCCCTATTTCTCCTTTACTAATTTCATACTTCCTTAACATTTGTGTGTTCTGAGAAGTCGTGCATCTGTTACCTTTGTCATCATTGTTGTGTTTCTTTTGCTCTACTTCGTACTTCTCAGGAATGAAATCCATTTTATTTAGTTGTCTGTATAGTTTCCTTTCATAAGTGGTTTTGTTTCTTAGCTGCCTTGCAAATTGCTTAAGAATCTAATATTTCCCTGTAGTTTCTGCAGGGCAATCAACCACATAATAGTATTTTTAGTACTGGAGGGGGAAATGCCTCTTAAGTCATTAATTGCAGTCTACAGTAACTGTAATCCCTCTGAAATGATCTGTTACTACAGTTAATGATCACTTTGTTAGATCTTGCAACTACTTAATCACTTATATTTTTGGTGATTGCCAACTAGAGAAGCTATTGTTGGATATTAATGACCAATTTCTTGAGGATTGTTTCATAGAATCATGCTATCATTTCTTCATTAATGGCCTGTTGAAACACTTAAACTATTTTTTTTTTTCTCTATGTATGCTTTTCTTTTTAAATTCAGGTGGAAGGGGGATTATGGAGAAAAAGTCCAACATTATTTCCCATCTAATTACGTTGAAGACCTGTCGTCTGATAATTCTTCTGAGCTTGAAAGCCAGGTGAGGTTTAAGGTTTGTCTGTTCTGTTTCCCTAAAACACGCTGCCTGCTGGAAGTGGAAATCTGGTTTATGGACTTTGAATGCTGTGTTCAAGGGAATGCAGAATAAAGAAATGAATGCATTCTTTGCTGTTCTCTGTGCTGTCAAGCATTTTTGTCAGGATGTCCATCATGAAAAACTACTCAAGGAGATAACTGATTTGCTTGGATTTTAGGAGGTTCTGTTTTCCTGTATATTATACCAGTATGGATTTTTATTTCAGATAGCTTATCTAAGCTATAACTTGCCTGAAACTTAGAATTAGTTTGCCTTTTAAATATTACAGTGGACGTGCTTTCAATGAAAGTGTAATTAGATTTAGTGGTGTGTATTTACTGTTTGTTAATATTCTGTGCAGAAGGTTTTGTCAGCTGTATCTCCTGTTTTTCACAGATTATTGAGGACAATCCATTAGGCTCTCTGTGTCACGGCATATTGGTACTAAATACGTACAATGTTGGTATGTACTTTCTGATTTGTATATGTTGACTCCTGAACTTTCTGTGCTGAAGAGGATCCCTTGTGTTTAGCATAAAATACTTGGCTTTGAAAGCTATTTGTATTAATGTAGCAAATACTATTGATATTATAAAATGTTCTGAGACTAATTGTTCCAGCCCCATAAGAGCACTTACTACAGTGGCCAGGACTTGGCCACTAGCTGTTGCAACAATTCGACAATGACAGCATAGAATTAAAACTGGATTTTAGTGTAAACTTCTTGCTGCTTACCTAACAGTGAAAATGCCACAAGGGAAACACAAAAAGCCTTTTGTCTTCATTTTGGAACCTAAGAATCCAGAAGATCCGTGTGTTGAATTTGCAACTGATAAAGTAGAAGAACTGTTTGAATGGTACCAAAGTGTCCGTGAAATCACATGGAAAACTGCAGAAGAGGTATTGTTAAAAATATGCCCCTTTATTGGTTTTTAATATGTACTGCTGTAAGTTTACAATAGGATTCATTTTATACTGCTAAACCTTGCTAAGCTACATACCTAATCTATGCACCTGTACTACTGTTTCCACTTAAAAATGTTCTTCAGGACTTCCTTTTCCTTCTCTGATGTATTAATTTACTTTCCTGTTGTCTTTTTTAGTACTTAAGAAGTCTTTGACATGGCCAAAATGCTCTTGTGTTGACTATGCTTAAGAATACTGTTTTCTTTGCTGTTTCTACTCTTCATTACTGAGTGGGTGTTATGAATGATGGAAAATATTTTTCCGTATCGTGTTGGCTTGTGCTGCTTATCTTTCATCTAGAGTGGCAATATTCCGAGGGTCATCAGAATCCATTTATAGCAAGCAAGTTAATACCTGAAGCAGAGGGGGCAGCAAATTCAGCAAGGGAAAAAACAGCAGGAACTGCTGTTGAAAAAGGAGAGATGTGCTTCTTATGCCAGGCTTCTGTTTAGAAATAAAAATGAGAAAAAGAGAAACCTGGTCTAGAAGAAGTGTCTCTAAATGGGTTGTTTTTCATAGCACATCAGCGGCTCTTGAGGAGCTTGGCAGCTTTCTCTCCCTCTGTATGGTTAGGGAACTATTAAACAGCCTGCATTCAAAGATGCTTTAAACTCATTTCTGTCAATCAGAAAGCTTTTCTCAATGTAGCCGCTTGAAATCCTTGCAGCATGGGGAAAGGAAAAAGGCGAGGAAAGGCCTTCTTTGCCAGTACAATTAACAGTCTAAATTTTGGGGAAGGAAAAAGTATAATGCTGCAGTATGACACAGACATATTTTCAGTTTATTTTGGGGATGTGCACGTTGTATATAGAAAGGTTTCCTGTACTTTGTTCATTACTAGCTCTCCTGGCTGGGTATCTCTGGTGCGTTATGTCTAAAAATGAGCTCAAGGCATCTGGAAGTGCTCCACTGCTATATGGAGCACTGCACACTGTTGAGCTATGTCTGGGAAACTAGTAAATCACTGAGTACAATGACACTTGTGTTTACATGTTTGGGTTTTCTTCCAAGTTTATTTCAATTCTTAATGCTGTATTCTTCCTTGCCTTTTTTAGACTTCAGTGTATAATCTCTGGTTCAGGGAAACATTCTAGGAACTCATCGGCTTCTCTGATTTTTCTTTCCTCTTCAGTTCATCTTGTTGAGAGGATTCTTTTGGAAGACTTCCTAATTGCTGCTGCTTCATAATCTCTTGTACCAAAGCTAATAGCTGTTGATATGGGGCTCTTCTAATATTTTCTGTCCTGTAATTGCTTCTTGTGTCTGAAAAGCCTCCAGCCAAAACATCTCTGCTCAGGGCAAGTCTTGCTGATTTCAGTAGCTTCCAGTCTGTGGCTGCAAGGACCTTGGCTCAGCTTCCACATAGCAGGTGCTTACAAACAGGAAACTATATCGTGGGCTTATTATTGGTGAGGTCTACATGATTACATGTGATTTTCTATAAGTAACATTTTTAGTTTCATGTGCAAATAGGAAATTACAGGAATGATGCTCTTCAGGATTGAATTTAGCTGTCTGGGAGTTACTAACAAGACCTAGGTCCTGCTTAAGATGGTAAATAGAGAGAAATTTCACTATATACTTTGCATTTTTTCCTTCATACATTTGCATTTACATGAGGTATAGAGTCAGGAATCTAATGAAAATGGAGTAGAAACAATAATATTTGTTAAAAATTAAAAGAAAATGTTGCTAAGCTTCTGAGTAGGATTGATTAAGGGGACACTCTGAAACATATGCTTTAAAAAAAAAAAAAAAGCACTTGGTTAATCCATTCTCTGAATTGAATACATTACATCTATGCAAGTGTTTTAAGTATCAAATAAGAATCTGGGCAAAAAAGAATGCATCAGTTTTGTCATTTTGTTAGAGTGGAGTTACTGTACCATATTGCCTCGTGTGTCCGTAATCTAAAACTTTATTACATTTTACAGGAGAACAGGAGGAAATACTGGGAAAAGAATCAATTGATTGCCATTGAATTATCTGATCTGGTAATCTACTGCAAGCCAACAAGCAAAACCAAGGACAATTTAGGTATTTTCTTTAATATTATATCTGAATTTTAATTTCTCTACTAATCTGTACAGATGTTAGTTGAAATTCTGGAAATATAATCTATTCTTTCTCTACTGGAGAATATTGAGCCTCACCCATGGAGAATTTTCAGTGACAATTTGAATTGTGCAGTAGTAGGGGAGCTTGAGGCTGTTCATACTATAAAGTATCAGGTAAAAGACCCTAATTTATCAGAATTGTTTTGAGCGCATATCTCAATCTGTTTTGGTTTAAGTGTGGGACCAAATGTGGAACTAATTAATGGTATTAGTTCCCTGTGAAAAGAAACAAGAGACCATAAATGACGAGATGAAAGCTAGGGTAGTTTCTCATTGTCCTCATTTCCCACACCATGTTTTTGTAGTCAGTGCAATCACAGTAAAGGCTTGGAAACTTCTTGGGCTTGGTGAATTTCCTTTAGAAAGGAGGCTTTGAAAGAAGAGAGATCTTGAAATTTAGATTTCTTACCTAATTGATTAGAGACATCGTCTTAATACAATTCAGTAGGGAAGTTCACTAGTTTTATGTCAGGTGTTTTTTTTCTGAGATTAAAAAATCTGGCTCAACACTTGACATTTGTTTGTCAGAACTCTCAAAATGGTTCTGTAGCACCTTTGCCATAGATGTAAGCTGTAGAAATGATATATAGTTCCATAATATAAATGAGAACTGGGATCTACATAAGTGTGTGGATAGAATCTGACACTGAAATATGTACTTCGTATTCCAGAGAAGCCAGCAAATGTGCCCTTCTTCCTTAAGTTTCTTTGCAAATGCTTTTAATAAGCTGTCACCATGGCTAAGACATTGTAATTACACTCATTGTTTGAGGCATTGGGTAACCCTGACTGACCCTTTCATCTCCCCATTTAAACCCAGGAAAAGATGTCTCATTTTAATGTGTCCTGCAGTGGTCAGAAGTGCATTATTAGCAATGATGAGATAAGAGCATGGCTACAGACTATCTGCCCTGTTGCAAAGCATGTGGCAGGCAGGCAATTTTAACTTTCAGACCTGACATTCAACCAGTTTATTGTGTCTGCATTAAAACAGTACCAATTATTTCATTACAGGACAAAGCAAACCAAAGTAAAACAAAATGTTATTAGAAATAAAGCATAAATGTCAACTTCTTTCTTTCTGTATAACAGCCCTTTTTTTTCTCTCTCCCTTGTGTAGAAAATCCTGATTTCAAAGAAATTCGTTCCTTTGTGGAAACCAAGGCAGAAAGTATTGTTAAGCAAAAGCCAGTTGAGTTGCTGAAATACAACTTGAAGGGACTGACACGTGTCTATCCTAAAGGACAAAGGGTTGACTCATCAAACTATGACCCATTTCGCCTCTGGCTTTGTGGCTCTCAGATGGTGGCTCTTAACTTTCAGACTCCAGGTAATGTTCCCTTTAAAAAGGATTTAGCCCATATTCTATTTCACCACTAATGGAGCCTCTGCCATTCTAGTCACTGTGGCTGTTGTATTTATTTGTAATTCACAGTAAGGAGGGAGATAAAAGAAATAAATTTGAGAAATTGTGATTGTGTGAATCCTCTGTTAAGAGCAGATCCACAAAAATATCGGTCTCTCTATCTCTGAGCCCATTTGTTACCTCTGAAAGGTTTATTCCACTTTGATTTCTTCATGATAAGCAAGCAGAGATATTTGCAGTAAAGTTCAGTTGGATGAACAGTTGTTCACCCACAGGGAAAACTGTACACAACTTCCCGGTAAGGGAAGCTAGCTGATGACACTCACAGGAAACTGATTTTGAATGGAGATGGGTTTATTAGGATTAAAATTGTTGAAAAATGGCCTGTCAGGTTCAGTTACTGAAGGGAACTGAGTCTTCCAACTTACCTTTCCAACTCTTTCTGGGAAAGCGTCAACCAGGAGGAATTGCAGAGAGGAGCCATTAATCTGGTACTTCCTTTTATTCAGATGGGGATCTTTCTGTTATGACTGTTTAACTCTCTTTCTAGATAAATACATGCAATTGAACCATGCCTTGTTTTCACTTAATGGACGCACTGGCTATGTTCTGCAGCCAGAAAGCATGAGAAATGAAGAATATGACCCAATGCCAAATGAATTGAAGAGGAAATTGCAGATGATTATGACAGTGAGGGTAAATCTCTTTTGTAAATTATGTTTTTTACAAGTCATAAATATCTACAAAACTACAAATAAAGCTATTATATTTCAGAGCAAGACCTGACAGATTGTTAGAATACTGTTTTTAAATGTTGGAGTGTTTGAGAATAAAACTAGTTTCACTGGTTCCTGATAGGAAATACATATCTTTATCATGCTAATGAAACATATGCTATAGAACTAAAAACACAATCCTGGGATAATTTTATGTAATTGCTAATAAAAATTCCAAATGTACTAACTTGTATTTCCAACCTAATAACTTCTTAGTAGAAATGTCCTATTGGAGATTGATTAGCAACAGACTAGCTAGTTCCAAAATTTTCAGTGTGGGGATGAAAGATGTTTATAATGAAAGAGAAAAACTGAACAGAAAAAATAACAAACTGATTATTTTTTCCCCATTCATCATATTATTTGATATGCTGTGACTTAATCAGAATGTCAGTCTCATTTTCATGGAGAAATGGATATATTGTTTGAAAACTATACCATGTGGTCTTCTAGTGCCAAATGTGAGATGAGCTTGTTTCTGTTCTCACTTGTTATTCAGTAAGAGAGATGTCCTTTAAAAATATGCTTTTTGAGAAGGCAGGAACATATTAATTGCTTTTTACTACAGTTTAGAGGAGAGGTAAATAGGGGTTGTGATATAAAGCAGGCATGTTTTAAGGTAATAAAGACTGAATGAAGATAATGTTACAAACTTGATCTGGAACTGCATACTGTGTACAATGAATGTCAGCCACAATATGTTTCAATGAAAATCACTGAGTCACCCCGACAATTTGGAGTGCTATTATGAGTAGCATAGTATGCTTAATAGATGTAAACACATTCAAGAGGGGGAGTGCATTTCTGCATACTCTTCTGGGTTTATTTTCTTTTTTCTCTAGTGAAATTCTCTTTTAGTTCTGTAGGCTACCTTTCCATGCGAATTTTCCTCTGGATGTGGTTATAACTCACAGTTTCTTTTGAAGGTTTTAGGTGCTCGTCATCTCCCAAAGCTTGGTAGAAGCATTGCGTGTCCCTTTGTAGAGGTAGAAATATGTGGGGCTGAGTATGATAATAACAAATTCAAGACAACAGTTGTGAGTGAGTATCTGCAGTTTTCTGTGTATTGGGGTTATACTTTCAGCGCACATAAAGTAGGTGATGATAATGAATGTATAATGTCTATAATTGGCCAGCAACCTGTATGGGGAGTAATTTGGTAACCTGCTCTCCTGCCTTCCTGAGTTAATTTGCAAAACTTGAATGAATGTTTGATTTTTCAGGGAAAAAAACCTGAGCTGTTAGTTCACAAAAAGTTGCAACCGTGTTATGTTTTGGCCTATGCAACACTTTGTGTAGTCTGCATGTTGTTTTTTTTTTTTTTACATCGCTGCCTTGAAAGTGCCTCCTACAGAGTTAGACAATTGCCAAAATTCTGGCTGAAATGGGGAATTAGTACTGTGAGATCCAGACTGTGTTTATTTCAAGTTGGGTTCGAAGACTGGCATCCCCTCAGAGACAGCTTGGGTAGATATGGCTGTAAAGCTGTATAACCTGCAATGCAGTAAAATTTTGATCAAAGCTTACTCCTGGTGAGTTCTGGATAAGGAGTGTGTGCCTGTTGTGTGTGTGTGTGTGTGTGTGTGTGTGTGTACATGAACATCATGTAAGCAAATGAAATGGGACAATATCTAAGCAGCAGTCAAACAAAAATTGATTATTGAAATTTTGTATGTAAGAAGATAAGACAGAACAATCTTTAATAAACTGACTGGCTGTCTTTTCACAATTTAATATATCTGGATGCAGCAGTGTTCCTGTGGTAGACAAGAGGCTTTGAATCTAATTATCTATGCCACTGAAACCTACAGCTTAGACAGCAGTGGAAGATAAATACAAAATTAGGAGCAGAATGTACATTGTGGCTCTTCAGCACTTCAGAGAAGAGGATTATGATTTTAAATTTTTGTCAGGAGTGACCAAGACCTCAGACAGCAGAATTCCTAGCTGCTTTGCAAGTGCCAAGTTACTCAGTGTTCCATAAATGAATTGGGCCATCGTACATCAGCACTGTACATTGTACATGCTTTTCCTGTGTTATGGAACAAGAGGCTCATGAATATGAACAATGAATTAGGGTCCACAGAGGTTTTGTATATATAAAGACAAATAATAGGTTTTCTTCATGGATTTCCATCCCTGCCAAGTTTCCTCCTATCTCCCCTCACAAATAAACAAATACAAACTGTCTGCAGTGAGGTTACAACATGAGACAGATGGTAAATAGGATTTTTGGGCCTTTGTATGCCCAGAAAATGGCCTGGGATACATTCATATATGAATGAAGTGAATTTATTGCTTCATCCTGTAAATGCTTCCTTTTCATTACAGATGACAATGGCCTTAATCCAGTTTGGGCACCCTGTCCGGAGCAAGTGAAATTTGAAATTTATGATCCAAATCTAGCATTTTTGCGCTTTGTTGTTTATGAGGAGGATATGTTCAGTGACCCCAATTTCTTAGCACATGCCACTTTTCCCATCAAAGGAATCAAATCAGGTAAGAATAGGAGGTGTGATAAGGGGCTAAGTCAGAATGACGTTAAAAATTATTGTGCTATGATTTTGCTCTCTATAGTGGCAGCTATAACACGCCAAAGGAGAAGTGCTTTTTTGACCTGAATTCCTTCAATTTGTTGTTTATTATGATGTTAGCCGCATAGTGTGAAAAGCGTGTAAAATAATCCTCATCTTGCCTTCTGAATTTATTTATTTATTCATTTTTAAGTCTGTTTAGATAGGATAGAAAAATTTGCAGCAGCAAAAAATCACAACCAAGACAGTGTTAGAACTGCTACTAATAGTGTGCCATGACTCTGTGAAAGCTAAATATAGTTCTTGTGTACCGGTAAACCCAGAGGTTTCTTTGTTCTGAAAGTAAGTGATTCCATTGCAGTTCTTCCTTCCACTCCCATTTTGAGCTGTTTTTCAGATGAAAGCAACAAGATCAATGTTTTGATATTATTCCTATCTCCTTACTAATATGATCCCTGTGTCTTTAACTATCTTTACCATTTCAGCAAGAGTTATGTCTCTGAGTAAAATATGGGAAGGTTTGTTTTCTGTTTTTGTGTCAGAGTATTTGTTTAATTCATTGCCTTAGACGTGGGCATATGCAGAGTAAGTTTTCTGATTTTTCTCTGGATCTGGCTTTAGTTTCTAAGAGTATATGAAATCTTTTGTTTCTTGGTTCAGCCATTCTTGTCTTTTGTTTCTCTGTAATTCTCATACGAAAGCTTGCTCTCAGCAGTGAAGCATTTCAACAGTGAGGGATTTTCTAGTCCTTAGGTCCACTTGCACCACTTTTGTGATGGCCTTGACTCTAGTACTTCTTTGTATATGCTTTGTTTCTGTTTTTCTTTCAGGTTTTAGATCAGTTCCTCTCAAGAATGGTTACAGTGAAGACATAGAGCTAGCCTCACTTCTGATTCACTGTGAAATGCAGCAAGTTCTGGTGAGAAACTCTCATTTGTTTTGTGCACTCCCAGCATGCATTAGTAGTTCTTTGTGGAAACCAGGAAACGAGGATTTAGGTTTTTGTTCAGTATGTGGTGTGGTATTATCTGATTTTTCTTCTTTAGGTACTGGGGAAGGCCAGTAATGCAAATTGAGCTACTCTCCCACCGAGGAGACAAATTACTCATTTGTTAAAATAAATAATGCACAAACAAAGACTAATTACCTCCACTGTTTTTTGCTGTACCAGCATGGTTGTTGTATTTCCCCTGTTAACTGACTGATACCATGCAAAGCTAGCTAAATTCAGGCTTTCACCTCTGAAATTCAGGCTTTTTGCCAATTGAAATACTAGTTAGTATTTTTACACATTCAAGGAAAAATGATGATGTTGCATCCTTTGCTCATGGAACCACACATTCAAATGCTTGGTCTGTGAAGAGCATTTGTTGGTGCTTCAGAGGTGCTCCTTTCTACGTTAATTTAAAGCAGCCTTATTCTCAGACTCTCTCTATATGTCAATAATATTTGATCTATATATTTTATATATTAATATAACTATATATAACTAAATATTCAATTAGAACTATATATGAATCTATATTTTATTATATCTTATTAAATACAGTGGCACAGGGAACAAGTAATGAAATTTTACAGTGCTTCTGGGAAGTGAGGATTTCTGGGTGCTTTCCAGTACCCTTCATATTCAGAGGAGGAAGAAGAAGTGCAACTCATCTGTAGTTGTTCACAACCATTCAGCTAATGCTGTAGTTCACACCAATATATGTTAATTTTCATTATTAAAACACCAGGTTCTGCTAACAGTAAGTTATTATGTCTCTGGAGAGATTTGTCCCTACAGTTACGGACACTGAAATGGAAATCAGTGAATTCTCGGTCACATTCTTCATGGAGGAGTGGCAGCCTTTTTCAAATATTCTTGTTAAGATTTTTGCAAAGCCGCCTAATAAACACATAGTGTAACATGGCTGTGTGTAATCAGCTCTTGGCAGCCATAGTAGCTGAGAGAAGGAGAAGGCTAGGAGCTGAGACAAAGAATGTCTGTTTAAAGAAAAGAGAGGCATGTCCTTTGAAGATAACATCTGAAATGTTCGTATTCCAAGAACATGAGTCTGATCCAGGAGACCAGATAAACTCATATATTTACATATTTTTTGGCTTGTTGCCTTTGAGAAAACTGGTAACAACTTGCTGTTGCCTAATGTTGAGCATGGGAATGGTGCGTAGATATATTGCTAATTCCTCTGCAGAAATTCAGATCATTCTTTGCCTGGGGCAGGTGTATCTCTTAGTGTTGTTCATAGCAGCAGTATGTCTCCTGCTCTGTCAGCACTAAGTCCTTTGGTGATAGTGTATTTCACACTCTTGAAACACCTTCAGTTTGTTAGGCCAAGGGAAGATGCAGCATAGCTCTGTATTTTTGCAAGGTCTGATATTTCTGGGTGGTAATGCAGTAGCAGGAGAACTTGCAAACAAATTTGTTTTTGTTTGGCAGTCTGTAGCAAATCAAGGTTTGCTATGGTTAATCAACTTCTGGAAGTTCTGCCAGATCATTCAAGAAGCATCAGGAATGATCAGGGCTGTATCCATCTGTTCTTCTGCCCTTTTCTTTCTTTTTTTGTGATAATGACCCTTCACAAAACGGTATAATTTAATAACAGGCCTGTTTATATACAGGCCTCTATCTGTATTCTCTTGGAGATGAAATACACAGTTATAAAGGGGAATCAGAATGGCTGTGAAATTTCCTTAGAAATAGAGTAGCAAGAATCTAGTAAATGTAAGCATGTATATATGTGAATTGTTATGTTGGGGCCTCATGCAGTTTTTGATCAAATTAACCAGTCTTCTTGGTATTGTAGAAATTTGGTTACACTGAGATTTTAACATTTAGAAGCATGTCTTATTAGCTTGAAAATTGATTCACTTGCAACAGAAAGTGTGTGAATCTCTTTAGCTTTTATTTGCTTCATCCTATACCAGGGAACTGTAGGAATATGTTTTGGGAGGAAAAAGAAAGGTCAGGAAAGGATCTTGTTCCTTTTAACTGTAAAACTCCATGACTATGTTTCTAAACCTGTCAGTTTTTGTGGATCTGGACTGAGTCCTAAAAGGGGCATTCTTATTAGTATGCCATCTCTGAAAATATTTAGATTTGTTACATTTATTGATTGCATGTCATTTCTTTTAGGATACGTATCTTGTTTTGCTGCTGATTTGAAAATTAAGACTTTGTTGCTGCCAATACTATTTCCCAGAAGTAACGCTAGAAAAGAGACAGCTTGTGCATGCAGAGTTTTTGAAGTATTAAAATAATTTGAAGTCGTGAGAGGAATCATATTGATTATTTATGCTTGAGGAGAATTTTGAGACAGTCTACCGTGGGCCTCATACAACAGAAACTCAGACCCCCTGTAAATTAATCTTCAAATTCTTAACCTGTTCCTTTGAAAGTATGAAATGGCCATAGATCCTTAGATACAAAGGACCTGTCCTTCCTTGGTCATCTGGTGCTTGTTGCTTTAGGGATCCTGTTTACTCATCAGTATTTCTACTTGTGGTCTAGATTTCAATAGAAAAGCACCAAGATTGTTAATGTCACCTAATCCACAGATAAGATAGGGCTGTCAAAAACGAGAACAACAAAATTAAAAAGTATTTTAAAACATATAATCTGATGTCCCACAGTGATGTTCTTTTGCTGTCCTTTGCTCAACACGCTGACATGGGTTTGTTATGGGAGAATGTTTTCCAAAATGTGTTTCCGGATAAAGCTAATGGAATGTGTTTAGGAAAACAAAATAGCCCCCTGAACTCTGTTGATTCTGTATCATTTTAGGTATGTCTTACGTTCACTGATTACCAGTATTATTACATTGATTTCCAATATTCTTTCAAAGGAATATGAAGAAGAGCTTTATTCTTCGTGTCGGCAACTTCGGAAGCGCCAGGAGGAACTTAATAACCAGCTATTTGTTTATGATACCCATGTGAATTTAAGGAATCCTAACAGAGATGCATTGTTAAGAGAATTCAATGTGAATGAACATAAACTACAGATGTGTCAGGAAACATGTAACCGGAGGTGGGTCGATAATCGTTCTTCTTTCCAAGGTAGCTCCATCTAAGTATGGCTTAATGTTAAGAAAATCTCAGGTTTATTAAAACAAGCATCTAAGAATAGTCAGAGTAGGATTAGCATATCTGAAGTGAGGCAGGGCTGCAAACCACTAGAGGCCAGCAGACTCGGTGAAATGTCTGCTCAGTGAAATCCTGGTTTCAGTAATCACAGTGAGACGTGTAATCCTGTGAGTTTATGTTCTTTTCTCCTGCTTTCTAGGAGAAAAGCTTGGAAATACATTCTATATAGCCAAATAAATAAACCACCTCTCCTACATTGTTAAAGTTATGTCCCTGGTGATGTCCTTAGTTTATTAAAGATGTGGGAACAACATGCTTCCAGAGACGCATACTGCAAAAAATAAGAACAATTTTAAGACCACAGAACTGTCAGTTAAATGTTAGTGTGCTATCCAAAGCTGAGGAAAGGGTATGTCTCATTTGCTCCCACCTTTGGGTTGGGTAGAAGGAAGAGAGAGGCTTCCTCTACCAGGTGACCACATGGAAGTACTGAGTAGATCTTCGGGCCTTTTTGAGATGATGAAATGGGAGGAAGACTTTTCTTTAAAAAGTTTTTTTTTTTTTTTTACCTTTGTGTGTGTGTGCGTGTGTGCTGAGCAGTTGTATGAATCACTGGTTTACTCTCATTTATTGCAGGAAAAAAATTTACAATCCTTGTTGCTAATGCATTACTTAGACATTGAATGAACACAGTACACCATTTCCCTCTGAGAAATATCAGGGAGACTTAACTCCTTTGACTTAACTCCTTTTTTTTTTTTTTTTCTTCTTTTCCCTAAAAGATTAAGGGAGAAGAAAGTCAGTAACAGCAAATTCTACTCTTAAAGCAATCATTCTTTGACGCATGCTTTATGGAGCAGTTCAGGTGGGAGATATTAATTTATCCTGGTCGCTCTATTCTCTGAAGATCTCATCATGCTGAATGAATCGAAGAGGAAGAAGAGGAGGGAAGATGGATTTTCTTATTAACAGAAAAACTGTTTTAATTCCCAATAATTTATGTTTTGTACAAAGTTTGGCCTGTATCTCTGTGCAGACCAGACTTTCTGTATGTTAAAGAATCTGCAGGTGGGTAGTTGCATAGACTTCACTGCTTATCAATACCTGAAGTACAAGTTTAAATTGTTCATTGTGGCTGTGTACGCAGGGTATAGATAAGACATTCACAACAATTTGCATGCATGGAATCACACCACTTTAACAACCTGGCTCCTTAAGATTAACTGGTAGTGAGTTTTTAATTTATTAAATGCTGTAAAAGCACTTTTGCACCAACATTTTTTTTTTTTGAAATGTATATTACCTTACCTTAGGCAATGGATTGTACTTCTGATACTGTATAAAGAATTTTGGGCAGCTAATAGCTCATACTGTACTGTCTCTTATTAGTAGTTCTCTGTGCCCTTCTTGAGTAGCAGATATGTTACTTTTGTTGAAATCAAATATCCTCTTTGACTTTGGATTCTTCGTTGTGAAAGGTGTAAGAGAACAATGTGTGAACTTGTGTTTGCAGCCCCTCTCATGTTTCTAAATTAAGGTATTGGAGGGAAAGGTTTTAATGTAAATTGTGGTAGGAAATATGTGGTGTTTTGTTGTGTTTTTTCTTTTTTTTTTTTTTCAGAAAGGCATTTCAACTCTGAAAAGCACTTACTTTGATATAGCATCATTTTGCAAATCCTTTCAGCTGCTAATGTGCTTAGAAATGATTTTTTTAATGAACTGTCCATTCTTAATCTTGCAGTCCTACTTAGATGATAGCATCAGATGATAGTGTTCTGTAAATGTAGACTGTTTTACCAAAATACATCTAATCCAAGAATGGTAGTATGCGCAGATATGGAGGTACATTAGTCTTACATCTTTAATCAAGTGAAGAACATTGAGCTACAGATGCGAAAACTCAGTACATTAGCAAGCGTGCTTTACTGCAAGAGTGAAACAAAAGCCCTTGGATGGTGTATTTAAAACCAGTTATGGTAATTTGTGTTCATGTCAGTTCTTTGTGCTAGCACTATCTTATTACTCTCAAATTCCTGGTTCCTTTCTCTCTACGTGGGTGAAGATTTGCTGTCTATATAAATGAATTTCTTTCACAGGTGTGCACAGGAGTTAAGTTGTGTCTAAATGACTGTCTGAATCATAAAATTTTGCATACATCATGCTGTATTTCTCATCACAGAAGACATGCATGCATTTGGGATTCCTTGCCTGATGAAGATGCCTCAGCCATTTTTGGTTTCTCCTTCTCCCTATTCTGTTGTTCCAAGATGTGCTTAATTGATGCCGTTGTTTATTCACATCTGATGGTTTGAGGAAGTCCACTGAGGTTTTAGTTATTATGAAAAGAGTTGTCTCACTTATCTTGAGATGAAAATGCTATAATAGCATCCCACAATGGAATGTCTTCTTTAGATATTTTTAATGAAGAAATTAAATACCAACCAGCCATCTGAAAAAGAGAAGAGGACAAAGTTAAAGGTAATTCAAGGGTTTTCTTTTCTTCTTCCTGCCTGAAATCTCTTCAGTCAGTTCTGATTGGTCCGTTCAAAGATTAGATGGATGCAATTTTTCTTTTTTTTTTTTTTGTATCAACTGTGGATTATAGAGGTATTGCAATAACTTAGACTGCTGTACAAACCTGGGCTTACCTGCAGTATCATTGTATGGTGAGCTGATCCAGTTGCTGTAGGTGGTGAGGACCTTTGGTGCACGTGCATTTTGTACTGTTTTCCAGGACATATTTTAGTGTGTCATATAATCACTCCCTGTGCTATATATTTCATTCAGCAGTCAGTGTGTGTCGTGTTCAATGTTCTGAGAACACTGTGTTGTCACTGTTGGTCAGATGAGGTGGCCAGAAGCTGTGTCTGGAAGGTCCTGAAGCTGTTTCCACAGGTGGAACAGTATTTTTAGGCAGCTGAATAACAGCTGGGCTTGTACTGATTACAAAAAATAGGGGACCACAAGATGCTAATGCTCAGGGAGACCAAATTCTATATCTCTAGGCTGTTGTGGTTTAATTTTATTATTTCTAGCTCCGTTCCAGAGCAGACATAGCCACATGGCCCGGGTGAATCATTTGGCTCGACTACTTTCCTTATGTCTATGCCTGACACAGAACAGCCATTGCATGATGAACGTCGGAGTTCCTTGCTGCTGTGCAAATGTTTAAGAATTAGCACGTCTTACAGTTCTTCAGAAAGTTGTGTGTGTATATTCTCCATGCAAACATCATATTTAAAGTCATAAGAGGTACTCCTTGGTATTTATGAAAATCCATTTAGTTTTACAGAAAGACTTTTTTTTTTTTTTTTTCCCCTGAGTATAAACATGTTACATTCATAAGAAAATTACTGCTTTGGCTGCTTGGTTGACTTGAGTGTTAGGCAAGGCTATGTACTGTTTCTTGTATCTTGCATTGTTTTAACTCCAAAAGCCCGTCTCTCAATTCTTTGTCACGGTGGACTCAAGCAACTTCTTTACAGTTGCAGCTGTTTTAATATGAAACAAGGTTTGAATGTGCATGCTAATTTTATAATCCAGGAGGAAAATCATTTATAAGAATGTTATCGGTTGAATTGTTATATTCTTATGGAAACTATTTTAAATTCTTAAAATAACTTATTTTAATAAAAATGTTTTGATAGCAGTGATGTGAATGATCCCAGAAGCTTCTTTGTTTAAGTATGGTTTATTGAATGTCATGACTTCAAATCTCCAGGCAGTACGCATGAGTTCTAATTGAACAGCAGTCTGCTGGAATGTTATGGTGTGTTGCACCACAGGTTGGAGGAAGGGCATTTCTGTATTTTTTAAGATGAACTGACTTAATGATTGTTTTCATGAAGTCATTATTGTTGCACTTCATCTGGATACAAACAAGCACTGCAGAAGGAAAAGGCCAAAGATCATGTTTAACATGCAACTCTAACTGACCTTTTCCAGTAGCAGGTAGATACTAACTTCAGCTGTAGTGAGCATCAGGTTTGTATCAACTCAAACAATAACGTCTGAAGAAGGCAGAGCTGAAATCTGTAGTCATTTGGAACTTCGTTCATGGTAAAACTGTACTAACACACTTTCTGCTCATAAGGGTGTCTTAATTGCATGGGCATAAGTGTTTCTGGGTGAAGGCGTGATGTCTTTGTATTGTGAATTTTTGTTTTGCTGAGATTCTTGGGAATCAAATTTTTCTCAGTCTTCTAATAAAAAATGTATATATGTTGAGCTGGAATCAATGAGGCATTTATGCTGCTGAGGTATCACTGTACTGCTGCAAGTATGTGGCAATTAGCGATTGAAATGAAAGAAAAATTGATTGGGTCTCTTAAAAGGTGATGCTACAAAAAACATACTACTTAAGGATCATTGACATTTAAACTTCTAAAACATATACACACACATCATAAGTCGTTCATGTGCATCTGGCAGACATTAGTTTTATGCTGACGTGCTGCGTTATGCGAGATTAAGCAGCTGCCAAGAGATATTTAAAACCATCAGCACCATTCTTTTTACAGTTGCAGAATAACTCTGAGCTCTAGCAAACTTTCGTTTCTGCTTTTTGAGTTTTTAGGTGTATTTCTGGTAATTCACTTTCAGGAAAACAAATAATAGATAAAGTTTTGGAAGAGACAAAACAATTGAATTACCTTAATTTACTCAGTTGCTCCTTTAGAAGTAGTAATAACAGAAAAATAATTCTCATTTTAAAATACTTGAAATAGAGCAGCAATGACTAGCTTTGTGCACACGTAAGTCTTAAGTAATCTTTATAAAGTAATTTTAAAGTAACTCATTTCTTCTTTTCATTTTGGAACATAAAACAGGGAACGTATCCTTCATCTCTCCTGTAGTTTACTTGAAGAGCAAACATGACTCTTGCTTTGTTTACTAGATGGAGCCAAATAGGCTGCTGTTTGGTTTGGGGTAGGCATTGCCAAGTGGCTGCTTGTTTTTCTCAACTAGGGCTGATTTAGCACCATGTGCTCAAGCATAAGTTATGGGCAGTTAGGACAAAATAGCACCTCTTGCTGTGTTGTAAGTGAATAGTTCTGTCCTTGACTCCAGATAGATGAAGAGCTTCACATGTTGTGCTTGTTCTGCAGGAGTTGAGCTGCTTCAGTTTTGGTATTTGTGTCTTTGCCACCCATCCCAAGTTTTCTTTGTACATAAACAGATATCCAGGACTTTAACCTCAGCCAGCACTAACAGCATGTGTTTACACTTTGGGACACTTTCATAGATTATTTTTTTTTCCATCAACCCCACTATTAAGATAAGTATGCATGGTAGTGGCTCCTTTTTTTTGTAATTGCAAATAGAAAAAAAAAAAAATCCTCTAGGGCACAGGAGTGGGATTCCACATCTTAAAAAGATCTGCTTTTTACAGGAGTTAGCATGAAATACCAATGTTATGGTTGTAGCTAGCAGGCATCTGCAATTTCTTGTACATTGTCTTTTTTTTGTTGCTTCTGTTAGCATTAAAATCTTTTCATTTACTTTTGCTAACATTGTGTCAGAACCAGAGGATGGAGAGGAGGAAGTAACCAGTGGTTTTCATTTGAAAAGCATGGCTCTCTAGAAGAACAGCAGGCCAAAGCTTTTGTGAGGTCACTTTTTTTTTCCATCTTTTATTAAAATGAAAGATTAATTTTCCTGCAAACTACGATGATGTATATTAATGGCTTCTGATAAGGGACCCTTCTGCAGTCGGTATGGTAGAACAGTGAAATGTTATCTGTTGGAAGCACAGTAGCTTTTGATAACGGAGTTCAACACTCCTAGGATGCAAACATTGCCTCAATTTATTCCTTGTTATGGAGGGAGGGTGGGGGGAAGAAAAGTGAGTGCTGCCTTGAGCTGTCCCTTAACTATTACATTTAGTTTCTTTTGGTTTATCATCCTGCTATAAAGTTGAAGTTCTAATGATATCAAGCACTAAAGGAATGTTATCAGAGGCTATAAAGATTTTATAAGGAATGGAATATGAGTGTAATCACTTAACAAGAGTCCTTTAAATATGATTGTTTAACTGCTCAGTAATGCTGGGAAAAATCACAGCTGTTTCATAGTGCACTCTAGCTAACTCATTCATCTTCAACAGGAATATTTTGGTTAGAAAATCTACAAATCTGTGCTGCTTCAAGCACTTAGCTGTAACTTAGGTACACAACTGTACATTTTCCAGAAGAGTCATTAGATATAACACAGTTTATTCAGAAAAGTACACCACAATGTATTAGTTTAAAAAATAACAGTAATTTATTGTCTAGCAACTAAGCCAAATTATTGGTTAGGCATATATGCATTCAAGATGGAAAGCAGAACTTGGTTTGGAATGTGATCAAAGAGTAAGTTTTTTCCCCTCTGGATCACATCTGGAGCACAAACTTCTTAGGAATAAAAGGTATGGACCAAGAGTATAATGCTGTTGGGTAGGAAAGGTCAGTCTTAAAGGTAACACTGCACCAGAAAATAACATGCTGCTTGCAGTAGTACAGTTCCATCGTTTTAGTGACCTGATCAATTTTACTTTGAAGAAGAATTACAAGACCTGTTAAAAAATTAAAGATTTTTGCTCAACCATTCTATTCACTGGGGATAGAACTGTTAAAGATATTAATGCAAGAAGTACAAACATATATATATTTTTAATTCACTTGAAAACAAAGAGTATACAACATAACTAAATCCTGTCCTCCATACTCAGTGCTTCATTTCAGGGTGAAAATATAACTGCGGATGGAAACCATGAGACCAGCACAGCAATAAACAGCAAGAGCAGTCCTCCATCCCTAAGGAGATGTGTAATGGTATACTTCCTTGGCTTTGGTCCACAGCCCTGAGATCTAAACCACTCAACCACTTCATTCAGGCTGTATTTCTGAGGCTCGTACCCCAGTTCTTTCCTGGCCTTCTCCATGCTAAAGTAATGTGTGACACCAGTTTTGTAAACTTCTGTGCGAGTGAGGAGAGGCTGAAAATTATAAACATGGCCTATGAGAAAATGAACTACTTCAGTAAGAAATGCAAAAAAATAGACAAGTGAGAGGGGGAGGCGGCAGGTTGGGAACTTGTATCCCAAACCTTCTACTAGTGGTCGGAAAAACTCGAAGTTGTTTACTGGCCTGCCATCTGAAATAAAGTAGGCTTGGCCTGCAGCTATGTGCTTTTTGTTGGCTTGGAGGGCCTCAAAGGCAAGGATGTGAGCCTGAATGAGATTATCAACGTGTACAAATTCTACTAAACTAAGAGGATCTCCGTATACGAATTTAAACAGTCCCCTCTCAATGTAACTAACTATTCTTGGAAGATGTCTTTGCTCTCCTGGCCCATAGATGCCTGCTGGTCGGAGAGCACAGGTCCTCAATACACCTTTCCCATTTCCAAGCTCAGTACCATTTGCCTTCAGCACCTTCATTTCAGCTAAAGATTTGGTCCGGGAGTAGTGATCTGGATGGAGGTGAAGAGGTAGATAAGGCAGAGATTCATCCCCATTTTCTATAATCTGGCCTCCAAATATCACATTATATGTACTTGTATAAACCAGACTTGACACGCCTGTGCTCTTGCAGGCTTGGATGACATTTTCTGTTCCTTTCACGTTAACATCTTCTATAAGTTTTCGGTTCAACTGCTCCCTGCCAGACATTCCATAGGAAGCGATATGGAACACGCAGATTACATCTTTAAGAGCCTCTTCCACTTCAGCCAGACAACAGACGTTCCCTTGCATAAACTTTATCCCTTCTGGCACAGGTTGAAGTGGCTTCGTGACATCAAAGAGAATCACATCAACTCCCTTTCTGTATATGGTACAACCTAAACTAAAACAGGACAGAAAGCGTATGTTATATACATAACACAGAACGCATAAAACACTTCAACAGAGATAAGAGAAGCCCGTTAACTATTTCAATACCTTTTTTTCCTAATTGGACTCAGTTCAGCCATCTACTGTGGTGATGAGCCAACTGTCTAGCTTAGGTATAGAATCATTTCCTTAGTTTCCATCTTTGCTTTGAGGAAAGCAGAACAAAGTGGCTGAACTGCCATTGTTTTCAGCTGCTCTTTGGCAGAGCCCAGCTCGTTCTCTCCTTCTGTCCCCTGTAGCTGAAGGATGATAATCTAAATCCCCATTACAGAGCTGATCAGCCCCGTTCGGTTTATCTGCATGCCGGAGCTATTTAGTGCACTAACCGGAAGCCAAAATAACCTCCTCCTCCCGTAATCAGCACTGCTTCCTTGGCACTACTTCCTGCTTCCATCCTCTTGCCTTCGGTGCCTTTTCAGGAGAACGACCTATAGAAGACACAGTAAAAACGCACATGAACACCCATCTGAGTTCTATTATCGCTTCACGTCCAGCTGTTCACAGCTGGGAAAGCCGGCTCCGAGGCACAGGTTGGACCGGTGCCCCGTCAGAACCGACCCGCAAGGAGCGCACGCAGGACCCGGCACCCTTCGGGGGGGGCAGTGCTCGGAACAGCCCGGACCCGCAGCCCGCCGTCCCGCCCGAACCTGCTCGGAACCCGCAGCCCTCCGCCCCGCCTTCCCGGAGCGCCACCCTGCCGCGGGGCTTCACGGGGAATGGAGTTTCCCAGGGACGGTGGGAGGGTGCCGAGTCACAAGATGGCGCCGGGGTGTGGGGGTGAGTCAGGGGGTGCTGAGGTTTGTCTCGGTGAACAGCAGCGATGTGGAGTTGCTGGGCTGTGTTAGGCTGTGCGCCCGGAAGGTGCTGCCTGCCCCTCTCCCTCTGCAGCAGGACTCGATCAGAGCTTGTTTTTTGCTGCGAGGGTGCTTTAAAACGGGGAGTCTCCAGTTGTTATTGAAGCCTGACCTTTTCCCTCGGTGTCAAAGCTTCGCAAAGGCTATATCACAAATCACCGAATCATTAAGGTTGGAAAAGTCCTCTAGGATCACCGAGTCCAGCCCAACTCACCCCACCTGCCCACAGACCACATCCCTCAGTGCCACGTCCCCACAGCTCTGGGACACCTCCCCGGGCAGCTGTGCCACTGCATCACCGCTCCGTCTGAGAAGAAATGTTTCCTAATACCCAACCTGAGCCTTCCCTGGAGCAGCTTCAGGCCATTCCATCTCATCCTATTGCTATAACCTGGAAGAAGATGCCGACCCTCACCTCTCCACAACCTCCTTGTGGGAAGTTGTAGAAAGCAATAAGGTCTTCCCTGAGTCTCCTCCAGAAGAATAATTAATAATACTTAATTTGCACGGTGGCTCTAGCATTCCTTGGTCTGTACAGCATAATACACTAAGGAAGAGTTAATCTCATGGAGGTTGAAAAGTTTTTGTTGGTGAGGAAGCAATGCATCATGGTGACTAACTTCAACAGAATTGCTCTTGAGTTGAGCACCAGCCATCCTGCATGAGCAGTAACAGGAAGACAGCACAGAATTATGCTCTCAAAGTCTGTTTTGTGGTATTTTCCCTTTTTCTTTCAGAGAAATGTGAGTCACCTGGGGAATGTCAGGAAACACAAAAAGTGAATTATCTGTCAAAACTACTTCAAACATGTGAGCTTCCATTTTGCAAAACTTTGAGAGAAGTAGACAAAATACGCCATGATTTATTTTGATTGATGCCTGGCAAGAATTAAAGCAAAGCAGATTCTAAGAAGAATTATCTGAGCACTAAATATTTTTTTTAGCAATTATTTCTTGCAAGTGAACCTGTGTGGCTCTTAAATGGCAATATCTGGCATGGAACATATGCTGCACATGAGCAGAGCATACACTGTCGTGCCAATCGATGTCCGTTCTCTGAGAAAACAGATTGTTTTTCAGTGGGATATTGCAGAACTGCAGAATATTTGTGGTTGGTAGGAAGTCGTAGAATCATAGAAATGTTTGGGTTGGAAGGGACCTTTAAAGGCCATCTAGTCCAACTCCCTTCTGTGAACAGGGACATCTACAGCTCAGTCAAGGTGCTCAGAGCTTGGTCCATCCTGACCTTGAGTGTCTCCAGGGATGAGGAATACTGGTGATGCAGGGATGGAAATGCTGGAGATTGTCCAGTTCATCCCCAAGCACACAGCAGGGCCAGATAGAGCAGCTTACTGAGGGCTGTGTTGATATTGAATATATCGAGGGATATATTCCACATTAGCCACTTTATTCTGGTAGCTCAAAAAGATTTGTACTTCCTGAACTGCATTTCTGACCTTGCACTCCATCCTATGTTGCTAAATCCCTTGCATTTGAATAGGTTAACCTTAGAACGTAGGTTTATCCTCTGGACTCTGTGATTCATTCATGCAGGGCAGATTGCAGGACTCAGACCTCTTTGTCTGCCTTCTGCTTTTTCTTACTTTCTGCCTGGTCATTGTGTCAGTTTATCTCTAATTAGTGTTAATATTATGAATATAAGAAAACTGTAGTTAAACTAAAACTTCTGCTCAGTTTTATCCCTCGTTGTAAGGAATGGTCTTTTTTTAATCATCAAAACATAGTAGGAAGCAGTCATTCCTCATTTCAGAATGGCAGATTTGACTACAACCGGAAAAGCTGTCATTCAATGTTGTAGTTAAAAAGCCAAATTTTAGCCAGTCTCGTGGCTTTCTTTCACGAATGATTTCAGTAATGCAGAGTAAGCACGCAGGACCCTAAGGGCTAAAGCTCTAAGCCCCTACTTACCTGAACAATTGTATGCTTTAAAAGTGAGTACATCGAGAAACATCTGATGAAAAGACAAGCACAGTGTTCTTGAAGAGACTTTCACAGATGTTTTTACTCTCAAAGTGAGGAGGACAGGTTCTGGAATGCAATTCTGCATGTCTTTAATTCAGTCGCTTAAAGCAAGACTTCTCATAAGCTAAATAGACAACTCCTTTGGAACAAAATTACACACTTACGTTTCAGTAATTGTCTGATTTGTTTTCAAGCGCGATTCAAGTGCATCCAGCTGCCCTGATTTACCACACTGATATGGGTTCCCTGCTGTAGTAAATTATAATTTAATTTCACTATCCATAGGTTTGCAGAAATCTTACCCACATAGCTAGCAAAACCAAGATGATGTCGGTGCGCTATGAATCATTGGCACGGAACATCCAACTGATGGTTGGACACACTACTTTGATCATGTAGAGAGATGTAAAGGATGTTTTGGCTTCACAAGATAATCATGTGCTATACAGTACGTAGTATAAACTGGAGGCAGATGTGTTCTTTAGTCTGTATCTTGTACTGTGCTAATTTTCTGCAGGTACTGGAGCTGAGAGTAGAAGAGATGTATCACCAAGAACTCCCAAGCCTCAGCTCATAGCGTCTCTGTGGGATGCTCAGTGGAAGCTAAGGGGAAAAGGAAACATATTTGCTGAGGAGACGTTATCTGTCTTCAAACCTATTTCTGGTAGGTCCCTGGAGGTTTTCGAGAAAAGGGTAGATGTCACAACCAGGGACATGGTTAGTGGGCATGGTGGTGATGGGCTGATGGTTGGGTGAGATGATCTTAATGCTCTTTTCCAATCTTAGTGATTCTTACTGTGCTTTCATTTCATGAGACTATATTCAAGGTGTAGGCAGTGGTCTTCCACTTGTCTGGCAAGACAGCAGAACAGGCACTGGCTTAAAAATGATGCTGCCCATTTTAGTTCTGCAATTACCTTGAAAGCATTGCAAAAATGACCTAATTTTTGCAGAGGAAGCATTAAGTAAGAATTTGAACATGTAAGTAAAGGAAAGGAAAACAGCTTCAAAAAGGGACGCAATCTCTTTCTTGTTTCAACAATGTTTAAATGAGATAATCTCTCTAAGGTTACTTAATGGCATCTTCATGTTTACAGTATCACTGTTTTCTTATTTTTTGGTGAGGTCATTTGTCTGTTCTGTGGAATTAATGATTGTAGAATTCAGAATTTGTAAACATTTTATAATGTCCTGATGTAGGACTATTCTGAGCCATTTCAAACCAAGTGGTTCTGGCACCAAACTGAGTTCTCCTTTGAAATGGATTTATTCAGAACCCGAAATGCTGAAGGTTGTAAACAGATACTTTGGCAAAGCAAGATGAATCCCCTATCTCTGCAATGGGGTAAATTTACAAAAGTTACAAAGACAAGCAAGTTGTCAAATGCATTTATCTTCTGTGCAGAAGTCTTATTGGACATGTTTTGTCCTGGAACAGTAACATGAGGGATATGTTCAAAGTGGGAACTTTTCCACTGGGTGTATACAAGGGTGGCAATAATGCAATCAACTGCAAGGTATTCTTGCACTGAATTTTCATAATTAACAGAAGTGTCGGTGCATCATCTGGTTAAAACAAATTTTGATTTTTCTACATTTGTGAGGGAAGCAAAATCTGAATAACTTGGATTCCCGAATATTTGAATTTTTGTTCACTTTTTGCAGTAAAGAATTCTGACCAAGCTTTGCATTTATAGTATTTATTCTTTATCTTTTAAGAAGTATCCAGCCAGTTATAATGCGATTTTTGTCCTGGTTTAATTCCAGAGTATACAATGGCTTAATTCACTGCTTGTTGCACGTATGTGTGTATAAGGATCAAACATCCAACATGTTGTGGACAAGCTGTATAAATTGAAATATTCTTCTGAATGACTTAGAAGAACAACATGTTCTCATAACTGAACCTTGTATAATGACAATTTTGCATGTCTGTTATGCAAGTTACACATGCACACACACAAACTGTGTTGCCAAGGAGTCATCCACTAGCTGAATAAAATGACATACATAGAGCAAAATTGGTTAATCAGTTTACATTTTCAGCTCTAACAGCTTTCAGTCATTGTTATCATAAGAATGTCTGTTTCAGCAGTTGTCATTTTAGCACTTTCTAAGAGAAGGCGTTATCTATTAAAAATCCTTCCCCAGGCCAACCACTGACATCGCCTTTTAAAAATACTCTGGGAAATCCTGCGAAAGCAGTTTGACTGGCTAGCAAGAATCCATTGAGTGTCCATTTCATTAGTAGAAACGCCAAACAGACTTCATTCTTTGTGTTTCTCATGCTATTTTGTCCTATCAGGTGGTTAATCACATGGGAGTAACACATGTGGCAGCTTATCAGGCAGAATCATCCCACCTTCCATCACGTGTTATCTGCCTATGGAGAAAATGCCTTCCATAATTGTTGAGGAAGGCCTGCAATCATTGTAGATTATGCTAGAAGGAGGGATCTCTGCTGCCACTGAATCCAGCTTCTGTAGTTAATCTTGGTGCAACAGCACATCATTTTTGTGTTACACAATTGACATTCGTAAAGCCAGAATTGTTAAATTATTTGAGTTGTTAAATTTCTATAACTGGTTGCCCACTGGTTTCTTCTAGCTACAACAGTTGAAGTTATGGCATCCCATCATAGCTTGGGATGAAGGTGCTGTGAAGTACGAACTTTGAATTTACTCTTTAGTGGAGTAAAAAGAGGAATATTAAGTGCAAAAAATCAAGGCTAAACTGAACACATCTTTAGTGTACTACAGATATACAGGTGGCTATAGCCTGCTTAGTGCATCATGCTGGAGACTCAACAGCACGCTAAGAAAGGCTGAGGCAGTCATTTCTTTCCCTCTATTGACTGTGTTCTGTGGCTGCACTTTCAGCCTTTGAGTTGTGACTTGTATTACAGTTACACTTGTCTTAAGTCACTGGTTGGCGGATCTGTCCAGTTACAGGAAACGAGCTGTACTCTTGAACCTGTAGCAGTTCTGTCAAACAGCATCCTGTAAACGATCTCAGCCGGCTTAGCATCTCGCTGGTGCTTTTTCTGCAGTTTCTGCATGAAAGATGGCTGTGGTGCAATGGAAGCAGGTTGTGTACTGTATCTGTAGATACATTTATATGATAGTATGGGTGCAGCCTGGGTGAAGAACTGGGATTTGAAGCTGCTTCTGCAGGCAAGTTGGTTCACGTTCTGACACACACTGTGCCTTCAAACCCAAACAAGAGCCTCACTTTTGTGATGTTTAGATTCCTGCCAGAGGTGGTATTAAGAATATTGAATACTTGCCCGCTTCTCCATGTACATTTGGGTGCCTCATCTCCATTTGCCAGTTGGAATAGATGTGTGGGGATGAAAGACTGATAGATGACAGATAAACAATGAAACACATGGAAGCAAAATTATCTTCCTAAATACACAAGCAGATTCCATGTGTGCAATTTGGATCCCAAAGTTTGGCCAGTATCTACTCATTTCTGTCAGAACTTGCTGTGGTGTCATTTTCATGACCACTTTGAAAGCACAATGCCTTTCTCTTCTCTAGAGTCATTCTCTGGAACAGTCTTTCCTTATTTTGTACAACTTTTTTTCAGACTACATCATTCAATCAAAAGCAGTAGTGATTGTCAGTTCTTTGTCACCAGATAAAAGGGCAAGAACTTTTACACCTCTACATGGTATTGGAATTCTAATTCAATAGCACAAAGATAGATTTGACCCGAGTTTTTACTTTATTTAAAAATAAAATAAAAACCCAGTTTAAGGGAAGCAGGAATTGCTCATAGGCTGGTACTTGCAAATCCTGGTTTCAGTCTATAGATTGGATCATAAAGTTAAATTGAATAACCAGAATATTTAACAAGTAACATAAAATCCTTGAGAGTGGGAAATATTCTCTGCTTTAAAATGTTATAACTCAGAAAATAAAAGAAAATTGAAAACTTGTATCAGCTCATTATTAATAGTCATCGAGATACAAAGCCGCCTTCGATATCTGTGCATATCACTGTGAAGTTAATAGAAACCATCTCATACATCTGAAAACTTCCCTAAAAACACATCTAGAAGAGTTGTTAGGTGTGAACTACCTAATTACATTCCAGCTTGTTAGAATATAAATCCCATAGCTGAGAACACCCTCAGGTTGTGCATGTTCCAAAAAGTGCCCGTGACTTTGCAGAGGTTATTGCCCTTCAGCAGTACAACCACAGCTCAGCAGTGAGCAGCTGCCTTCTGCTCACTGTGTGCATCCTGCGTAGAGTTCCATTCCCAGAGACATTTGTTCACTGAAGAGGTGATGTCCTGAGTTGCAGCAAATGAAAAAAGCAAACAAATGTATTATGGAGAACAGGTTCTCCTAACGCTGTGGTCATTGAGGTGGCTTAATGATGTGGGCTATAGATCTCTGTTAATTGTAATAATTGTATCCATAAGTTTATATGTATACATATTCTGGGAGCAAGATGCAGGACCTGTATGCCATCTGACATTTTTGACAAGCTCTCCAGAATTAATCTGTCTAGGAAATGCTGTGCTCAGCTTAATTATGGAAAGGCTGCATCTGTGCTCAAAGCTGTTGAGAGATGGAAGAAAGTAAAAATGTCCACTAGGGTTGATTGACTGCTTTCAGCCTGATGAATAAAGACAGATGGTTACTAGTTATTTTTCCTTAATGGATTCTGGAGCTCCATTTGGTGGATGAATTAAAGTTATAGGTCCCAAATCTGCCTTTGAAGCTACATGTGCATAGCTCTTGGTGATTCAAGCAAAGTTTGCATGCGATCAACCATGAGAGAGGCTTGCCCTAAGGCTTTCATATACATTCTTAAAAAGCAGATTTGGACTAAAAAATTAAAGCCATGTGACAGTTTACAGTATTAATAAAATAAATTGCAACGCATGCACAGCTCAGGAATGAATCTCATGCAGGGGGTAATTCGTTTGGTGCACATGTGTACTAATTCCCATAGAATCTGTGCCCCTCCTGGGGCTTGGCAGTGTTTTAATACTGACTGCAAAACATGGAGACATCCATAGAAGTGGCACTTCAAAACTGTTTCACCTAAAAAGTGCAGGGAATAATTTTATGGTGTGTGTTCATTTGCATGAATTGATCAGCAAGGGCATATCAGATCTATGTGGAGGGGGTCTTTCTGACAGGCTCTAACTCTGCAGGTTTGCACATTTAGATACATGCATCTGAATGCTCATGCTATTTACTGGCACATGGATGTCAGTGTTTATCTTTAAGAATTCACGTAAGTGTGGGTGTGGGTTCTCAGGAAGTGTTTAAACCTAATAAGTATTTGGAGCCTTGGAAGCTATTAAATCATGTGATGAATTTCATATATGTGAATAGTCACAGTGATTTTAATGGGAGAAGATACAATTACAAGTAGACAATTTTTGAGTCAGGATTTAAGGTTACTCCACAAAATAAAATATCTAAGTATAATGAAGAGAAATACGACAAAACAAAACCAAATGACGTTTATTGTAAGATTTTCCACAGTTAGCTGCTTGTCTAAAGTAAAAATGAAGTTTAGCTAAAATACTGCCTGCCATAGATCCATCAAAACCTCCCCCATACCCCGAAAAGGACCTTGAGATGTCATCTAGCCTGTCCCCTGCTCCAAGGGAGGAACATCCATCACTGACAGCAGTTGCAACAATTCACCAGCAGCACAAGCATCACTGAGAAGCCACAGGAATGCCCTTCAGATCAGCAGCATCGAAGGAGAAATGGGTGGCACTCGGTATGTAGCAAACACATTCAATCAAAGCAGCAACGTAAGCCATTGATTAAACACAGTCTGAGGTCGTGCTTCCTCAACAGGACAAATGCATGGCTTTGTGTTCCCAAAGCGAGGGACTCGTCCTTCAAGTGGCAGAAAGCAGAATGCATTTAGAGCAGGTGGCACTTTGATCACTTAATGCTTTTTGAATCATCTTTCCTTTTTCATCTCATTTCCATGTGCACCTCAAACTCTGGGGAAATGCTAAAAAGGACTGAATTGTGTTTAGAGGAGAAGTTTTCAAGAGTATGCAGATGGAAGGAAGGTGGGTCACAGATCACAGAATCATAGAATCGTCAAGGTTGGAAAGACCACCAAGATCACGTAGTCCAACCATGCTGTAGGGCCCAGATTTTAATGGGAACTAATGATCTACCATGATCATTGGAGGCCCTGCTGTGCTGGGACTGCTGTAACTCCATCACTAATATTACCTGTCTTAGCGACTCGGTTTGTTTGCTCTTGCTTTATATCAAACTTTTGATTCACTATGCCTAATTTTCTGTGTGCTTCCTTAATGAATTTAATTGTGGTGAAAATTATGTGACTTCTGTGTGGGTGGAGAGGAAAAGTTACAGAAAAGAGATGCAAAGAGTATTTTTTGCTGTTGAAGTGCTCATAGGGTCTATGTGACCTATGGTTAAGAAACTCTCCAAAGTAAGGTGAGGGAAATCTCAGCTGTGTTTCAGGAAGCACCAGCAAAATAAAACAAGAAGGCTGTGTGAAATGTAGAAATTCTCTGTATTCTGGGCTCACAGATGCTACCATTAACTTCACAAAGGCAGTGCCAGGGAAAGGGAAAGAAACAGAGTTCATATCATAAAAATATAGTTGGGAAAACAAACTAATCTTCCAATCCAGAGTACAGCTTACATCCTTATTGATCCTAAACTGAGGCACAGTGTACCAAAGGGGATTTTAGGGAAGGCTCTGTTGCTGTCAGAGAAGTGGGCTGAGATAAACTGATACTTCTCTAATACTGGTGGTTCAGTGAAAGCCGTTTCATGTCAGTGGTGACAGAAGAAAGGCAGGCAATTGTCATTTCTCATGTGGGTGATGTAGAGATGATTCCTGGCTGACTCCCTTAAGATACCTAATTGCCTTTATTTTTTAATTATTCCATCCTCTTTTGGAAAGATAGTGACATTTTCTTTGATAAAAAAATGACTTATTTTGGAAACAGTGCAATCCTCTTTCAACTGTTCTTGAAAGAAACAGTAGAAAACATCCTTTGCAAATTATTTCTCTGATTAGAGATGTTTTGTCTATTGCAGAAAATTTACAGAGGTTGAATGGAGTTCATGCTAATAGCAAGGCAGAACTTACAGCTTATGGCTGTATGACCCTCTACTTCACAGGTACAGCTGCTGCAGGCACTGAATTCACATGAGAAATTCATTCAGGCTGCAATTGCTTTTTTTGATGGTCATATAAAGCTAAGGTATGCATTGTGTGGGTACCTGCCAAAAGAATTTGTGAGTCCTGGCTACAGAAGTTGCTCACTCTGAGGTTTTATACATGAGAAAGTAACTGGAGATTTATCTGAAGAAGTTATTGTTGTTGTTATTATTATCATAATCATCACTAGCTTTAGCACTATTTGGTTTTGTTGATGAGCTATAACTGCTTTTTCACTGCCATGCGATCTTAAGGGATCACCACCCTTTTCTGAATTCTCAGTTTTTACAATTATAATTACTATGTTTCTAAAGACAGTATCTCCAGTAACTAAAAGGTATTTCTTGATTTTCCATAATAGATACATACTTCTTTCTACAGGAATAATTTTCCCTAAGGTCTACGATTCCAATAGTTTGACGACAAAGAGAGGTTACACAACATTATTTCCAGATGCACATAACCCTTTTTTGCACTCTTCAGTACATGTCTGTGCTTTCAGAGATCTTAATTCACAAAGGTACTCGGCTACAATCCTAGCTTTAGGCAGCTGAGCGGTTCTATTGTCTTTACTGGGATAAGTGCTGTGTTTTGAGTTGAGTGCATGAAGAGACAGAGAACTTGCTGAAGGCAAAAGGTTATCTCAGCCTTTGTATAGGAGTTTGGTAGTATTTGTAAGTACAAAGTCTTTTTGCCCAAATAAGTTTTGTGTAGGAAAGTTCAGTAATTTCTAGACCGTAAGCCTGAAAGTGCTTGTACAGCCACTAAATCCACTGAAATCCAAATGTATGGAGTCTCAGAAGCTGTAGTCAATCAAAGTAAATCATTTCATATTATTGCTACTCATATATGTATTTAATCCTGAACAACATCTTCCTGTCTCATTTAATGACTGATTTGGTGAAACAAATTCTGAAGTATTTTCTGCTGAAATTATTTTCCAGACAAGAACTGCCCTGCAGAACATGAAATGGAGCTGCAAATGTGCACAAAGCATGTGAAGCAGGGGCACTTGGCAGTGACAGGCATCTTCTTTTGCCATCAATTATTTGCCCTTCAAAAATGTTCACTTAGCACCAAGATTTGCACGGTGGGCATGCTTGACCCCCACTTCTATTTTGCTGTTTGACATCTGCATGGGCTGACTGTGGAGGCAGTGTTCAGACTTCAGTACAGAATATGTAGGGTTCTGGGGCATAAGGGGACAGGATACTGAGCTATGATGTGATGGCTCTGGAAAACTAGGAAGAAAGATAAATATCCTGGCAAAGAAAGAGAGTCAAACTTAGCTCAAAATCAATTAGCCCAAATCCATCCTCTTTGTAAGATGGATCTCCATCCTCATCAGCAAAACTGTCAAGAAGGAGGGGAGGTAAGGATGAATATTCACAGCATAAGTAGGCACAGCACAGAGAAATAGGAAATGATGCAAACTCAGTTGTAGTCCTGTGTTAATGTACAGCTGTGAGGAGCAGAGACACACTGAAATCAAACAGAGGAATGTGAGTGCTTTCTTGAGATGGATGGGGGCACGGGATGATAAAACTTTGCTCACTTTTGCAAAAATTGTGCTGAAAAATCATCAAGCTGCAATCTGCAATCTGGTGCTGGAGAACGTGCTGAGTGTACCTGAGGTGGGTACTCCACACTAACACGTCTCAGCCATTTCTAGACCATTCCCTTCTTTCAGGGGAGTCTTTTAGTCACTTGCCCCACAGTGTGCACCATCTATGCATTCAATTTTATTCCCCCACTACCGGGTGAGCACATGGCCAGCCTCATTAAAAGGCCTTCAGTGCTTACATCTTGCACTGAAAATACAGATTCAGCATTAATTCAGACTCAGTTCCCCCACTTATTCTGCACCTTGGTGGGTGCAGACAGGAGTTGTGACAGCACAGTGCTGTGCCAAAACCTGAGCTCATGTACCCTCCAACGTGCGAGCCGATGCTTTAACTGCTGTCACATCAGTGGTCACCTAAATCACGCTGTAAGGACCAGTCAGTGAGGAAAACCAGAATTCTCTAAGGAAATCTTTACAAAGAGAATAGGATAGAGCTGACTTATGGGCCGCCATGCTAATAAAAGCAAAAACAGCAAATGGCAGAGGTGAGTGAGAATAGCTTGCATTTTGTGCACGAGTGTTGCGGCGGAGGGATGGGTGGATGAGTGCTCACAGTGCAGTGAACGACAAGCAGATTCATCTGGGTAATGTTCCTTTAAGAAAGTGACCTCATCTCTAATGTAAACTGCATATAGAGGTATGTAAACGTTTTTACTGGCTGTAAAAATTTATAGTCAATAGATTTACCATCCCATAAAACCACAGAGGAATAACGGAATGGAAAGATGCCTGTATCCCATGCTAGGTCTGTGCCCTGAGCCTCCACCTCCCTGTGTCTGAAGCAGGGCTGTCTGCAAATAGCTGCATCCTATGGGCTGCTTGTGATCTCAGACCAGTTAGCAGGGACTGTTACAGACATAAACATGCCTGAAGTGCATTTCACGCCTTGTAGCTGGATGACTGTTACAACACCCTTTTCTTCTTTAAACAACCTTCAGAGTACACCACGGTAGATGTCAGATCTCTCAAATACAGTGAATCGTTTGCATGTGTATTTTTGGTTTGCTTAGGGTATGAAAGGGATGCTTCCTGCTTTAATCAACATTAATGGAGCTGGGCTGAGAGCTCCCCACAGGTGTGCCATATGTCATTGCTTAACGAGCTGTCCTTGATGGCAGCACCACCTGTGCCATCCTACCCTGAGATTCCCCATCACACCCAACTCCTCAGAAACTACACCCAAAGTTTTCATACATGACTTTTCCCATAAATCAAGCAGTTTGTTTTTTCTTCTTCTTCTTTTTTTTTTTCTTTAATGTCTCTAGGGAAATGCACTGTAAGGACACACACAGCATACAGTGGTGAATTTTTTCCCGAAGCCAAGTGCTTGCTGCATCATGTCCATTCCCACTGCTGTCAATCAGTACCCAGCCGGCACATTATGCAGAAGGTGGAGCTGTCAGGCAGAAGGAATAAAAGGTAAGAAAAGCCAGAAGGCTCCTGCTTGGTGCAGATGCCAAGGGTGAGTGAGATTATGTCAAACCTTTACAGTCCCCTCTCCCCGCCCCACCCCTCACCCTGCCCCTATATAAGTGGGCTGCAACCAGCAGCACCTACTCTGCCTTCCTGCCTGGTGCCTGGGAGATGGATGTTCTCCCCAGCAGCTCCTTGGGATGGCTCTGTATGGCCATCCCTGTGCTTTTTGGGCTCTGCTTGGCCAAGAGAAGATACAAAGCCCATCTGCTGCTCCAAATTGTGCTGCCTGCCTTGCTGGGGCTGCTGTGTGTGGCTGTGCTGGGCACGTGCTGGGGGCTCATAGTGTTCTGCAGTACGTGGCTCAGCTGCTCGGTATACTTGGATGCAGGGCCACTACCTGTGGGTGACAAAGCCGTGCTCATCACAGGTAAGGGGCTTGGGGAACAGAGATGGGCTCTGCATGAAGGCGTGCTGGAAAAGTTTCTGCTTTTCACGTCGGAAGTCTGTGAAATGTGTGCTTATAGGCAGTGCTTCTATTCTCTTCTTATTTTACTTGCTTTTCCAGAGATGTTTTCTTTCTTTTTCCTTGTTCTGAACTTAAGTAGAAAAACATCTTAATAGATGCCATTATTTTAAGTATTTCATTTAATCCTTACAAGTAGCTTTTCAGATATGCCTGTGAAAACAACTGATTGGAAAGAAAGCCCACGAGAATACTTATAATGGGCTAATTGTTGAGGAGAGACATTAATTTCTGGGAGTCCTCAAAACACTCCACTCATGCCTTACTTCAATTTGCTGCACTGGATGCTGAGGTACCGCTGCCTTCTGATGCGCTGTGTACGCTGTGCCTGTAATTCAAGGCGCTGCTTTGGTGCTGTCTCTATGAAACAAAGTATGTTTGGGAGTGAGTGATTTGCCCCATTGGCAGGGGAAGCTCAGAGCTAATGAGTTTGCTCTGTTTTAACACTCTGAGCTACTCAGAACCCCCTTTGTTTTTGCAGGGATGGCATTTTTGTAGTTTTGTGGCTCTACTCTTGTTTCTTCTGAGATTTTCAGTGTTGCTGTCTGTGTTATTCAGGCTTCTGAACTGGAAAGCCCACCTACTCATTCTTGCACTAACTTAAAATATATATATATATATTTTTTGTTTTTCCCTATGGAAAGCTGAGTCAAGTTGCTTTGGATGATTGAGCTATTTATTATAGCATTTCACTTTGTTTTATAGGGACTCCTGGAGGTGATTTAGAGCTGCCTGACAGCACTGCTGTGGGGATTAAATACAAAACTCGGAGCACAGGGCAAGCATGGGTTTTCCTCTCTTCTTTTTGCAGCTAGGGTGAGGAGGGGCCCTGGGCATGGGAAGGGGCAGTGCTGTTTTCTGTGAGCTGTCAAATCAGCTTCAGGAAACACTTCAGAGCTTATCTCTGAAGGGCCAGAGTTAGAACAGTACCAGGCAGGGAAGAGGTCTGGGTTACCATGCAGCAAGCGTGTGCTTTCTTTGAACCTGTGCTGCAACTGTCCCAAACAAATGCAAGTTCAGACACTTCTGGCAGCTGATGCAGCTGCAGAAGTTCCTCTGAGTCTCTTTGAATCCAGATGGCATGCAATTAATCAGACCCTCCTCAATCAAAATGAAAGTTTTACTCAACGTGATTCTCAGTTGCTCTGCCTGCAGCACTCACCCCCATCCCCTGCCTGTGTGGGAGAAGACACAGGTGCACAGTGCCCTTAAATCAGTTTTGGGGTCCTTTTCTCCAGCTCAGAAGAGACCTGAGGCAGATATTTCATGGGAAGTGATTTCTTGCACCATCCATCCCTGTATGGAGTGCTGCAGCTGCCCCATGTTGCCCACGGCTGCCTCTGGCTGGGGCACACAGTGACCTCAGTGCTTCTCTCGGGGCTTTCAGATGTGGTTCTGGCTATCGTGTGCTGCTCTGTTGGTAATTAACACCAGCAACTTGCCAGCCTGGTTGTCCAAATGCTCTTTCACACAAGCAGCTGCAGGTGTGTGAGCAGTCTGAAACACAGATGGAACACTTCCATCTCATGCTGGGACTGAGTGCTTTGTTGTCCACAGCTGTGGCCCCAGGCACAACTGGCTTTTATAGACCCAAACTGAAGATGCAGGGTAGCAGGATTGTGAAATTCTTGCCTTGATTATTGTGTGTTGAGTGGGATGAACTTCACCAGTTCAGTTGGTCTTTCCATTCCTGGTGTGTGCCCTGTGTTCCTGATGCTCAGGGTGAGTTGAAGAGAAGTTCTTAGTAATGACTCGGTTGCAGTCTGTACTGACTCCCTCTCTTAAAACAAATTTTCTAGTGATATACAGGTGTCTGCTTTGTTTGTGGGGGAAATCTCTAATTCCTCTGCTCACTCCCCAGTTCAAGCTGTGTTGTAGGGCTTTTTCTTGTGGAATATGCAGCTCCATGTCTGTGTCCCTACTGGAGAGGATGGAGGAGTTGAGATTTGAGCCAGAAATCTGATTCTCAGTAGAAGAGAGAAAGACAGAGCACCCCCCCTTTACCAGAAATCCATCATTGTCTTTGAGGTATCTGCAGGCCTCCTCATGTTTCCTAGGAATTTCCAGGAATGTAGGTTTGTTCATTTCTTCCAGACCAGGGCTGTGAGAAGTGAAATGTGATGGATGTCATGGTCTGGTACATTGTCAACAAGTGCTAGATTTCAAAAATGCCAGAAAGCATTCTTTAAAGAAGGAATTCAACAGAGCATGAGTAATTTGTTTCAACATCTTGTGTCGATTGATCCAAGCACTGAGTATATATTTCTTCCAAATCACCTGGAATTAATTTCTTTTCTGTCTTTCAGTACTAAAGTCTCCTTTAGAAGATAAAACCCAAAAATAAAGATCTAGCATGAGTTAAGATGAGTCCCCTTGGCACACAAGCTCTGTTGGCTGAGGATTTTGGGTGCAGGAGCTGGCCCATTATCAATGGTTGTAATACCTGCCTTTGTGTGCAGGAATCACAGATTAACTCTCATAGCTTTCTGGTAAGGTTACGCGGGGAGACTTGCACTCCATCAAAATGGACTCCCCATGAAAGTGGGGAAAAGGCAAAAAGCCAACTGAAGTCCCATTCCTTTGTTTCACGTGTGGGTTTCTACCCATGCTGCAAATGGCTTTGGAAGTTGGGAGGATGTGTATGAGCCTGATTGTTGCTGTTTACTTACGTTAGTGATGTCTCGTGCATTTGGCAGTTTGTTGCTTTGTATGTAAATCTAAGTGTTTACGAAGTTTGGGGATAAGTCTGATACTAGAGAAGATAAAAAAAAAAAAAAAAATTCTGATGCAAGTTTGCACAAATCAAATAGCTGGTGTAACTTGGTTTAGCCTGAAAATGCCTTTCTGGAATTTCCTTAAGACTTGAAAGCATTGAGTCCTTTTGCAGCTGAAGACAAAGTTGCTTAGCTTTAGCTTGGCGGTAGCCTGCGGCCAAAAGTATTCATCAGAATTATTCAGGTGGCAGATATTTGAATAAAACAACACAACTTCCTTGAATTAAGATATTATAGGGCATTGCAGTTACATGCTTTGTCCAGATGAGATTTCACATTAAAATCCGGAGTTTCTTTTTTCTAGGTACTTTCTTACAGGGTTTCAGTTTGAGTGTTTGTATTAAATCAACTTGTGGTTTTATTTCTTCTGTATGTAAGGAATGAGTTTTAGAATCTCTGTGGGACAGTGTAAGCTGTTACCCTCAGCTCTGAGTGAGGAGGGGATGTTCTGCTGGTGTTTACTGAACATACAAAGGACCAGCTTCTCACCTCTTTACATTCAAACCTCCCTTCCTGCTCTCATATGCATTTCAGTCATTTCCGTTCATCTTTCTCTTGGTTGCGTTTTCAATCGGTGCTGCCTCCCTCTGTGTTAGTGATGATGATGACTTAGAGACACTTCAAGTCTATCTGTCCTTGGATTCTTTCAGGAAGTGACACTGGGATTGGACACGCATTGGCCAAATATCTGGATAACTTGGGGTTCATTGTGTTTGCTGGAGTTTTGAACAAGGATGGCCCTGGAGCTGAGGAGCTGAGACGGACCTGTTCCCAGAGGCTCTGTCTCCTACAGCTGGACATAACCAATCCCACCCAGGTCAAGGAAGCCTACCTGCAAGTCTCAGAGAAAGTGCAAAACACAGGTACACTTTTGTGGCATTGTATGGGATACTAACCTACTTATTTAGAAGCTGTCTCTTACCTGTTGGCTTCATCGTGTCTTATGTATGTAGGTTATTTCCACCCCAAAGTCTGTGGCAGCTAAGGCATATGTATTTTTGTTTTCCTCTCTTCCCAGGGCTCTGGGGAGTTGTGAACAATGCAGGCGTCCTGGGCTTCCTTGCTGATGGTGAGCTGCTGCCCATGAACACGTACAGGCAGTGCATGGAGGTGAACTTCTTTGGGGCTGTAGAGGTGTCCAAGACCTTCCTGCCACTTCTGCGGAAATCCCAGGGGAGGCTTGTGAACATGTCCAGCATAACAGGTGAGCTGAGTGAGAGCACCAAGAGAAGGTCTGGTACAACAGGAAGAGCAATTCACGTCCTTGGCATAAATGCTGAGGAAGATGTTGGTTGAACCACACCATGGCGATGCCCAAAGGTTTTCTGACTTATGCTAGAACAGGTATTCTTCCACTTAGGCTGGTTACAGCCAAAAGCTCATCTGGTCTGTTTTTTTTTTTTTTAATACAGTGGATTGAAATTAAAATAGAAATATATTTGGGATATGTTCATGCCATTTGCCACATGTGCTTAGTACATATGCCTTTGTAACATAACCTTCTATTCTAGGATGACAGCTGAGTTTAAGATGTAGGAGTGGGAGTAATAACAGTATCTGATAGCATTCCTGCTCCTCAGCTGTTGGCTCATCTGAAAATGAGACCTGCTAGAAGCAGGATATCGTGATGCTGGAAGGTATCCTTGCAAGACCTCTTCAGGGTTTGCATGTCTCCTGCTTCCTAATTTTTCATTTGCCCCACCTGCTTGGGTTCTCGCTTGTGTGCAGTTTGTGTCTACTTGCATCCTGTTGTATTGCCAAGGTGTTACCTTGTGCTTGTGGCTTACCTCAAGGATGTGGCATCAGCCTGGCTGTGGCACTGTCATCTTCTGTCTTTTTTTTCAGTTCCAGGAATGCTTTTGTACCTGCAAACCCATCTTAATGACTCATTGCTAGCAATGAAGTCTTGATTTTTTTTCATTTTTTTTAATAAATGAGGGACCATCGCCCTTGCAAGCCCAGAAACAGAGGACAGATCTGTTTTCTGAGCACCCAAGTGAAGCTTGTATTTTAGGTGTTTTGTGGCAGATGTCTTGATTCTTGGCATGAGTCCTCAAGCTGTCTTGCAGAGATAAACAGAGCTTTCCTGTGCTGAATAATTTGCTGTTAAAGGAGTTAATAATGACCTTGCTTAAACTATAGATGTTCACAGATGTTCTGATTTGGGTAAATAGCTTCCTCTTAACATGGGCTCTGAGGGTCCTTTGGTAAAACATTAGCAGAAAAGTTAGTGAGGTCTGATTGTGCTGAACCTATTCCTGCCTGCAGAGAGCTACATTAACTGGATTTGAGGTTACCCTGACCTCAGAGGGAGAGCGTACGTGATTCAATTGGTTCAAACCAATTGAAACTCATCTTTTTTTCAGATGCATACGGGGAAAAAATTAATGTATGATTGGCCTGACTTCTTTAAAGGAACGATTCTGCATGTGGAGCTCCTGTAGTAACCTGGTTCTTAGAGTAAAAAAAAAAAAAAAAAAAAGACAAAAAACTCAACAAATGGCACCAGTGGCTGACTAGGAAGTTCGCCTACATTCAGGAGTTTTCTTTTAAAAGCTTCAAATAAACTGAGACAGAATGTTGTGTCTGAAATGGGGGCTGTTCCAGAGGTTGTGCTGGGCTGCCCATGCAAGCAGGAGTGGTGTGCCTGAGGAAAAGGGGTGCCTGATTTTGTAAAGCTGGAGTTGAGATTACTTGCTCTGTTGTAACTGTAGTTTATAATAGAAGCTTGAAATTCGTGCTAGTGACAACAGGAATAGCAGTATTAATCTATCCTTTCACTCTTTATATGAAGTAAAGCATTATCTGTTTTCTGGAAACCAGCAGTTGTATGGCATTTGAGGGTAAAGAGTGCTGCAAATTACACTTCATGTTTTCTGCCGTAGATGATATCTTACAAGGAGTTACTGAGCATAAATGCTATAAGCAACTGCTAATTTACAGCTCACACTTTTTTCTTAACCTCCAGAGAGAAATGATTCCCTCACCGACTTGTCTTTAACCTCAGTGAGAGCCACGTAATTCTGGTTGTGCTATAATCTTCCTTCTAAATCACTGAAATAAAGGCTGGAAAGAGCCAGTGTTAAGCTTTATCATGTTTATATTGCTCCTACAGGAGGCATTCCACTACCGAGGTATGCTGCGTATGGAGCATCAAAGGCAGCTCTGTCCATGTTTTCTGGAGTAATGAGGCAGGAGCTTTCCAAATGGGGAATCAAAGTTGCTGCAATTCATCCATCAGGCTTCAGAACAGGTTGGTGTCTGACACTTTAGATAGTTCCTGCCTCTCTTTTCCTGCAGTCTCATGTCCTCAAGGACAGCTCTGAATGAGTCTCAGCACTTTCCTATTCCTCATGTTAATTACAGAAATTAAGGTGTGTGTTCTTTTGACTGCTGCTCCCCTCCAGGTCTCACATCTCTGCCTTCTGAACCAGGGCAGAGGGGTGAACTCTTTGCTGTGGAAGTGTTTGAGCAGAGGTCTGTGTTAAAGAATACTGTAATCTTGTTATACCTTTCAGGTGATAGGGCACAGTTTGTCTTCAGAATCACTCTGTATCTTCCCTCTGTTCTAGCTGGGGGGAAAAAAGGAAAAAAAAAAAAAAAAGGCATGCTCAGTACTCCCTACTCAAAGTTCTGGTGTCTTCACAAAGAATTCCTATGCCAGTGAAAAGCAAAACATGTATTCTTTTCATAAAAGCTCTCTCCCTTGAGTACTTCCCTTCCCTTGGAACACTGGGCTCTGCCAGTATCCCCAGGTTTCTCCCTTCAGGAATCTGCTGTGCTATTGCCAGACTCTTGGATGGGACTTCACCTGTCAAGGCAAGTCCCAGTGTTGGTGCTGTAAATACTTATTTAAATATGTCTTTATTTGCAGCACTTAATTCATGATTTATGCAATAAATGCATTAGAAAGCAACTGCTTTCATTCTTACATGATGAAAATAACTTTTTTAAATCTAATACAAGCTTCATTCTTCATGAAACAGCTTATTAAAATACCAGTGCCTCTTATAAGAGAGGCACTGGGCCAGCCCAATTTAATCTTGCCCATCTTAGTTTGCCTCTCTTCTTTCAATGAAATCTCCTATTAACAAACACTAATTTTAAATCCTATTAAAAAAAAAAAAGAGTAAGGACAGAATGACATGGGAGGAAAAAGATACTGACTTCTTTGAGTAGAGCTGGTAACAGAACAGTGTATTAACACCATGCAGGTGTAACTAACCAGGTGTTTTGCTCTTCCTTATGCAGTTCAGAACTACTGTGCCTCAGGGCTCAGTGGTGGGGGAGTGCTTATTGCCTACAAATCATGGCTTAATTTTTTATCATCAACCCCAAACTCACTTTCAACCACTGTGTTGCTGCTGCAGGTATCCAAGGCACGTCAGAGCTATGGGTGAAGCAGGAGAAAGAGCTGGTGGAGCACCTCTCAGTGGACGTACAACAGGACTATGGCAGGGACTACCTGCTGGGGCTGAAAAACTACATGCTGCGTATCCCTATGTACTGTGACGTTGACCTCACCCCTGTGCTGAGCTCCATCCTGCATGCACTGCTTGCCAAGCGACCGCACGGCTTGTACACCCCAGGCAAAGGGGCTTATGTGCTGCTCTGCATCTTCTGCTACTTCCCACTCTGGTTCTATGACTTCTTAATTAGTAAGTCCCTGGGACTTGAGTCCATCCCACAGGCGCTGAGGACATCGGAAGCTGAGAACACGGACCTCTAAGGTATCCACTGGCATTTATCAGATTTGTGATCACTGTGGAAAAACTCTGTTTTAGGGCTCTGCTAATTATTGTACTGTCTTTGGTATATGGAGTTTGACTTGCCTTGTGAGTGGAGTGAAATCTTTGTGTTAGGAGCAGTGTTCAGGAAAATGGTGGATAAACAAATAAAAAACACAGGAATGGTCTTTTTGGAGTAACTGTGGTGTTTCCCTGTTTGTCTTTGGGTAAGTTATCTCATGAGGTTATATAGCCCTTGTCTGCTTCAACAACCACTACCAACACATGGACAGGTATCTAATCTGACTCTTAATAAATCTTTTAGTTCACAACCTTTCTAAACCTTAGAAACTGCCCATCACTAGAAAGACTTATAAATGTTTAATGTACGTCCTTTTCACTGCAGCTTCAGTATTCCTTTCTCTCAGGTTCTCTTGCTGTTGGACCTGAGAAATGATTGACTTTTTTTTGCCCAAGTTCTGTGAAGTATTGTTGTGATGTTTATGATGTATCCTCTCTGGACTGAGCAACACAAATAGTATGAGGGGGATGGAAAATGAACAAAGACAGATGAAGATTTTCACCAAAATGCCAACCATCTCTTTCCTGCAGTGTATTACTAATAACAGTGATGTTGGTTGCTAATTTCATGTCACTGTTTAGCCTGCATTTGCTTCTTCTGTTTCTTTATCTGTAGTAATCAGTAAACTGATCTCACTTCTCTCTAGACAATACTTCATTTGATTTTGTGGTTAATGAATTCATGATTTTGTTCACTTTTTTCCTGAGCACTTGCCTGTTTTTTCCTGTGTTTTCACTTCTCCCATGAATCTTTTGCTTTTGGTCACTCCTCCTGAATCCATTTGTGGTTGCCCTCCTCTGTGTTCCATAGAACCCTTTCCAACAGCTGAAGTTGAGCAGTACTCTGTTTTCCTACCTCATCTGCTTTTTAGCATCACCTGGTTTTGTAAGGCTGTAATGTTCTGGAACAAGCCCCATCCCCTGAGTTCCCTGTTCCTTTCATGTGACAAAGAGGAGAAGCTGTTATGTTCTGGGCTTTCAATATAGGAGTGTTTTTCCTATCCTGATATTCTTATCTTCTGTCATAATCCTACTTGCAGTTACATAGTCCTGATCAAAAGTCAATTAAACTTGTTTGTAATACTTCTGTCTTGTTCATGTACCTCATACAGTAATACCGGATTCTATGTGCCCAGAGGATGCTCTGCAGACTTGGCTTGCTATTTCAATTTGTGTCCTGGTTTGGAAATCCTCCTTTCCTGTACACCGTGTTGTTGTTACTGCCTTTATCTATGGTGGTGGCTTTGCTCCTTGTGGGTTTATATCAGTCCCACTCATAGATGTCTTTTATGCCATCCTTTCAGGAAAGTACAACTACAAATGTTTATCTCTCAGGAAGTCTGTGACTGTTTTGATCTCTGTCAATTTCTACCTTTTATTTACTTCACAAAACTCTTTGATCTGCCTCAAAATGCATAATAAAATGGATTGCTCTGATTGCTCTGACTCTTTTGACTTTGTCTTGACCTCGTATGCTACTGGGGACTGCTAGAAGCAGCAGGGCTGAATCCTGGCTGCCATCAGAGTGAAGGAACTGCCTGACACCTCGTCTTGTCTCAATCCTGGATGAAGGTGTTTGTTTTCCACTTTGCATCCAGTTGAGCTGTAACTTGGGTTGGCTGGAGTTTGGCTCTTAGGTGCTTGCAAACATTATAAACCCAAATTCCCTTTGGCAGCCAGTTCACTGTTTTATGTGGCAATATTCATAACAATTCTTAATCACTGCTGTGTTATTTGGCAGCAGTTATAAAATGCAAATATTTCTCTCCTTTGCTTCCTTAATAGGAGTATTACCTTCTGTGTTCAGACATATTAAACTAGGTGTTCATGTGTAGGATTTGATTTCTATTTTTAAATTATTTCAACTTTTATTTTTTGGGAAACTTATATTCTAAATAGCTATTTTAGACCTCCTCACCTAATGAGGAAGATGCTTTAGCCAGTCCCAAGTGATTGTGGGATCAAAGTTTGCTACTGTTTCATTTCTACAAGGACTGTACTTCTGTTTTTTTTTAAGGATAATTGTTGTAACATATTATTGAATTATTTGTCATTCAACAGTTGCAACATTAAAGGTGATTTTCCATTGTTAATGGCTTAACTTGAGAATAATCCAAGCTGAAAATGGCTGGTGGCTGTGAGAACAGGAGAATAAATTAAGGGAGTTTGTGGCCAAAGTGCTTGTGTCTGTATTAAAGCTGATGCAGCTCCTGCTCTCAGGGGCCAGTGTCCAGGTGCTGTGCTCTTTCCCTTCCTTAAAGGATGAAGCTACTTTGGGGGTGGGAGGAGAGGAAGGGAAACTGAGGTATGGTGGTTAATCTACTTAAATACATAAATTGAGCCTGTTTTCAAATTCAAGTCTAATGAAAAGCATCAGAAAACTGAAGAATGTGGCTGCAGCCCGACAGTGGGAGTAACAAACAGAACCTTAGTATGTTACACTCTAATCAGGTAAGTAAATATTAAAAGCCATATGTATACAGTTTAAATATGTATACAGTTTAAAAGAGGTTATAGTCAGCAAAAATCATGATTAAAAAAAAATGTATACACCTCCTTCTGCTCTAGCCTCTGGAATTCAGGTTATAAACTTACTGAGGAGTAAATGCTCCCTGCCACTTCTTACCTGGCTCATCTCTGGCTCCCATGCTCTTAGTTCGCATTGACTTCTCTGGCTCACATCTTGTCTTGGTTAATGTGAGCAATTGATTTTAAGGTTTGTAGCCTTGGGGAATCAGAAGGTGAATTATAAAGTCTTTATTTTTTTTATAACAACTTTATTCTGGTTCCCTCTCTATGTCTGATGTGTGCTTCTAGTTCTGCACTGCAGCCTGAGAAGAGCAGTGAAATATCAAGCATCTTTGTGGTTATGTTCTGGGAGAAAGCTGTGATGAGTGAGATTTAGTGGCCATCTGCTGAGGGATCATCTCTGCATTTCTGGGTGCATGAGGCTGACTGTGTGGCTGGAGGCAAGGAAGGCAGTCAGTGTGTTGAGAGTTATGGTGCTCAAATGAGGGCTTTGAATAGGGACTTGGGGTTGGGTAAAACTAGTGGTTTATCCACCCAGAACAGGTGGGTTGTTGAGGATTATTATTAGCTTGTATGGGAATGGGAATTAATCCCAAAAATGCTTTCATGCTCTGAGTAAGAGGGTGAGCAGACCTGCTGCTCTACATCTGGCCATCTGATGCTGGTACCTTGGTGAAGCTTATGCATGACTTTGTAGCTTGTGCTGAAGCCATAAAAATAGCATACATCCATCTCCATATAATAATCCTAAAGCCAATTTTTCATTAGTAGAGGCCAAACACAGGAATGAGGGGGGAAGAAGCTGCTTTATCTCATTTTAATGTGTGTGATCAAAAGCTTAGTTATTTCTAAATGGAGTGATTTAAAATATATGTGACTGCTGGAATGACTTCGTACCAGAAAACACATGTGAACGTTGGAGAAATCTCCATATTTTGCCACTTTGTCTCCCTGCTATCCTGATGAGAGAGAGGTTAACTTCTAAGTTCCTATAAATGAATGCCCTGGCATGCAGAAGGATGGTTTTGCTTATAGCTGAGAAAAGTCACAATGACTCCTGTACACGTTCTTTGTGTCAACAGGATGCTAGCAGGGAACTCTTAAGGTCTCGGTAATATCAAAATAATCCAAAACCGAAGCAGAACTAAAATGGGTCATGCTTTCCTCTTTTGAACTGGCTTACAACTGGCCATCAGCACCCATCTGTGTATGTGAGTCCTTGGGGACTTGCAGCATGTTTGGAACAAAAATATGAGTTTGGCAGAGACTGCTTCCGGGAACCTTTTTTGCTTGATTTAGCCTTTTTACGGCTGTGTTTTGCGACATTTTGAGAATCCAGCTGACTTCCAAGAACCAATGGAGTCATCACACTTCTACAAATGCTCAGAAAGACTTACTTTGAAATAGATTTGGGCAGTCTTCAAAGGAGAACTGTTCAGGCAAAAGGACTTGACTCTTGCAAGGTGGCAGATTAACGAGAAGTTTTATTCTTTTCTTTTTTTCCTCTTCTTTCCCATCACTTAGAAGTATTGGGATAAATAAATGGAAAGTAATGGTACTGCCAGGAGCCATCCAACGCATTGAATCCTGAGCTGCCTGAGGTGTAATCATTCCTGCTGAAACTTGTCAGCAGTACTCCCTGGTATGCAGGCACCATCACAGGCAGCAGTATTTCAATAGTCATTGCATTTATCATCCAACTGGAGGATTAGGGCTATTGCTATTCATGTATACAGGTGTTGTGGCAACCTTGAGGCAGTGGGATTTTACCACTGTAAGAGCGGTAATTACTTTGATTTTTAAAGCATGCCCGAATCTTAAACCAGACATTGCTGACGTTTCATGGCAGGAGACAAGCTTTAAATAGGATAAATGGGTTTTTAGCATGTTGTATAGGTCATCGTAACCTACAGTAATGAATCTAGATTAACAACCCTAGTGGAAGTAATTGCTGTAATATAGTCTACATAGGTTTAATGTCTGGGTTATGTAAGTTAAACAATCTAAGTCTATATGCCTGTCCATCTTGTTGCCTTTGGCTTTGGAAAGAGTGCTGAACTATTTCAAAATAGGAGGTGAGAGATGAAACCAAGATCGAGGGATGTGAGAAAGAAAGATCTAAAGAAAATACGAGGGCGGTAAGTACGAATGGCAGCGAGAGGAGCACAGAAAGTAAGCATGGTGATGCTAAAAAGAAGGGTCTGAGCAGGCTCAGCTCTGCTGGCATGCCATGCTCTGGGTCACGGTAACCTGCCTGCTTTCTAACACACCTTCTCTATCACCTCCTTTACCACTTGACTTTAGAAAGTGCTGTTGAAGAGACTGAATTTAGAATTACCCCCTTCAAAGCCCTTCTAGTTACTTGCTCTTGTAGCATCCCATCCCACGAAACCCTGGGACAGACATGGTGACTGGAGTTGGCAGCAGGGATGGGGCAGCGGCTCATCAATACTCCCAGCTCAATGCACTCCCACTGGCTTTGGGTGGTGATGAAAGGGCCTGGTTGTTTGTTCCTGCATACCTGGGAGTGGGGAGGGGATGTTGGCTGTGGGCCGAAGCTCATCAGCCCATGCAAGGCTGGCAGAGCTTGTTTATTTGCACTCTCTCTGTCTGGGGGAAAGAAAATCATACTGTACTTTTCATAATGGGGGAAAAAATGTATTGCCCTTTAGCCATATTTCCATTGCAGCGATCTGGGAGAGTAGAAGTCATCTGTGCCACGTTCCCTATGGGCATGCACTGTCAGCAATAAGTGCTGACACCAATCCATGAGCACGTGTGGAAAGCTCTGTTACATGCATGACACGAAGTGCAAAGCCAACAAGACAAAAAAGAAGGTGATGTGCATCTGACTGAGAGCAACCCAAGGGTGATTTATTCCATTGTTGTGTGGGAGAATCTTACCTTTCCCGAACAGGTGTAAGAAATCACTGTTATTGCTTCTGTATGTCTCAAAGTATCTTAATGCCTTTAATTTCTCAAACAAACTCAATTCACTGCTTGAAGGACGAAATCCTTAAAGAGCTCATTTAATTAAAAAGATGAATGGGGAAAAGCAGAGCAAATAAGATATAATTATTGTGTTTTAATGTATGTACAGCAAAGTAATCACGCTGCACACTGGTCATAGATTAAGGGAATAAGAGGCTTAAAAACTTGGCATTTTCAAAAATGTTTTATCATGAAAAATTGCATTAAAAGTTCGTGTTGGGAGTTGACTCTTTTGTGGGCTATTCACAACTACAGCACTGTATTATTGCATGAATACGTGTTTCCTTTCACTCCAAATGCTGTCACTATGATTGCAGATGAGTTGCATTAGATGTTCGAGCAGAAAGTGCAGTTGTTGGAACTAAAAAACAAAAAGGAAAAAACACACAAAAGAAATGACATCCAACCACTTGAGAACATCACTTTGGGCCATGCCGTCACTCCCTCTTGTTTTTCAAGTATTCTGATGGGCAGGAAAAGGATGATGATGATAAAAAAAAAAAAAAAAAAGGTAGGTGCTGAACCTAAGAAGATTAATGATTCTGCTCTGCCTACTGATTTAACATATGGTGTGGAGAGCAAATGGGATGTGGTGACAGACCCATGTGCTCTGTAATGAATGGCTGTGTCCAAGGGGTAGAACACAGCAACCTGACAGCAATAGCATCAGCAAAACTTGAGCATCCAGCAGCAGAGGGTGCCTGAGCATGGCTGAGGGCGATGTGATGGATGTGCCATGCGTGAGGCAACGCTTGCAGCCTAGCAAGCTGGGTTTACGTGATGGAGACGGATGCAGCTCCTGCTCTGGGGCAGCTGGTGGCCTCACCAATGCTGACGGTTGTTATTTCTGTGGATTTTTTAATTTGTGATATGGTTTTGAAGTCTATTGGAAGCATTGCAAGATGTCAGTCTTCTTCCAGGTGAAAGGGAGGAAATGCAGATGTGCACCCTGAACTTATCTGAGCCTTTGAGAGGTAATATGTAGTGTTGGCATCTCAGCACCCTTTTCTTAGGGATTTAATGGTTGAGAGTTGAGTCTTGTTCACGAGGGGAGGATTGTGGGGATGACTACATGAGCTAAGAGGCAGTTCTTACATCATTCAATGTACCTGACTGCAGTGCAGGTACCCAGAACCTGCAGCAAATGGTCAGTCCCACCACGTCAGGGGAGTTGGTTTGGAAGTTCCACTTCTTAATTTTCCTGGTCAACATCTGCACTAATTTTGGTATACTTTGGAAGCAGACATAAGAATTGCTTTCAAGTACTGCTCAATGCTCTGGCACTGCGTAGCTCTGGTAAGGAGGAAAACAGCACTGATGAAACAGGGTTTGTCTCTGGTTGCTTGTGCATCAAGGTCTGATGGGCTCCAGTTCCTGGGGTCACATGAGGCACTGTGGGAACTGGTTTCCCCAAAATCTCTGTTTGGTCTTGCTCTGGGGGATGTAAAGAAGTCCTTCCTCCTCTGCTTCTTAGCATGCTGCAATGCATCGAGTGGAACCACCTCAGGTCTGATCCTGACTGGCTTCTTGAATGTAAGTTGGGCTGTACTTGGTTCTTAATGGAAGTTCCTACATGTGACAAATTCCTGATGCAGCAATTTGGTTTTTTAATAATGAAGAATTTAAGCCAACTGTCAATTTTTTCCATTGATGAACTAGAATTCCCATGGGTTGTCCTATAAGTGACTTGAACAGTGCAGAAATCTCTCCATGCCAAATATCACTGGTGTTTTTACGAAGCTTCAGTGCCCGTTGCTAGCTCTTGTGGTCTCTCCATGCCTGTGCACTGTTTGTTCCCTACTCATACTAAGGGTGACTTTGACAACCCAAGCCCGTTCAGGCAGTAGAGCTGTTTGCTATTTTTTTCTTACGTGCAGCTTAAGATTGGTACAAACTGTGTAAGTGTTCAGAGAGAACTGGGGGGGTCTTTGCTGGAAACAACTTATCAGTAAAAAATCCCCCTTCAGACAGTAGAACTTGCTCCTGCCTGCTCAGCCCTGGCTGTTTAGATAACTCTGTTTAGATAGCAACGAGAGCCAACAGCTCTTTGTCAGCATATTAACCAGACAACTTACTACACTTTGCTAAATATTTACAGTGTATTTACATCTGGATTTTAGCAGTGAATCTTCTCACACTCTTTGGATAGGGAGAAAAGTTGCAAAATAATAAGAAGAAATCTCCAGAATCCCTAAATATATATATATATATATATATTTTAAATCACAGTTTTACGTAATATAAACTCCTTTGATGCTGAGATATAGTCTTTGTGAGACCATTGCTGTTGTAAGACTTAACTGGGTGATGAGCAGGTGGCCAAACTGCAGGTAATCTGTTGGCTCTGGAAAGAAGAGGGAGGTCTCCATCTTGGCAGCTTCAGTATCATGCATTTTGTTGAAAGATTAATTTGCTGAAATCCTAGAGTCACTAGATTCAGAAAAGACCACTAAGATCATCAAGTCCAACCCCTGCTGGTTGCCATCGCTCCCACTGACTGGGTCCCCCAGTGCCACATCTCCACGGTTCTTGAACACTTCCCTGGGCAATGCATTACCACTCTGAGAAAAAATGTTTCCTGACATCCAACCTGAGCCTTTGGACATGCTCCAGGGCCTCGATGTCTTCTGTGTAGTGAAAGGCCCACAGCTGAACACAGCACTCACCAGAGCTGAGTACAAGAGGACAATCACCTGCCTGGTCCTGCTGGCTATGCTATTTCTGATACAAACCAGGATGCCACTGGCCTTCTTGCTTATCTTCGTTGGTCATCTTCTCATCTTTGGCCAGCATTGTCCCTTTCATACACATTTTTGACACTGGTTGTGTGTCCAGTTGCTGATAACATACCAGCACTAATTCATTTTCACTGTGTGAATAGGTCTATAGGATGTGGTGTGCAATGAGCAAGTCCGGGCTTTTTTAAGAAGCTGGTGCTTGCTCACTCAATGAACATAAATCTAGTGATAAAAGAAGCAGGAGCCAATTTGAATGAGCTGTGGAGGTGGTTTGCAATCTGGTAAGCTGTACACACTGTTCCAACTTAAAACTTTAATTAGTTTCAACAGGTGTTACCTTTGTGAATTTTCTGTCTGGGCTAAGGAAAGAAGTGCCAACCATGTAACCTACATGCAGCCTCCCAGCCTTTCCTCCTGTAGCTGAATTTAATGAGCTGAGGCAACTAATATTCCCACCCTGAATAAGTGGTTACTGCCAGAAACTCTTAGAATGGGACTCACAGGATGTTCTGATTAAAATCTGGATCCTTGCAAACAATGGCATCCAAGGGGAAAAAAATTGCAGGGCTTGAATTTGCAAATGAAATCATATTTCATATTCAATTCAGAAGATACTGTGCAGTCTTCCCCGGATACACAAATGAAGCCATGCAGATGGCTGTCCAGAGCCTTGCAAGAGCTCCTTGTTTGTTAATCCTGACCACAATGTATTTTGCTTGGAGGAAACCAAGACCAGCAAGCCTCTTCTTTTGTGGTCATGTAATGTTCACCTGGGAAACACAAGAGGCTTGAAACTCTTCAGTTCCTCTGTAGAATTGAGCTCTTGATTCATAATGTCTGAATAGATGACATACGTATAAATTTAACCAAACCAAGCCAATGTCCTACCCAAACCAACCAACCACCTAGATGTGAGGAAGATGTGAGGAAATAGGAACTTGTCCTAATTCACTGGCACCAACATTAAGATGGAGACAGCTCTTTTTTTTCTCACCAATTCTTTCTTCACAGTGAGCTCTTGGTTTCCTTCTTTTTGCCCATAACACCCATCAGCTTGTATGTAGCTGGTGTAGAAAATCTCCATCAAAGAAGATTAATTAAGCATCTCATTTTAGTTGTGATTTGCCAATGTATGTCTTCACTTAAGTACCTGTAGAGAGATTTATTTTTTTTTTTTACCTTGAAACTTTTCTTTCTTCTTATATAGTGACTGTCTGGTTATTTTTCTTAATTAGATGAAGCATTCACTTCATTCTCTCTTGAGACTTTGTCAGGCCAAGATTTTTCTCTCATATCCTCTTTCTTGACCCTGTGAGATACCCATCTTTGAAGGCTCTTGCATTTTTTGAGTGAGAATTATCCTTCACACAGGACTTTGGTGTGAGTTCAGTCATTAGATATATGTATTTCTTGTAGGTGTTTGTACGTATAGCCTCTTATTGAAAAGCAATTAAGCACTCTGGGGAGACTGAGTCTCTCTCAGGATGTGATATTTCCATTATGGTTCCCTGGTTGGCTTTTGTTCTTTCAAGAAGCTTGATCTTATCCAGAAATACAATTTCTATCAATTCTGAAGAGATTAACAGGAATTTGAATGGTAGCCTCTTAATATTCCATGATTTCATATCAGCTGCTGCAGAAGCCTTGCACAATGACTGAGCTTATGCAGACAGAAGTGCAAGCTGTTCTGCAGCTAAGCAGGAGATGCTATAGTTGTGTTGCAATCTGCCATCGTGAAAAAATAAGCTGGGAAATTACAGTGTGATTGCATCGTTGCAATGCCTGGCATCCTCTCCTTCCTGCAGAAACACCACTTGGCTACAGTAAGGTAGAATTGTGGTCATCTGAAGGTGATGGATATCTGTGCAGATGGCCATAAGGTGGTCAGGGAGAGATGACTGAATGTCCAAGTGCTGAACTTTGGCTATGAAGATTCAGAAAAGATCCACTGTTCCCCTGCAAGGAGCTAAGAGTGAGCTTTACTTTCTTGTGAGGGCTTTGAGCCCAGGCAGACCAAGGGATCATCTGCCCATGGTACAGACTGTAGAGCATCTTGGAGTCTGCTGTTTCCACCAAAGCATGGTATGTGCTCCTTTTGCTTGCTCTTCTGCAATAGTCATTAATTAAATTTAAGATCTACATAAATTAAAGGTCTGTACATGCCAAAAATTTCAAATAAGTTCAGATGACTTGGGAATCTACAAGAGAGGCAAGTTCCCAGTTCCTGCCCGTGAGTCCCTCAGGATGCTGATCTTCACACTGAGGCACGTGACTGCTTCTCAGGTTTGGCTGTATGAGATGTATCTGAGCTCACATAAAACATGAGAGCTGGAACTCAGTGCATTTCTTCAATGTCCCATGCTAATGCTGCCATCACCACGCTGTTCTCAACTCTGTTCTCACAGTAACACTGTGGGTTTTTTTAGCAGTTAGTCTTGCCTGCATTTGCAAGCATGAAGCCAGAAGAAAGCAGTCCATTGAAATGGAAAGGTCCAGTCAAAAAACCCTCTGCTAGTTCCTGCTGTTTCTCAAGCTGCTAAAATATTTAGAGAGACAATAATTCATGCTGTGGTAGGCATGTAAAATAGTGCAATTAATTGCACTGTATGTTTTTTAACCTCTTTCTTCTTGGAAAATTGCAAGAAGGTGGAAGGATGTGGAAAGGAGTAATGAATAAGAGGTGGTCTTTGCCTCAGAACACTCTTATTCTTTTAATGGGAAGTATTAGACATCATATATACGTAGGAACATGTGTACCATTTTCTTTTTGTTTCACTTGAGTCTGTTGAGAGGGAGGACCGCTTCTCAAAAAGTGGGCAGGAAAGTTGTTCTCTGTTGCTCATTTTGCTCCAGTCAGGACTGTTGTGGCTTTTTCTAGCTGGGAATTGAACTTATCAACCCAGTAAAGTACAGGAAGTTGACCGTGCTCCTGTAGACCATGAGAAGATGAGATGGCACCTTCCCAGAGGAACACAGATTCGTTGCCCCTCTCCATTTGGTAAGGTCTTCTAATGAATGTTGTGACCAGCTTCTGGCTATGTGGGCTGAAGCAGAAAGCTGCACAGTTGTTTGCATAGACTGCAAATGATCCCAGCTCACGAGAACAGGGGTGATTACAGAAAGTGAGCCAGGCTGACACAGGTTGGTTGTGCACTTGTGGTGTGGGTGAGATGTATGTGGGGAACTGTCCTAAGGACTGGGTCCGTGTAAAATTGTCTCCAGCCAAGTTTCTCTCTGATACATCTCAGTACTGCGTTTATATCAGGCAGGAATGAGTCTCTGACTTAAATTCTATCACTTCTTGTAATTTTCCATAAATCCATAGATATTACATCTACTGTAGAGCTATAAGTATTGCAGCGTGGTCTGCTGGCATGGGCATGGAATCATAGACTCATAGCATCATCTGAGTTGGAAGCGACCTTTAAAGGCCATCTGTCCAGCTCCCCTGCAATGAACAGGGACACTTACAGCTCCATCAGGTGCTCAGAGCCCCGTCCAGCCTGACCTTGGGTGTCTCCAAGGGATGGAAAATCCCCACCACCTCTCTGGGCAGCCTGTGCCAGTGCCTCACCACCTTTATTATAACTTCTTATATCCAGTCTAAATCTCCCCACTTTCAGTTTGAAACCATTTCCCCTCATCCAATCACAGCAGACCCTGCTAAAGAGTTTGTCTCCTTTTTAAAGCCCCTTTAGATAGTGAAAGATCAGATCGTTTTTGTTGAGCCTAATGATTTGCACGTGGCTCAAATGTCTTTACTGCTCCTGAAGATGTCAAGAGAGGAAACCTGCTCTGCTGCCAGTGCAGCTGAGCTGTGCCTGCCTCATGAAACCATGAGAGTGACCCATGCCCTCCAGCCAGCCCTGGAGCAGCACCTGTGGGGTTTTGTATAGACCAGGCCCAGCAGAGGCAAACAGTTTTTCACCCAGCCGCAGCTGCTGTGGCTGTTTGAAGGATATATCTGAAGATCTGCTGATGCACTTCAGTTATTCAGCTAATTGGGAGATGAGTTAATGTTGTTTCAAGTCGTGCAAGCTAGTCAATGGGTTTGGGGTCCTCCAAGTCCAATGCCAGCCAGTTTGTCATGCACCGAGAGCCTTTTGTTTCCTGTTTTTGCTCTCCACTAGCAGAGAGGTTAACATTATTTATTCTTTCCATACAGAAAAAGCAGTATCAAGTGTTCTAAAAGCTGTGACCTAAAGGCTTTCATTATGTTGTGCAGTCAAGGGCAAGGCTTGTATTCAAAGCTGTGGAGAGGCAGATGCCTATGTGGATCAACATAATAAAAATTATTCAGCTGAAAGTATAAAAGAAAAAAAAAGGAAAAAGAGAGAAATCTGGAGGCCAAATATGACAGGTATAAAGAGATGGCTGTGTTCAGAGTCGTAAAGACCACATTATTGTCCTGGCAAAGGGCAGCTAAGTGAGATTTCTATCCCACCAGCATCTGCTGACGTTGGCTTTTCCAGGAAATAATGGGGCAATTACAATGCCTTGTTGACCTCAGGAGTGTTTATAGGGAACAAGAGGAGAAGCACGAGGAGGTCAGGGCACAACATAATGGCAGCAGAGCATTACCCACAGGCTGGAGCTGCGGGGTGTCTCTAGTACAGAAAATGTGTTGTTTTTTTGTTTGTTTGTTTTCCTTGTGAAAAGCCTTCCCAGTGGCTCTGAGTCTGGACATAGCGTGTCCACAGCAAGTCTTGGACCCGTGCTAAATACATGAGTATGTTGAACTGGGGGGGAGGGAACAGAACCCAGTCCCTCTTCTCGCCCCCCAGTGCTTGGAGCTGGGTGCTGCCAGCTTTCCTTTCCCAGATGGGATGCACGTTTTGCACTCTGCAGCAGTGCAGATGGGCTGAGCTGCAGAAGGTAGAAGAGTGCTTCCCCAGATTTTCTCTCCAGTGCCTTAGCTTCTGGGGCTAATGAAGCTTTGAGGGATAATGCGAATCGCTGCATAAATTGATATCCTTTGCTAATTGCATCAGCATTTTGCTTTGATGAAAGCCTGGTAAAAGGTGCCAAGAAACTAATAACATACAACATCATTTGCTATTTAAAAAAAAAAAAAAAGCAGTCACTGATTGATTGAATGTACGATGATTCACGGAGCTGTGAGTCAGCTCACCAGGAGATGTTTGTTACTGGTTCAGTGGAAGGCTTTATTTTAACATGGTGAAGGACTGTACTTTAAGAAAAACATTCCTAAACATTGCTGGAACGTTGTTCAGACTGTGAGATGAAGGTCACCTTGCTCTGCTTGCCTGGACACTGCTCACCAACACCCACAAGTAGCTTGGGTCCTCTCAAGTGTTTTCCTTGATTGCAGGCTGACCATATTACCTAGTAGCACAAAGCCACTGTTGCAATGCAGGTGTGAAAGCTGGGAGCTGCTTTTGCTCTTGCCACTCCTTCATGTCTTTCTTAATCACTGCGCTGTCTGGACTTCACTCTGCCTTCCCCATTGAGTTAATTTAGTTAAACGAGTGCAAGCTGCAAGGCGCTGAAAGAGTGGCTTGTTTTAATTAATCTTTAACCAATTCTGAAACATATCCAAAAACGAGGAACAAGCCACCAAATGCAAGTGTGTCTGGATGGGAATATCCTTGTTTAACTTGATGACACGCTTTTATTTTAAATGATGCCACTTTATGTGGATCACAAGCACTTCTTAAAATGTGACTTTAAAACTTCACAAACAAAGAAAGCCTCATAGGATTCAACAGGAAAACATTATATGAGGGTGATCCAGAGTATAATTTCATTATTATATTTTCATTAATTGGTTCAGTCACTGGGTTTCTGTGCTGCTGTCCCTGCCCATGCAGTCTGGTGCACTGCAGAGCACTGCAGAGGGGAGGTGCAGAGGAGCTAAGATCTTGCTTTCAGCTGCTCTTGTCCTCCTTGTGTGTGGAAAGCAATGGGCTTCCTCTTGCTTTTAAAGCAGCGTGATGGAGGTGATGGCATCACACACACACGTGTGGACAGAATTCAGTCCAACTGAGGGAGTGATACAGAAGTAAGTACATAACACTGTGTAATGTTTACTGATGCAGTGTAGGTATTTTATTGCCACAAAGGTTCAATTCCCAGATTGCTTCATAGCTAATTAATTATACAGATGTTACTGATTTTACTTTTTCTTTAAATCTCACTGAGAGATTGTGTGTCCATGCTGACGAGAGCTGATAAAAACGTTGTTCATACCTCTTCCATAGCTTTCTTCATCTTCTAGTTTATGCCTGAACACTTGGTGTTACCCATTATGCAGAGATCAATGTGTCAGAATGAGGCAGATTTATAGAGAACACATTTCCCTTTCTGAGTTGGGGGGGGGGGGGGGGAAGTGAGATATTTTCCCTGAGTTAATCAAAGGAATTCAAAGGGAGTTTAAATCTTCCAATTTTCTTTAGCTCACGGAGATGATGAAAAATGTTTGACCTCCAGGAAACCAACTGAATTCATATGGTGGCTCTGTTGATAAATAAAATGTCCAACCAGACAGAATATTGATTACTTGAGTACTGTATGCTGAATCATAAATAGGACCATCAAAAGCAAAAGCAAGAAAGTATCATAAAATACATCAGGGCATCTAAGGTGTTGGGCTTAATGTAAATAGACAAATTAAACAAGTGATATTAAGCTAACAAGGCTGAGAAATAGCAAGGTGCCATTGCCCCATTGCATTATTCATGGCAGTGGTGGTGCCTCTGCACCAGTTACCTCTGCAACATCCATTGGTCACGTTGGCACTGGCTTTGGGGGAGGCCAAAGCATCCCAGGGACTGGGGCTCTCACGGAAAGCTGGGCTCTCAAATCCTTTATCTTCCTGCTTTGAGACTTTGACAGAGGGGTCTACTGGAGATGGAAATGCCCATTTGTTGTCACTGCAGCTGTGTTTCTTTTTTAAGGGCAGACTGGGAATAAGACTTCCTAGCAGGTTGCTGAGGTGATCATCCCCTGGAGTTTCCAGCATTGTCTGAGGCAGAGGATAGCCCAACAACAGCCACTCTCACCCAGCAGGGTGATCAGCGTATAGGAAGGCACTGAATCATTAAAGTTGGGAAAGACCTCTACAGTCATCTAATCCAGCTGTCAGCCTACTCCCACCATGCCTGCTGACCACGTCCCTCAGTGCCACATCTCCATGGCTCTCCAACACCTCCAGGGTCAGTGAGCCCTCCCCTCCCTGGGCAGCTGTGCCACTGCATCATTGCTCTATCTGAGAAGAAATGTTTGCTAATATCCAACTAGAGCCTCACCTGGAACAACGTCAGGCCATTCCCTCTCTCTGTATCGCTGTAACCTGGGAGAAGAGACCAACCCCCACCTCACTGCAACCTCCTTTCAGGGAGTTGTAGGGAGCATCCATCACCTCTTACCAGGGAGAAGGTATGTGGGTATAGGATCACCTACCCTGTCTGCCAGGTGGATCTTTTATCTGTGAGCAGGGTGGTGTGGGAAGCAAGAGGAGAGAGGAGAAAAGTAGAGGAAATGAGACATGAAAGACTTTGACCTACATAGAGCCACACTTCTTTTTGTCTTGTGAAAGCAAGATGTGGCCAGTTCCACTGGGTATTGCACATGTTTTACTATCAGAGAGAACTGAAGATATTTTGTCAAAAGAGGTAATTTTAAATTTAAATTAATTCCTTAATCCTAGAAGAAGGTTACTTCCTAAGGAAAACTCTGAAATTAAAAATAACCTGCATCAACTTTACAATCAGTAGCAAGTTACAAAGTGACAGTTACAGACATACTTGCATGAAAGAAATTAAAATAAGCAACCTTTGCTCTTTATATATTTGTGCAAGAAGTACTGATAAAATGCATAATCTGTTTCATCCTTTTCTCTTCAGAAAGTACACGAGGTGCAATTAATTCCACGTACAGCAGCACTGCTGGAAGAAGTAATCATAAACCAGACATAAGATGAACAACTTGGATAGTAATATTTCGAAGCTGAGATCTTTTTTGGACCTGTCATCTTTGGATGAAGTTCTGAGCCACTCTTATTTCTTACCTTAATTATATTATGTGTCCTGAAACAAGACTGAAAATAACAGACTCGACTCAAAGAGCAGTAAGACCTGTTTTGTTTCTCTTTTCTTGGAAGACAGTGGACTATAGACTGAAAAAATAGGTGCTGCTGGAGGCACAGAACGATCCTTAAAACAAACACAGGCATCCCCTGTTGTTATTGCTATGGGAGGGTGTAGCTTTACCTCTGTGAGAAGAAATGATGTGAATAGGGTGGGCGGAGGGAAGGTAGGTGCCATTCCTGGTAAGGGCTGACTTGGGAAATCCTGAAGGAAATGTTAAATGAGGAGTCCCTCTTGGAATGCACTAATTTATGCCATTCAGGGCTTATCCAAAGTCAGGCAGTCTCGCAGCGATCTGACAAATTACTGCATAATCTAGGAGATGAATTATTAGCCTCAGGCCCATTTGAAGGACTTTTTGTTGCTGGACATTTGGGTAATTAAGGAGGTGAGAATGCACAAGCATCTCGTTGGGCCCACAGTTCCACCTTTGCACTGCATCTATGTGACTTTGTGCTTGTGAGGTGTGAGACAACGTGGAGCTTCGTGGGGTCATGCACACAGTTTCTAATCCTTATCCTCCAGATTATGGCCGGTGTGATGGAGCCACTTGGTTCGTCTCCTCACCACCTCTTCCCTTGGCCGCTTCCCTCCCAGGTGATGCAGCTTGCTCTCAGCTGCTTTGTTCCAGCAGAATTACTGAGTGGGAGAGTAATTTTCAAGCTAGTGAGGCTGGAGAATTAAATAGTGCTCTGGTAAACGTATTAAAAAAAGTAATTTTATCTTCATGTCTAGCTGGGGAAATTGGATCATCAAGAAATAAAACTATCCTTTTTCCATCAAGAGACAAATTAAAGTCATATCCTTGTGTGCGGGATGGGTACTCTCACAGATGGCATGCACAAAAGCAGGAGTCCGGACCACTTCTTCCTCTCTCTAAGCAAAGTGTTCATTATGGTAGGTGTTTTGTTGTTGTTGTTATTAATTAGTAATTATTTTCCTGTGTTCTTAACTTTGCCAGCCGGGTAAAGACTAGAAAGCAAATAAAATTGTGGTGACATCTAGTGGCTGCAGGGAATTCGCAGTGGCATAAAGGGTGAGAATGCTACGGCTCCGGACATTTAAGCATGCTGCGCACAAAGCCAGGACGTGAACTGGAGCAAAGAATGAATTAAAACTGTACAGGATGTAATTATGTGACCAGACCCATCATTTAATTCAAGCATGTTTGCAAACTCTCAAGAACACAACCAGTGATTGCAACCAGAACAAGCAAAAGCAAATTAATTTTCGGAAAGGCGTGTTGGTTTGTGATGAAACGGAGGAGAATTTGCCTGGCAGGATTTATGGCTGGGGGAAAAACTGGGGCTTTGAGACAGCGAGGCTTTCTGGCTGCCACTTGATTCATTTGACTGTTTAGAGATGGGCTATTTCAATCCCTTTGGGCTCGGGTCCTTGGTGGCTTCCACAGGGCCTCAGTTGGGTGAGCTGTGCGGAGGTGTTGGAGCTGTAAGCTGGGATCCACTGTGGCTCCTTGGTGGAAGGAGTCCACCACTGAAGTCCAGTTTTTAACAGTGTGGTGGACAATGAAAGCAGAAGCTCCGTGGAAGCCCTAACCTCATAGCTTGTCTGCGTGAGCAATGTTACTAGCATTTCTCCTGTAGTCAAAGGATAAGTGAATTAAAATAAATCCAATTATGGCTGTGTTTTCTCTGATGGAGTGCATCCACACGGGCTCGCCATCTGCTTTAACTAATCTGTGCTATGAATTCATAGCACTGTATTGTTTAAGTTAGTCTTCTGGGGTACTGCTGGGTAAACAGCAATTAAATTTGCTTAAAAAATATGATTTACACTAATGCCTGTGTAAGGGTGTTTCGCATAGCTTCGGTCTGCTTTTGAGTTGTGCGCCGTGTAATCTTAACTTGTTTTTTCAACCACTAAAAAGAAATGGGTGTAAGAAGTTCTCAATATGCAGTCTCTCACTTAGTATTGATAATTATTTATGTTGGGTTCTACTGAAAGGATTCCTGATTGACTCAAATTACACAGAACTAAGCCAATGGCCTGACAAGAGATGTTATGAGCAGGGAGCTGCCCATGTTTAATGGGGCTTAAAGTTGTTCCACCTTTAATTGAGCCTCTCCAATGCTTTTTATGTATGCACAGTCAGATTCCTAGATAATTTATAACCCTTCAAAACATGTAAGAAAATTCATAGAATTCCTTAAGAAGAGTTTGAGAACCTTGAGGAGAGTCTGCTGTAAATACAAAACCTGATCCAGGATGTCATTGTCATTACTTAGCCACTTCAGCCTTCTGCTTTCTCTATTCTTCCTCACCATTTTTATCAGTTATCTTGATGAAAGCCTCTCCAGCACTGTTGCTGGCAGAGGAACTGCAAGGGAGAGCTGGCATCATAGAATCATTAAGATTGGAAAAGACCTTAAGCTCATCTGGTTCACTCATCAACCCATCATCACCGTGCCCATTAAAGCATTGTATTGACAAGTGCGGACAAGAGATAGGGTTGGGATTAGGGTGCTGCCCTAGCACACCTAAAACCTCTCCTCCTGCCCCAAGCAAAGTGCTGGTGTGACTGCATTAGTTTTAATCCAGAACGAATAAGTCTCCAATTAGCTGCTTCTGCCTACCTGCTGCTCCCCTAACACAGGAATGGTTGTATGGCAAGGTTCCCATTCATTTTCAGGATTAGCAGCATAGCCCTAACGTTTTTCTAAATTCATTGGCAGCACTTTCAAATCTCTTTAGCTCCTGATTTGTATGTCGCTCTCATTCATTAGGCAAAATATGGTGCATCGTAGTGGGATAGATCTGCAGCGGAGAGTTTCCAAAGAGAGCACTCAGTGGTTCCAAGTAATCAACAGAATTCAAAGGAGATATAGGAGTTTTTATACTGTTGCTGGCAGAGAAGATGAAAAGAGCTTGACCTCAGGGGAATCAACAAAGCTCCTCTGGTGGCTACATAGAAAAATGAAGTGCTTGTTCAGAAGCATTGTTGCTCATGTAAGCTCTTTATAATGAATCCCAAATAGAAAAGCTCATCAAAAGTGAGACGGTGCTGATTGCAGAATGTAATGCATTCAAGCACCTGAGATGTAGTATTAATGTTGGACAGGTGAAAGAGGCAGCAACAAGAGCTGGTGTGTTGTTCTGTGCTGCTCTGTCCATTGCTCATTTCCTCCAATATTTTCAGCTGTGGCAGTGATTCCTCATCCAAAAGGATCTGATTTTCCTTCCTATCTATTCCATATCTTTGTTCATTCATTCGCAAAAGAGAAAACCAGAATCTCCGCTTCCCTGACTGCGGAATTCTCCTGGAACAGGGACACCCCGACCCTCAGCTCCCTTCTCCTCGCTCACCAAAAGATGCCAGCAAAGAGCTTTGTTTTTTCAGCTCAGCCACCAGCCCTGCATTAGGAACCTTCATGGTGCATGCTGGAGAATGGATTTTTCTTGGAAGTCCTGCTTTCAGTGTGTTCCCTGGTGGGATGTGGTGTAGGGGTGAGTGACCTGTGTAGCATCAGCAGATGGGGACATGTGGTCAATGTGTGGGTATTCCCATACATTTCACTGTTGTTGTTTTGTTGGTTTTTTTTTTTTTTCCAATTTTAAGGTCCTATGCATGTTTATGCAGGAATGTGGCCCATAACGTTTAAATTATATATAGCAAAAGATGTGTACAATGCAGAAATCATAGGAGAAACAATTTAGGGAAATTGAGAGCATGCACTTGACTTGGAAAAAATACATTCTGCAAGAATCTTTAAGGTAACAGAAAGGTGCTCTGTAGACATACCTGGGCTCCTACCCCTGTGTGATTAACTGCAGCGCTGGGAGAAAGCAAGCAAAGCCCAGGACGAGGTCTGTGCTGTGTTCCCACTGCAGGACACCCAAGCAGGGCAGCAGCTGGCTGTTGGGCTCATCGCTGATGCATTCTGCACGAGGAGCTGCGAGCAAGCAGAGCATGGGGAATCACACCGGTTCGGTAAGGCTGGAGACAGTAAAATTACAGTGACATCTAGTGATCATAAATATTTCACAAAGGTGCCACGAGCGAAAGAAATTAAACATTTATCGCCAGGGAGCATTTTGAACGCATAACATACAAAATCAGATCGTTAACCAAGGGCAGGAGTGAGGCGGGGTACAAATGGGGCAGATGATGGGAATTAAAGTGCTGAGGGGATGCTGCCAGCACTGGGGAGGCTGTGGGTGGGTTCCGTGGGGATCATGGCTGGGTCTGTATTTCTCACAGCTTCTGCAGAGTTTGCTGATGGTACTAAATCACAGCGCATTCCTCTAAAAGCAGCTCGATGTTGCTGAGGCTGGGAATAGGACTAATATATGGTGTGCAGCTTTCTAGAGCACACACCAGTTTCCAGGGGGAGGAAAGCAAAATGAAAGCTGTGCGGTGATAGGGATGCACAGCATGGGCACAACTCTTCCAAGTGCTGGCCCAAGGCTGAAGGGATGGTAAAGAGGGAAGAGCAGCAATAGGGTATCACTGCAGGCATGGCTGGGGCTGCAGCATGGGTCTCTGCAGCATGCTCTGGGGCTGTGTTTTGACTTGCATGTAGGATTAGAAGGTGTTTTGTGCAAGTTTACAGACGAAACTAAATTAGGAGGAGTTGTTGACTCTGTGCGAAGTGATGGAAAATGACAGTGGGGTTAACAGGAGCAGCAATCCAGAGCGGTAACTGATGCACTTAGCACATTGATTTTGTGGTTTTAAATTGGGTAGCTTTGTGGCCTCGTAAACAAGCAGTCGAATTTTCTTACAATGAAACATTCAGGAGAGCTTTTGATAAATTTGCAGAGGAAGATTCTGTCCAATGGCAGGGGGCTTTCGGAGTCCCCAGCAGCCATGCAGCTCTCGGTTATTGCCAGAGAGCAGAATATTTACTGCCACCGATCTCAGGTGCATAAGGGAGAGACAAATTCACAGATGGGATACTTCGGCTGCCTCTGAGCACTGTGAGTTAACCACGGGGATGCTTTTCTAGAGGGAAGTAATGAGCCCTGGGACTCGAGCTTCTGCATGGCAGTAAAGCTCACAATGCTATACTGCCTATAAAATTATTAGTTTAGCTGGAAAGGCAGGGATTAGTTAAGAATAATAGCAAAACGGGTAGAAACTGGCAAAAGAACAGCATGAGGACTGCTGGTTGCTTGTGGTGCTTGCCTTGTGCTTCCGTGGGCAAAGACATGGCCTCCAGCCACTTCTCAGTGCCTGTTTCTTACTACAGCTCCTGTTACATATCTGCTTTGGGAAGGCTGGTGACAATCTTCCAGCATGACAGCATCCTCAGCATCTGCCTGGGAGGAAATGCTGACCTGGATTGTAGCATTAATTTGTGGCACCGTGATGACGCAGCATGGAAATTAGCTGCTTTTTACCTTATGGGCTGGAAACGTACAGAGGTGGTGCTGCCAGATTCGTCACCTCACAGTAGAGGCCAGTCTGCAGTTCAGGTGGTCAAGGATCAAACTGATATTTGCTGGGAAAATAATGCTGCTGTGGGTCAGAGGCTGGAGGTGGTGCTGCAGAGAGGGCAGGATTTGGCATTTTGCAGAGGAGATGTAGGAAATGGGAACGTGTTCAGAGGATGCAATGGAGAGCAGGTGTTGGAGCAGGGAGCCATTGCAGGCCCTGGTGCCCGCTCTCCCATGGAGCTGCGTGTGCTGCATACCTCCCACTCTGTGTCTGTGCTGTCTATTCTGGCCCAGTCCCTGCAGTGCCACCTTGATGTAACATCCATGTCCCTCAGCACTGCTCCTGAGCACAGCAGGGAGGAGAGGCAAGAGTTGCAGGTTGCCACAGTAACCCCTGCTCCACCACCTTTTGCTTTTACACCAGGAAAATACGTCGCTCTGCAGACACCCAGCTCCGCACACATGATTTATACTGATTGTGTTTGCACTGGGGCTACTGAACACTGAGGGCTGGTGCAGAAGATCCCTGCAGGACCAGCTCCATGCTTCTGAATCTCCATCGCTTCCAGATCTCCTTCATGCAGCCAAACCACCTCGGGTGAGTCTGGGGGTAGCACTGTGAACTCAAAGCATCTCTGCTGTTTTTTCCCTGCTCCTGATTCAGCAACAGAGAGGAGGACAGTGGTGTCATCCCAAACGTGTGTGATTTCTGTGATGCATGATAGTGAATTATAGTGAATGTGTTTTCTGAAGGTGCAAGTTTTTGCTGTCACTGCACATCTCTGTTTCCTGCTCTTCACGGAGATAAAAGGTTTCCCTCCCACCTACCTCTCCAAAAACTAAAATATCTGAGCAGCAGGAATGACAGAACTCATGTAATTGTTCCTCGTGTTGTGTGTTTCCAGGCTGACTGTCTGAAATAGGGCTGAGTGTCGTTCCCCTTAGCTCAGCGAGACCCTTCTCAATGAAACAGCAGATTTCTTTTGGAGGAGCTTTTTTGGAGAAGCAGGCTGAGATCCAGGTGGGGATTTCATTTGTGTTTATTTCTATATATGCATATTTTCCTGTAATACAATTAGATCTCTATATAGAAAACACATAAATTAAAGCCAGTATATTTTCTGTTTAGGCCAATTAAAGACTATTTCCCTTTGAGATGCTCTTTAGGTTGCTTTATATCCCACTCACAGCAGTGTTTTTTCCCCACAGTACTCCTTCAGGTAAATGCTTCTCCTTCCATCAGTGCACCTGTGGATTAGCTGTGAGTAATTTCCTCTCTAAACATTTTGCAAAAATATTCTTTGCATATGGTAAACAGGTTTTAATACCCAGGCTGATAATGATAGAGGCTGATAATGACAGAGCTTGGTGCCTTGCAGGCCCTCTTTGTGCAGGTAGGTCACACCTGTACAGCTGGATTGCGTGTGTAGGTCACGGGTTATTTTCTAAACTCATTTGGCAACAGTACAGAATTCTTGCTAGTGATCAGTGATTTAATTTTAAAGGTATCTCTTCTGCTGGTTTTTGTATTAAGGCCAATGTAACATCTTTATTGTCAGATGAGGCCTTTCTATCTGTGCAAAAAACATTGCCTTGCTATTGCTGCTACCAACAATGGTGAAAATGGAGTGAAATTGGAGAGAATCTTAACTGTGTCCTTCAGGGATGAGTACTGCCCCATACACCACCTCCTTTGCTCACGGGCTCTGCTGTAGATGCCCATTTTGCCCACTGCAGCTCTGTGCCAGAGGAGCAGGGGAGGAAATGCCCTGTGTGGCTCTGACAGCGTGACCAACAGCTCTCATTAGAAAATGTGAAATGAAAGCAGCTCAGGGTCCAGCCTGCCTCGCTGAGGCCCATTACACATTACGCTGTCACACTTCCCTTCAGCAATTACAGCTTAACATGATGGCATTTATTAACTGCTTGATCTTGGGAGTGTATATATCTGCACAAAAAAGCTGGGAGAATGGAATATATCCAGTGTCTAGGTGGGATGTTGAAATGAAGAGAGAAAGATTAACGCCCTGGTCTCCAAAGGTGCTCTGGGGGCATATTGTGTATTGATTTTGGAAGGCACTGTGATATTTTTGAGGCGGTGGATGCAATGGTCTGATGAAGAGAGAGGGAGGGAAAGAGGGAGCTCTTGCAGAGCTGAGATTTGAAACTGACATCTGAGCACCTGCAGCACCATGTATGTGAGCTGCAGCAGGCTGCAGGAGGACCCCCAAGCTCCAATGGTTCGGATGGGGGAGAAATCTTCTCTCTTGGCTGACGGTGGTTATGGGGATAGACTCCACCAGGAGGATTTGCCATGGGGTGGCTGCAGATGGGGATGTCCCAGCCATGATATCAGGTCTTGTTTCTGGTTAGATGTATTTCTGCTTTGAAAATGTTTACTCATAACTTCACTGATGCTGACTTTACATCCCAATTGGTAAGGGGTGTTTTGGGCAGTGCTTTTGTAGGTTGTGCTGAGGGAAAAGCTGGTGTTAAGGAGAGGGATGCAAGCTTGCCAATGGCGTAACCCCAGTAATGCAGTGTGAGACTAGCCAGGGCCTGCCCAGCCCAGAAAGAGCTCCCTTCCTACCTGTCTGGCACCTCTTTTCCCCTAGCATGGCCATTGTTAGAACTCAGGATGCTCAGCAGCACCTGGCCAGAGCCAGGCACCTGACTGCTGTGGGACAGATGGGCATCAGCAGTTGGGTTTGGCCAAGGGCCACATCAGCTTTGTTCCTTCCCAATTCCCATCTTGTGGCCACCAAACCCCTCTGTGGGTGGCAGACAGCCTTCAGCACAACCTCCATCTTGTCCCTCCACTCAGCCTTGGCAAGATGGAGAAAGACATGTTGAGGGTGCGATCACTGCTTGTGAAATGGAGGACAACTTCTGCTTCCCCATGCTCATGCTGGAGTTAGATGGCAGAAGCACGGGGAACTGTAGGATGGCCCAGGGTGCTGGGGACACATGTTGTTGACGATCCAATTCTGTCCTGTCCACCATAGCAGTCATGATCCATGGGGAAAATAAAAGCCATGTAAATGGATATATTTTTCATCAAAGCAGCTACTTAAAATGAGATAAAACCATTCATGTAGAAAAGCTTATTGTTCCCCCTGAAATGGAATTTAACTGAATTATGACCGCTCGCATTTAAGAGATTTATGCTGAAACCCTCTGGACCGAAATGCCCTGCAGGCCAGAGTGGTCTTCTTGGTCTGTATTAGCATGTTTGGTGTTAGCTTGTGTGAAGAACCTCATATTGGCAGGGTAGAGATAAACGGAAGAGAGAATTTTTGACTCTCACCAGCTCTCAGAAAGATGTCTCAGATGCTGAGATGTTGTCTATTCTCTGCCAAGAGAAAGCCAAGCAATTCAAGCATAGCTACTTCCTTCCATGGGCAGAAGTCACTGCTGCCATTGCAGGCTCTTCCCTTGGCCCATGGAGAGGACTCCTTGCAGCACCCAGACTGCACATGAGGGATGCAAAGAGGAGATATGTAGCCACAGCTGCTTGATATGCAATATCAAGGCAATGAATACAAAGCATGAGTTCTACCATTATGAATATTGCTGATAGGCCATGAATATTATTTATTACTCACGTATTAGAGTGGCCTACAGGTATTAAAATCCCTTTGGAAATGGTGGGATAGGGCACACTGCTCAGCTTGGGGTGTGTAGCATTTTATTTTGCAGCCACTCAGAGCTCAGCAGTATGGAAGAATTGGAAGCTGTGTAAGAATTTAAGATTTTATTCCATTTCAAACATGTCAAATGTTCTATTAGTTTAAAAGCCTCTTTTCTTTCCTCCCACCCCAGACCAGCTAGATGAGTAGAATACCACATCATTTCTATATTAAGCACCCAGCTAACATAAGATAATAATCTGTACTTTGTTACAGAGCCCATCGCAGAGGGCACTACAGTGGGAGCTGCTCAACGGCGAGTAGACACTCAATTGCACAACATTCCCTAACGTTAGGGAATTAGGGTGCCTAATGCTTGTATTTCTCCAAGCAAACATTGCAGCACGTAATGCTCTGCTAAAGGGGGGAGGGAGGAATATCTGATGCAGCCTCTCAGGAGGATCAGGATGAGAGAAAGATTTCAGTAATAAATTAAATGCTGTCGGCAGTTTAAATGAATAAATAAATAAAAGCTATGTGCAATTACATTGATGTTCCTCTGGAAAATGCTCAATGAGCTTCAGCTCCTGCCAAGTTTGGGAAATTGAGTTACGGGTCATCGCTGGTCAAGTGCTCTGTGCGACGTGGGCTGGGCTTTGCCTTTTGTCACGTTTGAGGATGGACTCAGGTGGGGCTTTATGGCATATCATGACCATGCTACACAGCGGCAGTAATTGCATTTTATTGCCCTGCTAAGCCTGGAATGAGCCATGATGATATGAGACAGAGCTGAAATAGAAAGTCTGTGGTTAGGGCTTCCTGGTCAAGAGGAACCTTATCGTACCTTTAGCCCTCTGACCTCTTTGGGTGCAAGCAGGTAGGATGAGAACTCTTGGTTTTAAAGGTTTGGGGAGCAATGACTTCGGGCAAGGATTGTGGCCGGGTTGGTTTGCTTGCACAGTGCTGTGATGGGACCTTTGACTTCTTCTTAGTGTGCCTCCTCTAAGTACTACTGGTCTCCCTGCTTGTATTTTGGCTGCTCTTTGTTGAAATGATATGTGAAAAGAGAATGGAATAGCCCATGTACAGCAAGCTCTACATAGGGAACGTGAGGCTTCTCTTTTCATCAGGTTGGACGTAACCAGAGGAGCCCAAGAAAGGCATGTAACTTGCTACTTGAGCATCTCTCACCTTGGGCATCGGTTCTGTCTGGTTGGGTGCTGTCAGTGGATGTTGATGGGATGATAAAGAGGCACATTTTGATATGGCAGCGGAGCTGTGTTACCACAGGCATCTGGGGTCTGATTTATCATCTCTACCAATTATCACAATAAATCAATGCTTGAACAGAACTTGCTAGTGATACTAAATGTGAAGGAGGGAATTAACACAGAAGAACCCATCTGTATATTTAGAATTAATAAGTCCTAGCTTGGAAGAATGCAAGCAACATGTGTACAGAGAAAAGCAGTGTGAAGCACACTGAGAGGATGGAGTTCCCCATGTATCTGCACTTCATATTCACCACCACAGCATCCTTAGGTGAGCTGAGATCAAAGCAGGCACACTGCTGGCCCAGCCTTATCCTGTGAAATTTCATTCTGTGAAATCTGCTGTAATAATAATAATAAATTAAAAAAAAAAAAACAAAAAACAAAAAAACCCCAGCAAACTAGCATGTTAATTAAAAAGAGTGAATTAAGCAAACACTAAAGTTAGGGTGTGTACTGACTGAGGCAGGGGTTTACGGGTGCAAGTCTCCATGCAGAAATCTTGCTGCTTTTCAGACAGAATGGATGCAAGGATTCCTTCCCATGTTCCTGAAGAACCAGTAAGCCAGTACCCAGGGTAAGTATATATTACTCACGTGAGTTTGGCTAGATATCGAAACAAAAAAGCTCGCCCTTCTCTTCTTAGCCCAAGATTTGCTGCTGACAGCATGAGACAAATGAAAATGTCAGGCAACCTCTGCTCTAATAAAGACCAGATTTTGCATGTGGATCGAGTCAGTGCCGTCACTCTTTTTCACACACTACAGCTCTTGTGCTCCACCCTTTTCTTTTTTTTTTCCCCTCCTCTTTCAGCTCTTGCAGTCTGACAGAGGCGGGTGGAAGCAAGTTGAGAGAAAGGACATTCTCCAGCAAGGGAGCTGGACAGTCCTCGACCCCGTGCTAAGTAAAGGACAGCCAGCCACGCCACTTGCTTTTGCCTAAAATAAATCCCCCCAAGCCCCAGGAGATCCGTTTGCAGTTGAACTGATTTTCCAGGTAAGACCTTTATTTAACCCCTGAATTTAGGCAGCTGAACTCTTCCTAACCAGGAAGTGAGATACGTCTGAGAGCAGCAAACAGCCAGGTTGTGCAACAGCAGAGCGAGCAACGTTCAGCTGCGTGCCAGTGCCTCCTTTTGTTCAGTGTAACAGATTATTTACGTGGTTATCAGCCTCCAACATTTGTTTGAGCATTTGTGCCATCTGACTTATTTCAGATTCAGCTGTTGAAAGGGCCTTATAAGGAACCACAAGAAGCAGACAGGAAGACAGATAAACTCTTTAATGTTTTCCCTTTAAGTTAATGTAAACGTTTCACCTACTTGGGCAAAGTGAAGGAAAGGAAGAAAGAAAGGGGCGTGGGGGTGAGGGGGGAGAAGCTCAGTGCTGGTGATACCAGCTTAAAGCTCCCGCTGCAAGAACTCTGCTTCTGAAAAACCCATCTCCAAGTATTAATAGCGCTGTAGTTGTGATGTTCAGGGCAAAAGCTTGGGCACAAGCCAGAAGCTGAACTAAGAGAAGGCCCGGAGTAATGATTGGATGTTCTTAACCCAATGTTTGATAACTCAGGCCTGCTGGTTGAATTTCATATACCTGTCATGGTGTAATAGTGACAGATTTCTGAACGTTTGTATCCTAAATGTGCAGAGCCACCCTGGGAACACCCTCTGCTTCTCCCAGGACACTCTGCCAAATAGAAAGCTAGTGTTTTCATTGCTTTGCATGTATACTGAAACTATCTTTCCAAAACTCCCATACAGTTTGCTGTGTGCTATTTTTCATCATATTGAGAACTTAACCCTGTTGCAACAGTTGGAGATTTTCTCATGGTTTTACCTTAATAACCACACATGGATACCTGAGAGCATTTTGGGACCTCTCAGGTCCACGATGTGAAGAATAGTGCTCTGCACTCAGAGCCATCTGAAATGCAGTGGTGCCAGGCTGGGATAATAAAGATATGTGGCCACATTAAAACCCCATTTCTTGCCACCTTCACAGAAAGAGTAGGGGTCCTTAAGATGCTTTCTTCCCCTCTGCTCGTGAAAGGCAGTCTCCTGCTAAAACTTCTGCTTCAGATTTGATAGGGAGGACAATGCTCGCAGCCCTGAGTGAGTACTCCTGGTTACATCTGCTGCCATCAGCACTGAGAGCAGATACAGCAGATACATCCTGCCTAAATAATGGAGACCACACTATGGGGAAGCAGATTAATTTCAGATGTGGTTGAAGACAACACTCTGGATTGCACTGTGGGGAAGAAGGAGAAGGGGGGGGAGGTCTGTTTTCTGTTTCTGCTTTGCCGAGTCAAACCTTGTGTAAAACAGTTCAGAGCTGGAGAGTTTCAGTTCCTATAATTTCTATCAGGAAAACAGAGCTGCTACTGTTTTTGTTCGTTCCTACAGAGATTTGTAGCTTTGCTGGGCAGGAACTCTCTGCTGAAATGTGCTTAGCACAGCTGGAGCTTCTCATCACAGCTGTAAAAGAAACAATTAAAAATAACATTTGTGTTCATCAGTAGTGCCCCATTGGCTTCCCCCAGTGCTAATACTTGCACTCAGCTGCCTTGGATAGGGCCATTTGTCAAACCCCATTCCTCTTCTGAGTGGGTTGTTCATAATGGGGCTGTCATCAATATAATGGATGAGGAAGATCCTTCCCTTACTTCTGGCACAAACTGTGGTGTTTTTTCACCCTTTTCTCCAAGGCAGCATGGACATCAAGGAGTATTTTGCCAGAATTTCTTACCGAGGCTCCCATGATAAACTGGACCTGGAAACCTTGACGGAAATATTCCAGCACCACATCCAAGCAGTTCCTTTTGAGAACCTCAGCATTCACTGTGGGGAAAGCATCGAGCTGGATCTAGCAGCCACTTACAACAAGATAGTGAGGAAGAAACGTGGGGGCTGGTGCATGGAGAACAACAACCTCTTATCTTGGGCCCTGAAAACCCTAGGGTACAACGTCACCCTTCTGGGAGCAAAAGTTTACGTCCCAGAGCATGATGCATATGCTGATGACATTGATCATCTGTTGCTAAAAGTGGTGCTTCATGACAAATCCTACATTGTAGACGGTGGTTTTGGGATGGCCTACCAGATATGGCAGCCAATGGAGCTGATTTCAGGGAAAGATCAGCCTCAGACACCCGGCATCTTCCGCTTCCTAGAAGAGAATGGAATCTGGTACCTTGAGAAGGTGAAAAGGAAGCAGTATGTTCCCAACCACAGCAACACTGCTCCTCACAACGTGGACAAAGAAGTTTGCCGTCGAGTTTATCTCTTCACCCTCCAGCCGCGAGACATAGAAGAGTTTAGAGCCAGAAATCTGCACCTGCAGACTGCCCCAGACTCACTTTTTGTCACAAAGTCCATCTGCAGCCTGCAGACCGCCGATGGGGTCCGGGCACTCGTGGGGTGGAAACTTACCGAGATAAAGTACAATTATAAGGATAACACGGATCTGGTGGAAATCAGAATCCTTGCAGATGAAGAAATGAAGAAAACACTGAAGGAGAAATTCAATATAATATTAGATAAGAAATTTGTACCCATCAATACAAGCAGGTTGTCTCTGTTTTAACTCACTGCCTGTATTATAATTCAATATGGTGGCATTACGTGCAATTCTCCCCCCTCTTCCTGACAAGAATCTAAAGGTTAATCTTTCTCCTTCCATTTACCCCAGCAGAAGGCAGAACAGATTAGCATGAATCGGGAAAAGCAATTGATTTTCACAACTGTTCCTGCATCTCTCCTTGGTCTGGGTACAAATCATTTCTTCCTCACTCAATCAAATCACTCCCCTTCTGTTTGTGCTTAGCTGGCAACAGATGCTGCCCATTCCCTGCTCCATTCATCTCTTAAAAGCTTTTCCCACTAACCCAGAGCAGCAGGGCAGGGAGAGGGAACAGTGTGTCCCTTTCCTTATTACTTAGCTCTACCACCTGGGGAAAAATCACACCCACATCTTAAATTAATGCCATACTATTTTTTGAAATGTAATAGCCAGAAAAATAAAGACATCCAATGCCATTTGCTACAATAAACCTGTCCTTTGTCCCCCTGCACCCCTCGCACTTTCTCTCACACAGCAATTCTAACACTCACTGAGGGGGCTATTTGTGGCTTAAAACTGGTGATGAGAAATACTAGGAGACAATTCTGCCTTCTTTCAGATCTCTGTACCCTCAGCAACATAACCAAAGCTTTCAAACCGAAAACAAACACCTCCTGTGGATTGTTTGTGAGCACCCAGGAGAGGACTGCTGGGAATGCACCCTCCTCACACAAGACTGTCACTTCTATGCCAAATATTACTGCTCGTCAGTCAGTTTTCCCAAAATGTATGTATGTATTTGACTGCTTGTAGTGATTCTAATTATATTGATATAAGGAGAAATGATGAATCTTAATCAGATACCTAAAGGCTAAGATTTTTAGCATGAGAAATTACACAAATGTAATCACTTTGCCCTTTGAGATGATGCTTGATGTCCCTTTATGTACGAATCACAAAGCATTACAACTATGCACTTACAATTAATAATGTAAGCCAGTTACAATTAAATAAAAAGACAAGAATTGTGAAGTAGAAGTAGTCAATCTGTTTGTTCCTCTTGTATTAAAACCTCTAATCCCAAAGAAAAAAATAGCATTAATCACCACAACTACCCCCATTGTCTGCATGTTCTGATATTTTGCAGCTAAGGCTGCTAGAAATGCAATAAATCACTGTCCCTCCTTTTTTATTGTTTGTTTAAGCAATGTGTGCAGCTTCCTGCAACTAGAAATTTACAGTTAGCAAAACCTGCTGCTATTCTGCACCTTCCAAAGGCATTTCACAGAGACACAACTAGCTCTCAAATGCATCTGTATGTGTTTGGATATAAGCATGCACACAAGGCTCCCCATAACCTTTGGGGAAATGTGATGTTAAAGTAAATTGCAGAAGAAAAAGGGGATTGTCATAGGGCAGGAGTATCCAGATGGTCAGCAGGAATCAGCCCAGAATCTACTGGGTTCACAAGTAGCAGAGTAGAAGCAGAGATGGAGGAGATGGCCAGAGGAGGCCGCAGCGAGAAGAAAGCTGTGGTCTGGAAGCTCCTCAGCCCCTGCCTGGCTATTTCTCATGCTTTGGGTTGGTTTGTTGGCTCAGAGGAAAGGCTAAGGGGTTAAGCTCATTGCCCCAGAGATGCCACATGTGAAGGGCAAACCAATGACAGAGAAAAAGTGCTGTTCTTTCAGCTGACTCAGCTCCAGAGGTTCATGCCCTGGCTGCTATCTGCTGGCCCAGCTCAGCGCTACCAGCCCTGACAAATCACATGCAGTTGTGTTGGAAGGGGGAAAAAAAAAGAGACTCCTCAGCTCAGATTTCACTGGTTTGCTTTTTTCCTTATCAGAGGCAAAGTCTTAAAGGCCTAGCAGGCTTCAGAAGCACCTCACTTAGGAAGGACAGGGCTTCCAGGCCTCGGAGGGCTGACTGCCTTTGCACATCTGGCCTTGCTGCCTAACGGCCAGAGCCAGCTGTGATTAATCCTACCGCTGCCACCTCCTGTCTACAGGTCAGTGACTCGCTTGGCTTGGCTTAGAAGCTGTCAGTCCTAAATCACTTCCTGCAAGGATCCTGGACGTCAGTGTCACTGATGTATCAAATGTTGCACTCTCGCTTTGCTGCTTTGGCGTGGGTGCACCACAACTGAAGCAGGGGGGCGATGGGGATTGCAAATGGGGTGACAGCCACTTGCAAAAGGTGCTCATGCTACCTGTAACAGATTGCTGCCTTGTATTCCTGGAGGACTTTTAGCTGTCAAACAGTAATTTGGGAGGTTTAAGCCTACACAGTATTATAAGCAATCTGGGGGAATGCATCAAGTTCTGGCTCTTCATATAGCACCTACCACAGTTAATTGCACAGCAGGGCATTCTGTGCTTATGCAAAAAAAAAAAAAAAAAAAAAAGAAAAAAAAAATCAAGTAATAAGACCATCAGAACATACAATATTATAAAAAGTGAAACTAATCTGCCTTCCTGTTCTGCTGGAGGAGAATGCTGTCCCTGCCAGGCAGCAAAAAGCAGCCTCGATCTTTAAGGGCAGCAGCTCCCATTGCAAACATTCCTGGGAACTTAGCAGCCAGCCGGCCTGCAGCTCTTAGTGCAGAGGTAAGCACTCACATGTCTGAGCTCTCACTTCTGCATGTAGCTGAGAACAAGTCTTCTGCACCCCTGTGTATCTGCATACCACGTGCTCTGCACTGTAGGCATATTAGCAAAGTGTGAATTACAGCCACCTGAGAATTGACAGTGTGCGTAGCAGTGCAAGGCTGTTGTCAAAGTACAAAGATCAAGTGCTTGAAGTGAACTCATTTTATGCTGAGCCAGTGTGTATGAAAAAGCCAGCTCCTGTCCTGCAATTCAGCGTAAAATCAAATAAATTGTATAGGCACGTGCAAGAGGATCTTACCTTGGAAGTCTCTCTTGAATTCTAGTAGGGAAGAATCATTCTGGTTTTGGATGCAAACCATTCCCTGGGTGAGGGTTTGCACTGTTACAGCCCTGCTGTGGTGGGCAGTGGTGCTGTGTAGATAAGGAAGCCTGCCTCCAGGAAGCTGTGAGAGCAAACAGCAGTTTATATGGCTGCTACCTGCCTACATTCACTAACGACGACTCTTTCATGCTGCAGCCTTATCCTACATACATATTTCAGTAGTAATAGATACCCATCTCTATTACACAGTTGTTAAACTGATGAGGTCCCGAGCTGAGGAAGCTGTGGCACAACCTTGCTACAAGTTCCCCAGGCCCCACTGCCTGTCCCCCATGGAGGCTCCCAAAGGCTCATACGCCACAGGGGTCCTAACACTGGAGATGGGCTGCAGGGAGACCACCAGGGCTCTGGCTCACAACAGGGATGTATGGGCGCTTACTTGAAAGCCACTGCCAAGTTTATGAGATTCACCAGGCTAAGGGACTCACTTGGCTCCTCCTGGGCACAAAGGTCAGCTTGACACCATCATAAGAATGAGATGCTTCTATCTGGCTATGCAGAATTGCTGAAAATGAGAGTAGAGAGAAAAATGAGGCAGAAAACCACAGGATGGGCTTCGCAGCATGCATGTCTGCATCTATTTGGTGGCATGGCTCTGTACAATCAGTGTTTCCTAGGAGATTCTGCCAGAGATGAGTGCTCTTGTCCTAAAAAGAGATGAGAGAAAAAAAAAAAAAGAACACATAAAATGCAGTACCAATACACTTTTTTTCATGGAACCTCTTTGGGTCCTTCTGAAGCTAAAATATTTATTTCTTATTCCCTTATTGCGATAGTACTCTGTTTTATCATATTTTCCTGTGTCACACGGTCTGAATCTTGGTACTAGTGAAATCAGCAGAAATACAGCTAAGTTAAGCGTGTTATGCTGATGGCTTCAAAGCTGGGGCTAAGGTCTAGAGACAAGGTCATCCGACACACTCACCTTGCAGGACAAGGGCATTTTTATTTATGCGTTCAAGGTGGGATGTTCAAAAGCTCCCTGCGCTCTCAGAATTAGATCTAGCTGCTGGTCACTTCTGGGAGAGCAGGTAGACCAAAACTGAGAACAGTTGCTGGGAGATGATCTCTCCCATGTCATCTATGTCAAAGGATTGTTGGAAAATCTTCCCAGGGAATGTATGAGTGATTTCAAGGAGGAAAAAATAAATCTTCAGACCTTTTCAGAACTTCATGCAGTCCTTAGCAGATTATAAATCATTCTGGGGAAAAAAAAACCACAATGTATTTGGAATGGCAAAAAAGCCAAGTGAAATCTAAATTAAAGGCAAAACAAATCCCTACAGACACCAAATCAGTCAGTGGATTAAAAGTGTTATAGGGAACCTTTTGCATCTCTGCTCTTTCTGCTAATGAAAAGAAAGAGGATGAGAAACACGAAGACACAAAATATACGCAACAATTTGAGCTGAATTATTTGGTTTGTAAAAGATAGCAGAAGAAACCAAAAACCACTGGATGCCTCTTGAAGGTCTTTGAAATAATTATCAGTTCTCCTGGCTATTGGGTTAGAAAAATTAACAATCCCTTCTTTTTAACAGAGTCAAAGCTCTGTCCGAACTGCACGGGAAAACTAAAGAGATTAAGAAAACAACAATTTGCTGAACGTGGAAGCTTGTCTGAAATAGTGACACACTGAGAAGTTAATCCTGGTTAGCTGAAGCCATGAATGTAAAAGTTTCCTGTTAAATTATCTGTGTGATAAAGAATTACTTAACTGCTACGGTAAAAGCAGTAGTAAAACATTGCTGTGACTTCAGCTAGTGTAGGCTAACAGCTTGTTTGCAAACCTCGTTTGCCAGTTTCCTAAAATTTCTGTCACGTGGACGTTCATCCGGGGCCAAAGATTCTGTTACGCCATGTGCTGTGTTTTCCTGTAGCAGAGACACCCAACTGTGCTGAAAACAATTTCTGAGAGATAACGCTTTAGTGTTACCCTAAGAAATATAGATGATAGAAGTAGCTCTAGCCTGTATTCATCTCCTACCAAAGGCACAGGTCTCTTTCAAATCTTCAGTGAGACAGCCTCAGATACATTTGCAGGCTGGTTAACCTGTGCTACAGAATTAGGAGGGAAGCCCCTGAGAGCTGCACAACAGTAACTGGCTATTTTCCTGCTCACGCAGGTAAAATGAACATTCAAGAGTATTTCTCAAGAATTTCTTTCGACGGCTCCTATAAGGAAGCAGACTTGCAAACCTTAACAGCCATCTTCCAGCATCACATCCAGGCGATTCCTTTTGAAAACCTCAGCATGCATTGCGGAGAGACCATTGACCTGGATTTGCAATCTACGTACAATAAAATAGTGAAAAAGAAACGTGGTGGATGGTGCATGGAAACAAACTACCTTTTATTTTGGGCTTTGAAAGAAATGGGGTATGACATCTGTGTGCTTGGAGGAAATAGTTATGACCCAGCAAAGAAGGCATACATTGATCAAATAAATCACATCCTACTGAAGGTTGTGATCAAGGGAAGTTCCTACATAGTAGATGCTGGTTTTGGTGGTGGTCCCTACCAAACATGGCTGCCAATGTTGCTGATTTCTGGGAAGGATCAACCCCAGATTCCTGGTATCTTCCGCTTCACAGAAGACAATGGCGTCTGGTACTTGGAGAAAGTCAAGAGGAAACATTATGTTCCAGAGGGAAGTGTTCCTCTCACTGATACTCCAGAAATGGGCAATATCAGAAAACTATATTCATTCACTCTTGAGCCAAAACATATAGATGACTTCCAGGAGCTAAACACATACCTACAAGTGTCTCCGGATACCATACTTCAGAAGAAGTCGATCTGCAGCCTCCAGACCACTGAAGGGTTTTATGCCTTGGTTGGATGGACCTTCTCCGAGATGAAGTACAAGTACAAGGAGGACACAGACCTGCTGCAGACCACAACCCTCACAGATGAAGAGATTGCGAAGACACTGAAAGAAAAATTCAACATAGTGTTAGAGAACAAATTGATACCAGTAAATGTTCGTGGCTTGCCACCTAATCTGGTGGATTCCATATAATTCACAACACAGCTAAATGAGTCTTTAAATATCCAGTATTGAAACTTCTAAAACTAACATTAATAGCATTAATGTATTCTAAAAATTCAGCTAATTAGATAAACAGAAAGCTTGGTAAATTCAAGTATATTGTTAGTTAACTGCCCATACTCATTTTGTTTTTTTCTTACACTTCTCCTTTAGAAACTAAAATATCTTACTTCCTTTAATCTTCTCATGTGGAAATTGTATTTTGCCTCCCTTAAATTTTGTTCCAACTCTCTGTATCTCATTTGTTGCTGCTGCTGCAGCAGCAAAAAAAAAAACTTAAGTATAAAATGAGACCAAAATTATCTAGAAGAAAAAGCTGCTTTACCATTTTACACAGAAGATCTGTAATGCTATAATGTTTTTTGGTATTATTTCCAATCTTCTTCTCAACACATTTTTTGCAAATTATTCAGTTCTTTTAACAGTCTGAAACAGAGACTTGAGCTGGATTTGGCCATAAAAAACTTCATAAAGAAAAAAAAGAAAGGTTAAGACTTCCTCAAAACAACCCACTATTAGGTGCTGATTAGTTGCTGATGAAGTGAGTTGAGAGACTCAAGTCCTATTCCCTTACCAAATATTGGCTTGAAATGAGCTATTCATGTAAGGGAACTTAAAAACAAACAGAAAACCCCTCCAAACTCTTCAATTCTGTGTGCTCAATTTTAGCTCCTTTCAGTACGATTTTTCTGAAATTGAAATAAGATCAGTAGGAGCTGAGACTCTTCAACAGTTCTTGAGAAAAATCAGACTTCTGGTATCAGAAATTGAAACAATCAATATTACATCAACCTTTAAAAAATATAATATAAACATTTGGGACCTCGCTTTCTTCTGACATCAAACAGGCACAACAACAAGCTGTGCTGCTGTTCATTATCAGTAGCATTCTGCACAAAAGTGACAATAAAGACAAGATGCTGGAAAAGTGAAGAACTCTGGGAAGTTAAGACATGCCAGCAGTGTGTTTTTCACAGCACGTCGGATGCAACACAGTGGCCTTTTACCTTTCTGATGCTGAGTTTCATGGCAGGTGCTGAACACGATGAGCAATGAATGAGGGTGACATAAGAACACTGGTCCTCAGCCACATCGACTGATGGGGCCGCGTGTGCCTAAAGCTCAGGTTCTGTCCCAGATACAGCCCGACATGGTCTTCGTCTTCCCAAAAAGGATCACCATCTTCCCACTTCCATCAAATGAAGGAGACAGGCTGGACAAGGAGAGAATCACAAACAGCTATGTAACATCACGAAGGTACAGACAGCCAATTTTGGGAGAGGAAGTGCATTACTTTCTTCTCATGCAACACTGTGCCAATAAATACTTGTCATTGTTACAGCTCCCAAGTAACTACCTGCTGCAGTGGAAGCTTTGAAGGGATCAAAAAGGTTCTTTGTGTGCAAAGATGGATCATTTCGTACATCCATGAAGCATGGGAAAACACAGCCCGCAATGCCTCGGCAACTCCTTGCACCACAAGGAAGCAGAAGACTATCCTCCTCCACAAACTGCTCCTTTGCCAAGTAACAATAATGCAATTATAAAAAATTACAGAACCATTTGTGAATATCTACCGAAATTATGTTACATGGAGAACAAGCTCAGGCTGGTCTTAACCAGCAGAAAATATAAACATCTATTAATGGAGAAGAAACAAAGTTTAATTTGCACATGGATCAGTGAAGTCCAAACATGTGCATTCATTTTTGTTGGACTCTGCCCTTTCTTGGCACTTAAGATTCAGGAGTGAGGGACTGCAGAGCTTAAAGAAGAAGGCAGCCCCCACAGCTTGTATCCGCTGCTGGCTCTCCAGGCTGCTGCCCCACCAATAACCAACCCAGAAACTGCAAACATCAACAAAGAAGGTTATTTTAAGAGGTAAGCTAATTTTTTCAAAACTAACAAACCAACCAAATAAATGGCTTCTTTATCATGTAAAAGTCATCGGGACCCACATAAGCAAAATTCTCCTTAGCATAAATATTTAAGAAACGTAGAGCTAAAATAATGGCTGCTTACAGAGGGCAAAATGATAATGTAATCTCAAATCTTCTGTCTTGCTGCTCTTCAGGAGGAGATTCACATGTCTACAAGAGAAACTTCAGCCAGAGCAGTAGATTTAAATTCAGAATGACAATCTTTTCTTAAAAGTTAACTCTTCTAGATTTTTAATTACATTGAAGAATATTGCACATACAAAGGGAGAAAAAGGCCATTTAATAATCAGTAGGATCCTGCTTTTTGAAAATAAAATTGAAGTCCTTAAAAAAAAAAAAATTAAAGTGAAATTACAGGCTGTGTTTTGCCTACCTCAGAAAACCTGTGTGCTGGTATGTTAGGATAAAAGTAGGCAGATATATATATGTTTTAACAGTGAAATTGCTGATACTGTGCATAATCCTAGCAAGGTATATTTTTTGCTTGAATACCTTCATTTGTGCATTTAGAAGTAGTCCTTGAAAGTTTTCTTGCTCACATCTGTAGGATTACCTTTTTAAAATCTAGGTTTTATCTCCTGTGGCTAAGATCTAACATAGTTCAATATATTACTGGGGAACTGCAGAGAGAAATTACCAGTATTATAAACTCAAGAACCAACTTTATGCTGGTGTGATCTACTTAGCATTTAATCTGACTAGGTAGGATCAGATAGACTTGGATTCTGCAAGTCAAAAGAATAAAGTGCCAGAACTTTGTGTTCTACTGAACAAACATTACATTGGAATATCCTCCAGCAATACACTTACATATCACTGGAAGTTAAATTCCCTTCTGTAGAAGATAACATGCAGCTTTTGATGAGGCTCTCCATTCACTTTGGACAGCTGCTTCTATAACATCCATATGCACATCATAAACCTGTCACTGAAAATCACCTTGAGAAATTCTAGCATGCAGTAAACATTCAGTGGTTCACTGCAGCATTTATCTGAATACAATAGGCTTCCCAAGTCACTAATATTAAGTGTCTAAACCTCAGCTTACTGCATTCACAAAAGATTTCCAACTAGCTTTGCAGGCTGTCAAGAAGCTAAATATTTGCACTAACTCTAGACTGCTGAAATGCTTAGGATTTTCTCTGTAAAGGTTCAAGCCTTCAAAACTTTTTATCTCCAGCTCAGTGTCCAAGCAGACAATCTACAGTATATTTTACAAACAGTATCTCACCAGACACCTACAGGTCCCAGCCCATAATGTTGGCCAGCGGATTACAATGGGCCATTGTGAAAGCCAGACCGGTGACTTTTCATGGCATGAGAAGGCAGAAATTACATTGTATAGCTCCTCAACCAGCAGACTAGGTCATGATGAGTCCTGTGAAGCCAGGCCAGGAGATGGGATCAGCTAGAGATAGGACAGACAAGATATACGCTGAACATAATGCTGTTATGCCTCCTTTGGCAAAAACAAGTTTTGGGAAAGGCCATGTCTAGAGAGCTTTAAGCCATTCACTGCCCACTTTCAAAGCACCGTGTGGGGCACAGCAAGGACCAGAGATATGCTCATTGTATTTTAGGTCAATCGCCTCCATTCAGGTTCATTATTCCTACACCAAAATGAGTTTGTGCAACACTCGGAGCAGACAAGAGACCCAGTGGTCCGTGTCTCTTGAAAAGGTCAAGAGTTTTTTTTCCAGATACAATTACCTGGATAAAACTTGACACTTTACAAAATGTGCAGGGAGTATCATTTTCACTTTTTGTAAGTGGTGAAGAGAGACACCTAGAGAATGAGCCATTCGTTTTTTGATCATGGAGTAGTGGCAGGCTCATGAAAAGAACATGTGAATCCTGGCTCAAATTATTTGCCCTCCAACTGTCAGACAACACTGCTTCCCCCACTGACACTCATTTCATTCAGCAGTTAGACTATTTTTCACGAAACATACTGAACACTCCCTAGTGTGATCTTGCATTTCTTCTTAACTCTGCCCTTACAATGCAAGGACATCAAATCCCCATTTTGCAGGCATTGCGTATCAAGCTGCCATTGCATCAGTTGTTTGCCATAGGGATGTCTCCAGGACAAAAAATAAACCCCCGCATGCACTGCTCTTCTGAACCCTGGGAACCATTTGATGTGAATACTTGTTACCTTTAAAAACTGCTCTGATGAGTTCAGTAGATTAATGCATCTTTGCAGGCAGCAGCCTGGGCAGTTCTTCACAGCATCATAAATCATTGATGTAAAGAAACAAAACTAAAACACATTTCCTTCCTTCACAGGAGACATGAATCTTGAAGAGTATTTTGCAAGAACTGGGTATAAAGGTTCCCTTGAAAATCAAGACTTGGAAACCTTAACTGATATATTCCAGCACCACATCCGTGCTGTTCCATTTGAAAACCTCAGCATCCATTGTGGGGAGAAAATTACTTTGGAGCTGGAGCACGTTTATAACAAAATTGTGCACAGGAAGCGCGGTGGTTGGTGTATGGAAAATAACCAGCTGTTAGGTTGGGTCCTGAAATGCCTGGGGTATGACACCAGCTTTTTGGGAGCATACGTGTTCAACCCACATGAAAACGCATATGCCACCATCATGACCCATCTCCTAGTGAAGGTAGTTATTGAGGGAAAAGCCTACATTGTTGATGCAGGCTTTGGTGTATCCTACCAAATGTGGCAACCAATGGAGCTTGTATCAGGGAAAGACCAGCCCCAGGCTCCTGGTATCTTTCGTTTCACAGAAAAGAATGCCATCTGGTACCTCGAGAAAATGAGACGGAAACAATATATCCCCAATCAAAATTTCTCTAATTCTGATCTTCTAGAGAAAAAAGACTGTCGGAAAGTGTATATGTTCAGTCTGGAGCCACGGACAGTGGAAGATTTCTGCTTTCAGTGCACGTACCTTCAGACGTCTCCGGATTCCCTCTTTACAAAGAAGTCCATCTGCACCCTTCAGACCACCGATGGCTTTCGAGCGCTCATTGGGTGGACGCTCACTGAGACCAAATACAATTACAAGGAAAACATGGATCTGGTAGAATTTATAACCCTTAAAGATGAAGAGGTGGAGAAGACACTGAAAGATAAATTCAACATCACCCTAGAGAGAAAGCTTGTCCCAATTAACATCAAAGGGTTTTATACAATCTAGATGACTGGAAAAACCCATGGTAATGCTACACGCGTACAGTAGCTTCCATGTCTCTGCAATCACTACTGCAAGATTACAGGATTCCCTTGCAGGCGACTGAAGGAAAAATACATTAATACCAGATTAAAGTGAATTTCACTCTGGAGAAAGGAGAAAAACAGGGATTTAAGACTCATCTGTCAGGTAGATAGAATTACTTTCTATGAGATGACTGCGGTTCAGTTTTTTGGCACAAATGTAGAGACTGATTTGAATCTGGTTATAAACTTGGGTAAGAAATATCTCAGAGTAATTTTGGAGTGCCTATAGCACATAAATTGGAGTAAGGATTATTAATTGTGATATGCTGCCAACACATTTTCTACGGCCATTATAGGAAAAAAATCATCTGTGAGCTTTTAGACAATGAAGTATGCATTTAAAACTTCATTTTTCACAAGATCTAACCACTCACTGCTCATCTCATTACCTTTAATATAGGTTGAACAATATTGTCATCTTTGAAAGGAACATTAGGAGGTATAATTCCTTCACCATCATCCTTAGATGAAAACACAGTACAAAATGAAAATTATCATCATGTGCATCCCTTCTGTCATTACTGCAGTAAACTGCCCAAGGTAATTTTTGGTATGTAGGTATTTTTCCTTTGATGCAAATTGTATATACTGCAGCATTATTGTGTCTGATGGGTTCTAAGGAGAAACAACGAGCTTTGCTTCTGATAAATAATCATCCTGTAACAGGTTGAGTGGTGCTTACATGTCTCAACTAGCTTAGATTTACTTCTACCTCAAATGGGGTAGAAATTTCATATTTTCAGTATTGCAGATTATTTGTATAACAGAAGTAGAACAATGAAGCTAACCCCGCTATAGCTTTAAATCTACCCTGCTTTTTGTGTATAGCAAATATGGGAGTCCACATGCTATCCTGAATTACTAAGATTAGCATAAGATCTCTAGTGTCACAAGTTTTCATCATCTGTATCCAGTTGAAGAAAAAAAAAAAAATAAAACAAACCACCTTGGAGCCAACCAAATATGAAGAAACTCTTTCCTTTAAAGTGTTTAATAATTGCATTTCCCCATTAAAATTTAAAACAAAAAAGTTTCCCCCATCATGCTTTTCTGCAAAAAGCCTGACCAAGAAAACTATTGAAAAAGCAAAAATGCTCTCAAGTCCATGAGATCAGCAGCAATACTGGAAAATACCTTTTTCCTCCTTCACATGATAATAAAGGAAAACAAAACCATGAAGAGTTGCTGTCTTGCATGCACCATTAGCTAAGTAAATGAGGCCTGCACAATTGTGCTGTCGATCTACTGGTCAAACCTGCCCACCACAGATTTCTTGAACCAAACAGGCCAATACCAAAACTTGACAGCGTGCTGGAGATGGTAAGTTGTGAGAGGCGCCTGTAAAGAGCTTGCAGGTTGAAGAGAAGGTCCCCAACCACGTCCTGTGCTGGGCTAGCTCCTCCCTGTCCATTGGCTATAGTGGCAGTTCTGCCTGCTCAGAGATGGAGATCTAAGGACCAAGCAGGAAGTGATTGGAGACACTGAAAGATCTTACTGAGGTGGGAACACTTTTTTCTATGAACAATGGAACTAAAGACTTTGTTCTGTAATTTGTGTTCTTACTACTACATCATACTAAGGTCTCGTTAAGGGTTTTTACCCCTTTCTAAGTGATTGATCACGAGCTGTTCCTCAAGACCCCAAGGAACATTCTGAGTTTCAGAACACTTACCACCTCCATTTTGGCTGACAAAAAATCCCATCTGCATTCAACCCAGGTCACCAAACCATATTCCTCTATGCAGTGAACTACAGCTGTTCTCTGGTGCTGCTGCCTCTTGTCTTGAGGGCAACCATTTACAGGCTAGTTATTCTGCCTCTGTATTTCTCTAGAGATGTTCCTGCTATTGCTCCCAGGTAATTGCTCAGGTTGTGATGTGCAAGGCATCACAAAGATGAGATTCCATACAGGTACCCCTTTCAAGTATTATGTTCTTAAGATTTATAGGGCGGGCAATGACTGAAGCTTCAGCCCATTCTCTGACTCCGCCTGTTATAACAGCTCTCTGAGATGGGTTTTTCTTTTCCACGTGACAAGTATAACCAGGTCCTCATCATGCAGTATCAAATCACATAAAGAAAAGTCAACACGTACAGGAACAGTTCCACAGTTTAACTAAAGCTCCCTATAAGCTGATGAAAAGCCTGAAGTTATTCAGGTGTGAATGTCAGACCCAAAATGTCTCAAAGGTTTGGGATGAGAATGGTGTAAAAACAAATAAAACCAAACAAACCCAGAGGCCTCCTGCTGCAATTTCACTAGCAAGGCATTATTGCAGAAGACAGACACCCTCCTAGACCAAAAAGAAAAAAACAAACAAGTAATTAAAGCATTAGCTCTCAGAGAAGCTTGCATTCACATGCAGTAGTGAAACACAGAATCGCACAGCTGCAAGGCACTTTGACATCCTTTGCCATCACTATACCTTATTAACAATCTCTCTTTAAGAAAGGTTTAATGAAAGCCTAAGCTATTGTGCAGTTTTAGTTGCAGACTGTTGTTCAAATGAAGCAGAACAAATGCGTAGAACCCTCCGCCTCTCCCCACCCCCCACTTTTATAATCCCAAATAAAATTTACAAGTATAGCATTCCAATTAACAGAAAGATGAGACAATTTCTTTTTAAGTCTGAATTCTGGAGCAGCTCCCAGAATCCCAGCCCAGCTGCCCATTACACACACACAATGCCCAATGGCAGTGACAGCCATCCACAATTGTATAATTGTATAATGGAGAATCTTATTAGAAAACAAGACACACAACGGAAGAAACACTGTTCAAACTCCATGGCACCACTGCCCATCCTCCTCCCTCTCCAAAGAGTCAAAGTTTAAGCAGCTCATGCATTACTAACGGGAAGATTCAGGATGTCTCACTGCAGTTGCACTCTGGTCCAGTAGTTTTTAAGATCCAATTCCAAGCAGAATAAAAGTAGCAAAAGAAGAAATATGAGCAATAAAGATGAAGTTGTTCAATTTTCACGTTTCCAACACCGACTGTCAAAAAGAGGGACAAAAACTCCACCTGCCAAGAAGTATGTTTAAACTTAACACGGTGAGCTGTCAGCAGGCATGAACTACAACACACTTTGTTTGTTCACCCTAATAGGTACCTTAGTACAACAGGCACAAACACTTCTCATGTCTAGTAACTCTCTCTCTCTCTCTCTCTCTGGATTTTGCTTTTTTTTTTTCTTATTTGAACAAAAATACTACTTATCCCAACTTCTTTTAGATCCCAAAGATCTCTGCTTTTCATTTGGAAAACATGACCACGTGGGTTTCAAATTTTACAGCTTAGAAAGATGTTCATGAAAATGGATCTGCGTTTGAGACCGTTTCAGAGCCAAGAAAGCTTGAATTAATATAGGTTTGCAGTATGAATATTTCACTGCTACACTTACAGCTCTGTCAAAAATAATTCAAATAGAAATTTCATACAGCACAATGTTTCTACCTTGGCTACAAAACTAGAGGTCTGATTTACAAAAAACCACACATATTTATATTTATAAAGTTGGAAATACAGATGGGTATTTCTGAGGATCCTATCATAATTCTAAATGCCTGCTGGTAACTTTGGACACATAGGCACCTTTAGAAAGTAAGACTGGGAAGATTTTGAATTCTGCCTCATTTGTAGTAACATACCATGAATCTTAACACTGCACTTTACAAACTCCTCATGGATAAGAACTGATTATGCTAAAAATGAGCAGTTGGTCATACTACAGCATTTCAGTAGCTCACCTACCCACCAGCTTCAAATGAACAAAGCACCCAGACCTGAAGAAAACAAGGCTTGTCGTATTACAGTCTTCAGAGTTGGTGTTAGGCATTTTCAGGAAACAAATGAAGCACCCTTCCTCCCTCTTAAACTCCAAAACCATGGATTTTCTTGAAGCTGATGAGAGTTCACTCTGTGCAAACACACACCTTGCCACTCAAACTCCCAGCCATTCACCAGGACATAACATGAAATTAAGGACTCACGTATAGCAGAATACACTTCAGCTGCACAAAATTACCCTTCATAGGACTGAACAGAATTGTGCAGTGCAACAGAACACACTGCATACAGACTCGACCAAGCAAGACTTCACAAAATGTTTACCTGAGCCACAGGTAGTTTCCAAAATTACCCCAGAATTCCTCTACACGATGTCACTGAAAACTCCACTTTCCCTCAGATAAGGGCAGTTGTGGGAACATGGCTGCTGGTGGTTCACAGAAGACACCTCCCTCAACTACCCAGCAAAGCTATGCAGAAATTCTCTATTGAAGAAACGTATTCTCACAGAGGGAAATAATTTTCCTACTAACAAGCAAGAAAGAATAAGGGGATACATTCTGAGTTTCTCTTGTGATGACCAACAATAAATCATTTCTTAGCTCAGGTCGTATCTTCCACAGGAAGAAAAATGTCTTGCCATCATTAACTTCTTTTCAGCCAGTGATAATATATGATCAAATTGTAAGTAATTCAACTGGTTGCATTTAATTAGCTCTGAAAAAACTCTCAAATCATGAATCACAGACTTTCCACCTGTACAAGGCTTCCTTACTAGGTTAAAAGTGTATTTCTCTTTCCATGTGTGATCCATCTTGACTATATAACAAGGTGCTCTTGATATACAGATTATAGTTCATATATCACACATGCAAATACAGACATAAGACTCTTTCTTCATATAATTGAGTTTTGTGTCTTATTTCACTGAGTTGTTTAAAAAATGGGAAAAAAAGAACCCTCAGGTCCACGATGGAATGGTCACTACTTGCTACAATTTAACAAATTCTTCTTTCTCCAGAAAGTTACCGACAAGGATGAGTAATTTAGACACTAGATGAGGAAAGTAATAATAAAAACTACTTCTTTTTGAAAGCAAGAATGCAGAGAACTGCTGTGATTTTAGACAAAACCACACTGACCTTTCTCAGTTTTCCAAAGCACTGACAAAAGGCTGTGATGTTTGGGTCCTAGCATTGCTTCAGATGCCTTTGTTACAAGCTGAACAGAAAAAAGCTCAGTCAACTAATATTTGGGGACATCCACAATCAGCACAAAACAGGATCATTTCTTCTATCTGACTGTATTAAGCATAATTGTTTTTAACATTAAATTAGTTAAACCACAATCATTAACCACAAAAAAAAAAACAAAAAACAGTTTTTATTAGCTCTCCAAACATGCTTCTGAAGCCGTTATTATGCTTCTATGTTAAGATCAAGATAATTATAAGTTTGGAATTTTTTGGTTGGAAAAAAAGACAAGATTAGCAAACTTCTTTTGGAAGACAGAAATTAAAGGCTCACAATCTGCTCAAGTGTCAAACTGGAAACGTTGCCCAATATTTGCCTTGCTCTAGGAAAAGAAAAGCTTTGCTATAAGCTCCTATTTTTAAATATGCTTTGTAAAAAAATAAAATTAAAAAAAATGGATTTTGTCTCTGTTCTTTTCCCAGCTTATTTGTCAAGCATTTAAAAAAAATGTTTCTGCTGGTTTTTTTGAATTGAAGGGAGCAAAGGTTTTCATTTTCATAATAAAAATAGCAGCGAAAGCTGAACTGTCTCACTGGATTGGATTGAGCAAAGCTCATCTTTACTGCAAATACTTATTTTAGATGTTATCGTAAAATATAAATACTGTTGCTATTGATTGCACGTTGACACTCATCCTAGTTATGCACAACATTAAAAACAGCTGATGGGTTTAATATCCCACATGTTAAAAGCTGCTTAGAGAGGAAAGGATGTATGACATCCATTATATACACATCCACTTCAAAAAATGCTTGTTATGTGGACGGCAGAAATTTCAACAAGAATGGATTCAGATTTACAATTCTATCTTTTACATAAAATAGCAAAAACTCCAAACAATCTTCAGTTCTTGGTGCCATATTTGCTATATTCGGTAGACAACATTTCTATTAGCTTCAGTTGTGCAGCTGACATTAATCCTGAGGTTTTAAGAACATTTTCCTAGCTTTCTTAGGTCTTGTATTACTGTTCTCCTCTTCATCTTCATCATGGATAACACGCTGGTCTCTTTTTTTCAAGAATTTCTTCCCTATTGTTCCCACTAGTGTTTCATATCTGTAAAGATAATTAAAAAGTGACAGTTCTTACTATAATCAGAGAGAAGTTCAACGCAGGAAATCATAAATGTAATCAACAACTTAACTATTGTAAAAAGCCTATCACTGGAAGCTTAAGAAGCACAAGTGCTACATGATCACAGATTACATTATTATTCATTTTGACAGTTTAAGTTTTTTAGCAATCTGGAGCTAAGAGGGCATTAGCATAGAATACATGGATGTCAAAAGGTGGAAAACAGCTGCAAGATTTTTTAACCCTGAAAGTTACGGAGATTCCACTGAATAAACACCAGAATTCCTGGATAATGAGTTCTGTGAAGTATCAAATGCTGTTTTTTTCTTTTTTTTTTCCTTCTTCTTCTTCTTTTTTTTTTTTTTTTTTTTTTTTTTTAAACTTTTTATGTTTCTCTTTCCACAAATAATGCCATAACATAGGACATATTTTATGACATAATCAGTATTGATTAGGAATAATGTACCTTCTGGCCATTTCTTCATCAGACACATCAGCCTCCATTTTATCATCCTCTTCAATTTCTTCTTTCTTGCTCTTAGAGTTTATTTGGACCATTAATTTCTGAAAATGAAGTAAGAAACAGCTTAAACATGTAACCCTGACAAAACATCAGCTATGCTGAAATAGTGACACTGCCAAGAAAAAAGCATAAAAGGCAGGAATCAGTTTCAATACTGCTTTCCTTCGTTTGCAGTACCCTGTTTAGGCTATACCACAGGGCTACAAGAAAAGGCAACATTCCTCCTTATTGCTAAGCTAAGTTTGATTTGCTTTTGAGAAAAGAAGCAACAGAGAGACAGTTTTTTTCAGTGAGCTGCACTATTCAAGCATTCTCAACAGCATGGCAGGCATCTTCAGAACACCAGAGGTTTAGTTTCTAATTTTTTTTTCATTGTGATGCTAGTCTTTGAAATGGTTTTGTTACAGTGGAAAAATATCTGCAAAGATCTACAATAAACTACTAGTATAAACCACGAAGCAATGATAGGCCTAATCACAGTGAAAGCAAGTTCAAAACAACTCAAGGAATGCCCCATTAAATAACCTTGCATAGCCTTCTGCATGCCTGTGGCTTTGTACTTTCATCTTCTCGTTTCAGTTCAGCAGTAACACTTCTATTACTATTTCAGTATGAAATAGTTGTATGAGCATGAATCATGCTGGAAAGAAATGAAAGGTCCTCTTGCCCAGAATTTTTATTTTGGAACCTCAAGCTCTTACTTATACAAGTAAGTGCTGAATAAACAGGGTTGAATGTTTGTAAGATTGGGCTCTGAATTAAACAGGAGGAAGAACGGTGAGCTGTTTTTGGTGAGCAGCATGTGGAAAAGTCTCCTGAACTCAAGGAAGGAAAATCTGCAGGAGTCACATACTTACTAACCACCAACAGAAGGAGGTAAGAGGCTTCTGTTTCTCAGATGCTGCACTGATTGGCATTTTGGCTGAAATTAGAGTTTTCCTATATAAGAAAGGTGCTGCAAAGGCCAAACAGCGTGGAGTGTGAACACTAAAGTCCTCATTCTTGAGGGCTTCAATCCTCAAAAAGCAATTAAATAGTACCTCAATTTCCGGATTGAATCCTTTGAAGGACATTCTACCATAAAGTAGATCCTCACATGGCATAAAGCTCCTCTCTTCTATTATATAGCTCCTGCATGAAAGCCCAAACACAGCAGTTGTCAAACAGTGTGCTTTAATATAATCAAATTAAACAAACGTGAAAAGCATTTGCTGTCTTCCCCCACACAAATAAACAAAACTGCAGTGTATTTTATACCATCAACTACTTTCTGAAGATTAATTGCTCTGATAAATCTTTCAATACAAAGAGCTTGGAGTGCAAAGGAATACTGTTTGCCAGTAAAGCTGTGCCAGTTCCACAAGCAAAATTAACTCTCTTGACAGAAAGCACTCTTTGCTGGTCTGATTCCACCTACATTAATGCTTTTGCCAGAATAAAAATACCACATAAATATCACTCTCCAGGTGGCATTACTATACCAGCAAAAGCTTCTAATGAATTTTTCATTGTGATGTTAGACCTGGTATTATTTGAGTCTGTCAGGATATAAATGTGTAATTCTCTGTTCAGCAGAGAAAGATTTTCCCATTCCCCCTCCTTTTTTTCCTCTTTTAATGACCCTGGAAAGAAAAGAAACACGGTCCCAAACCATTCATAATAAATACATCAGATAAAAGTACTTTCTTGAACTGTTCCATTCTTTTCCTCTCACACATACTGCATCTCTTCCCTCAATCTCTTCATTTCCCATTTAAAGCAAGCTCCTACAACTACAGAAAATCATGCTGAAGAGACCAAACTCATTCTCCTATTTCAAGGCAGGATCAGCAAAACATGTACCACGAACAGCAGAGGTCTATCTGAGCTGTTCTCAAAAGACTTCCAGAGTGAAGAATCCCATCTCCTTTAGACCATCTCTTCCAATAGCCTCATTCTTACAGAGGCAATATCCAACCTGAACCTTCCTTGCTGCAGCTAAAGCTCAGATACCTTTCTGTCATACATGTCAACAGCCATGGAAAATAGCTTATAGATGACCTACTCAATTACAGTTAATTCCCTGGATCACAGCTTTTTATAAATTATAGGTTTTCCTTTAGAAGAATTTTGTTCTCTTTTTAAAGGACAAAAGTATTTAAAAAGTAGTTCCCTTGCTATTTAAAGCACCTTTTGACATAGCAGGAATGGCCATTTGCTTCTCTATTAACTAAGCTCTCCTTTATTTTTGCTTCATCCATTCTCTCTCCTTTTTCAAAAACAGGATTTGAAGTGCTCTGTACTCAAGAAGATAGAACTGTCCTGAATGGACCCAACCATGTGACTGGATTTCAAGTTACAAAGTTTCAAATTCTTTTTTGAATGAAGGGAAAAAGCAGCAATGAATGAATTTGTCTCTGCTTGAAAGAAACTAATTACATGCATCTAGAAGAAAGTGGGAGTGAGAAAACAAAGCATGAAGAAACGAAAGTAGGTCAAACGCTGGATTATTTAACCTTGAGAACATTTCTGGAAAAAAAAAAAAAAAGAAAAAGCTGTACTCCTGGTCTTTTACTATTTTTTTTCTTCTTTTAATTGGTTAGTAATATTATTTATTGCATAAGAAATATATATATTTATATATATTTATATTCTGTTTGCACTATAAAGCAATCCAATGATGATAAGAAGTACAAAAGTAGAAGCTTACTCTTTCTCCTTTAGGTCAGGTAAGTCAAGATACCAGTGTTCATCACTAATTATCTTCTTTTCCTCTTCGTCGAGTTGTTTTTTAGTTTGCGAGTCCAAACCCCTTTGCATGAACTAAGAAGAGAGACACAACATCAGGCTTTTTGAGTATGTTCTGGCAGGCAATAATTACATGACAACAATTACCCATTACGTACTATTTAACAGTTGATATAAGCAGTACGTGATCTCAGATCTTCTCTGAGCTCGGTTTGTGTTTGGGAAAACAGAGCAGAAGTAAACAACTGTGGATCACAACCATCTACTGGAAATCAACAGTCAGCCATATCCGTACTTGGATACAAAGATCCCTATGAGCTGGGATCTTGCTATGGGGCTACAGAAAGCATCTCAATAACTGCATCTGGCAGCAGGGCATATTCACACAGATACAATTTGCAGCAAGAGGCTACCAGCACTGTATATACACACTGATGTACAAAAATTGCTTTGTGGCCACCAAAACAAACCTGTGCAACAGCACAGAGGAATCTTATATCAATGAATCTTACCTCTCTCATATAAGCAGCATCATTTCTGTGTTTAGCTAAGCCTGCAGGCTGACGGATAACACCACTGGGGCTCATCTGTCTCTTGAACATTAGCAGAGACTTGGACCTAATTTTATTCAGTTAGTGTGGACTTGGCTTGGGGATAGAACCCAAGAAGCCATCACAAAATACTTGTCTCCAACAAAAACCATGCATTACTGAGCTTATTTAGAGTACACAGGTAATACGTGTACACAATATACATCACATATGAACACCCACACCTTCTCATCATTACAAAAAGCCCAGTCAAAACAAAACAAACCCCATCATAAAAACCAATATAGTGCTAGCATCTCATTTTCCATTATATTTTTATTTGCATTCATTTGTACAAGATCTTTAATGAAAGAAAAATTGACTTTTTTGTTTTCAAGTCAACCCAAAATATGTCAAAGATTTCCAGTTAAAATTACAGTATCTGCTTGAGGAAAATGAGGGAATCTATCATGTGGAAAACCATATTGCTCAAGGAGATTGGTTAGCCAGTCAGAAATCTCAACAGGAGAAATTTTGCTACAAGCACACAATTAAATAATAATTTCACATTACACGTTCCTAAAGATTACTACAGGAATAAACAGATAAAAAATGTGATTGTATTTATCTGTAAACACATGTGGATGAATTAAAAATACACCAGTGGAGTAGATGCAGAGTATGCATGTCAGTACCCATGGGGCTATTTGGATTAGTTGGGACATGGATCAAGCAGTACAAGAACTAATTTACAACCATATGACTCTATTATTCTAAAAGCAGGAGCCGTCTTTTGACATCAAGGTGAGCACATACACTCTGCATCTCCATGAAAAGATCTGACCACTGACCACATGCCACCTTTGAGTGCCTACTGAATTCCAATGATCCATCTTATCCACACTTGCAGAGGCAACTGCTGAAAGATTATTAAAGCATTTATCAACAACAAGATCTGCAGAAGGGAAGCGCTGAGTACAAGATCTGTGTACAACCTTCTCAAAACCTACACACCCCTTTTAAGCTAGTTACTGCTGCCTGGACTCTAAGCCAGCAAAAGTCAAGGCATCACATTCATGGGCTGGTTTTCCACTGCCTGAAGGAAGTCTAAAAATCTAGCTTTTGAAATATGTGAAGGATTTACAAAAATGGCAAAAAACAGCAGCATAAGTTTCACCTAGAAAGAGATTACTGCATAAAAATGAGAAAAAGATCAGCAATGCTGCAATCCAGAGTCTTGCCCTCTCCTGCACTGCTATCTAAGCTCATCATCCAATTGCTTTTGAGAGCAATGTAGGATGTGTTTTGTTCCCTCTGTGCACGAATTTTAGCCTTTTATTGGCAGCACCTCTTACTGAGCTAAATATTTCACCATCTTACTATACCAGGTCCACTCCACGTGGCAGATTGAACCTGTCAGCTAAATATCTTTCAGCCAGGTGTCTAAAGATACAACCCCACATGAACAGGGGGTAAAAAAAAAAAAGCACAATGTTAAGTAAAACACCACAAGCAAGAAGCTGCAGAGGCCCATATAATCACAGACTGGCCTGGGTTGAAAAGGACCACAACGATCATGTAGTATCAACGCCCCTGCTATGTGCAGGGTTGGTGACCAGACCAGGCTGCCGAGAGCCACATCCAGCCTGGCTGGATTATCAAAATGTAATGGATATCATTTCAAAGAAAAGTTAATGCTAATCCAACTTTTACTAGATGCAGTCTCATCACAAGACGATGCACTTTACCGAATTAGGTGCTGAATTACACAATGAGAACCAGAACCTGTAAATCCACCTGGCCTGAGACAAACAGCTGCAGGCGTGGTGACTGGCCAAGGTAACACCAACAGCGTATGTGTGTGTGTCTATGGGAAAGAGGGGGGAAAAGCGGTCCAAGACACAGAAAGACAAGGAGCACAACAACCAGTCAATCCCTCTCTGGGGCAGCTCACTGTAGCAGCCCCTTGCTGGTGAAGCTGGAACAGAGCGGCTGAGAAAGCTGCAGGGCCGAGCGAAAAGACAGAACTAAACACACGTGTCTGTCCGCGTGTAAAAGCATCGCGCGCAGGACAGAGGACACGCTCGCTGTGTCACAACAGCGGCCTCGTTCGGAGGTGCAAGAAGCTGAAACACCCAGCGAGGAGCACGGAGATGGCGGCAGAGGCGCAGCCCCCACCGGGGAGGGCACTACAGCCCGGCGGGTGCGCGCTGCCCGGCCCGCCCCATCCGCTCCCAGCGGGCCCGCGGCCAGGCCCGGCCCGTCCTCCTTTCACCTCCCGTTCCCGCAGACCGGCCCTCAGCCCCCCCACCTCACCTTCATGCGCAGCAGATTCTTGGACAGCTTGGTTTTCACCTCCCCGGCCATGGTGGCCGCGGCGCTGCCCGTAGGCCGCGCTGAATCCCCGTGCTCGCGTAGCGCCGCGGCCGCGCACGTTGGGGGAGGAGAGGCGGGAGGTGGCGCTGGCGGCGCGGCTCCACCCTCCGCGTTCCGGGCCGGCTGCTGGCAGCGGGGCGCGGCCCGTAGCACGGGGCTGCGGAGGAACAGGGCGGGGGGTGCATTGCTGGTGCGTGAAGTGACCGCAGCCGGGCTGTATTGAGCCGGTGTGCAACCGGGGTGGGGGAGAGCGCTCATGGGCAGCAGTGAAAATCAAGATGAAGTGGTGAATTAGTGGAGGAAGCTTAGGTTCTTTATCAGCGCTCGTGCATGTTGTAGGCTTATGGTTTTATCCATAATTTTCAGATGTTTATAATAGAAAAGGGAAGAGATTACAAAATCTTTCTCATATTGGCATTTGGAGACTGCTTGATTTATGCAGCTGTCTTTTTTTTTTTTTTTTTTTAAATAAGCGTTGACTTCTTGAAAAAAAAAAAAAAAAAGTGCAGGCAAATGTGGTTAAAGCTGGAGAGCAAATAGATTTCAGGATGCTGCAAAAACCTTCGCAGCTCTGTTGGTCCTGAGTGATGGTTTTGGAGTTCACACTTGGCAATGCCATCTCTAGGCTGCCAGGCTGGGCCCTGCTGTCCTGATGGGGAAATCCTGATGAGGAGCTGCCAGCTGACACTCAGCCACCAGCAGGCACCACAATTTCTGTATATATCCTCATAAATCAGATTTCTGATGCCTGTTTTGACATTCAGCACATAAACCAGGCAGTAAAGTAATACAAGTGAGAGTTCAGTGTTCAAAACTGTAATGAGCCAGTGTGCTCAGAAAGACAATCTGGGAAGGAAAGTTCCCGTATATGCAAGATGTAGATCAAAGTGAGCTTGAAGAACTTTTGAAGATTTATGCTCTAATAGAGTCCACATGTACAATGAAGGGCAAAGCATTACTGCAGTGGGAAAGAGGGAGGAGGAATAATCTGGATCCAGGCATCTTTACTAAGTACACAGTTAAGCTCAGAGGGTTAACATAACCACAAACACAAATGAGCTTCATCCACTTCAAGGGCAATCCTTGAAGTAGTTGAGTAGAAATATTTAATTTCCACATAGGCAAAGCAGCTTCATCTCCAGGCTCCAAAAATGAGCTGAAGGTGCTCTGAAGTTCAAGGCCCAAATGAGAAGGTCTGTGTGACTACGAGATTTGTCCTGCTTCATTTGTCCCCATTGTGTTAGAGCCTCTGTTCATCATCAACAGTTTCCAACCCTTTCCATCAGAAAAAGTTGGGAAAAAGTTTGCAGTTTTCCAAACACAAATGTGCATCAAAGTGTGTTTGTATCTTAGCAAACTAACCAGTAAGGGAACGCCTTTAGTTTGTATGACAGCACAGTGCCTCCATTAGCTCCCCATTTTGGCCTTATTTTTTGTTTTGCATGCACTCTAATGGTGCATTTGCTTTTTGTTGATCATTGCACGTTGGAGCCTTGCATTTAATTGTGTGGCCTTCAATGTCACTCAGGGCATTTTCTGAGCAGTTTCAGCTAATTTATAGTCCAGAAACGTACTTCAAATGATTCTTTCTAAATACATTACTCTGCACCCATCAGCACGTCTCCAGCTACTGTGCCTGGTTTGTGTGGTGCCCTTTGTGAAAGCTTTCCCCATTCCTTGCACATCACCCTCTCCTGCCTGCATGGCAACATTTCATCAGTCCCTGCAGCCCCTTTCTTCAGCAGCCACTGCATATATCAGCAGCGTGATACCTTTGATGTGATACCACCAACTCTTTAATCTTTGGGAGCTGAGCCTAATAATTTAAAACGGCGTGCAGGAGTGCTGGAAGCTGGGAGTGAATGGTGCGAGGGGTTTTGAACTCTAATGTGGAATGTTCTGGGTTGGCATCCACAGACTTGGACCTGTGGTGTCCAAGTAACTGTTTGGGTCTTGGTGCCACACCATGGGCTCACAGAAGTGTGCTGCTGGTTGTCTCGTGTGCCGGCACATCAGCCAACAACCCGCCTCAATGTGTGCAGGCAGGCAAGAAGAAGTGTTTTCCCGTAAATGCAGTACAGCCCGCGTGATGTTTATTTAGAAAAGTGGAGGTTGTAAAACAGCCTGCCATGAGAATTTGATCTATTTCAGCAGTAAAAAAGCCTGAAGGAAATTTTTGGATTACATCCTCCCATAGCTAGAATTGGATGGGGAAGTTACAGATAACAATCAGCTGCCTCGTGAAGCAGATTATACTGTCTGGTAAATCTGAAGACACTCCATTGATTATAGGAGAAAGGTTTATGATTTACTGACGGTGGTGGAGGCAGGTCAGAAGAATCCAGCCCTGTAATGATGCCTGCTTGTGAGACGCAGTGAGGGTGAGGAGCTGAGGCAGAAGGGATACTGCTTAGAGAAGATACAAGGCCGTTGTGCATGGCAGTCACACCCCTTTCCCCCAGCTCTGACAGCTGCACAGCACCTTTGCTTTCAACCTGGAAATCCATTTCTTTTTCAAAACAAAAATGCTCAGGGAAATCACTCAGGGGAGAGGAGCTCCATCTCATCAAACATTATGCATTAAGCGAGCAGATAAAAGATTTTTCTTCCTAGGAAGCACAGTCCCATCTCGGTAGTAATAACAGAAGTCAAATCAAAGTTGTCATTAGTGTTATTTAAGAATTAATCTCTCTTGAAACAACACAAGTGACAGTTGTGAACTAATTTCGTGCCAGTGGGATCTAATCTGAGGGAACTCATGGGTTGCCTTTTCTGCAACCTTTTATTTATTCATATGCTTGCAGTTTTGTGATTTTAGCACCAAGCAGATATCTCAGGCCTTACACCAACCCACTCAATTTGTTACGAGCTGACTTTAAATCCCAAAGCACCTTTTTACATATCTCAAAATACTCAAAGCCTTTTTTTTTTTTTTTCCCCTGCAAGTATCAAAATTCTGATAGTCTGACAGGTGAGTCATTAACTTGTGTCAAACTCCTCCACTGTGCTGTGAGTGAGGACTTTACGTGTTCTTCTCTGTGAACAAGGAAAACAAGATGTAGAACTGCTGCAGGTGTGTTTGCAAACCTGAAAGAGTGCGAAGTGCTGCGTAGGACTGGGCGGCATCAGAAACGTGCTTCTGTACCTTCGTGCTCTGCTCAGAGGCAGTGTGAAATTCTCCAAGCAGCAGAGATGTGTGATTTTGAGGCGAGGAGTCTTTGTTTTTATCTCCCCTGCTCTCGCTAATGCATGCAGCGTATTGACAGCTCCGATGGCCCTGGATGGCCGGAGATTTGTTACCATATTCATTCCCTTTGATGCATGCATGTATAACCTGTCGGCCGGCTCACTTTGTACCTAATGCTCAGAGGACGTGGGTTTGTCACAGCTCTCAGCCGCAGCATGTGGCATGGCACATCAGGCTGCACTGACTCATCCTTGCAGCCTTTGAAGTCCACTTTCTGGCGATGGCACCGGTCAAGGTGGCAGCTGACACACACAGAGTGACTTCAGTCTTTGCCCTGCTAACCCCAAGGTTTCCAGTGGCTAGGCAGAGAATGAAGCTCAGCTCAGATAATGTGGGTAGGGCTGCTCATGTTGTGACACTTTCCTTTTCATAGCCTTACATGTATGTGGTGTAAAAAGGTGCAAGTTAAAGACGTGTGGCAAAACAGTTACAAAATCTCTAGAACAACCAAGCTGTGCTTTGATTTAAAAAAAAAATAATAATAATAATTGCCAGTTGTCATTTTGGGAGAAGACAATTAATTCTAAGTGCTTTTGGCTGTCCCAGTGGCAGGATGACCTTTATGTCAATAAATACAATAATTCCTTTTTGATTACAGAAGGAAGCAGCTTGATAATGGTAGCTCCCTATCTTCTATCATCACCTAAAGTGCAGGGGGGAGCAGACACAGGTCTGTCATTCTGATAAGCCTAAAAATTTGATCCTATGATGCAATGATTTAATAGATCCCATTGCTAGGAGTCAGAGCAGAGAGAGTGACTGGAGGATGGGGCAGAGCATCCTCCTCTTCGCGTTCCTTTAAAAACCGAGCAGCTTTTAGCTCTTTGGATATGATGGAATCACAATTAAAAGAGAAAAGGAAAATATCACCTTCCGTTTGTTAACTATAAAAATGCAATCTGGCAGTGCTGCCGGTGGTTTGCTATTTCCCAGGTCAATAAATGGCTCCCCTGACTTTAATAAACATTGATGCTGCAGGCTTGTTCTACAGTGATTGAACCTTTTTATAGTTTCAACCGCTCTCACATTGCATGAAAGCCTGAAGATTTTTTTTTTCTTTTTTTTCAGGAGGGTTGGTTCTGATTGATTAAATTGTCATTTTCTGAGTTAGTTGCTGAATTATAACTTGGCATTTTTAACCGTGTGATTTGTTTAAAGAGACAGCTTTTTGATACAGCAAACCAGCTGAGAATTTTTAAGCAGTAAGAGGAAATTTTACTCACTTTGTTCTCAGCCTTTCATCACTGCATGACAAAAAAAGCTCCTGAAAACAATGTAGAGGCTCTGATATAAAGAGAAGGTACTTAGATTTGTACTCGTTTCTTCTTTATTTCATCATAGATTCGATGGTATTGTATTGCTTTCGATCAGTAGTTGGACACCTCTTTGTTGTTAATATGCATATCCTTCCAAGGACAAGGGAGGGAGTTAGAGATGTAAATGTGAGTGCTTCCCGAGGTGATATTAACAGTAAGTGGCAGGACTGTACTTTGGACCAGCTGATTTATCCGCTAATAAGCACAATGGGTTTCTTTACACTAAAATGTTGTGCTCTAAGCACTCCTAAGTCAAATAACAACAAGGGTTTCACCTGCATCCAGCCCATGCCTGGTTCAAAGGGACACAGACCTTGTAAGTCTTTAGATACTGAGAAAATCACGTCCATGTGATGTGTTCATTCTTTGATTTAACTGGCTGCTGCTTTCTTTCTCTGTGGTTAACTACTTGGTTTCTGAGCCTGATCTTTTTTTCTCTCCTTTCCTTCTTTCCCCCAATTTAACGCTGAATTCCAGACAGTAAAACAGAAATGAATGAGGCTCAGATAAAAAAAATGCATGTGTCCAGAATGTCTTTGGTAAGAAGGGCCAACAAAACTGTTTTGTAGAACGTAACGGGGTGTTTTTAGCTTTTGATTTACAGCGCCTGCAGGGGAAATGGAATAATCTGACGGGCTGAATATGGGAGATCTTACGTTTGTTCACTGCAGTGTTACCCTGGTTGGACTCTGAAACTGTGCTTAGTTGTGGAAATCTCAGGGCGTCAGTATGAAATACTGAAGTCCAATTATACTTCTGCTTGTACACTTTCCTCTCTGGCTGTTTCAGCGTCTGCTCTGAAATAATAACTTGCGACAGCACAAAGCTGAATTTCAGCAGTGAATTATACTCCTGGCCTCTCCATTTAATTGCATGATTCTGCAACTGAGCCACAATTCGTCTTGGTCCCTTGGATCCTTTTTTTGCCTATGTTCCTGTGTTTTTATACCATTCATTCAAAGCCTTAAGAGTGTTCAAAATAGGTGCATGGGAGGAGAGAAAATTGTGAGACAAACATTATGACTTACCAGTCAGCAATTCCTGAAGATTTTTCACTAAAAAGACAGTGTAGAACTCAATAATTCTGGGGAATGATGTGCTGCAGGCTGTGGATGCTTATCTGGTTGTCCAGAAGAGGAGTCAGGAGGCTGCTTTGCAGGTCACAGTTTGGGCCAAGGTCTTTGTGGGATGTCCATTTTCTCCTGTAATATCAAAAGTGGAAGTGGAGCCAGGGTAGAGGACAGGTTACTGCTCCAAGCCAGCATGGCACATCTGGTGTTCCTAACATCCTTATATTCAGCTGAAGATTTCACAGCAAGATGCTGATGCATGAGCAAATGTTTAATGACAAAAGGCATTCTTCTCCAGATATTAGGAAATACAATATGGTAACATTTTCAGGGGAGTCACTTGAGTTCATTTCAAAATCATCTTAAGGCCACTGTATAAGGCAGGGAGTAAGCTCGAACATGAAAAAGAGTAAAATAATCATTAAAGCTCTAATGATTTATATCATAACATTATGAAGTAGCACACTTTCTCAGTACAGTTCCTCAATGAATGTTTTCCTAATTTCCATAAGTAATTGACCTCTCATTAACAACTCATTAGAAAAATTGAGGTGATGTGACAAATGCAAACCCACTGTAACGGAGACTGCCTGTGAATAAATTATTGAAAATGGATGGTTTCAAAATGAAGGACCACAGGAAACTTGCTTTCTCTGACTGCAGAAGATTTCATTTAAATCTGTAAAGTAAAACACATCTGTGTGAATATGTATAGCTGCACACTCAACAGCTTTGTATCCATGTGGCTAGTGGCTGATTTTCTAATACAGTAATCCTTCTTATATTCCTCATATTGCAAGTAACTGCATAGGAAAAGAAATTAGGCAAATAGTTCATATATGCATATGTGAGTCATTGGTTCAACTGTAGACACCAAAGCTGAAAAAATGATGTAGAAATTTGGAGCGTGGGCTAAGCAAGTGACTTAGTTTTTAAGGAACTAAATATCGACTGGCACTGCTCATTGGCTCCAGCTGAGATGTAGGACTTACCAGAACAGGACTGAAGCTGAATTCCTGCCCGTGAGCAGCTTTTCAGAAGGGAACTAGCTACCTTGTCCTTCCCATAGCTGCTGTTAACCAGCACGTGAATGTTAACAAGCTCAGTAATAGGTTTTGCACATACAGAAGTGTTAACTTTAATAACCTTCTATATCTATCTTCTTAGGGATCAATACATTGATTTCAAGCTAGTTCTTCATCACTGTAATCTGGGGAAGAGCGAGGCTGATGTTTAACATAAAACTTTAAGAGTCCTGGATGCTCCTGGAGAAACCCAGAAAAAAACACTTCTCTTTCAATATGGCCCTTAAAGTCACGATGTATGTCTGAAATGTATTTGGCAGTAGTTCTATTTATAGGTTCCACATTTGTGGCAAAGCTACATAAAGATGGGAAAGGCAAAGAAATCCCAGTCTGAAAGTCTGGTACAACAGAGACAAAATGAACTGATGGACTGTCCTGACCTTTTTCAGTACCAACTAGAAGACTGTGCAGTCTCTGAGGAGGATAAAGGCAATGGAGAGCTAACGTAAAACAATGGAGAAAGCTGGCTTAGGGCTGGCAAAAAGACCAGTGGGAATCTCACTTTTTCTCATTTGGGCAATTTGTCTGCTATCTGGTTACCCTTCTCACAATTTCCTCCCTCCCCATCTGAATTCTCCTGCAATGGGCCATTGCATATCACTGTCTTAGTGCAGGTGACAATCTGTTTTGCTTTGCCAACCAAACTGCAGAAGAAGGGAAGCACTGAAGCAGTCGTGAGGAATTTCCTATTATGGAAGAAAAATGTGTTTTTAAAACCTCACTCAGAAAAATCCAGCTGCTTAGCTTGCCATGACATTTGGAAACAAAAGGTTGAAGAGAAAGGAGATGATGGGTAAACAGTGAAGACTGATAGACTGCATCACGCCACGGGGCTGTACCAAGTGAGTGGTTTTGTGTTACTGCTCCCTGTCTCTTTATTCTGCGGATTCTCTAACTGTACTGGTTGATCTCAGCCCAAATGTAGAGTAGAATTTCCCCTTTAGTGGGTTTTAGCACCTCTTCGTAGATCCATGTGTGAACTGAGTTGTGAGGCTGGATAGGAAACAACGTATGAAAACAGGAAGCTGAGGATATGTTACCCAAACATCTGTCTTGCATTCAACATCTCCTCTAGGATTTTTGGGATTGCCATAGAAACAAAGCTTTTGAGGTCTCGGATAACCATTACAGCTGTGTAAACCATCGTAATGATGTTTATTATCAAATCTCTCTGCACAGTGCTGTGTGCTCCTCATCAAAGCCCACCCTTCCCACACAGCTACGCTCTCCTACTCCGCACTACAAGGATGACTCACGAGCAGAATTTCTTTAGGATTTAGAAATACGTTTGGATTTCAGCCAGCTGTGGAAAATATGCATACTTCCTCTAAGACCCATACAGCACTCAGTATATTGCTTTACATATGGGATCTGAGTCAGTAATACTAAAAGCCTGAAGTTGAAGGAAGAGCAAAATGTGCTTATAAGCGTGTTCCTTGATAAGGTGATTCTTTTTATCATTTGTTCAATCATTTTGTGTGAATGAAATACCTGATATATTGCAGGATGGAAATAACACTCCTCAAAAGAGAAAATACTTTGTGGAAATAACACTGACAAACAGACAGTGTTCCTTATAGGGGCTGACTTTAAAGAAGTTGTAATACTAGGCAGAATGAGAAAATGAGAATATTATAATTACAACTGCAAACATGATTTCCAAACTTGTAATCTCATGTCAGGCTAGCAAATCTGCAGATATTCAGGAACTCACCAAAACTGCCTTGGAAAGGCATGATAAATAACACCAAGAAAACAGCTATTTTTTTAACTGTTGTTGCAGCATGACTTTAGTTGTTGTATGCAAAATGGTTTAATGTCACCTTAATTCCAGCTTGCCTTGTGAAAAATGACCCTGTCAATTTGATAGAGGTAGAACATTGAAAAGTGCAATATTTTTTCTAATAGGCAAGAGCTGACAAAGATAGACTGAACGATGTGCAACTGTACAAAACTGACCTGAATATGAATTCCAAATGAAATTAAAAATATTGCTTTTAGATTTCACAGGGCTTGTTTTCTGTCTTTCTGTACTTGCTGGGCTTTGCTTATGCCATCTGTATTTCGGTTCAGCAGCAGTGTTATTTTCCTCATCGATACAAGCTAAAGGCTAAATATTGCAAGGCGTTTGGTGATGCCAATATTCATTGGAACTCAGCTGTACAGGGATCATTTATCGATGCTTTTATTAGCAATTATTAGGAGGGCACTTTCCGTTTTCCTTCTAACTGCAGTAAGCTAGAAATGACAGAAATGGTAAAAATGCTGTGGGTGATTCCATCCCTTACTCCCCCAGCTGCTTAGAACAGCTCTCTGCACCTACAAGGATGGGGCCCACAGCCCTGCTGGGATCCTGCAGTGTGTATCATCACAGCTAGTCAGGACAAGCTTTGAGTGTGAGGGCACCATAGGGAAATGGAGAACATTATTTTCTTTGGATTTTCAGTAGCCACTATAAGAAGTCTGAACTTTTATCTGCTTCTCCCCTGCTCTGCTTTATAAACAAACATGACACTTTATTCTACAAAGTGATTTCTTTCTGAGTTATGGAACCACAGAAAGAGCATATAAAACCCACAAACCTTATTATTTTTGGATTCTTGAAACTCGGAATTGATTTAAACCAAGTTCAGCAAGCAATATTTCCTCTCTGTCTGAGAAACTATATCCTGGGTTTCAGATGAGTAAATTTTTATGGGCATGTTATAATTATAAACCCTTGAGAAACAGATTTTGTAACAGGACACTGGCACCAAGCTTCGCTGTAGTTACTCTGCGCAGAGCTGACACGAAGAGGCTGAAAATCCATCCTCCTAAGAAGGAGCTTATTAAAAGACTGCAGTAGTTTTAATGACATTTCTTGTGACATCAAAATTATTTCATTTGGAATCACAGAGCATCTCCGCTGCTGCATTTTTGAAAGAGAAGATACTGCTGCAGCTTCAGTGCTATGAGCAGTGACTGAGTGAAGCAATCCAGAGAAATAAATCTGGGTTGCTACTCCATCCTCAGATGATGGGAAATGTAAATTAATATGCATAATTACAGCAGCGTGTAATAATCATTACTGGGAAGGCAGGAAAAATGTTTGGAAAGACCATATAGGTTTTGCAAATGATGTAGGTTCCTCTTTTCCTTCTAAACTGATGAATAATAGCTGAAATGTCAGTGATAACTGAACTAAAAATGAGGAGGCTTGGCTCACATCAGATGTATTTGGAGACTGATGTTCTTATTCGGCTCTGTAGAGATCCCAGATTGATTTTCTTGCAATACTTCAAGCCAAATGGGTGTTTCCAAGCAGTACCCACTTCTGATTGGACTATCTCCTTACTATTTATCTAGTGTCATTTATAAATTCAAATCAAGTCATGGCAAGGTTTTTGGCCCAAATATATCATGCCATAAGAGATTAAGTCCTGTTCGCTGGATCAACCTTTAATTACACTTCAGCTGTGCAGGTAGAGAGACACTTCACATAGATGGACAAATGGTTTTATCCTGGCTCAGAGGCAGAGCTCCAAACCAAAGGTCTCCAGTGCTGCAAGGCATAGACCCATACTGCATCCTATAGCCAGACTTTCACTCATCTCAAAACCCAACACTCAGCCTCTGGCAGCATGCTTCTTGGCTTCTGTGGGATCTCCTTGGGTTTACTCACCAGAGGATGAGCTAAAGCCTTGCTGGGCTTAAATCAGATGTGCAATATAACACACGGTAGGAACAGCACATGGGGAATTTGGGATAGCAGACAGACCGCTGCAGGCTGAACAGGGAAGATATTCCTCAAGGAAATAGCCCAGTTCGCATTACAGCCATTGGTTTTTAAGATATTTTTGCCAGTATGTATTTAATCAGTTTGAGAATGAAGTGGGAAATGGAGAAGCACAGAAAACTGAGCCTGTAGGTGTCTGGGCAGCCAAAAGCAGCTGCAATGGGAAGTGTAATGGGCTTGGGAAGTTTGGCAGAATTTGAGAATCTGAGTGATTCCAGGCTCAAATGCATAAAAAAACCCCAACCCTGTTGTTTCCCCCTTCATCCAAGCCAGATCATCCCTAACTGCACAGTTCACCCAGGAGCTGAGCCTGAGCCCTGCTCAAGTCAATGGCAGAGCTTCTGCTGGCTTCAGCAGAGGCAGGATCTGTCCCTTTGCTAGACGATCATGTTTGTATTTAATACCCTGCAACTTAGAGTGAGGATTAGCAGAATTAGACTCCCCTAATTTGTGTATCTCAGGCTGCCAAATGGCAATTAACTTTAGTGCGTTTGAATTAAAAGGGGAAAATTATTAACCACCCTTTCCTCATGCAATTATAATTATACACTTTTGGAAAATTTCTCCTCGGTCTGAAAGTTGCCCACACTCCTGTGAGCTCACCTCTCTCTCTATTTAGTTACTAGAACAGAATGCAATTTCTCACCCCGCTGCTTTCACATGCTCCTACAGCCTGCCCAGTGCTCCTGTGGCACTGCACACTTTGCTGGTTTGCTTTGTGCTGACCCCCAGCTGCACAAACCACCCAGGGCACTTTGCACAGAGCTCACAGCTTTAAACTCACCAAGGATGACACTTGTGTCTGTAGCCCTTACTAAGAGTCACAGCTAGCTGCTATTTTGTGCAGCTTTGAACCATCCAACTTGAAGACTCAACATCACTCCTTTCCTTCTTCAGTGCAAAGGAGCCTTATTTTCTGCGTTATTTTCAGCCCAGAAGCCCAACAGTATTCTGGGCTATGCCAAAAGAGGGGTGGCCAGCAGGGGAGGGAGGTGATTGTCCTCCTCTGCTCTGCCCTTGAATGGACCCATCTGGAATACAGTGTCCAGGCATGGGGCCTCTGATGTAGAGAGTATGCAGAGCTGTTGGAGTGGGTGTAGAGAAGAGCCACAATCCAAGGGCTGAAGCACCTCTTTTATGAGGAGCGGCTGAGAGAACTGGGATTGCTCAGCCTGGAGAAAAGAAGGCTCCAGGAAGACACTGTTGCAGCCTTCCAATACTTGAAGGGAGCTTACGAGAAGGAGGGGGACCAACTTTTTACACTGTTTGATAGCGATAGAACTAGGGGGAATGGCTTTAACCTACAAGAGAGGAGATTCTGGACAGATTTTAGGAAGAAGTTCTGTTCTCAAAGGATGGTGAGGCACTGGCACAGGCTGCCCAAAGAAGTTGCAGATGCCTCATCTGTGGAGACATTCAAGGCCAGGCTGGATGTGCACCAGCATGAGCTGGTGGGGGACAACCAGGCCATGGCACGGGGGTTGGAACTGAATGATCTTTAAGTTCCCCTTCAAGCCATTCTGTGATTCTATGGTGATTCTGCTCTTTCTTGCACATGCCCAACTGGACTTTGCCTCTGCATGCACTGGGGCTTGCAAGGCTCCAGCTGGCACTGAACATTCTGCTTTCCTGCAGATATTTTCCATAGGCATTCCCTCCCTGGTATACGAAACAGTCGTTCTTATCTTAAAATTTTACATTCCTAAGAAAGAAAATACAGTTTTAGGTCTTGTTAGGGGGATATATATACACACACACACACAGATAGCTTTTGATTTATGTATCGCCCTTCTATAATAAATACATTTGTAATAACATAATGAAATTTTTGAACAAAAGTTCTTTTACAGAAGAATAATCTTTAACTGGTGTGAAATGCCTCACTGGGACTGTGTCAGGTTTTAATTTCAGTTTGAATAAATTATTGGAGACACCAGGCCAGGAAAGATAAAGGCAAATTTCATCTACTTCCAGCTTGCCATAATGGAAATAATAACTACTTTAGCCAAAAAACAAGTTTCCAATTAGTTTCTCTAAAATAATATTATTCCCCTTTATATAGATACTGTAGCTCATTTTGAAACCTAATTTTGATAATATATAAACATTTCTAAAGCAGCTATTCCCACCAAAAGAATGGCAAGTGCAGACTTTGACAGTACATGTCGGGAGCATATCAGTACTGAAATACAGTCTTTGCTTCTCTTTAACTGAATCTTACAAAGAAAGTGGAAAATCAATTTAAAGTTTGCTCAGTGATGAAGACATCTGTCCCCAAAGACTTTATTTTAAATGGCTGGATGGCGATCATTAGACAAGATATTTTGAAGTTACAAAATTCATTTATTCTGGAAAGAAATACAGAGGTTTTTTTTCTTTAATGAAAAATTAATGTACTTTATGGGGAGCTTCAAGAAACAGTAAAAGTGAAATAGTACTGACTCTGAAATGCAGCTGAAAGGAGATGATTTATGAAGCATTTTAAAATCAGAAGCCAATACTAATGTTGTTTGGCAGACAAAAAAATAAATGTCCTCAAGATGAGGTTAATGTGCTAAAAAGAACCCTTTGGAGGGACATAACAGGACTATGCTCAGTCCCACCCAGCAATCACTTGTGACAACTGCCATCAATATGTCTGCGCAATTGAGCAAAAGGAAAAGTTTCTGTTTGAGAAGATAGTTTGTACACAATGGAAAGTCAAGCTCTGACATCCTCTATGCAACGTTCTGTACTCACAGAGATATCATCCCTGAGATGGACAACTCACAGTAGGAATCTTCCTGGGCTCCCCAAGTCCCTCCAGAGGCTCCAGCAGGCAATGAACTGGCAGCTGTCTTCCTGCAAAGGCAAAAGGTGAAGCTCTGGGATTTGTCCTGAGCCTCACTTCCCAAACCTCTACGCTCCCAAACGCATGCCTTACAAGAGCAAAGCTCAAGCCCCTAAAGGTCCTGAAAAGCAGAGCAATTTGGCCAGAATCACAGCAGCTGTGGAGCTCTGCAGTGGCTTCCAGGTGCTGTTTGAAGCCACAGGGCTGGAGGCGTGTGCCCTGGGCTTTGGTTGTCTAAATGAGCATGGCATCCCAGCACAAGCATGGCATCCCAGTGCATAGCCATCATGTCTGGCTAATGTGATGTCAGCGTGGTGGGTTCTGCCTGCAGAGTAATGAGTAATAGCAAAAACACATATGGTACATGAGCATGGCCTGAACTCTGACCATGTGTGCAGGCAGCCCAGGGGTGTAACCCCAGCACTCCATTGTCCCCTGCCATAGCAAAGGGAAAAAAAAGGAATAACTTTCAGCAACTCCAAACACAGTGCAAAAAGACAGCATGAAGTAAAACAGATGTATCCAATTTTTTTTTTAGTTCTAAGGTTGCATTTCATAGCGTATAAACCTCTCATTATCACATATAGATGTGTGTGCAAAACTCCAGTGAAATAGGTCTTCTGGGAGTCACTGATAGTTCCAGTGGTGTCTTTGTAAATTTGGGCACCTTCTGGTTTACTCTAGCTGTAATTATGAATCTACGGTTGGAGAATAATGGAAAACTATCCCATGCAGAAAGCCTGGCCACATAGCTGGGATGTATATTTTATGAAGATGGCTCAGGTTGCTCATCAAAACCTGCTTCTAGTCTTACTGGCTGTGGTGTGAGGTCCTTTAACCAATACCTTGCCTCTGGCACAGCCAGCATGAAAATACAACAGAGGAAAGTATATAGATCAGGCAGGAGGCAAGCATAAAACAATTATCTTTCACATTAGATCTCAGTCTCCCTTTTCTGTAAGTTCTTGGTCCCCAAGTTTTATGTGAGTAAATGATTACAGAGAGTAAACCTCTGACTGGGACAAGGTGTTATCAAGAGACTTCCAACTCTTGTGATGGTGCAAGAAATGCTTGTTGTAAACTGTCACCCATCATCACCCCTCAGACTGATGTTTGTCCACAGAACCATCCAAATGGTTCTGAAATACCACGTTTGCAAACATCAAGAGCTGTTAGTAGATGTGGGGGAATTTGAAAGAAATCCTCACTCCCCATGAATTGCAGTAAATAATTAGAGCAGTGCAGGCAGTTTTTCATGCAGAGAAGGATGGTAAGAGAACAAGGGCAATGCTGGGCAGAAGTTGTCAGGAGTCATTTCTCTTTGTATGCGTTAACATGCAGCAAGATACACATTTGCATTTGTTCCATCCTCTCTTGTAAAAGATGTTTTATGTGAGATTGGGAACAGACGCAGGCGGAGTAACAGCATCCTTTAGGTGGGATTGGCTGCAGGTGGGATGTGCTGAAACCTGACCGTGCCCTGCACAAACAGAAGGGATATTTCACAGAGCTCTGTGGAAGGTAAAAGGAATCCTTGATTTGAGAGCTGGAATGTGGAGTTTATATTCCATGAAAACTGCCTCATGAAACTGTGAGTTAAATGGCTTCTTGGAAACGTGCTGCCCAATAAGTAAAACTAATAACTCTACCCATGCAGTAAGGCAGTGAGTCGGTGGCAGCGTGGGCAAATAATGGAACAAGAGGGCCGTTCATCACCTGTGTGCTGAAGATCTTCCCCACCTGGGGAAGGGAAGGGAGCTGTCGCTTTGTCAAGTTGCAGCCAGAAATCACTTGCTTGAGAAACGCTACAATTTGCACTTGGTGGAATGGAAACTTAAAACTGACATAAACAGAACCACTCAAAAATAATGAAATGAACTTCTGAGAGGCTTTATCTCATTCCAGGTTCAGCACCGGCAGCTGAATTTACATACTGCAGGAAAGCAACTGCAGGGGTGGAAACCAAGAAAATGCTGTTAGAAACATAAGCGTGGAGCAAAGGAGTCCCAGGAGAGCAGAGCAAATTCAGAGCTGCTGAACGTTTTAGGGTAATCCTTGAGGACTGAGCTTCTCTCATGCCTCCCATGCAGGGAGAAAAGAGTTAATACACATTGTCAGTGCCTGGGGAATCATTCATGGGGGATCTTTTGACAGAGTAATCTTCCTATTTAGAAGTATTTTCTCATTATGTGTAATAGGATGATGAACTGAGAAATGATCTCAGCCACTTATGATTCTAAAAGCCCCCAGCCTGAATAATCTATGCTGATTTAGAGATAATAGCATCAGAGACATAACTCATTTAGCACAGTGTCCATTTACTCACTCTGAAGACTTTTGCTTTCCTACACCTATTTTTATAGACACTTATAAAAAGTTGATAATGATATAAAAAGAATAATGTAATAAAAAAATGACAAGTGTGCGGCGAGAGCCACTTTGTCCAGGGATGCACTACAGACATACAAAACCTATTCCTAATGAAGTGCAATACAAACTCTAAGAGAAAGAAAATGCAGGGAGCGCTTCCCTTCTGCACTCATTAAAGTCAAGCAAACGGGCAGAAAGGATGGTTTTGTGTGCAAGAAGCGGCAGTGGCACTGAGCAGATGAGAGCTGTGCGCTCCCTGTGCCAGTGAGAGCACGCACTGCTTCTCTGCTGGGGTTTCTTTTTGGTAAGGAAGTGGTGCTGAGCCTTGATTTCATCTCTGCACCTACTTAGATTTTGCACTTTTGGAGGCAGAAGTCATCTTTTATCAAGTCTCTCTACAGGGCCTACAAGAGCTACACCTCTGCAGTGGGCTCTGTGTTCTCCTATGGCACATATTGTAGCTCACTAGCAGAGGCAGCTGTCACCAATTGCTCAGCATTACAGCCAGCACTTTCCCCATTCTGCTTCCTCATGCAACATCTTATTTGTAGGAAAAAGTGTTTTCCCATATGTGGGACAACAAATGTCAGGCTGACCTAAGGAGCACACTTTTCTCCTCTTCAAAAGGTGGTGATGAGCTATTTCAAATGCCAACTATGTCATCCTAAATCATCTTTCATTTCTTTTCTTTCTTTCTTTTTTTTTTTTTTTTTCATGTCACAGAAACATAGTTTGTACTTTCATTTATCCCACTGATTTTAGGCAGTTTTCGTATTTCCCGAGCTGATCATTGGAGGTGGTTACTCATAAACTGTGTTTTGTCCCTGAAGGTCATCCTGAGTAATTTGGGGTCAGACACTGGAGTAATCACATGCAGCGCTGCAGAACAAGAGCTGAGTGTTTCATTTTTAGGCAGGAGGACCATGAAGAAACAAGGAATGGTTTAATCTTGGCTCTTTGCAGTGTTAAGAAAGAGCTGATGATACAACTGATCCCATACAGTGCTGGTTGCCTCTCAGAGGAGACAGTCCTTTTCTTCTCTCTTCCACTCCCGAATGCCCACTCCAAGTGGAAATACTAAATTTCAACATCACGCTTGGGAAATGCCAGATTGCCTTCTAACTAATTCTCTTGACATACATTTTTGGCACGTTCTTCCTTTCCTCTAACTAACTTATCTGTCCTATGAACTCAGCCCCATCCTTGCAGGCAAGCAGGATGGTGGTGTAGCTTCACTTCACCCTCACGTTCTGCCTGAAGGTTTTGCATTCCTCCACTTCATTTTTTTCCCATGCTGCTTCCTTCTGTGCTGAGGCCTTCTGGAGTTAGATTCCTGTTTGATTATGTAATAAAGCCATGAATTATTAACAGTATATAAAATATTGACAAACTGTTCTCTGAGATAGAACAGCTTTAAAGTATTGATTATGAACCCAGAGAATTATAATTAGTTTCTGCATAAGAGATAATTAAGTTATTATCGTTTCTTTTTCTTCTAATATTGTGATGGATAGCAGGTATTTATACTGAACTCTATGATATCTTATGAAAATTAAGGCAATAGGTTTACAGGCACTCAAGATAATGGGAAAATAATGCATGATGGGAAAGCATTTACATTTTCGAAGAGCTCAGCTGGCAATGTCTGCTTGCTGCGTAATGAAATCAGTTCAGGTTTGCTCTGGGGAAACTCCTGGATACAGAGGTGTGATTGACTTCAGTGGAGGCAGAATCTCGTTTCAGTTTGGTTCTGCTGGAAATCAAACCGATGCTGCTGTGCTTTGTGGGCTGGAGCAAATTCTGAGCCTTGTGACTGCTACCTGTCACGTTTGGCTGGGGGGCCAATACCATCTTAGAGATATTCAGCTCCTGTAGTTTTTTTTGAGAAGCTCACAGGCAAAACCATGGCAGTGTTGCTCATCGGGATCTCAAGGTGACATGGTATTGCTAAGTAGTTTTTATGGGTTCTGATTGATCTCGTCCTTCCCACTTGTTTGTTTCTCCTCTCCCTGCCTTTTCCTCTGCTGTTTGTAAGGAAAGAAGAAGCTGAAATGACGTGCAGCAGGTCACAGTTACTGGGACATCATCCCAGATGATCTCCTGGTGCTCTTTGAACACAAATTACCAATTCCTCTGGAGGCCCTCTCAGGCTGGTGCGTAGCTGTCCGCCAAGAGAAAATCAAGTAGCCAGAGAATTCAAGGTTCCTGCACCCTCATGTATCAGGGCAGGATCAGTGATGCTAGAAATATTCCCGATTAGATCTAATTTGTTCCTGAGTCCCCCAGAGACACAGTTTTCCCAACCTCCCCTAATCAGGTTCAGTGTTGTGTTACTTCAGGATAACATTTCCTAGTGTGTAACTTTTTACATCCAGGAGCTCAAAGCAAAATGAAATTAAGGGACAGGTTAAGTTCAGAGAGCAAATTAGAGCTGTGATTTATCTTGTGAGAAAGTACAGAGATTGTGTAATGTACCTGGGGATTTGCTGCTTCACTTTTGGATTGCCTTATGAGAACTCCGGAGTCTAATGGAACAACCAAAGGGATGTGAGTCATAGAATCATAGAACATCCCAAGTTGGAAGAGACCCATAAGGATCAGAGTCCAGCTCCTGAGTGGCAAACCCATCACACAGCCCAACAAGCCAGCCAGAATTTCTGTGGGCATCGTAGGGTGGAAATTCAATCCAAAGGAACACTGGAATGGAGAGATTGGGGACAGAAAAGCATTAGAAATACATTTGTAGATCATAGAATCATAGAATCATAGAATGGAGCTCAGGCTCTGTCTTCAACAACTCAGAAAACACATGAACTCTGCTAGTGAATGCGATATGAGGATTTCAACCAGGTTCGGTAGGCCAAGCCCTCTCTAAATTTCCAAAAAACAGCAAGGAAGACTTACAGTTGGCTCTTGTGAATAGAAGAGGAGCCTGGTGGAAGGGCTGAGCCGCACGCATGCTGAACATCTCCCCGACACGAAACCGAGCTGAATGTGCAGCTGTCCATCAACACACGGCGCTCCGCCAGCCGCTAATAGGCGACTGTGGCTGCTCTCATTGTCTGATGAATGTTTGAAAGCACTGCGCTCTTCTGCCTCGTGAGGAGATGTGAGCATCCTTGGCAGAGGGCTCTGGTCCTGCGCAATCACCGTCTTCCTCCAAAACTCTTTGGATTGCAGTGTCTGCCCACCCCGTGAACAAAACAGGGCTGCTAATTGAAAGTGAGCGCTCCCTCCTTACCCTCCCTTCCAGCGCTGCGTTTCTATTGCGTCTTTTGTTGGCTGCACATTGGCTGTGCTTCCCTTTCTTCCTCGGAATAAAAATAATCCCTGCTTCCCTGCAGCACATGTGAAAATGGATCCACAGATACATAGGCACTAAATGAGAGCCATGGCGTGCTTTGGAAGGCAGGAATGTTTCAGGGGGCTAAATTAATCCCTCACATTTTCAAGGCACATGGGGCTGACTGATATTTCAGCTCCCACTTTGGTTAAGGCAAGGCGGAGGGTCCACCTCCAGTGCCAGAAGGTGGCAGCTGGCTGTGCTGCAGGATCTGTCCTCCTGCTGTTACTTTTTCCAGCCCTCTGACTGGAAATGTCTGAGATGCTGTGAAAAAAGTTTGCAGGGGAAAAAAAAAAAAAAAGTTGGGATGTGGTGTTTCAGGACACGCACTGCCTTTGGCTCTGCTGAAAAGTGTTATGTGGGCAATGAGTGCAGCTGTGCTCCTTCTAAAATTGCATCTCAGTGCTCTTTACTATGAGCCAGTGGTAATTTTGGGCACCGAGGACCAAATCTCCCTGTGGAGAAGGTCCTGGTGGATGAAAGGCTGTATATGAGCCAGCAGCGTGTGCTTGTAGCCTGGAAGGCCAACAGTATCCTGAGCTGCATCAAAAGAGGGGTAGCTAGTGGGGAAAGGGAGGTGATCCCAAATAATTTGCTGATGTCCCATCTCTGGAGGTGTCTAAGGCCAAGCTAATAGGGTCCTGGGCAGCCTGATGTGGATGGCAACCAGCCCTCAGCAGGGGTTGAGGCTGGGTGATCTTCAAGGTCCCTTCCAAGCCAAGCCATTCTATGTCTGAATGATTCTATGAACAGGTAGGGCCTGGATGAGTGGCAGCCAAGACAGAGCACCGGTTGCAGGGAGGCAGTTGTATTCTGGCTCTGCCAGGCTGGAGTGCTCTTACAGAAGGCAGCAGTGAGCTCAAACCCCGGCTCTTGCAGGTGGTGCCAGCCCACATCACGGTGTCATCTGGATCCCTGCAGCCATGGCTGCCAGTGCCATCAGGCAGCCCCAAGGAGAAGCCCTGTTTACAGGTTCCCTTGGCTTTGGCCATCAGTGCCTTCTTTCATTATTTTCCCAGACCCAGCAGCTGAGAAATGCCAGACCTCTGACAAGTGATTAGACCAAGAAATTCCAGCTCCTCACTCCCGAGCAGGCTGAGGGTAATGCATCCATTGCAAATCAACGTCCCCTATCAGTGGTGGAATTGCTGTGGGAAGTATCACTGGTGGCTGCTGGCTTGGAGAGCAGCCATCTGAAACAGAGACGAGAGAGTTCAGAGATTACCCTGAAAAGTGAGGTTTGCTCTGATGGAGACATTTCCCTGGGCTGTCACAACAAGCTTCTTCTAGCTGGGGTTACTCTTGCAGAATGTAAAGTTCTTCTGTAAAAAAGGCAGAGATGCACTGCTTCAGAACAGCTGCTATTTGGAAGCAACAAGTAACTACAAGCCTTTTTGTGTTTTTCTTGGTTTGGATACAAATGCAGCATCTTCTGCAACCAGAGGCAGAGTACACACTTGAACAAAAAGCTTTTCATCCTTTGCATTTGTTCATCTCTTGCACATACATCATTGATAAGCCTCCCTCTGCTCCCATACTAACACCAATTGTGTGTATTGGTGTTATGATGAAGGTGGGACCAGTAAATGTATGTGTCAGCAGTATTTTTGGAAGGCTATATTGTACAAATGGTCAGGTATCTGGCTTTAATTTTAGAACCGAAATTCTAGTGCTTCACTTGGATTTTGGGTCAGAAAAGATTTCTCCTATTATGGAAGGGATGGAATTTGTTACTGTCACACAAACGAGGCCACACCTCTTTAAGACACACTATGGAGGTGCACAGATGTGTTTCCCATGATGCCATAAAGACAAATCTCAGTTAATCATTGTGCTTAAGTTAGCATGACTTTTCGATGGGTTGCATTTCATTGCATTACTCACTTTATAGAGCTCCATCATGCATTAATTCTTTAATAAAACCCTCTCACCCCTTCCTTAAATCAGGATTCCGAAACACTTGACACCTGGTTCTTACTGCGCACTCTTTCTCCCATCTTTTTTCTAAATGCTTGACACAACTGGGCAGAGTTGACTTCCCATTTTCTCCATGTGTGACACTGCACAGAGGCAGCTGCTAAAAGAAGAGCCCCATCATAATCAGAGTGTTTTGCCTGTAGCATAAGGCATTTCAGAAACATTGAAAAGCCAAGAGGAAATAGAAGATAAGTTGGAAATCACGAGCTGAAATGCGCACTTCCATTTCAGAGATTAAATTAGGAAAATTTATTATTGTGAATATAAAACAGTATCATCAGGCAGCCTGACAGCTCATCTGGGCTCGTGCTGGGCTGCTATTGAAAGGATGTGGGCTGAAGTCACTTGGATTCTCACATTGCTGATATCCAAGGGTTGGATCAAGCTGTAGGGCAGTGCAGCTTGGTGGGGAGAAGGAGAGGTTTCTGCTGCAGCAACCTGCTGACTGCAGCACTTTGGGAGCTCAAGGACAGCCAGTGTTCCTATTATAAAGTACTGCTGACCCATAAGCTGTGAGGAGGAATAGGAACGTAGTGGTGAAAAATTTGCACAGCTGGAGAAACTGAGATCAAATAAAACAGTCCTATGGAGAATATAATGGGCAGGTAGGTGTAAGTGAGCAACTATTTCCTGGTCATCAGGAGTCCTGTAGCACAAGTGATGCAGCTGCAGTTTCATGGTTTTAGATGACATTAGGACAGTCCCCAGGGACAGCATACAGGAAGAAATTTGAAGAGTATTTTTGATATCTCAGCCAATGTATCTTCAGAGTTAAATCAGGGATCAAACCCCAGACTCCCTGGGGAACACGCTGAGCCCTGCAGTGGGCTCAGACTGCTCTGATCTACGGCTCCTGGCTTTGTTCATTCACTGTTCCCATGGAAGGCATGAGCTCTCAGAACAGCTTTGCAGGAAAGATAAGGAAATTTGTGAAATATTCTGTTCCCTTATGGTAGCAGTAAAGACAAGGAGTGAATCTGTTTCTTGTTGTCACTCTAGGCTATTCCATTGCCTGTGTTAGCAAAGGAATTCCTCCGTAGCTTATCACTGCTACATACTCCCCTTTTCACCATTTTCTCTGTGTAATAAAGGAATAGGTGAAGAGACTGCTGTATGTTGTCAAGCTTAATCCCTCTTCCTGCTGAAAGCATGAGACAATGGAAGCAGATATCCCTCTTACGAGGAAAGTTGGGGAAATGTCTCCATCTCTCTAAAATGAGGAAAATATCTTGGTCTCGATGATAGGGCACCTCATTTATGCACAACTGGTTGGAGCTTTCACAATGCCCAATGGTCATGGCCTCAGGAAACGCTTACTTGTACGCTGACCAAAAATTCAGTCTGCAAAGCTATGCGGAAGAAAAAGCCACACCCTCAGTGGCAGCCAACACATGGATTGAGAGGTCAGAAACAATTTGCCATCACTCAACATGTTGCAGCTGTGCACCAGCAGGAAGAGCTGGGCCATCCGTACTTTTCAGCTACTCTATGTGTAAAATATGTAAGCTTAAAGCTCTTTGCTGCTTGGAGTCTTTTCTTCTAAGTGGAGAATTAATGCATGCAGGGGATGGAAATAACTTGTGGAAGTTGAGTGAGTGCACAGAAGTGTTACTTTGGGAAGAGGCTGCCTCACAACTTTCTCAGAATGAGGCAGATGCTGTTCAAGATGGTTAATGCTGAGAAAAAAGAGACGCGATCAGCAGGCTGTGTGTATGGAGTAGGGTTAGTCGTCCTCAGAAAAATTAAAAATAGGAAACTTTGCGTGCCAATTTTTCCTGCCTTCTCTTACAAACAGTCCCAATATCTAGCCAGGAAACCACTGAGAAGATGCACAAAGTGGAGGAGTAAAGTGGCACAAAGCATGCAAGCAGGGATGCTGAGTAAAGTTCTGAGTCTGAGTAGTGGTACAGCCAGAGACAAGATGGCGAGGGAGGAGGAGCTTGGATGAACTTTCCTCCTATGTCTGAATAAAGACAGTTTGCATTAATATATGCTGATCTCTGCATGTCTCCATTAAGTGGTTTTACACATCTGTAATTATTTCCTATATAATTGAATGAAGGGACATTTATTCCAGAATTGCATATTGCTTGCTATCAAGACGAGCTTGGCTCGAGCCACCCACCGAGCACAGAAATGAAACATTTTCTCCTATCAGCCGTCTCCCAAGCAAAACCAAAATGATGTCTTTGGACATTCTGATCCAAGTGGGGGGTCCAGCATTCAAAAGAGAGAAGATCATAAAAAAGGATTGGCTACAGGCTTGATTTTACCAATTTTATTCCTCCTGAACAGGGAGGCACTGAGCGAGGCAGCACGAGCAGAGCTGGCGCTAGCACCAAGAATACAGCACGGCCATCCTTGAAAGGATCTCACATAGACTAATTACAGCTTCTATCTGATTGATTTTTTCTTTGTCCATTTCATATTTTTCCAGTAGTGCTTTTAATATCAGAAAGCCCTCTGGCTGTTTGACTTTCCCATTTCTGATGCACCCTGGGCTCCATTCAAAATGATGATACAATCCCAAAACCTTGAGCACAAGCCAAGCTCTCTCCTTCCCAAACTGGCAGGCTGCTTGGGAAGCAATGAACATCTTTTTCACAGTTATGCATCTTGCATCTGACTCAGGTTGTTGTTATTATGCAGTACGTGTTTCAGTCTGAATAATAAAGAAAAGAAAAAATGCTCAAGTCCTAAGGGGGGGGGATAAAATCCACTAATCCAACATAGGCTTTATTTGCTTGATGTCTACCAACCAGTGTTGAGGATGGCAGGACTCCCAGAGCTTCGAAAAGGATTAGAGAGTAGGAAATAAGACATTTATTTCAATTCAGATTCTTATTTAGGTTTTTGTTCTAGCTACACAGCTAGGTACTTGGACATCTGGCAAAAACTCTTGGCCACACACAGGCTCTGAAAATGTTGTTAATCTTTAAAATCAATACTGCATCTAGGAAATTGCTCACCTACCTTCATGTTTGTGACTGCTAATTCACCCATACAACACTTCTTGAGTCGTTAACTGTGTAGGACAAGGCATTACTTTCTCCTTATCACTTTCGGACAACACGTGCCAACCTTATATTCATTACATGCAATGCAATGTAAATTACATTATTACTATTTACTTGCACCAGCGGAAAGGATTAAAAATGTTTTGTGATTTCTGATTTCAAATGCTGGTTAAAAACTACTTGAACACACCTGACTTATTATGTGAGAGTGTGCTGAGCTTGCATAAATGTCGTGTAACCCCTCTGATCCCAAAATAAGAGCTGTCCCGTTGCTAATCAGTGTTCCCATTCTTACACTATTAGTTGAATCTTGCTTTGCTTATGAGTCGGAAGGCTTGAAATAGAGGCTGTGAGAATCAAATCATAGGATGGTTGCTGTAATTTCCTAAAGCTGCTGTATTTGATTTGCCTTTAACTCAGTTAATTACCTCGGCAAACCCTTAATTTGAAATCTGTAGAGGCTGAGCATCACACCCTGCTAGGCCTGTCAACAGATGGAGGAATTCCTAGAGGCAAAACGTATATCTTCATGCTACTATTTTTTTTTCCACTTTGTCATAATACAAATCATGCATTGAAATTATTAGTGAACTCAGAGACCGACAGATTTATTTGTAGCAGAAGGTGGCCCTGGAAAAGCGTGGGACTAACAGACAGAGGTGGTAGGGACTGGCCATCCATGGGCTGACTTCTGTTTGGGGAAACGTGAGAGCTAAAGGTAAACAAGAAAACCAGGTTTTCAGCCTGGGGAGCAGTTTGGAAAAGGAGACAGCGTTTGGGTTGCAAACATACAGCGTGAGGTGTGACCCAGGGTTTCATCATCTCTTGGGTAGATGAGAGCCATGAGCTTCGCGTGCTGGGCATGGAGGATAAAGCATGAAAATTGTGAGGACATCAAACACAGTCTGTGCCCTTTCATGTGGAGATGAAAGCCATCATCCTCGTGTTGTTATCCTCCTGATGCCCTGGCACAGAGCCCTCCAGTCTGGCACAGTCCTAGCAAAAAACCTACAGCTTCAGTTGGGGGCTGCTTGCCTCCAATGCATGGGTATTTGACAAATAAATTGGAAGGAACTTAAATTAAAAAGTCCATGGATTTTCTCTTTACTCACTTGTTAACCTTTTCTTCATTAATCATTAATCTTGGTGCTCTTGGACAATTCTCTTTACAAACAAAGCTCTTTTATAGAAGTGCTTCCCAGGGAACTATTTACTCCAGTTACCCTCTGTGTGCTGATATTGTCTTATTTTTAAAAAATACTTCCAAAATCAGCTGTGGGCTTAAAAATGCAAAAATATATACAAGTACAGGTGAGCCTTAATGTACAATGCAGATGCAAAATGAAATTCAGTCATGCAGAAAAGCCAATGACTTATTATACATGAATGGTATGGGAAGTACATTTTGTCTAGTCCCCAGGCATTTTAAAATAACTGTTCAGCATCTTCTCACCTGGAATGTATTGTCTTATTGATTTTGAACTGACTTTTGCAGATTAACTCCATCTGCCTTTTTGGCTGTCATGCTTTAAAGTCCTCAACTGCCCAGAAAATGGTGCTGCTGCCATTCCCAAGGATGTTTTTATATGGCTGCTTTAAGGTGAACTAGAACAATAGCCTAGAATGAGAGCAGCTGAATAATAACACCGCCAGCTGGGAATAATGAGCACGCAGCTACAGCTGAGCTCTGATGGGAAATGTGGGTCTTTTTAAGGATTAACCATTTACATAACCAGGAGAGGATATTTTCAATCGGAAAATATTTTGTCAGTTTTCACTGTGCAATATGGTCAAACATGAAAGAAATGTCAGGTCACTTATTACACCAATTTATCTGCCAGCTAAACTGCTTCTTCTTAGGCCTTCTGGCAATGTTCAAGACTTCCTAAGATATGTCAGGCTGCCCCAAGATTCCCTTTTATCAAGTATATCATTCTTTGCAATAAAGAACAAGACCCATTGGAGCAAAACACCAGGGCAGAAAAAAAGAAAGAAGTTGAACTCTGCAGATATGGGAGAAAAATGAGAGCATCTCTCACTTTCAGGCTTGGCATTGCAGTTCAGGGTTGGTTCACTAATCACAAACTCAGGCTGAAAGTGTTCCTGGTTTGTGCAAGCAGTGAAAAAGCCCACTGGAGTGTGTGAGGTGGTGGGAGACTGGCTGCACAGTTTTGCCGTGCTAATGCTTAATATAATCTTCAGTCATGACAAATTTATGCAGAGTGAGAGCATTTCAAACATAGCAAGCTTTAATGCTATCCAAACACCTCGCTGTTCTACAAACAGCATGGGCAGAGTTCAAATATATCTTGGAAAATCATAAAGGCTTCAGCATCACTGATGTATGAGTGCTCTTGGAGATTCCCTGGTGCACACCTGTATGGGAAGCTGTGGGCTGAGGTTGTTCTCTGGATGCTTGGGATGTCCAGGCACCATGAAAACATGGGTGAAGATTGGGATGCCAAAGCTCATCATGCTGTAGGTAAACTTATTATTCCAGCATGATAGAAATGCTTGGGCATAAAGACACAAGCTATGACAGTTCAGGTTTGTAAGAAAGGCAATGATAGCAGTGGAAAGGATGCCTTCCTCGTGCTGCTGCCCTATCACAGTCATTTGTGTGGTGTGTGCCTGTGATCCCTGCCAGCTCATTGCTACACAAGTTTGGAAAATGTGCTTAGGCACATTATCACTCAAGGAAACCTTGGAGCACAAAGTTCAGCTGAGGAATGTGGTTAAGGCATTTTTCCAGAATGAAAACCTGAAGGCTTTATTCCTTCACAATAAAGAATGAGGCAGAAATGATTCCAGCACCTGGCAAAGCAAAGCAGGTGACTCTCAGGGCTTCGGCAGAGAAATCTCGAGCACAGATTCCCCAATTTCAGCTCATTCCATGATTCTTTCATCACAATTGGAGACGCTCCAGCTCTGCCCAGCAGCTCCTGTAGCTCAGCAAAACGATCACAACAGCACGCCAGCAATCCTGACATAATAAGAAGGACACATTAATCTCACAGCTGGGCATAACGAGCGGTAGCCAAAACTGCACATGGGGAAACCAAAGGAGTGATTCACCGTTATGGGTCGCGCTGTTCAAGGCAGCCCAGGGTACCAGACCCCTAAAGGGCACCAGTGGTTTGGAGCACACTGTGGTTAATGAGGTGCAGAGATTAAAAGCATTGCATTTCTTCCGTCAAAATTGTAGCTTTGGCTTTCGGAAATGAATCACAGCAGGCTGGAAGGTCCCACACTTTTTAAAGATGTAAAAATGTGTCAATCTTTCTTTAAAAAACAAACAAACAAACAAACAAACAAAAAACCCAGAAACCCCACCAAATAGCAGTAACAGTGTCACCATTTATTTAAATGTGGAACAACGAGGGCTCTGCTAAGCAGGCATCACTTCATCCTAAGTATTAAGCTAATTCCCATAAGGAGACAGTTTTTCTGTCAATCATGTCTGGGTTCATGACAGCTTATGGCTTAGCTGCACCTATCTTGTATCATTTAACCAGACAGTATCTGTTTTGACACTCGTGACTGAGATACTTGGCTTGTAATTGGGAATGAGTACAACTGAGCAGAACAGAGTGATTTCCTTTCCCAGGGATGGTTGTTAGAGTGACGTGGCATGCTGCTGCTGAGCTGTGTGATAGAAACCTGCCTGTTAATGGTGCAGAATAGAGGAACCAAAAACTTGTGCTTGATTGTCATGTCCTTGGAGAAAAGTGGCACGTCATGGAGATACACAAGCAAGATGACCACTTGCCAGTGCTCTTATCCATATGGGAGCTGCATCAGCAGAAAGCCAACATTTGTGCAGAGCCCTGGCACTAAGCATGGGTGATGTGGGACAGGCAGAACACCCTGTTTCACATCAACAAACAGAAACTGATGCTGATGGTTAGATTATCACTTCTATCAGAACCAAAGTGGAGAAAGGAAGGATTTTACACTTGTACATCAGAACAATGCTAGTGTTTTTCTGAGCATCTGTGATATAAGAAAACCAACAGAGCTATTGAAAACACAAACCAGGGAGAATGATGAGACTAGAAGAGGAGATTCAGTTCCTTGAGCTGTTTGATGTAACCATTGCTGTCAGATGACGGTCCTAATTAATGCAGGTATCTCATTCTAATTGCATGGATCAGGCCGCTTTGTCTTTTCAATAATCCATAGAGCTGTACCTGGCATTAATCTTATTAATGGGACAATTGCACTGCCTACAAATTAATTTTCAGCATGAGATTATCTGTAGGATGTGATTGTGTGCAAAGAGATTTCTTTCCAGACCAAACCATTCTGTGATTTTATTCCCTCTGAATTGTAAGGATGGGAATCTCCCAAGATTCTCCAGATTATACAATTGAGATTCTCTATTTTGACCCCTGCTGTTGAGGCTCCAAATGTAGAAACAAAGCTGTAATTCCTCCCTCCTCTCTGCCAGTGAATGGGAAGCTCCTTTCACCCAAGGCAAAACCCAAAGTTGTATAACCTAACAGTCAAAAGAAAATCCACTGTCAAAATTTCCCATTTCCAAAGTGCCAGATGTTACTATAGGCAGTTGTGTTTTTTTCCTCCTTATGTCATTGGAGCATGAAAGCTAAACGCCCAATCATTCAGATTTCTGTGAGAAACACACAAAAATTGAAGTGACAGCAGTATAACAGTGGTATGTTTCAGCCACCATTGACAACAATGTCTGAAGCTTGACATTGTCAGGAAGTCTAATAAAACCAAAAATTGACATGGCAAAAAGAAACAATTCCTGGCTAAAGCTTTAATTTTTGCACCCCTCCTTGGCTTTAGGTGCCACGAGTTGAAGCGAGTGGCGATGGGATGTGCAGCATCCCAGCTGTGCCTCTACTTAACCAAAGGACCCTAAGAGTGCCTTCATTCAAACTCTCAAAGCAAACCCATATATCTCCATGCCATGAGGCAGAGGTAGTCACCACATGTGTGGATGAAGGCACTTAATTTCCCTGGGAGTCACTACGTGTTCAAGACGTGTATCGATTTCCGTACCGCGCTTGTAAGTTATGAGTGATTTCTTTTGTAAGTGTCAGGTGAGAGACATGAATGGAGACCTAATTAAAGTGTATACAAAGTACATGCAGTAAATCTCTTTGGCAATGTCAACCTGCTTTAAAGCGGCCCGGGAGAGCAAACAAGATGGCATAAATGGAAGATAAAGAAATACTAATAGGCTGTGACGTTCCCAGAGCAGCAGCTTAGCTGGTGAGCTGCTAACACAAAGTGGCTGGGGCTACCAGGGAGAAGAAGTGCAACTCCCAGGGCACGTTCTGGCCCTACAACATGAAACAATGGGAATTTTGCTGTTAACTTAAAAAACAGCCCTATGTTCCTTGCCTGTATTGTAGCCATTATTTCATAACTGTTTAAAATTAAAGCTATCTCTCCATCAATGATCCATCCCTGTAGATTTTTATATAGATGTGCCTATCAGGATGGATAAAAACAGATGCAAGTTTTCTCTGCCTTCAGCTCCGGCTAGTCAGAAATTCTGGTCTGGAAGTTATACACAGCTGCTTTCTGCTTTGGGGAAATACCACGGCCAAGGTGATAAATACTAGTGGAAATAAATATTGCAGTATATTGGCTTGGGCACAGCACTGCACTAACTTATCTCTACGGCTGTTTGGATTGGAGCTGGCTTGTGTGTCTGCACACAGAAGGCGAGATCCAGGTCAAGGTATTCAATGCCTGACTTCCCACGGTGTCTGTCCAGAGCTGAGTGTCTGCAGGCTTTGGGTGGATGTTTTCCTTGGTTTCTCCTCAGGAAGGCACTCAAAGTGTTATCACTTCTTTTTTATTTAAAAGATTGGTCCAGATTTGGCACTGCAATCGCTCTACGTTTCTGCATTGGTCCTTGGACAAGAAGAAAGCCATTCCCAACCTTTTATCTTGGCTGGGTGGCCTGGGACCTATTTACATTTTATTCAGTCATTCTCTTCATTAAGTCTGCACTGGGATGAAAGACTTCTCTTTAACCTCTAGGTTATCCTACAGTGTGCCCATGCCCCTCTGGATAATGTGATGGAGTGGTGCACACAAAGAAAATCTGCTCATTTGTGAAGCCAGTCATTAATAAGAAGCAAGATGGCTTTACCATGGGGATGCCAGCATTACTTTGCTGACAATATCCCTTATGATCCTGGAGAGATTTTAATGGATTGAACAGGTTGATGTTGTCATTTTCAATTTGCTGAACCATCTGACAGTGTTCCCAACAATTAGCACGTACAAAATATGGAAATATGTTACCTTTTACATTAAAAAAAAAAGAGTATGGGAAGCTGCCTAGAGTTGTATAATAATCTGTTATTCTGAAATGCTTGCTTTGACTTTAAATAGATTTTGGTACAGCAGAGTCACCCTAACCTTGGGATAAATTTATCTGTCACCTGAGTCAGTGCAGGGGTTTGGGATCATTAAAAGCTGATCAGGAATTAACCTGTGGTTGGGGCTGCAGGACATGGCTGTGGGCAGTGCTGGTGGACACAGGGACATGGGGTGCACAGGGCGGTTGATGCCCAGAGCCCCATTGTGTCATCGACTTGTCCTTTGCAAGCCCCAGCAAAGTGCAGCAGCAGGACCTGCCCAAGGTCATGAACAAAGGAGAAAACCGGGACAAATTAATGCCCACAGAGCAGGCGGTGCTGTGAGAGGTCATTCAGACTGCTTGCTGGGACTGAAAGGTTGCTTTTGTTTGTGAAGTAGACAGGAGACCATGAAACATAGCTGTCAGCTGAGAGGCTGAAAGGAACATCTCATGTCCAGCCCCTGAAGGCAACAGACATATCTGTTTTTAATGCAATAGCAGCTGCAGTCATTTTGGACCCTCCACATCTTCCATTAAAAAGAAATATATCTCCTGGCTCCTGACAGTGGCTGTGACATGTGGTGACCTTATCTGCAAGCACTAGTGTTTAGGGAGGCATCCCAGCCCCTGACCAGCTGTGATTCTGTGTCTTACAGGAGGTGGGAATCAGCCTCAGGTTGGTCCACCCCCTCCCCTCCCATTCTATCCCCTCCCCTCCCCTCCTATCTCATCCCATCCCATCCAGCATCCTGTATCAACAGGCGTTGTGACACACTGGTCCTTTTGAGCCTCATTATTTCTGCACCAGCTTGGAAGAAGAGTGTGTTTGGAGAGCAACAGGGGAATCATTTGGTGTGTGCGTGTGGCTTCTGCGGGAGCTTCAGACAGAAATCCTCTGTTAAATAAAGCAGCCAATCTGGGTGACATGTCCCTGCCCGGGCTGAGGGCAGGGGCTGGACCTCTGTCAGAAGGGATGTGACCTCCATCCTTCACTGCAGAGTATCAGGAGATGAGTAATGGCTCAGGCTTTGCTACCTGTGTTATGGCAGGTCTGGGAACACAGGAGGTCAGAGACTGTGTTACCTCAGTGCTGAGAGGAGCATGCAGAAACCCACAGCCAAATTCCTCCTCCTATGGCTATGTGGACAGAAAAGGCAGGGAGGAGCCCCAGATAACCTCTGGGAAAGGACAGACTTGTTAGGAGGATCTGTTGTGATTGGACAAGGGGAAATGGTTTCAAACTAAAAGAGGGAAGGTGTAGATTGGGTTTTTTGCAGTAGGGGTGGTGAGGAACTGGCACAGGTTGCCCAGAGAGGTGGTGGGTGCCCCATCCCCAGAGACATTCAAGGTCAGGCTGAAGAGGACTCTGATAGAGCTGTAGGGTCCCCGTTCATTGCAGGAACCAGAGTTGGACCGGATGGCCTTTAAGTGTCCTTTCCAACTCAAATGATTCCATGATTCAGTGGGAGGATCGAAAGGATTCATTTAACCTTAGGAGATCAACTCCTTTGGGACTTTGGTCCCCACCGCTGATAGGATTTGACAGAACCACGGCAGCCAAATGTCAGAGCCCTCAACCTCATCCTCCTGCATCCGTGGGACACAGCAGCCTCCTCCCCGATTACCAAAACCCCTAGCCAACAGTGTGGGAAGCTCTTTGTTTCCTTGCAGGTTTTCATGCTGCTTCTCCTGGAGACAGTTTTGAGAAAGACTGTCAGAGCAGCTTCAAAAAATACTAAAGAAACACACTGGGAACTGTGAAAGCTCAGATTTGAATATAAATACGAACTGACAAGCTGCTTCGTGTGGTATCATTAAACTTCACAGTTAGACTTTTTTTTGAAAACCAAATTATCGTGTGAAAATATGTCTGCAGTGTTCAACTTGAGATGAAAACTGCTTATTTCTCTGTTTAGGGCAATAGCAAGTTGAAGGAAAAGTTTCCACGATTTCATGATTCGTAGGGTTTTGATTTATTGTTACATTTATAGCAGCTTAATTACGACTCGTATCCGTGATACTGCAAAAACACGGTTATTACATTGAGGAGAAGCGGGGCGATTTGAAGATTGTTCGGCTCTCGGAGGTCTGAAGTTTGGGCAGAGAGGAGAGGGGCTCGCCGCAGGGACCGCCGCATCCCCGGGTCAGACCTGATGCAGCCGGAGCTCGGTGACCGCTGGATGTCACTGTTAAGTCACGCAACACCCGGAGGACCCGAGGTGCCCCTGTGCTCAGCGCATCCCTACTCCGCAGAACTGCCCGCAGGGCTCAGCCCGCTTCACCTCCATCAAAGCCCGCTCCTGATTTTGGGACCGAAAAGCTGCTTTTCTTTATTTTTTCTTTCTTTATTATTATTATTATTATTATTTTTCTTGCTTGCTATTTTAAAGAGTTATGCAAAGTTCAAAGCGCTGAGGCAAAGCTGTTTGGGTGAAATGTAGGACAGCGGGAAAACAAAGCGAGGTTTTGCTTTATCCTTTCTTTCAGCCAAATCTCTGTTCTCAAGTCAGCGCAGCACAGCGGTGGGGTTGGTTAAGAGGAGCAAAGCATGGGGATTTGTGAGCAACTTGGTTTTAGTGCTCTTAATGCCACGGGAGGGAGAGAGCAAAGCTGCGTAATTCGTTGGCACAAACAAACTGGCTTAGTGCTAAGGCAGAGCAGAGTTCTGCTTGACCTGGGAGCAGTCCTTGCGACTTTTCTTCCCCAGCACATGGATATATGGATCAAGTCCTGAGATATCTTGAACACACCCTAAGAGTTATGCATGTGTTTAGGCAGCATTCTCCTAAGGAAGGAGATATATGTGTTTTACAGAATGAGGAACGACTGTTTCCAAGGGTAGGTAGTGATAGGACAAGGGGGAATGGATTTAAAATAAGAAGGGGAGGTTTAGGTTGGATATTAGGAGGAGGTTTTTCACTCTGAGGGTGGTGATGCACTGGAACAGGTTGCCCAAGGAGGTTGTGGATGCCCCATCCCTGGAGGCATTCAAGGCCAGGTTAGGTTTGTCTATAGGCAGCCTGGTCTGCTGGTTGGTGACCTGCACATAGCAGGGGGGGTCGAAACAGATGAGCATTGTGGTCCTTTTCAACCCAGGCCATTCTATGATTCTATGATTCTTCTGGTTCCTTTGACAACATGGCTGTTTTTGGTGCAAACTTTGGGCAGTGTGCACTTCTCTGTGTTTTTCATGCCAAAGCCATGGAAAATGGGCTCATGTTATCAAAGCCTCACTCAGGAGCAGGCGTACCTCACCATTTTTGCTAGAAAGTGGTCTGTTCTTTCATGATATGCCATCACAAACATTTCCTTTGAAGAAAGGTTTGTTCTTGAATTCACAATGGGCTGTGACAGACTGTGAATTTCAAACAGTTTTGCATGCCATTGCAAACATTTCTCATTTCTCTTCACACGAGCACATCAACAGAGATGTTTGCTGCAGCCCCACTGCAGCTCCCCATGGGTGCTGCAGGATTGATCCCTGCACTGTTCCAATCAATGGAATCATAGAATCATTAGCATTGGAAAAGACATCTAAGATCACCAAGGCCAACCCCAACCCATCCCCACCTGCCCACTGCAGTGCCACATCTCAGCAGTTCTTGAACACCTCCAGGGAAGATGACTCCCCCACCTCCCTGGGCAGCTGTGCCACTGCATCACTGCTCCTTCAGAGATGAATTTTTTTGTAATATCCAACACAAACCTCCCCATGCCTCCTTGAGGTTGATCGCTGATGTCTTGTGAGGTTTTCCTGTTGCTCAAGGCCTTGTGAGGATATTCTGAGGTGATTTAGAGCAATGAGGGTTGGGCTGGGACCTGCTGACAGGACAGAGGCTTGTTTCTCTTGCCTCTGGCAGCATCTTCACAACAGCTTTTTGTCACTATACCCTAGTTAGTATGATGAGGCAATAACTTGCTGTGGACCATAGGTGACATCTCAGAGCAAATATATAACAATTTAATCCTATTGGGGTCAGACTTACAAATGATCAATCTTTTGTGAAGGACAGCTTCAGTGTTTGTTTTCCTTTTATTTGTTGACCCAGCACCACTATCCCATGACCTTGTCTGCATCACAAAATCCAGGGGCAGAGATGGGGCCAAGCACCAACTGCCACAACAGCTTTGTAGAAGAGGCAGAATTGCTTGTAAAAGAGCCGCCCCCAAATCAAATGGTGTTGATAAGATGAACCTCTTCCTGGGACTTCCTTTGTACAGTGAGTCCAAATTCCCTTCACTTATTCCCTTCATTTCACAGATCCAAAATTATAATGCTCACTTTTGTCCATTTGCTTTGATTGGTGTCAGCCGCAATGAAACACAGCAGTGCTTCAACCTAAGGAAACTTAGCAAGGTGTTTGAGGCTAACCAAAGTGTTTCATTCTCCCCAGCTGCTGACAGCTAAAGTAATGACAAAATAGATCTCCAGAAAGGAGAAAACACTCTCAATCCCTGAAATATGTTTTGAGTGTACATATAAAAACACAAGGTATGAGGAGGGCTTAGATCACAGCTCATCTTGCTGTCATCTCACCAATTTCTTTTATCACCAGGCCTCCTTTCCACTGCCCCAGCTCTTTCCCTCTCCTCCTGATCTCTGACATTGCCCCAGATAGTTCAGTCCGTCCTCACTTGGGAGAAATGAAATCAGCTCGTGCTATCTTGGCTCTGACAAAGGCAGAGATGCCCACACCCTGAGAAATGGTTTGTGAGAAGTGCAGGGCAGGAGCATCCAATCGAGTCTGCTTTTTAGACTTGTGTGAGAAACTGGAAAGGAGAAGATATTGGCAGCTCTGGTCTCTAGCAGAAGATATTAAGGGGGAAGGTAAGGTTCCCCCCATATGGAGAAAATAATGGAAGAGCAGAAAAGCACCATTAATGGGAACCAGGCACAGAATAAAAGATACTGAGAATAGCCCTGTGATTGCAAAACATAAGCAAATCAAACTGGGAAAGGGTGAGAACACAGGACTAGAAGAGACCAGAGCAATCACCAGCCCAGCGTGCCCCCTCTGCGGGTGAGCAAGTGCTTGCTGCTGGAGGCAGAGGAGACCACACAGAGTGAGTTCTGCTCTGCCCTCTGACAGATGCAGGCTTACAGGGAAAGGTGAAAAGGCACCACTGTAAAGTAGTGCAGAAAGGGCAGTAGAGGGATTGCTTGGCTGGAGTCTGAGACCATGCCAAATCAGAAAGAGATTGCGATGTTTTCTTAAGGAGTAGGCAAGAAAATAATCCTCTGGACTCCAGATCTGACACCCAGCTTGCTCCAGGTTCCTGCATGCCCATCAGCCCACTCATTGCCTCTGTAACACCCCATCCTTGAAGGAATGATGTCATAGCCCAGCATCATCCAAGTAAAGGGGCTACACAAAGCTGACCAGAGTGCTGAGAGCATTAAAAACTCTCAGCATGGGAATAACAGCAAAAGACAAACTAACAAAGGCTTACAACCTAACAAACCTTTCCAAAGACCTCAGATTAATCGTGGAGATGAAATCAGATGCAGGGGGCTGTGTAGATATCGGGGTCACAGTTTTGCTGCAGAAGACACAGGGTAGGTCTGTACGTGTTTCCCTGGGGGGTGGGAGCATTGTCTGAGTACTCGAATGCTTTCAGGCATAAAATGTTTGGATTAAGACCCACTTACAGGTGCAGAGTGCACTCTCACTGATTTCCAAACTGGCAGAGATGTGCTGGGGCTTATTGTAAAGTATGAAGGAAAGAGGGAAGGTTCTAATCACTCAATCAGTTACACACAGGTAGGAGATAAGAGGAGCTTCTGAAAGTGGAAATTAAAATTATTATTATCCAGACAAAGCCGTTCTGCAAGACCTGTACTCCTCCCAAAATGGCAGTAATGGGGAAAAGATATGTGAGGCTACCAGCAGGAGGAAAACAACCCTTCATTTTGCATTCGGAGGTGATGGAAGTGCAGGGGAAGGGTTGGGAAAGGGTCTGCAAGTGTGGGATGAGTGATGCTAAGCAGCCCTTGGTGTAGTGCCACCAGGATCCCCATGCTCAGTCCTGCTCATTAACAGCACACATGCTGGAGGTGGTGCTGAGCTGATGGAGGGGAAGGAGAGATTGGTTTCTGATGAATGAATAACCAGGTGAGATTAAAGTGTGGCTAACTGGCTAGGAAGGGAAATGTTTGAACAATGTTAATGAGGAGAAGGGATAAATTAAGGTGGAACACGAGGCTTTAGCAAGGAGCAATAGGATGAAATTAATAGGGAATCATCAGATTTTATATATGTGGCTTACCTAAATTAGGGGACAGCTCAGAATAGCTGCTTCTCACTCACTCCCCAGAGGATACCTGCACAAAGACAGCTGTGAGCTCTCTGGATGTGACGTTAGCCTGGTGAAATAAGAGCCATTTCTGCAGAACTGACAGTGCCCTTCACACTCACACTTCAGCTTATTCCTCACCAGCCTCAATGTGTAGACAACAGGTATTTATCAGTGTAACTTTCTTTTTTTAGTAGGGAGATTTAAGCTTGCAAAATAATCCCCTCATTGGACATGCAGAAGGAACTGCGAGATTTGGAAGGTCTGAAAACAAGGCAGACAACAGAGAGAGGGATTTAAACAGAAGATCACAAGGGAGGTCAGCTCCTGGGGGGCTGGCCCAGGCTTCCCACCCTGGTGCAGAGCATCCTCTGGGGCAGCCTGGTGCCTGCATAGTTGTGCTCATTGCCCACTCAGATGCCCACCAGGCTGTGAGCATTTCCCCTGGTATTCTCCCACCCCGGTGAGGTCTCCCCTTGGGAGGACAATACACTTTTGTAGGAGCTGCAGAGAACAATCTTCTTGCAAATATGTGGACATAACTCCAACTCATCCATCTTAATAGGACTTATATAATTTTCCTTGATGGTTCTGATTTTCTATCCTATTAATAATAGAAAAGCTTCTCTGCTTATATATAATGCAATTCAACAGCAAGTCTCAGAGGAGGATCAAGATCATTTTGGCTTTCCATCAATTTGATACCGATCCCTCTTCCCTTAAATAACTTCAGAGTGAGAACAGTGGAGGGGAGTGGAGATTCAGCATCTTTGAACCCAAATTTCCCTGAAGACAGCAGGAATCTTCTGACCGATGGCAGCAAGCTTTGTGTTATTTCCCAAAAGGCAAATCCAGGGGATGAAAGCTCTTCTTCCCCCCCAGACCAACCTGGATGCCACAGTGACTTGGGTGGAGCAAGGCTGGTCTCAGTTAGCTGACAATTGGCCCACAGACACCATGTGAATGGGCTGTGATTGTTTTCTGATGCACACTTTTCAAACTCGTGTCTGGAAAAGGGCTCGTTAGTCAGCGTGTGCCAAATGGAATACTTCATGACAGCACTAATTAAAATAAATGAAACTTGACTTTTCAAGATGACATTTTTTTTTTATGGCAAAGTACAGTAGTTTGGAAACATCTTTAATTTAATTGCAAAATACTTTCTCTGGTTACTTACTTAAAACTGTCTCCCATTGCTGAGCTACACCAGTATTTCAAGATGCAGACTCTTGATTTCGACGTTTTACATTACATTCTGAAGTTAATCTACCCAAATCATTAACCCCCAGCAGGAAAGATTTTTAATTATGTAGATTCACCGAGCGTTTTTCAAGAACTCTTTTATTTCTACGAGTTCAACCATCACATACAGTGGGGGAGAGGAAAGGCACTGTCCTTCTGCACTCGATTTCATGAACCAGCATGTTGAAACAAAACAAGTTTTGGCAAATGTATCCAACTCACACAGAAAACAGTTAATGCCCTGGAGAATTCCTGCCCTCCTGGAAAGGAGCACTGATGGCACTTCAGCACGCAGCAGGAAAATCTAGACCTAAGGGAACCTCTTCGTTCCCTCTATAATAACTCAGTCCTGATATACACCTCATGGTGTGATATCTGAATCAGGCTGCAGCTAACAAAAAAAACAGTCGTGGATTTACAGTCATAGTTGGTCCTTCTCTTTTATAGGTCAGCAGTCACATCAAAATTGAAAACAACACCAAAAATATCTCTTGATGTTTTAGAGAAACCAAAGCTTTGGGGAGTGGATGGAGGGAGGATGCTGCATTAACTTCCCCAGAGAACAGGTATTGGCTCGAGCACTTACCTCTCCAGTAACAGCCCCCCGTGGCAGGCTCTCTGCTGTCCTCTCCACGTTTGGAGTCATCTTGGGAAAGGCTTCTCACTGAGGGAGAAAAACATTGCTGCTGTAAATGCTGCAAAAACCAGCAAGTCATGACTGGCACAACTCCAGCCCTCCATAAAACTGTGCCGATTTACTCATCTGAATCATTATCAGAGGCTGAATAGCATTTGAGAGGAAACAACTGTACAAAAGCACGCTGTTCTTTCTGTTAATGTTGTTGGCAGGGTCAGGAGCAACGATTCATACCACCAAGCATACAGCGTATACCAGGTGATGAATGATGGCAATAATCCTACAGGAAGGGAAACATGAAATGCCAAGGTTTGTCCTCTACAAAGAATGACACCACATTCTTCTGACCTGTGTAATCAAGCCCCAAACACAGCACAGACATGAAGCGCTTAGAAATCTGATCATGTTTCAGTTGAACTGGGGGAAATGGCCCTGCTCTGGAGTCTCCAATGAAGACATCAAAGCACAACTGGAAAGAGTGAAGCATTTTGTGGCAACCTGTTTTACAGCTTTGAGAGTGTCAGAGAGCTGAAGTGAATCTATCTGTAGATCATCTTGTGGGAGTTCCCAAAATGCATTGGTAGGTGTCTGTATTTTGCACGGTGCAATATGCCACAGAAGCTCAGTTGCCACAGTCCTCATTGCTGTATTGATGCACTGGGTGCAACCACCAGAGGGAACCACAGAGTGGATTTATGGATGTTGAAACTTCCCGCACGACCACTTACATCCAAGAAAGTTCATTTCAAGTTTTATTTTCTTTATTCTTGCATCTGAAGCCAATGAAATCTCTCATCTGTCAGCCTGTGTACAGTTTTACCCATTGCAGTATCAGAGTTAGTAACAGCATCTCTATCTGCAGCTACAGACATCATTATTTATTTGCCCTGCTCTGCTCCCAGAAGTCCCTGGTGGGATTCAGTTATCACTGTGTCTGTACCTAAATTAAACGTCAATCTATTATCAGACAAACCACTGTGCCTCCAGTATAAATATGTGCACTCTGATCCTGGGGATGGACTTGCAGCTAGCAGTCCTTCAACACATTTCTTTCTTGATCCACATCTTTCTTGCATTTCAGAGTGCCCATGATCTTACCAAAGACAAATTCTATGACACCAGGAAGAAACATGCTGACTCCATCCTCCTCACTTTTGTTACCTGCCTGTGGCTATCCCAGAGCTATAAATGCTGGCTGCTGCCAGCAAACACACAACAGCTGAATACAGGAATTAATGAAGGGAAGGAGGAAAACAAAACATAATTACTTCATTCCAGGACTCTTCAGAGTGAAGTGGCTAAGGGTGCTGTGTCTGTTGTGTTGTGGATGGGACACACGGAAGTATCTACACATGTTCCTCCTGGAGGCAGAGTAATCCACCCATGGTTGTGTGTCATCATGTGGCTCCATCCTGAGAGACCACATCTAGTGTAGAGAACAAAAAAAAAATGGCATGGCCCTAATAAGGGTCTGTAGGGAGATTTGTGCATGCTTCCAGGAGCTACTGGGTGTCAGATCTTTGTAATGGAATAGGAATGGAGAAGGCTCAACACCTCAGGAAAATAACAGCTGTTGGGTGTATCTTGTGCAACATTTGATTTAAATGTGTTAGAGAGTATGCGATTGTTTTAATTGATCTAATGGCAGAAAAACAAAAGCAAACCTTGAGACTCATTATCCTTTCAAACTGGCGTTGATGAGGAATAGCTTGGAAACCAGCAGCCCAAGTCTTCAGCCATTACTAATCTTCCTGGGATTTAAGTGAAGTCAAACGAGCTCTGCCAACTTAGAGGAGCTGAAGATACAGCTTGATGGAATTACACAAGCATGAATATACCATAGGCCTAAAGAGAATTAGGCCCATTCTTTTTTAAAAAAGCAAAGCTTGATTAAGGATGTTCAGTATAGGTTTAGAAAAAAGATCACTGCCATGCCTCACTAACCTCACTGTTCTGTTGAAACATGACCCAGGGAGATATTACACTGCTCTGGGCTTTTCTAAAAAGTCAAGAAAGTGTGGTTTGGGGAGCAGGGGGAACAACGCTTTTGTCAGTGCTAATTGCAGGCGTTAATAGGAGCAGTGGCACAGCAAACTGTCTGACAGTCTGAGAAGTTGGAAGCACAAGTGCACTTCATGGGTGCAGACATACAGAGATAATTTCGCTTGCAGAATGGAGAGGCAGGATCTGCGCTCGAGAGGAGACGTGCTGATACTCCCAATGTACCATTCAAAGGTTCAAGAGCTGCAGTGAACGACGGGGGGGTGGGGGGGGGTGGAAGGCATTTCTGAAGATGTAAACATAATTACTGCTGATGCCCTTGGGGCATTGTTCTAACATTTGTGAAATACAGAGCAAGAGTTTTATCATGTATTAGTTGTAATGGATAAGCCTCTAAGAAAAGGTTCTTAACAGAAGCACATGAGCAGATATTTAACAGTGACACCCAATGAAGTCATTGTAAACTGGGTGTACCAAGGGAAAAAGTTGGATCTGATCCCATTAAGAAAATACATAAAGATCTGTGGAAGATGGTGGCCTGCTGACGTTGGGATCCAGACTAGATAGCAGCCACTACCATGATGTATGCTTGGGGTTCTTATGGGAGAGCCACTGGGTTAGGCTGAATCAGATAAATTCAATCAACTTTAAAGTTCAGTCAGGAATTTTCCTGCCCAAGGTACATTAAATCGTGTTCTGAACCAAATATCCAAACAGCCCTAGCCAAAAGAGGATCATTTCTTTAATTGAGAACAGACATTTTTATCTTGAAGGATCCCATAAGAATCCAATTAAGGCAGCACACAAAAGCTGCTAAAAAGGCATTTGTATGCTCAGGGTGTGTGGGATCTGATGGAGGAGTGAAAGTTTGTGGTTAACACTTGTGGAGAAGAGGTACTGAACATGGCCCAGACTGCCACTTCAAGAGCCTTTGGGTTATTTCCTTAGTCATTCCTTGACTCAGAGAGCTTCACAGGTCAAAATTCCTGTCATCCAAAGCTCTGTTAGCTTATCAGAGATATTTAAGTAGTAGAAATTGTTTAATATATATAGATATGCATTTGGTCTTTTTGTTTCAGTGGAAGTTTCCCTACAAAATCTTGGACAAACGGAGGATTTAAGCAATGATGTCAGCAGAAACCTCTACTGCAGCTCTCTCATTTTAGCAGTGCAAAGGGATTGAACAATCCCTTAGATATGGCATTTTATGTTACTACCACATCTCCTTTCTTCTTGTTTGTAGCAAATCATCTTTAACATTGAAATATTCTCCTGTGATGGAAAAGTTCACTGGAGGCCAATGCCTTGTTACACTCTGGCGTGTACCTTCCCCTCTGCGGATGCAGCTCCTCCGAGCACCGTGTGCTCTGTCTCTCTTCATCATCCGTGGATACAGAAGACACAGTCAGAATAGCACAGGTCACCATCCCGAGGAAGTCGAGCACTGCAGCTGACAGGGATTTCAGTCAACACCATGGAGCTCCTGTGTGTGTTCTGCGCCTTCAGGAGGGGCAGGCATCATCTGCCAGCCCTACCGCACGCAGCCCTCTGCCTTTCCCTCTGTTCAGATTTACTGGCTCTGTCCCTCTGCACAACCTAATAGAAAGCCAGAACTTAAAGATGTTTATACTCTCCCGCTCTTTCAAAGGGGGAAGAATGGAAGGCTTAATATAGCCTGAGAAACAAAGACAACAGCATGGGTAAGTAAGAAAGCACAGGTGTAATTTCTGGGCACAGTGAGAAGTCTTTTAAAAGCTCTTAAATGAGTAGTGTGTACATGTTTACCACTGCAGCAGCTGACATATAACCACAGGAGCACTGCACTATGGGGATAAAATGAGAGCTTGTGGAGGGCTATTGAACACTGGGAATTTTCACAGCGAGGCAGAACAAAATTATTTAGCACCAGGGGGTTCTCTAATTTTGGCACACTGGGAAAATAAAGCAGCGCCTTTGTCCAGAACTAATATTTCCTCTCCAAGGGCCAACTCCATCTCAGTGCTGCTGCCTCTCAGATGCAGTCCAGATGTGAAGGCCAGCTCTTGTTATTTGGGCTGTTCAAGAAAATGCAATAGGGATATTCACCCAAGATTTAACTGGAGGCCTTAGCTGATTCCATCTTTGTTGCTTCATTTACCTGACTTCTGTTAACTGTCCCAGGGCTTACAATTTAGCATATACTTTAAAATGTAAGCAGATCTTCAAGGCTGGTGGCTTGGAGCCCAGGGAATCTCCTGAATTACCAAAAACCAGAGCTGGTTGAAGCGTTTGCTGAGAGAGCAGGTGAAAAACCCTCTTGAGATGCTTGGAGCTTTGGCCCTGACTTGGGACCAGCGTGCCTTGTAGCTATGTTTGCTTGGGAGAGGCCATCCTGCAAGGGTTTGCAGCACAGATTCATGGAGGACGAAGCCCCAGTCGCTCACCCAAGCACTCCATCGCGCTGAGAGTTACAGACCTGCCGTGTGCCTGGAGCAGCAGGTTAGGACTTCTGCTCGACAGCTTGTAGATCGCTGCCCTGCTACTACTAAAGCTGCTACCGGAGCTAGCATTGATTTGAAAGGCCGCAGCACAGCGCATTACAAGATCATCCCATTTTTATGGCTGAAATTACGCTATCTACAGCCATTAAGTACCTTTTTTTCCTCATTAAATTTTGATCATTTTCTCTGATAATATATAGCCTTGGAAGATTGCTGTTCCAAGTTCCAGCTTTTGCCTTGCTCCCAAGGTTAGGGCTTTAAAAGTGTGATCCTGCAAATTACTCCCCAAGTAAGGATTTTTATGCAAATAATCCCGTTAACTTTACATGAGAAAAGGTTTGCCAGATCGACGCTGTTATCCCTGAGCTTACAATGGAAACACAACTGACCTTTAGCTGTAATGAGTGCTAGTAAAAAAATAAGTGTGACAAAATTGCCTGGATCTCTGCAAGCTGCCATAAGCTGAGTGATGCTCTGGTTGGGGACAGATCACACAGCACGCCGAAGGAGTTAAGTCATTTCATGGTGTTAGATAAGGGCTAATTGACAGCAGATATAATGCATGTTGATAACCAAATGTAATTCAGCATCTAAGAATGAAAGAGCCCAAATATCTACTAAACCGAGCTGGAAGGGTGGTATTGTAGGAATGTTCCCAAAGCTTTTGCAGCTGAAGCAAAAAAAAAAAAAAAAGAAAGAAAGAAAGAAAATGCGATGTTGTGATGTAATACAAAAGAAAGAGGAATCCAAACAGATGGTGCAGCTGGTATGTAAGACACCAGTGAGACTGCACCTAAAGCATGGCACGTTGAGTGCTGTGCAGTGTAAATATGCAGCAGGCTGTGAGAAATGCGTCTGAGTGCAAGTGTGATGGCACTGTGCTTATGGGATTGCAGGCAGGACAAAATATCTTGGTGAGCTTGAAAGCCAGGGCAGAAAGATCTCCTGTATCACACCAAATCAAACTCAGCCATCGGGAGGTGCAAGGCAGTAAGGCAGATACCTTCCAGAAAAGGTTTTTTTCAAGAAAAGGGTAGATATGGCTCTGAGGGATGTGGTTTAGTGGGCATGCTGATGATGGGTTGCTGGCAGGGCTGGATGATCTTAGTGGTCTCTTCCAACCTTAATGACTCTATGATTCTGGCAGGTGGGCAGGTTATAAGCACTGAAGGAAACAGGGCAGGCATGTTGGTGCCCCTTGGGTCTTTCCTCCCACTTTGACTCCAATTTACCTCTTGTTGCCTTCCCCTCCCTTCAGTCCAAAGAGCCACAGCACAGCCCGTTGTGCTGATCAAACGACATCCCTGGCACCTGCCAGCCCCGTTCCGCCTGCCCCAAGGCAGCCAGCTCTTAGCATTATTAACACAAACACTTGCCATCACTCTGCAGCTAAAAGCAAACAGGTCAGCAGCGCTGCCACCGCATCGTGCTTCCCTTTGCTTCCTTTCCACTCCATTTCTCCTCCCTGCCTGTGCCTGCCCCTGACCCTGCTCCATCACTCACTGCGTGCCTCTCCTCCAGCTTTCTTCCTGCCCTGCCTTCCCTTTCTCCCCTCCTTGTCCTTTGTCACCCCATTATGCAAGTGCCTATTTTCTCTTCATTTCCTTGCTTTTACCATTTTCCTTGCCTTGTTTCCTCCCTTCCACTCTCTGGTGGTATTTTTGATGCCTCTCTTTTTATTGCCCGGCTGCATTTTCTATTGTATTACCCGCCATTATCTCCAAATACATTATTATATATTTTCCCCCTTTTTCCAGTCTGACGTTTTGTTCCCTGTAAGGCACCAGAAAGCACTAAAGGTTAGAGAGGGAAACTGAAAAGCATTCCAGTAGTTTTCCATCAGTCTGTGCATAAAGCACTTCTTCCACTTGATGAGAAAGCAGCGAGCAGTTCCTCCCTGCATCAGGCTCTTCTACAAAAGAGGTTTCTGCAAAAAGAAACCAAGCAGATTGCTAACCAGCCTCTCCTTATCTCGGCGGACCCGCTGCTTTTCTGTGCACTGTGATGCTGATGCCACATGAAGCCATGGAGAGAGGAGGTGGCTGCCAGCATCACTCACTGTGGGTTCTATGGCGGTACGTCCCAGCTGGAGAACATACCAGGAAAAGGGATCTCCAACTTTGCTCATCCTGAAGTGGCAGCAAAATGGGAGGTAGAGGAGGAGATGCCTTGCCACAGCCCCAGTAAAGCAGATGCTTTTAGCACAAAGCACCCACATGTGTGAGGAGGTGCTGCAGCTGCACCACACACCGCATCCGTGCTGTAAGCATTGCTGCATGATTAGCAGCGGATGAGACGAAATGCAATCTTGAAATGATGCCTAATAAGGCACAGGGAAAATGAGAGCATACAGCCAGAAGGTGAAACCTCAGTTATGAAAAATTTGGTCTCCTGTTTTTCTTTAAAATATAATTTCAGTCAAACGGATCTTATTTGCACACTTGCATTTGTCATGCTGTCTCTTTTCTGCAACCACACAATACTTCTATCTCTGATGAGGAAATATTGTAAATGCTTTTGTCTCATTCTCCACCTTTGCTACGGTTCTCCGCTTTTTTCCCCAGCACGAAATGGAAAAAAAAGTGCCCCTCATCTAAGGCACAGTACCAGAGGTTTAATGTTGACAGTGTGCTTTGTCACTTTGGCTCTGGAAAAGGCTTACAAAAGCTTTATTAACAGGCTCATTAGCACGGCCTGATTTACTTCTGCAGACTTTACTCTTTTACTAGTTTCCAGGAGCATCAGCATCAGTTGCAGGGCTAATGAATTCGCTCAGATTTGCATGCTAATGAAGCTCCCATGACTCTCTGTTCTCTCTACTTCAAATCAATCTTTGCTGTTGCTTGAGGAATATTAATAGAAATAAAAGTAAAGGGGAGCACCAGACATTCAGCTGGACTTGCTGTAATCCAAGGCTGCTGTGCCATTCCTATTTCATACATTACACTGTTTCACATCTTATTTCTTTCATGCTTTACTGATTGCAGCTGTGCAGAAGGCATCACCCTTAGGAGATTCCAGGAGTGGTGGTTGGCCAGGAGCTCGAGGGACTGCTTACCTAGAATCACATCAGAGCTCTCAGTTGATAGGTCAGCCAGGTGGAAGCAGTTCTGTGCACCCACACACTTCTAGGTATTTTTTCCCAAACACACAGATTTCAATTCCCTGGGATAGAAACAGAAAACCCTTCAGCTCTGGTTCTCTTCATTTTCTCTACTGCCCGGCCATGAAGCATATCCACAAAAATGGGGTAAGGCATCTGTCAAGGTGGTGTGGCCCAGTAGAGGGGGTCTCTGGCTCTGAGCAATTGTTACCTCATGGGCTGGTTCACTGAAAAATGACTTTGTGCCAGAACACCTTTTGTTTTTGACTATCGTGACAGAAGAAAAATGAATTTGGAATTGCAAGAAAGAGTTCAGAGCCCCAAATCCTCTGCTCGGGTAGGTCTGTAGGTTTCCTATCCCACAGGATCAAACCAGCAGACACAATCAAAGCAAACTGTTAACTGGAGATATTACTCTTTCACCCCTTTTCATTTTAGCAATGATGAATGCTGGTATAGAATCATAGAGCTATCAAGGTTGGAAAAGACATCCAAGATCACCAGGTCCAACCTCCGCTCACCCAACCATGCCCACCGGCCACGTCCCTCAGTGCCACATCTCCATGGACTTTGAACACCTCCAGGGATGGTGACTCCCTGGAAATGACTGTTGCCCTAGGAAGAAATCCCATTGCACAATCTTATTTTTATAAGAATATTTCTGGCTTCTGAAAGGACGCTTAACACATCCAAATTAACAGAAAAGTGGATTCTTCATCGAGCAGCCTCCCATGCCTGCTCTTCGTAATTTGACACAATAACAAAGCATACATGGAGATTAAAATGCGCTTTTTGGATGCCGAATTGCAAGAAATCATTCAGCAAAATACATGGTACCATTTTCATGATATCTCTTGTGAGCGAGCATAAATCAAACGGCTTCATTTTGCTCATTGCAAAAATAACACAATCCCTATGTACATTTTTTTCCTTTTTTTTTTCTCCCCCAAACAGAAGTAAAGAAAATTAAATAAAATGAAAAGCAAGCTGTGGACTAATTATCCTTTCCTAAATGACTTCATATTGTAAAATAGCCTATTGAATGTGTAATGAACATCATTACCACCAACTGTTTGCAAGTGAAGGAGAGCTGAGCGGTCATCCCATCATTATCAGCACTTGTTTCCCACGTGCTGCAGAGTGCCATGGTGAGAGGGATGCCTCCTGCCCCAGCTGCTGGAGCAGCAAGCCAAGCTTACAGCCTGCAACTTTTATTCATGCTCAGTAGCACCTCACCCTGCCTCCAGCTCCAATCTTACACTGTCCTTTTGCTGGTGGATGTGTGCTGGGGACTGGCAGCTCTTCCCAGCAGTGGGGAGCTGTGTGCGTGGGGAGGGGGTGGGTCTGCTGCTGTGGGAGCTTGGGAGAGGTAATGGTTGTTGGGGCACTCTCCTGGGTGGGGTGTTTCCATAACACAGTGAACATTTTTTGGTATTTATACCAGATACTCCCTGTAAATCTGTTTGGTGCTCTGAAGCGAAGAGGTCATTTGTAACAGTTTGGCCTGGATCACCCTGAATGAAAACATCCAGTCAACCCCTAATTGTGACAAATTATATTAGTCTGTGTTTGTGCAACTCACATTGCAGCAACTTAATTCAGTCTGTGCTTGGGTCGAGGAACCAGACTGAAGAACAGGACCTGCACAGCCCCCCTTGCATCTTGGGCAACCCCACATCCCAAAGTGCTTCTGACACATGGAGCAGGTTAGTCCCACTCCATGCTCAGTGCTGGGAGGCAGGGCATCTGGCTGTGATGCAGCACAACGTCAAAATGTGTGAGAGAAAGCAATGCTATGGGTTTGTGTGTTGGTGCCCCATATTTCCCCTCCCTCTGGGAGAAGTTCCCTGGGCCTTCCACTGCTTCGCTCTTGCCCAAGATGTGACAGTGAAATTAAAAAAAAAATATCTAAAATTAATTTTCCTACATGACATATCTTAAAGGGCACTGTCAATTGGCTTTATAATTACATTTCTAAGTCACTGGAAGATTACACTGAAGGCTGAACTTTACAAAACCTGAATGTTTCTTTTTTTTTTTTTTTTTTTTTTAATAGAAAACCTTTTGGGGGATTTAAATACAATCCTTCACTGCTGTAACCCCATGTAACAGCAACTGCAAGGAAATGGCTGGAATATGCTACCCTTGTTCCTCCTGCTGTGCAGCTCTGATTTCCCTCTGACACTCCTAAACCTTACAGGATTCAGCAGCTCCTTCTCCAGGGATGAGCACTGTGGTTAATCACAAGTGCTCCGGTCTCCCCAAAATTGTGACACCACCCTCATTCCTCAGAATCTTGAGAAAAGGCTTCAAGTGTTAATATTGGAGCCAAGAGGTTTATTTTGCTATCTGGCTTTTGAGCCTCCCAGATATCCCCACTTCATGCCTCCGGGCTTTTTTCTGCAATGAGAAAAGCCAGAAGCATCTTAGCGGAGAGCTGAGCTTCTCACCTTATCAAATTGCTCCAGGTCTGAGTGAGAAACTGAGAGTCAGGAGAGTGAGCAGGGATATCTGCAGGTCTGCCTGTGGGGAAGATTTTGTTCCGGAAACATTGAAATGAGGGGAAATGATGAGCTGTGGCATGGGTGGGCATCTCCCAGGGCCCTCAGCTTAACTTCCACCTCGCGTCCCATGCCTTGTGTTTGCTGTTGAATTAGAGAAAACGCAGCAAATTTGGGCAACATTTGTCCCGTCTCTTCAGGGGCACTCAGGAAAGGTGTTAAACAGAGATGTGATTTAAAAGCCCACTAGCTAAACTACATTAAATTTTCACATTGCTGTTCTACATTGAAATCAGGCTGCTTTCCTTGCAGCTCCCTTCGCTTTGAGATGAAACACAGCTTAACGAGTTAACTTTTCCATGTGAGAAGACTCAACATCTAGTAAGGCAGGAAAATAAAAGCAAAAAGAATCCAGACTTTGTTGTGGTCGGGCTTGCCAAATGTGCATAGGAAATGATGGAGCTCCCTGTGCTCATCCACGACAGGAATCTATATTAGCTTTTTTCAAAGTCTTACAAGCACAATAAGCTAATGCAGTCTCTTGGCACAGGTAAGATTTAGTCCTCTCCTTCTCTAATATATTTGGACCCAGATTCTCTGCTTGTATAATCCATTGGCTTACATGGATTTACACCAGATATTGCCATTTGATCTGTGATTGGTCTTCGTTTTCTGGCTCTAGTTTGAGTGAAAGATTGGAGTTCAAAGGACAGTTAATAGAAAAAGAAATCTTACATGTCTTGAAGACAACAAAGTTGCAGCCTGGTGTCTAAATAAATAACTCTGAAAAAACCAATTAGACTCTTTAGCAGGGTCTGTTGTGATAGGACAAGGGGAAATGGTTCCAAACTAAAAGAGGAGAGGTTTAGACTGGATATGAGGAAGAAGTTCTTTACAATAAGTGAAGTGAGGCACTGGCACAGGTTGCCCATAGAGGCAGTAGGTGCCCATCCCTGGAGACACTCAAGGTCAGGCTGGACTGGGCACTGAACACCTGATAGAGCTATAGGTGTCCCTGTTCACAGCAGGGGAATTGGACCGTATGGCCTTCAAGGGTCCCTTCCAACTCCCTTCAAACATAGATTCTATGATTCTATGTTTCTATGATTCTGCTTGCCTATGGCAGCAGTGTTGGCAGAAGTGTGACTATACTCCTCCAGCACCATAGAAAAAAGACAATATTTAGGTAAAAAATGGATACCTGGTTAGTGAAGTAGCATAGCGCTGCACTGAATATAGTTCAGAAAGATACATCTCAGAACTCAAGATAATCCTTCGGGTGATCGAAAGCTTCATCAGCAGCAAGTGCTTGCAGCCTGCCATACTGCTCCATATAGGTGGCTCCAAGAGAGCACCTCACACAAGTTATGCAAATGCACGTGTGTGTACCAGGCTTGAATTAATTGTCGGGCTTCATTGAAAATTTGGGTTTTGTGGCTCTGACTACAGACAAATTGCGTGGAATGATTTTGCTCCTAATGTGAGAGTGTTGGCGATTTTAACAGCATTTGGTCTACTGAAAGAAGGGATGGCCTGGAATAATAAGCAGCAATTCAAAGATTTATCTAAATAGATTTGGCAGTTCCCTCGCCCTTTGCTTGCAATGTGTACATATCACAATTGAGACCATCCCTTGTAAATTACCACCCTCCATGGGGTTCTCATGTTAAATTATTTCAAATAAGCAAGACCAAATGCTCTCAACTTCGCCAGAGATAATCAACTAATGTAAAGCAATTTCCAACAGTTATATTTTTCTGCTTCAGGCTCTTTAAAAACAAACAAACAAAAGAAACAAACAAAAAAAACCACACAAAAACACACACAGAAAATTGGGGTGGAAAGAAATAAAAAATGTCATCGATTGTTTGCTAGTGCTGGGCTGACTATTATGTGTGAGCCTAAATATTAAAGTTAGCAGCACTGGTTTCCAAGCCCAAGCTGTTCCTCTGTAACTCAACAGCAGCAAGACTGGGCCCTACACTCTTCATTGCTATGGAGACCATGTGGATGAGATGTTTTTCATTAGTCAGGAGATCCATCTCCTCATATAAAGCTGCAGGTATTAGTTTCTCTTCCAGGGCTTTTTAATTATGTTCGAATATAAGTGCATCAGTCAGACAAAGAAGTTGCATTACCTCCTAAATTTCAGATCATGACACTCTCTCCTTCAGGCGTTATGTTTGCTGTTTGCATTGGCTTTCAATTTACAATAGCCATTTCTTGTTGTAGCATAAAAGAACAAATTTCACTGCAAATTCAGAGACTTGATGCAATAGAGATGGAACTTCGTAATTTACATAATCAGAAATGTAGCGAGCAATAGCTGAAAGTTCTGATTTTAGACTTACCCCTGAAATAGAATGGGTTTTTCTTTTATTTTCTTGTGTTTCGTAAGATATGACCCATCATTTTTAAAATAATTGTGGAATTCTGCTTTAGCATTGCCAGTGTGCCCCATTATCACTCAAACTAATCGGCCTGGAGAATGAAACCCCCAAAAGAAATCCTACAAATTAGTGAAATAAATACAGTTAATGATGATAATTAAGTCACTAGGGATAATTGAGAGATTATCCAATTACTATCTATAATTCTTTGACTTGCAAATAAGAGTATGTAGAGATAATCCATTCTAATAATCATTAAAAAAACAAAAAAAAACAGGGAAGAAGCATAAAAAGCCCCCAACTCGAGAATCATTAGATTCCTCCATGACTGGAGGTACTTTGCCAATTTAATTGCTTAATTTGAGTTTTTCTCGTCTGCAATAATTTTTTAGGCAGCTGTTGTAAGACTGTGCTCTTGAGGAGGTGGAGATATTGTGGGTCAAACTTTGCAGGTCCTGGGGACCGCTGCTTTTCCCTGGGATCCAGACCAAGACAGGTGCTTTTGTTACAATCATTTATAGGGCTCTGTTCGGCACAAGTGACTTAAGGAGATCTAAATACAGCCCCTAGCAAGTCAATTAAGGATGTGTTTCATTTTTATCATGTGCATAGTTCCTTTGGATCTCATCCATGGAAATCAATGGCAAGGCTGCTGATGGTTTGATTGGCTTCGGATCAGAGCCAGCAATTTTGATTGTGGAGATCAAATACTTCAAATTAAACATATGACTAATGCTTCACAGGATTAGGGAACCAATTAATGGAAGTGGGGTGCTTGTTATAAAATTTCTATTAACTTTCATGCAGATATTTTTCCTAAACACAAAGTGCATATTCATTACACTTGAATGCATCTCAGTAACTTGGAAAAAAAAAATAGGAGAGAGTTAATTCAACCAGCATCTCCTAATGAGTCTATTGCAAGGAGTATGTGGTTCTGCACAGGAAATTAAATCTGTGCATTGAAAGACCTCATGCCAAGACCTTGTACCAAAAGCCTAGAATCATTAAGGTTGGAAAAGACCACTAAGATCATCTGGTCCAATTGTCAACTCATCACCCTCACACCCACTAAACCAACTTTATAGTGGTGTATTTTTATTTCCTTGGCCACAAAGGGAGCCCTGGGAGGCCAGTTCAGTTTTGGGGCAGTTCTGCTCCTCATGGTGCCCAAATGCCATCCTGGAGCCAATGAAGGGCAGCACCCTTCAGCCCCCACGTCTGGGTGCGTACAGACGCTTGTAACATCAGGGCAGCATAATAAGCCACAAAATGTTCCTGTAAATACTGCTTCACACTTGGGTGAGCAAAGCATGCTTTTATCGGAGAGACAGTACGGGGTGTAAATTACATTTTAATTGAGAAATTGCAAATGCCAGCTTTTGCTTTTTTGTATGTATTTTGCTACTGAAAAAGCCTGAGCAATGCTCCCTGCAATGAGCTCACTCTCCTTTTTTCAAGCTTTCCTCCCCTCTTTTGGCTTCATTTGCCACGCTTCTCCTCCTCACTCCTAGCAGAGCTGCCTCTAGGCCTTGCTTGTTCACAGTTTGCTAATTTTCCCTGCAGCATTCATTGGCTGGAAGTGGGCAGCCTGGCTCTTCCTTTGCCCTGCTGAAATACAGCCATGTCACTGTGGGGTGGAAAGCAGAAAGAAAAAGTTCCTACTGGGAGCCTGGGCATGGGATTACTTTTGCTGTGCACTATAAGCTTGCTTTGTCCCTTCCCAGAGCAGCCTAAGGTATAGTGGTCACTGTGGGGCTCACAGGAATATGTCTCAGGTTGACATGGCTTAAAGGGACATGGTTAGTGAGCATGGTAGTAATGGGCAGATGGTTGGAGTAGATGATCTTTTTCAACCTTAATGATTCTATTATTCTAGGACACCTTATCACAGTCATCCATTTGGGGCACACTATGGCGCAAATATTCTTTCTCCTCCACCTGAAAATACCATTCTTGGAAAGCTGATGTTGCAGCACCAGGAGCATCTTAGGACTTAGGTCATCTGCGGAGATCTCTGTATTATCTTCATTTCTGAAACCTTGCTGATGTATCCTAAAGGGCTACCGTTTGTTACTAATCATAGAATCTTAGAGTCATTAAGGCTGGAAAGGATCACTAAGGTCATGTAGTCCAACTGTCAGGTCATCTGATCCAACCATCAGATTTTGCAAGAGCATGAGATCCTACAGGATCTCTTTTCCCTGATGATGGAAAAAGTCAAGATTTTGTAGCCCAATCAGAGAGCATTCTGATCTCTGGGCTCTCACATCCCTTTTTCCTGAGAAGCTTTCCCAGAGCCCTGCGAAGAAGGAGAGAGGAGCAGCACCTCATTCTATAGGGCAGCCGGTGAACCACTGAGCAGAGGAGCTGGATATGGTCAGGCAGGGAGAGAGGACAGGCAGGGGAGGCAGGACAAAGCCAGCTGTACCCAACTGGTGGGGCTGGCAGGGCTCCAAGAGCCCAGGCAGGAGGCATGGAGCTGTGTCCCTGCTGAGAGATGTGCGGGAGCATCAAGCACTCCCAGCTGGGAACGCAGAGCTGCAATTGCAAATTGCACCCTTGGTGCTTAGGGGGCTAAGCTGAGCCCATTAGCCAGCTAATCCTCACAACAGGCTTTTGTGAGGCTACTATTTTGTTCTGGGGAAATGTATGATCTACTGATTACACAGTATCCCAACATGCCAAATGTATGCTCGAAACCAGCAAACAATAAATATTTAATTAGCCGGTCATTTTGACAATAACAACAGGCAACAATTAGGCTGGCTTTTCATTTCCCGTTCATTTAGTTGTCAGTCTTGTATAGCTAGAGTTAGAAGCCAGCTTCTGCCTTGACCACAATCTTTATTAGGATTATGAAGACAGAGAATATGTAATTTTGAGCTGAGGTTTAGATCTATGCCTCTGATTTCTCGTGCTGTTGCGCAGGTTGTGAATATGACTCAAATAACCATTAATATAATATGGGTTGAATTTGAAATTTTGACATGTTTTTTCTCTTTTCAGGCTAGCAGCGCCAGTGAATGTTTCAGAGGCAATAAAGTCATGTTGCAACCTGATGCTACTGCTCTGCTCTTTTCCCATCAAGGAACACCTCATCTGCCCATGCTCAGTCTTCTCATCCAAGCCTCTCTCCATCCTCATTCCTAGGAGTATTCCACTTTATTCTTTCTCTTCTGTTTGTCCATAGCCCTTACACTGAATCCCAAAGAGCCTTGCCAGTGGGGTGCCATATTTTAAAAGAAAAAGTGATGAAGAAAAGCCATTTTTCAAGCATCAAGTTGAATTTCTATGCCATTATGTTGGTGCCTGCAGACTCCGTGCCCCAGTTCATCTCTCTTGTCTTTGTGCAGATCATCAGATTTCATGGGTGAACAGCCTTCTGAGGAGGCCCACTGGGAAAGCCAGGGCTGGAAACCAAACACTTCTTATATGTCAACCTGACCTCCTCCCCAGTCAAACACCTTGCTCCAGAGCAGATGCTTGGTGGTGTGGGAGCAGGATCAGGTGGGATCTTCTCCCACCAGGGACAGAGCCCCTCCTGCCACTGACAGCAGTGCATTCTGTCTTACAAACCGAGCAGAGCTTTTCCTATGTGACTGTCAGCCAGGTTGTACAGGTATGATAAGGAAAGGGGATTTTTTCTGGTTGAATTCAGAGCACCAGACTGTAAATGAGGAGACTTGGTTGTAATCACAGTTCTCTCTCTGAACGGCTGTCTGACTGCAGACAAGTCATTTCGCATCTGTTTCCCTTTCCATCCTTTTCTGTGTTGTCTATGATTGCAAGATCTTTACTGCACATTAATGTCTCCCTGATGTACCCAAATGGCATTTAACACTGAGCAGTCACGGCCCTGTTTGAGACATGTAAGCACTATTGTAATGGATAGCATGCACCCTAGCCATGCATTCACTTACAAATATTGCCTCTTTTTACATATTTCCCTTTCACTACCACAATGCCACATCCTGCTCAATATCTGCATGTAATGGCAGACTTTTAATTTAACAGTTTTACTGAGTCTTGTTAGATTTTACTGAATGTCAAAGTCAATTCCAATTTAATTTTGACTTCGATTGAAAATGGAGACTTGAATCCTCCCTATATAATAGACAAAATGTCCTGCAAAATAAATGGAATTAATTGTGAAAGTCAGCTTTGAATCAGGTCCGTTGTGTTTAGACCTACTAATCAGGAAGCATTTACAAAGTCATGAGGAGCTGATAAAATGTGTACAGTTTTAAATATCCCATTGTAATGCATTGTAAACCTTAATTTAAAACAAGACAGCTTAAAAGCTTTATGGATTTGATTGATGATAAACCCTCCATATCGATGGCTGAACCCACCGTTCTGTTATTTCTGCTTTGTCTTGCTAACAACAAAGTTTAGAATGATAACATATTTTTATAAAAAGCTTTACTATTAGGCTGCTGCAAGAGTGACATTAAATAATGATAATAGTGCTGAACCACAACTTCACATGGAATCAGTTCTGAAGGCACAAATTTACATACTGCAGGCATAGAAGCTGATGGCAGTGCAGGGAGAAGGCTCTGGCTCTCCAAAACTTGAGCTTGCGAGCATCCCACAAAGCCAAGAAGGAAAGAAAGGCAAATTTTAGTTGGTGAGTGGTTCAACTTCTCCACCTCCTGCTCATCTTCAGCTTCATCACAGTAGAAATTATATAGCTGGTGCTGATGGGTGGCCACCCTGCACAGAACGGTGGCAGCAAATCACATTCAATCAGAAATGATTATGGTAGGAATAAAAATCCACCCTGAGAGATAACCAGGTTAAACAAGATGTTGCAATGAAGCATAACAGCAAAAAGCTTTTTTACATTAAAAAAACTGCATGATTTATTCAGAGTTGAATGATGAATTGCAAATTTGGAAACAACACAGGTTGATATAAATTAATATTATGATTCCACGAGGCAACATAGTTCAAAAGTCGTCAAAGATTCTTGAAATATAGCTCAGAGACTTAGGTTTAAATTAAACAAAAAGAAATCACCTTGACTTAAAAAGACCTATTCCAAGGTATACATTGTCCAACAGTCAAAGCCAGGCTGGATGTGGCTCCGGGCAATCTGATCTAGTGCTCAATCTGGTGAGTGGCAACCCTGCCCATGGCATTGGCCTGGAACTAGATGATCTTTGATGTCCCTTCCAACCCAAACTGTTCTCTGATTCTATGAATTGAATAATATATGTATGCTCCAAACAGCCAACAATGTTAAATCCTCTCTTCTGCATTGCTTTTACAGTGGATCGATTCTATGCTGATGTTATCACTGAGAAATACATTATGTAGCAAAAATTACATTTTATCAACAGCAGCTCAAGTTTTCAGGTGGTGCGACTTCCCAAATCTGCCCCTTCAGTTTGTAAGTTAGGAAAATAAATGGCTATCTTTAAAGACCATGCAGTGTTTACCCGTCTCTCCGTTTAAGATGTAAGCAACCATTCATATTCAAATTTAGCTTACATAACCTGTAATTATAATACTTGCATGTTTAAATGGAGTAGTTAGTAGTTTCACTATCTGGCACAATTTTATGTCAGTTTTTATGATCTCATGAACTTCTGCATTGTAGCCCAGATTCCCAGCTTGAAATGAAGTTGGAAGTATTCAGCACTATCAAATTATGCAGTATTTCATATACTTTTATGGATTTTGTGGAGCTAATAACAAGATTGAGAGCTGAAAGAGGATCTACATTTCATATCCATATATGCACGGATGCAAAGAAATGCAGATTTTCTCTTTAGTATATATATACACATAGATGTGCATGCATAGACAGCTAGATGGCTACGAATACATAAAATGTATTTGCATGCAATGATACAGAAGTTTTCTTTTGCATGGAAATAGGGTTTACTGAGATCTCACTTTCCTGGAAAAGGGCAGATTTGGGGTTCACACAGAGAAGAGCTAAAATCTGACCTCGTTCATAAAGAAGTGGTGATGCATTACAGAAAGGCAAGCAGGAATATCCCAGGGTGAGGTGTAGGGAAGCAACCAAACGTGCTGAGGTGGGTCTGGATCCCAGAATGGAGGCTCTGAGGACACTGGCTGAGCCTCAGGGCAGAAATGCTGAGTTCCTGCTTTCTGATTTGGTGTTGGGTATATATTGAGCATTTGGCTGGAGGGCAACATCCCAGTGCTGGGGAGGCTCTGCATCTGGGATGGAAGTGCCACGCAGGACCCTCAGGTGGAAATCAGTTCCCCTCAGATCCTTCTCTGAGCTGGAGGAAATGATCTTAACAGTCTCTTCTTGTATTAAAACCTCTGGATTTGTGAGAGGAGAGATTATAAGAATTTACGATTCAGATGGAGGTTTTACACATGCATGCAGACTCCTGGAAAGCTGTAATGCTGCTTTTTTAGCCTTCCTCAAATGGAAACGAAATATTCAGTTCTGGAATTCATTATTATCTCCCATCTTGAGAGAAATTATTCCTACCTTCTGCATTAGGTTGCCCAGAGAAGCTGTCCTCCCTGAAGGCATTCAAGGCCAGGCTGGATGGTGCCTGGGGCAGCATCGGACAGGGGACAACAAGCCCATGGCAGGGGGTTGGGCTGGATCGGTTTTAAGGTCCCCTCCAACCTGATCCATGCTATGATTCTATGATGTGTCCCTTATTTTGGCACACAGGGCCTTGCAATATGGGGAAGATTTTCTTTTTCCTTCCTCCCCTCTGTTTCTTTTATTTATGAATCCTGGCAGTCTTGGGTTTTGCTCCATTTCCCCAAGTTATCCATCAGTTCCTTCCCTCTGTTGTCCCAGGACACGCTGCATTTAGAAAACTGATCATTAGCAAGTGTTTCCCAAGCCCTTCCGTGTGTAGAACAGAAAGTCATTTTTCAGGTAGCAGCTGACAGATCTGTAGGCACCTCTGGATCGCTCCATTTTGCTAGATTCAATGAACCACTTGACAAAAGTTAATTAGAGCATTGCTGCCTGCAATGGGAAGGCCCGCTGAGAGATGAAGGAAGCATCCCGTTTCTCACAGCAGTTCAGCCAGAAAGCTCCCCACCACAACTTTTATTATTAATAAACACACCATACCATAATTATACCTTTTACAGGCAGCATGGATTTGAATCCCATGTTGTTAAGCATCCTGCGTTGCTCTGAAAACAAGTTGCATGGGGCCCCGACAGCTCAGCTGGGAAGTGTTGTATACATAAAACTGCCACCGGTGTCAATAATAACACCAGCAATAAATAGAGATGTGAGCCCGACACCAAAACTGCTTCATGCCAGGAAAACCTGGTGTCTCCTACAGGCACAGCTTTGTCATGCATCAGTTGCTTCATTTGGGAAGCAAAGAGGAACAGGATGGGTTTCCCATCTCTCACGCTTTGTGAATTTTGTGGTATTTTTTCCTTTCCTTCCCACTGTTGCAACTGGCCCATGAGGTTAAATTTTTTTCAGAAAAACAGAGAAATAAAAATCAAAACCAGGTTATAACCAACTCACAATTGCCTCAATAAATCCAGTTTTCTGGTGGTCACTTTTCCTGGAGATGCTCCATCCCACAGAGTGGCCGTAACCAGCACAAAGCTCCTGGCCCCAGTTCCTGGTAAACCACCAATGGTTATCTCTAAGCAGATGCATCTTTTTAAGTGTGCTTAGTAGTTCGCTTTGATTACAGCCTGTCCTGCTGATGTTCCTTTCAGTGTCTAAAGGAGCTTTAAGAAAGAAAGGGACAGGCTCTTTAGCAGGGTCTGTTGTAAATAGGACCAGGAGAAGTAGTGTCAAACTAAAAGGGAGGAGATTTAGGTTGGAGATAAGGAAAAAGGTTTTTATGATAAGGCACTGGCATGGGTTGCTCAGAGAGGTGGTGGATGCCCCATCCCTGGAGACTTTCAAGGTCAGGTGGACCGGGCTCTGAGCACCTGACTTGGCTGTACTGTCCATGTTCTTAGCAAGGGAGTTGGACTGAATGACCTTTAAAAGTCCTTCCCAACGAAACAGTTCTATGATGCTATGTTTTAGCTTTCATGAGTATCACTGCTCTAACCATTAAAATTCCAGGTTTCTCCTATGTAATAGATGGCCACAAGGTGACCCAAACTTTCTGCATTGTAAAGACCATTTCCAGCTCCCGTGTGCTCCCAAAGGCTTGGTTAGGACTGGCACTTTCAGGGCTCTTCCCCTACACAGGACAAGGATGAGGCAAAGCAACCACCCACTGCATGCCAGAGAAGGTTTGGATTTATCTGGGCATTTGTGAGTTGTTTATAACCTGAATGTCCTCAGTGCAAAGGAGCTTCCCCCTGGTCTCTGCCCTGGCTCCAGCCCTCTGGCTCCTGTGTTTTTTGGGGATGCTGAGGAAGCCCGTCTCATTTTCAGCTTGCACAGGTAAAACCTGGCTCCTCACTGATCCCTTTGTTGGAGGAACAGAATTTAGCTCTGCAAAGCAGCAGTCTGCTTAGCTGCAGAGTTCAACACAAACAGAAAGAGGGCCCCAGTCCAGAGGAGAATATTTTGCAGATGGAGCTAAAATTAGGATCTGGCCCTGGGAGTGCTTTAACAGACATCTGGATATGATGCACAGCAGCAATGCGTCTGTGGATCAGCAGCATAATTGCAGTAAATAATTCAAGAAACAGCAAATGATGCTAAAAGTGAACCCTGCAGCTTTGCTGAACAGTCGATCATGCCTCTGCCTGCCAGGGTGGGCAGCACAGCGGGGCTGACAAATGGATGGCCTTCACCACCCCAGCTCTGGTCTGTAACTGTGCTGGGATTGCACTTTTCAGGTCCCAGCTGTGATCTCGGTCTCCCTGAAAACCCCTTGTTTTTTTTTTTCCAAGCTGAGGAACATACAGAAGTACAGAGTTGCTCCTGCATCACTTCTACTTCTGCCCCTTCCTGATCACAGTATCACAGAATCATTAAGGTTGGAAAAGACTTCTAAATCACCAAGTCCAACCCAGCCCATCCCCATTGTGCCCACTAACCACATCCCTCGATGCCACATCTCCACTTCTCTTGAATACCTCCTGGGTCAGTGACTCCCCCACCTCCCTGGGCAGCCTCTGCCTGCGCCTCACCACTCTTCCAGAGAAGAAATTCTTCCTAACACCCAACATGAACCTCCCCTGGTGCAACTTGAATCAATTATCTATTATTCTATCACTGTTATCTGGGAGAAGAGGGTGCTGCACTGGGACCCAACAAAGTTCAAGTTTTAGCCCTACCGAGTTGTGCGATCTTGGCAGATCCCCCTCACCCTTCCCTTTAGATAAAGTGTGTCTCATTTATATCAATTATGAAGTGCCCGTGGCTGGAGCTCCAGGTATAAGGTGACAAAAGTGACAGCAGTGGTAATTACCCTGAGAAGGAGGTTGGGAGTAAAAGGGCTTCACTGCTTTATAGAACTGAATTGTCTGGGATTAAGAAGTGAATTTATGTAGTGTATTAAGCATTGTCCTTACTTCTCTTCTGCATGAAATGGGTGGATGTTTTGAACAGCCAACTTCCAGATCCTGGGGAGATGCTGGATAGGAATTTCCCATACATCCATTACTCTTTTCTCAGGCAATCAAGACCTTGGCCAGGAAAATATGCAATAACTCACAGATACAGGGTATAAATGCAAAGGGAGTGGAGAGCAGAATTTCTCTCTCTCAGAGAGAATCTCTCAGAGATGACACTCTGCTATACATCACAGACTGGCACTTCAGCATGAGAAGCCACTGAGCAGGTAGAGAAAGGCAGCTTTGCTGCTGGTTACAAAATAAGTCCAAACAGAAGGCTGCAGGGAAGAGACTCCTTCCTCGGGGAATGCAAGACCTTCAGTCATGCAAATGGCTCCTACTTGCTTGGAATTCAAACAAGCCAAAAGTTCTTTATTTTATTAGTTTAAATGAGGTCTTGGAGACCCTCTTCCATTTCCTACAGAGCACAGCATACCGTGAGCTGAATGCACCACCTCAGGCTCTATCCTTTTTTAACAATTATCAGATTAACATAAAATCATTTGTCCCACTTCTGCACTGCAATCTCAGTCTCATAAAAGTCTGTAACTGTGGTTGTTCCTTAGAGCATTCAAAATTCTGACTCATTTGAATTACACTTTTGCAGATTCCAGATACTTAAGATGGGCAAAACCAAATCTTCTCCCTCTTCTCCCTACCGTCCTCACAGTGCAGAAGATTAAAAATCTGTATGCAAAATGCAGTGGGTGAGGCACAATCGTAGTGAAGCATAATTATATCCAGGATAATGAAGATATGCAAAGCATTCCTCCTTGATCTGGTGCCTACCTTTTGTGAAGCTCTGAGTCATGCTGGTCTCACTTTCTTCAGTGCTTTTAAAATTATTATTATTATTATTATTATTGGTTGGGTTTTACTTTGCATCCCTTGTTATCGCGTGGCACGTCATCAGCTGATCTGCTCTGGGCAATGACCAACTTCACAAAGAAGGAAAGCAAGGTGGTCTTGGATCTCTAGTTGAATTTGTTATGATTTGCTCCTGTAAACATCGTATTTGTCTTGTAATAGGATGTAACTTCATCCTCAAGCCATTTACAGACAGATCAGACAATGTTTTCTTAGAAAAAAACCCTACAGCACATATATGTGACACCTCTGATATAGTTACTACTGGGCATAACCTTTCTCCTCAAACAGTGCTCATTCCAACAACTGTGATCTTCTCCTGAAGCCCTACCCTTGTTATGACACTTCCTCCAAGAACACGCAGAGGAAATGCAGTGGCAATTTCAGCAAACGAATCACAGAGGAGCAGCGGACAGAAATATTACTGATCAATGGCAAAAAAGATTAAAGGTAGTACCATCTTTATGGCACTCTGCCGAGCAATGAGTGAAGAAGATCAAAGGGATTATCAAGTGCAAAGAGAGAGCTTGTGGCTATTAAGCTGCTAAAAAAAAAAAGTCCTGTGGGAAATAGGAACAAAACTCTTAGCAAAAGATAAGAATTGGATTTTCTTGTTTCACAAAAGTGAAGATGTTGGAGGGATAGGTATCAGGAACCACACAGCCTTCTAACAATGATGTGAGGGCAGGGAGCTGGCCCTTAAGGAGCAAAGAGAAAGAGATGTGAATCACAGAGGATATGTCAAGGAGAACGGGTGGAAGAACTGCAGGCATCACGATGGGAAGGTCTCAGTGAGGAGCACAGTTCAGGCATGGCAGAGGAGAAGGAGTGCAGCTGAGATGCAGACAGATTTTAGTGCTTAAATTGTATTTTGCACAGTTAGATCTGACCTGACTAAGAAAGGCCATAACAGCCTCTATGTATGTTTAAGGTCTTTTTGCTGAAGAGGATTTAACAGGTTTAAAGTTCAATGTATTTTAAATGTTTTTGTGGAAGAATAAAGGGTGAGCTGGATTAGGAATCTTCTTACACTCTTTTACAGCATTTATAATTAACTCTGTCTTTTTTTTTTTTTTTTTTTGCTGCTCCTACTTTAATCTCCTAATTAATAAATGGCTCAATAAATCACAAGATCTTTTGTCCACGGAGAAACCTACACTTACTGTCAAAAATATTGCACTCTAAAACTGGTAGTAGACTATCGGCCTCTTATATCATCCTGCTCTGACTTTTTTTTTAAATTTATACTTAATTTGAAAATGTATTGGATATAGTGCCATTTAAAACCTTCATGTAAATTCTCCTTGGCACTAAAGAGCTTTGGCTGGGATGGTTTGACATCTCCAGCAGCAGCACAGTACCTATGGCAGATCCCATTCCTGATGGGTCCATGACTGGGAGGCCCTGGGAGGACATTCCCACAGCACATGGCTATGTGGGCACTGTTGGGCTGCATTCACAGCAGAAATCCAAGAAGAAATCCTTTGGAAAATACAAGCCTTGCAGTAGGGCTTTGCTACACCCCATTGGATAGAGTTGGCCTTTTGATGCACTATCATCAACAAAACATTTAGAAGGACATTCCTAGACAATGTGTTTCTGGCCATCATCTCCCTAGTGCAGTGTGTTTCTGCAGGAAAAGCCTGCTCCTATGGAACAATGGCAGGGGTGCAGGAGACTGGACTCTGCCCTCATGCCATCTCATCTGTCACCTCATTCCCCTTGGCTTTTCATCTCTTACTCAGGTGCACAGAAAGCTCTTTCAGGCCTGGACCACCTCTTGCTCTGCACTTGCAAACCTCAGTTTACTGTAACACAAAATAAAGGAGCAATGGTATTTCCCATGGAGCAGCAGAGGCTGACAGTGACCTGGGCTTTGGCATTCATTAGGTGGACTTGAAGCAGCACTTTCCTCCTGTCACCACCTCCAGTCTGTTTCCTTCCTCCCTAGCAACATTATAATAAATATTTACCATTCTGTGTTCCCTGGACTTGACACATAAACACCTCTCACTGTTCTGTCCAGAGGGAATTGAAGATTCTTATCTTCATTTTCTGAGTGTGGATGTGAAAGCAAAGACAGGTAGGGCAAGACTTTGCTGCTAAAAGCATGCATCCTGCATTAATCTTGGCAATGTCTGTGACTTGGCAGCCCAGTGGCATATCAGGACATGTAAAGCAGCCCAGCATTTAGTGGTCAACATGAGGGCCAACCTGCTTGCAACCCTTACTCCTGCATTTCTGCACAGGGAACCACAGCACAGGGCAAAGCTCAGTGGTTTGCCTCTGACAAACCAATAACTGCTATCAGACCATGAGGATGATGGGGAAGAACAGCTCCTTGGAGATGTGCTACAGCACATCTGGAGGGCTCTCAGCATCACCTGGTGCTGGCTGCTGCTGGAGCAGGTAATGGGCGGGATGGACCTCACAGCTGTCCCCATGTGGTGTTTTCTTACATTTTACCATCCATAAAAAGAGAAATCTTTAGTATGAATGGTGTAGACTGGGTTCTCTATCACAGCTGCGTCTGAAAGCTGCAGCTGCTGCTGTTGGCTGTTCCTCCTGGGGAAGGCTGTTACAGTGCCCACGGAGATGGGAGGGTGTGCAAGGCAAGACAGAAAACCCGTTTTTGTTGTGCAAAATAAAATGCCTCTCAGAAAAGTTGCTGTGTTGAGAAAATGTTAGCACTGCATTTAAGACAGCCCCTAAATGTCAAGGGAGCATCAATCATCCCCTTTATTTACACTAGTAAAAGACACAGCCTCCTATATGAGTGCTGATAAAAAAACACAAGATGTGCAACTACTTTTGTGTGAATTCTTACTTATACCAGAAATATTTCAACTGAAGCTCATCAACTGAATATAAACACTGTTGTAGCTGCACACACAGGCGTGAAAAGGAAAGAATTCCTATTATCAAATAATCCGCAGTTCTGAAGACTACACTTCCTTGCACCAGCACATTTCTAACCATTTCTAGTGACTGATGTGTGCAATAGTTTTGGGAAGTGGGTGAGTTCCTAATGGAGAATGTAAGGTATTCATCAGATATCAGGTAAAAGAACATTAATTTATCTTTCAAAGCATATCAGGACACAAATAAGGAAATGAAATCATTAGCATGCACGCATTGCCTCTGCTGGATCAAGTCAGCTGAGCTCAGTTGTGCCTCCTAATGCTTGCACTGCAAATCACTGCTTGATAGTCCTAACATTTAATTAATAATAATAATAATGGTAATAATATTTGCTGATGGGAAAAGGCAGGATGTGATTCACTGTGAGCAGAATTCTTGGGTTTTCTATCTAGCTTGCACACAGGATCACAGCACTTCTACAAATTAAGCCCTTAACTCCTTTTGCCAACCACAGCCAGCAGTAAAACAGGTAAACCAACAGCAAGATCTGCCTAAAAACAGCTCAGGGAGCCTTAACACATCATTACTGCACAAAGCAGGAAAGCAGTGGAATACAGAGGAATAAAGACAGGGAATAAACTCTTGCTCAGTATATACAGGAGATGAATAAACTGTTCTACCCCAAATAAAAGCGAGGACACTTGCTATTATCTGCAAAGCTCCATCCTGGGCTCCAGCCCCTTCTGTTGGGAACCCTACAGGGAGAACCTTCCCTTGGCCCCTTATCCCCTGTGGACAGTGATAAATTACTGCTCCGAGTGATAAATTCTGCTCTGGGGTCTCCAAACACAGGGAGAGCTCTTCTTTCAGGCATCGTCCTGATGCAGGAGTAGCGCAAGCATCACCAGAAGATGAAACAATACTTCAGTGCCGTTTGATCTGGATATTGACATGCGGGAAGCCGTGTCCCATGTCAGAAACGCCGCCGTTGGAAGGGCTGGGTGGTAATTACCTGAAGGTGCTTTAAAGTGAAGTTTCCTGCTGAGATTAAGCAAAGGAATGCAACATTATATGCATATTTTGATTCAGAGAAGAATAATCAGGAGACGTGAGGAAGTGAAGGAGTGCGATCCCAGTCCACCGAGCCTCAGCACGCAGAGTGTGACTTTTCAAAGAAGTTACTTCAAAGGTAAAATTCTGGAGAACAGAAGGCAGAGGCATCAGTGTGAATCAGACAATATCGAGGAACCAAGCTTTAACAGCTAATTAATCAAGAGCATTCCTTGCAGTATTTCCGGCACTGCACTCACAAGGACGCAGGGCATTCAGCTTCGCAGCGGAGGATGGAGGCAGCTCCATGGCTGGATGCCCCCACGCCTCTCCTCAGTCCAGCAGCCGCTCTACACCCCATTAAGAGCCCAGCTCCCTGCGGGGAACACATCAGCACCGAGCAGCCCTCGTGCTTTGCATCACTTGCAATCTCGAATATTCTCACGGAACACTGAAACTTTTTAAGGAGGCTTTGGGATTTTCCTGATCAAAATATGACATTCAGAGAGGGTCAAATCAAGGAGATTGCTCCTGATCAGGGCAGACTGCGAGCCAGGTGAAAGCACGGTTCAGTGCTGGTTTATTGAGGATTTGTCATAAATTGAGGAACACTCAGATGGTGCCCAATAAATATGAGTTTTAATCAAAATTTGATTGCAGAGGATATAAACCAGCACAAATGTCAGAGCACAGTTGCTCCACCAAAAGATCAGGACGAGCAAACTGAAGCCATGGCCCAGAATGACCCCTCTCCTGAGCAGAGCTCTCCAGTTCCAGCCTGGAAACTGCAGGGCAGGATGGACAACAGCCCGAGAGAGAGCAGCCTCCTGGGGCTGGGGATGGAGCGGCAATAAAAGTGTATTCTGATGTGATCCAAAGGCACAGCCCAAGTTATCACAACATCAACTTGCCATTAGGGCTTGCAGGAATCAAAGAAGAAGATTTTGATTTCTAAAAGGAGAGTCAAAGGAAGACACAAGTGGGAAAAAAAATATATTCAATCCTCTTAAAGCCTGACCTAAAAAACCTTGCAGTGTAAAATGTGCACTGAAATATTTATGTCAGGTTTCTATGGCTGAACACGTGTGTGTGTATACGACACATGGCCTATGTTTCCACAGGCTGAAGCTAATTTGCTGATATTCAACTTTGAAACAATGCTGCTCTTGCACCAAAATGGATCTTCTGGGTGCTCCTGGTCTGGAGGTGACTCATCTCCCCCAGCACGTCAAAGCAGAGAATCAGTCATAGAATCATAGAATCATTAAGGTTAGAAAGACCAGTAAGACCATCAAGTCCAACCATGAACTCATGCGTACGTAGGTAATGCAGAAAGGATGGAGCTAGTGGCTGGAACTTTCAAAAAGGCAAGAAAGTTTCTTCCCTTTGTATCAGCAGCAAGAAGACAGCCCCCTGTGCAGAGACAGCCAAGGGATGAGGGAAACTGAGGGAAATAAGGGATGAATTCAGATCTCATCCATGGCATGATGGTAGGGAAAAGGCTGGGGATGAGTCGCTTCACATTTTAAGAGCGTAACAGAGCTGAGTCTATAAGGGTGTGCCTGCTGGTTTCTAAGGAACCGGCTGCTATTTATGCAGTCTGTTTACACATCCTCTTGGCTCTTTATGCAGAGGTAACACTTTATAATGCGAGCTCCCTCTCTCTTTTCCCTCATATTCACACAGACATCCACTACGAGCAGAGAAGGCAAAGATCTCTGAAAGAATCCCACATAGGTATGTCTCAAAGAAAGATATTTCAGGTTGTCAGTGCGAAATTGTCATAAAATGTACAGAATTATTATTGTCTGTGCATTTCTCTCTCCTAAGAGGATTGTGTTAATTAAACAAGAAGAGATTATCAAACTTTGTCTACAGCTGATAAAATCCAACTACAAATTAAAATGCATGTTAAAGCTAATCCATCACAAACTGAAAAATTAAGCTAGCTCATTTGTAATGTTTTTAACATCCTTTGTCCTTCAGACAGTGCCCGAATCCTGGAATCTGGTTTACTATTTTGCATTTTAGTAGATGTAGAATTGAATATCCAATGCAGTTTCTAAAAGCTCGTCCTCTTTGCACGTTTAAGACTATGTCAGTAATTTACATTATGTTTTACAAATGGAATTGTAAAAGAGAGGGGAAAATGTAAGCAAGCTGGGTTAAAATAAACACTTGCCTCCTTCCAGTGCCAATGAGTTTTGAAAAGTTTCCTCTCGTTATTACATACCTCTCCATGATTCACTGCAGCAGAAAGCCAAAATGCCACCAAAGAAAGGCCTTTTCCTTTGTTATTGTTGGAACAAGCAGGAACACGGAGTTCTAGAAATTCAGAGGGAGATCCGATGGTTCCCAGCCCTGCTTGCACGTATGAGCATGAGTCATTCCAGCCGCGATTAGCCACATCAAAATGAGGAGGGAGCTGGTCCAAAGTGGCACACCCCAACCAAGGCCCTGCTAAAGGAGGACTTGAAACTCAGGGGTGCTAAACTAAAGCACTGCATCTTCAGAAATTCCTCTGATGCTAATAACTAAAGAGCGCTTTCTTCTGGCACAAGGCCACCGCAGTCAGAAATGGTGTTGGGTCTGAGGGTGACAATAGCTAAAGGGCAACGAAACTGATCTGAAAAGATAACAGAGAGGCTGTGCAATCTGGAAGAAAAATCACAGCTCTCAGCTGCAGGACGCCAGGTCTCTTCCTCGGTCTGCTGCTCACTCATGTGGTAACCCTCAGACAATCACAGCCCCTTTTTCCTGCAGGTCCTTTTTCTATTCTCATTACTTGACATTTTGAACCCCTCTTGAACAGGGTCTTTGCTTCACTACAGTTTGGTGATGTTGAATGTTAATCTTGGTAGTGACCTTTAGGGCTTATGATGATTCAAATAATAATAAAGTGAGGGGGAAAAAAAAGTACATGGTGCCTTTCAATGTAACAGTCTCATACCTTTTAAAGCAACTGTTTAAAGGACTTGCTCATTGCTGAGGTATTTATTGCTTTAGTCTCTGTTTTTGAAGGATATCACAATTCTGCTGAGTCACAATTACCAAAAGCACAGCTTTCTCCTCCTAAATTGAGAACACAAAAAGCAGACACCTTAGAAAATCCAAGTCTGGCAGAAAGAAGGGAACATGGGTATAGCGTATTTGCCCATAAGTCACAATCTTCATTCACCACATAACAGTCAAGCACTGCTTTTGTTCTTTCCCCCTCCTCTCCTGGCCTGAGTACGTTCTGTGGTCACATCCTCCCCCAGCAGGCTCCAAGCTGCAGATGTGAGGTTTGGAGGTGCCTTCACTCTGCACCTTTGTTGCTGCAGTCCCTTCACCTCTGCCTTCACCTCCGGACCTGGGACACTCCTGCAAGCTTCAGAAGCACCCACTAACCCACGCATCTAACAAACCAAGGCAGGTTTGTTCCAAGAGCTTGGGCCAGGTTTAAGCTCTGTTTACACAGGAACCTTTTTAGACCATCTCTGTTCATCCTACATCGGGGGGAGCTGTGCCATTGGCTGTACACAGGGAGCCAACTTCTCCCACTATGGCCATGTGTTGACCCAGCATAACCAAGGCAAGGCTGGCTGATGTCTTGTCTCAAAAACTCACAGCTTGAGTTCAGCTGATTTGTTAAGACCTGCTCTATGTCCCTCCAGGCAAAAATTAAGCTCCTGTTGAATGTGGAGAAGAATAGATGCACGCCTCTGGCTTTGCTCCAGCTTAAAGCGAGTTAATTCCTCATAGTTCTAAGAATCAGAATAGCAAATTCTACACACCACTGCAATCGCTTTGACCTTGCATTATGATTTGTGCTGGAGTAAGGTCCATTTAGAGTACAAAGCACAAGGGTAGTATTTATTTAACTGATTATGCTGCATTCTTGTCTTATGAATCACCCTCCACAGATGGTACTTATGCTATGTCCTACTTTCTCATTTGACAAACGACTGCTCTAAGACTCTCATATATTGGCTCTAGCACGAATGTAACTGCATTGAATGCAACAGATTTATTTTTTATTTATATTGGTGTCAACAAAGTTGGACACAGAGCCTGTAAAAGTAAAAAAGTGCCCCAAATATCAGTAGAATTCAATATGGCACATTCATTATTTATAAAATGATTGTTTCTGTTGCAGAATATTATTGATATTGTTATTTTGTGAGTTTTCCACATGTACAACTGGTACATACAACTGTACATAGTCAATACTGCTCGAGATTAATAAGACTGGTAGAATGCTTTTCAATCAATATATTCTCTCCAAAGAATATGCAACAGTGCGTATGGGAGAATTGATTCTGTTTTCACAGAGGTGTAAATAAGAAACAATTCTTATGAGTGGAAGGAATTGTAAACGCAGGAAACAAGAAGGCCATATGTGATGTAAAGATTAACATATATTTTAAATGCAACTTTGTAGCACTTTGGAGACCATTTCTGGATTGTAGTAATTATATATTCAATAAAAAGCAGCTTTCAGATATAGAACCATGAATTGCTTCTAGTGAAAAAGGAAAAAAGAAAGATTTCTTTTATCCAGAAACGGGTTTGTCAGCTTACTCTTGCAAACCCTTCCTCTCTCAGGGAGAGCCAGTTTACATGAATAGCACCACCAGGAGCAGAATCCAGTGAGAACTGGCTGTGCAAAGACTATATGTTCCCATCCCATGGAACAAAAGAGGCTTTAAAACTCATATGTGTCATGTGAATTTAAGGATGTCATCGATCCTTCCAGCCACACAGTTTTGGGCAGCTGTTGCAAGGTAATAAGTTGGGGTTTAGACAACTTTGAAGAAGAAGACTGTTAAGTGAAATGGAAGTATATTGCACTCCTTCAGTGGAGGAGGTGCCATCTCTAAATGGGCTGCTGGATACCTGTCCTGGACACTGAAGGGAATCGACAACCTGGTGGCACTTTATCCCAGGTATTTGTGGCATCCTGGCCAAGCTACAATTTGAATAATTGCATCCTTCCCACCTCTGCTGTTGTTATATTTTCAATCAGATTTAATATTCTTCATATCCTGTCCAAAACAACTCTGTGCTATAAAAATAGCTATATAGTATTTTTTTTTTCTTTTTAACACAAGTGGCTGTTTTTCAGCTGCAGCCTAGGGCTTCTTGCAGATGTAAAAAATATACGAGTAGGGCCTCATAGCTATATTCTCTTTTCACATCACCCGTAACACCCAATCTTCATGCATTAACTCAGGACATCATTAGCTTTTCCTATTGCGTGCCCAGAAACAGAATAACTCAGGGCCTTCTTGCTTGGCACCTTGTGAATGCATGATGACAGTCCTAGCTGGGAAGTATTTGCACCCTGACTGCCCCGCACAGTCCGTGTACAACCAATGCCCAACAGTAGCAGAGACTCTTGGCCAACGCCATCCACAGCTCCCCATCATGAGGCAGCCTGCAGACCTCCCTGCTGCTCAAGTTCCTGTAATAGAGACTAAGTGGGGATCTTTTCATGTAATTTTCCCTTTGACTGGTTAATATCTTCATAAGTTGAATCTGAGTGCAAACATATTTTGCCTTTTCATGATGTTTAGAATCATAAAATTGTTTGAGTTGGAAGGGACACCTAAATGTCATCCAGTCCAACTCCCTGCAGTGAACAGGGATACCTACAGCTCCATCAGGGGCTCAGAGCACCTTCCAGTCTAACTATGACTGTCTCCAGGGATGGGGCATCTACCACCTCTCTGGGCAGTCTGTGCCAGTGCCTCACTTCCTTTATTGTAAAAACCTTTTTCCTTATATCCAAAGTTTAGTTCATCTTTCTCAAACAAGTCACTGAAGCAGCCCTTTTTTTTGTTAATAATTATGTATTTTTAAAGTACATTTTATTTGAAATGATGCAGAGCAGCTGCTATAATAGCATGGCTGTTTAAAGCTGGATTGCTCTGCGTCTTTTCTTGGTGCTTGCCTGGAATGAGCTCCTTCGTCAGGGGTTAAGGCTGCAGTGAATTTAGCAAGGAACTGAAAACCTTGGGAGTCCCTCCAGAGACAGGATGCCATCTAGAATTTGGATTCCTGTCACTGTGAGCCTGCCTGCTGGGATGGAGACTGAGTCCCTGCCCAGAGCGTCTTCCAGCAAAGGGAGACAAGCATCACAGCAGAAGCAAAAAGCCCCAGGACTCCCAGTGATCACACAATACATAGCTCTGCTTTGTCTCCTTTCCCTTCCCTCGTTTTTTTTCCCTTCAAGGATGGGTCAGAGCAGATGAGCTTCCCAGCAGCAGTGTGAGCTGAGAAAGGATTTTGAAGGAGGGGAGGATGGCAAGCTCGCAGGGAGAGCAACTCCCAGCCTAGGGTGTAGAGAGGGGCATGGGAAAACTTGGGCTGTTGCAAGAGCAGATGAAGGAGAGTAATAGAAAATTCTTGTGAGCAGACCCTGTAGTCTGGAGAACGCTCTAGAAGCACTCAGAATGAGCTTTGTCTGACTTGGGACAACACAAGTAACTCATACTAAGAGTGCTACGCAATTAAGATTAAGCTTCTGGCTCCACCAGAAACATATTTACCATATGCATCAGACATCAGTATGGAATATGATACAGCAATAAAGTATAAGGCTCACTTTTAGGATGGAAAGTATTATTATTTCCACCAAAATATAATAATAATCACCTGGTTGAATTCAAATACATGACAGTATCTTCTTGAGTGGTGACCTTCAAAAACAAAGGAAAAATGTGATGGGCATTCAGGATTAAGAATCTAACCAGTTCCAATTAGCAAATGGGAGAGCATAGCTCATGTAAGCCACAGCTCCAGAAGAGGAGCAGTGGTAACTTGGGGGAAAGACATTTCCTGCTTGAGGACCTGACCCTAGAAACTGTCATGAGATTATTTCTTGATGCATTTCACAAGCCTACAGAAAAGGTTGATGCATACAGAGAGACAAAATTCCCTCTCTAAAGACTGCTGGCTGCAGCACAGTCCTAACACTGCTGTAACCATGCTGCAAAGACTGGTATTCAAATAAATTGTCAGCTCCTTTCTGCAGCCACTATTACCCTTTCTGTGCATGAAAAGTTAATGGATGTTTCATTTCATCTGCTGCTTGTGGAAGTGAAGTGATCTTGAATGTGCCATACTCACAGCTTGAGGAGTAATGGTAAAATACAACTTGCATGCTTAAAGTTGGTCTATATTTGAATTTTTGCTAGCCCAGCTCTGCCACTTAAGAGCATGAAGGAAAAAAAAATCACACCTTCTAGCTAACGTAACAGTGATGTATGAAAGTCCTCACATATATTTTGCCAAAACCTCTTGAAAGTCTGGTTTAATTTATCAGCAAAGAACTTTATTTTCGATGGAATCTATTTCTTGCTACAGAAGATTGACGTTGGAACTCTGTCAACATGACTATGAAGACAACCTTAAGTAGTCAGCAGCTCTACAGCAGCACTGCAGAAACCTATGAGCCATGCTCCCAGCTTTGCTGTCTCCTTGCCAGTCCTTTCCCCAAATCTTAATTTGCCTTCCACAGATGCATCTCACTTTCTTTAATTTGTTTTGCAGAGCAGCCCCACGGCTTGAAGATGGGCTTGTTGTTAGATGAAGCTATACTGGGAGATGCAAGCTTAATGCATTCAAAACGCTACTGGGTGTTGTGTCCACAGGAACAAAGCAGAGCTTACCCAATAGGACTTGCTAATGAGATGTAAGTGGAAAGCCCAGCAGAGTGCTCCCTAAGCAAACTGCAAAAAATAGAAATCATGATGACATCTCTGCCTTTCCTCCAAACAAAAGAATTTGTCAGATTAAAAATACATATAGCTTTCATCTTTAAAAGGTGAATATGATTGACACAGAGCCAGTGGTGAAAAGAGCAGGGTTTGGTGAATGCCAGCGATTTGTGTGTGTGTAAAAATATATGTTGAATTTAAGTGTGTTGTGAGTGTCTGAAAGCGAGAGAAAGCAAAATAAACCAGTGTGGTTCTGAAAAGCTGAGGCTGGTTCTCGCCCGCTCTGGGGTAATTTCCAGCAGCAGAAGGCTCCTGAGAAGGGCACTCAGGGGCTCTTCCAGGCATTTGTGATATCTGCTTGGCAGCTGCCTCCCTTCAGAAAAAAGCATCTGTGACAGCAAAGGGGAAGGACATCTCCCAGGCAAGTAGAAGTCCCCTTTGCAGCACAGCTTAGAATGACAGCTGGGAGATTTTGAACTCGGTGTACTTGGTGAGAAACCAAAGCAAAGGAGATCAGGGCAGTGAGTTGCTTCTCAAGGAGATCTGCCCTTGTTTGTACAAAATGCTGCTGTCCAAGGCTGTGTGATCTGCCTTGGTCAGACCCAGCCACCAATGATGAATGCATGTTTGTAGGTGGATGGGTTAAAGTTATCCTCCTTTATGTCATTCATCTATTGCTGCTGTGATCAAAGGTGACATCATGGCTTGTGTATCTGGTGCGTCTTTGCAGCTCTACCACTGCCAATGTCCATCTGTTTCCACCCAGAGCAGGAGATTCACTTTTGGGCTGTTACAGTAGTGCATCAGTTGAGGTGCACCAGAAAGGGGGGCACATGCAGAAACAAGGCTGATGAAGGCAAGGAATGATCACAGAATCAGAATGACTTAGATTGGAGGGGACATCAAAGATCATCTAGTTCCAACCCCCGGCCGTGGGCTGGTTGCCACCCACTGGGTGATGCCCACCAAACAATGCCCACCTCTAGCTCACAAAACAAAAACCAGAAAGAAGTCTGTTCCTTTCCATAATTCCATTTAACTAAAGTTCAGTTGTCTAGAGGGGAAATCTCCTGCTCTTCTGTTCTCTGGTCCAATTATCTTAATAAACAAATCCTCTGGAGCAAATTCGTAAAAATAAATAGATAAAAAATACTCTTTGGTGAGTAGATGAAATGACAGTCAAAGTGAGGAAACAACAAGAGAGCCACAGAAGAGCAACGCAAACATTATCAGGGAGAAAACGATCAAACAAGGCTCCCAAGGGATTTTAAATGCCACGCTCCGCTTTGAATGCACATGTCTCACCAATAAAGCCCTATCACACTCCTTTCTCACAGCATGAGGAAGGCAAAGGTCTAGTTAAATCTCTGCTCAAATAGGAATTTTAAAGATAAAGACATACTCCCATTAAATATCCACGTAAAAACACGCAGATTTATGCACACACTGAATACTTTCCAGCCTTACTAGCATTCTCCTTTCTTTTTAGGATAACGAAACACTAATTGAAGGCTTGACTTATAACTAGACTTTGATGAATTTCGGTTCCCTCTCCACTGACAATGTGACCTCGAGTCAGACAAATCTGTCTCTGCAAACAGCTTCTGGAATTTTATATGTAAAAAATGTTGAGCTTATTTGAACCGCTGCCTTTCATAATGCATTTTATTTAAAGATGCTTTTAAGTTCTTGAGGAATTTTCTTTGCAGATAGGGAAAGAAACCTTTTTGAGCTGAAATGAATTTTCTTTTTTTTTTTTTACCTTTCTGCTTGCAAAAAACCACAAAGCCCACTGAAAACAAACAAAAAACAAAAATGCACAATGCAAACCAAATTATATGTATGTATGTTCGCTCGGGCTATTTAGGAATACGCAATTGCAAGAAAATCAATAATAAATGGTTGTTTTTATTTTATTAATGATGCCTGTCATTTCTAAGATCACATCTGAGCAAGACAGTAGGGACTTCTCCCTGCCAAGTTTCCTTCCTGCCCTTTCTCTCCAGCAATCGCTTGCCCTCTCCTGTATGTAAATAATGGGACCAGCTTTCCTGCTGCTCTGATGAATTAGCCCTCTGTCACACGTTGGGTAGTATCACATGCAGGACGGAACCAGTTAGGACATTAATTACAGATGTCAGATCTGTAATTATCAGTGGTGTTTGCCGGTGTACTGCAATGCACAGCATACAATTATCTCTGAGAAGAAGAAAATAAAGGCAAAACTAGAATTCTAGAACAGCCAACGTTCAATTAAAATTAAAATTTCCGCTTTAGCCAACTGTCCTAGTCCTGCTTCTCACATGAAGTGTCCTGGGGTGATGTCAGGAGCTCTTCCCAGTGCTTCCCTTCTTACTTCCTTCCGTTCATTTCTAAGCTAGGTCACTCTTTTCAGCTTGAGAAAAACCCCAAGGCCATGGCAATTTCCCTTGGCTCCTGATCTGCTGGGCTGTGGGAGCAAGCCAAGGAGGCTCATGCAGAATTTTTGGTGAGAAAATCTCCCCATTCCCTTCCCCCTGGCACTTCCTCATGGTGAGAACTGCAGAGCTGAAGACAGAGGGAGCCTTTGCTACAATGATTAATTCAGGTTTAGAGACTCCTTTTTTTCTCAGTGCTGTCACAGACAGTCCCGCAGGCCAGCATGCATCACACCAAACAGTGGGAGAGGCCAACAGAAGGGAAACCTCTGGCACTGTGTGCACAGCTCAGCACATCTTGGCCACCTTAAAGCAATGGGATGGCACAGAATGCTTCACAGCAATGAGCATTTAGAGCAGTGGCAAGGCAGAGAAATATTATAATCCCAGAGAAACCTTCAATCCTGATGAAGCTGCAATATATTTGCCAAGAAGTTTTGCACCAGAGTTGCTGAAGGTTCAGAAGTGTTGGACCAACGCTAAGGACTGTGCTAAGGATAATGCACAAGGAATCACAGAATCACAGAATCATTTGAGTTGGAAAGGACTCTTAAATGTCATTTGGTCCAACTCCCCTGCCATTAACAGGGACACCATTAACAGAGTGCCATCCAGCCTGACCTTGAGTGTGTCCAGGAACAGGGTTTCTACCACCTCTCCTCTCTCTTTGTTTGAAACCATTTCTCCTTGTCCTATCAAAACAAACCTTGCTAAAGAGCCTGTCCCCTTCTTCCTTAAAGCCCTCCTTAGGTACTGAAAGGCCACTCCTAATTCCACATGATTTTTAATCCATTAAGCACTCACATCATCTTTAAGTATACTTGAAAAATACACATTGCAAGAACATTTATGGCAAGCTGCTATGTCTATTTTAAAGCTAGACTAAGCGAGCAGAACAATTTTTTGCACAGTAAAATAAAATGCTTGGTCAATTGATAATCCATGGATGTGTCAAACGTAGCATTTATAAAGAAGACAAAATAAGAGCTTATATATAATTTTTTTTTTAATATTTTAAATGATACATACTAAAAATGAAACTGTGTTTTGAACAGCACCTCCCTTTGTACTTTTTTGAAGCTCAAGAATAACAAGAGCAACCAAAATCTAAAGAAATAGAAGAATTTGTTCTCATCTGAGTGAAAAACTATTTGCTGCAGAATTAGTTTTACTTAGTCTTTTGGTGGAAAATTTTTACACCCTGCCCATGTAGCATGTCCCTCCCCTCTCTGAGCTTTATTCTCCTTCCCATTTTTCAGGTGAACCTGTAATTCAAAACATGAAAAAAAAAAATCAATTATCCATTTTTTCCCCCACTTCTCTAACAAGGATCACTTATATGACAAAATACCTGCAAAGTGTAACTGTGAATTTTGTCGTGTACCACACACACTTGGTCGATTGAGTAACAACTACGTGCTCTTAAAAATCAATCTATATTTATCACGTTCTCTAACCATTCTGAACAAAAAATGGGACATTTTTATAATTTGTTATGATCCAGAATGTGTGTGTGCGTGTGTGCATGTGTGCCGGAAAACATTTTGACCACAAATGGAGCTGATTATCGATATAATTATGCTGCAATCACACCGGAGAAAAGTATCCAGTAAATCAAATCCAACTGTCCGCCCACTTGCAGTGAAGAGACTAAAACCTGTCAAATCAGGAAAGGAGGAACAGGTGGCCTCATTTGCAAAAAAAGGCTGTGCCTCGCACCATCGAGTGCCGTACATCAATACTCACAGTCATACACACATTTATTAAATACAGAATATCACTGCTTTGTGTGCAGCACATTAAATATGCTTCTGGTGCTCACAACGATATAAAATCTGACACGCGGGTCTCTTAATACGCCAAGCAAATAACCTGGGACTTCCTAAGTGCTGCCATAAGTTTTTGCCTTTTTAATTTTTTAAATTTGGGCTGACAGCAGCGGGCAGCCTGCTGCAATGGCCTGGTCTGTCAGTGCAGAGGAAGCTCCTCCAGTGGTGACACAGCCTCAAGTTGGGCTCAAGGGGACGTTCAAGTTGGATATTAGGAAAGAATTCTTCTCAAAAAGAGAAGTGGTCGGGCAAAGGGCATTGCCAAGGGAGGTGGTGGAATCACTGATTCTGGACCATGAACCATGATCATGGTTCATTCAAGAACCATGCAGATATGGTACTAAGGGACATGGTTTATGGGCAATTTTGGTGGTAGGTGGACAGTTGGACTAGATGAACTTAGAGTTCTTTTCCAACCTTAATGATTTTATTCTATTCCATTCTATCTTTTCTTCCACACCAGGGGAACAGCTCCATTCTTACATACTACCCTCCAGTTAGAGCTCACACATGCTGGGTCTCAAGAAAGCTTTGTTGTCTCTCCCTCCCTCCCAGGCAGCCTTCATCTTTTGCTGGACTTTGGAAATTTTGAATAAATGAGTTCCCTTCATCCTCTCTGATCTTCTGACATGGTGGGCATCAGATGGTATTGGTGAGTAGGGAGAAATATCAGACTACTTAGAGCAGGCTGTTAAGGACAGAAGTTAGAGGATGTATTTTTGTCCAGTTCTATGGTTGTTTTTATGGAAGGATCCAGATGGCACTGAGTGACCTAACCACAGTTCTTTATTTCCTTGAGGTCATAGTACAGCCAATCACCCAGGAGAGACTGAAAGAGCAGCCAGCATCACAAAGCAGAGGGCACTAATAAAAACTAAATCTCACGAAAGCTACTACCATCAGTTGCAGGTTGGATATTAGGAAAAATTCATTCTCTGAAAGAGTGGTGGGGTATTGGAGCAGGCTGTATAGGAAGGGGACTGTCCCTGGATATTTTCTAGCAAAGGGTAGATGTGCCACTGAAGGACATGGGTTAGTGTGCATGGTAGGGATGGGTTGGTGGTTGGACTTGATGGTCTTAGAGGTTTTTTCCAACCTTAATGATTCTGTGACTCTATGAATTCAGGCCTTATATCAGAAGGAGAAAGCAGATAGGGCACATGTCAATCAACCTATTTTGGCAAGAAACAAATAATCGGTGGTGGCAGGTGAAGGAAAACACTGTCATGAATTGAAATGCAGGGAGTCGCATTCACCTGCTCACACAAGACTGATCTCTAAGCAGTGGGTATTGTAATGACCAAACTATGAATCTTCAAACTCAAGGTTAATTCCCATTTTCAGTAATGGATGGGAAAAGCTGAAAATCCATCAAAACCACAAATAGGAATAAAATACCTCTGAAAGCAATGTCTCAAGAAAGTACTAGGTATTAAATTAAATGCACATGTGACAAATGCTGTGAGCTCTCAAGATTCAAGTATGCTCTCTTTCCAGGGTTACCCAGAGGAAAAGATGAAAATAGCTGAGATGCGTTAGAAGTGAGGTTACGGCAGCTGCCCCCTGACAGAAGCTTCTGAAAGACTGCAGTCACAGAGATGTCCCCTATTGCATGGTATCTGAAGGGGAAAAAGTTTAGGATTTAATAGTACAGAGCGTACAACACAGTCTAGGGTATATAGGAAGTGCAGATGTGAACCCATGTACTAAATAATAAGATGGAATTTTAAATGCTATTTAGAGTCACTAAGTCCCTATTTTCCTAGTGGTTGGTGATCTTGTCCTTGGATTTGTTTCACAAGATTAAAACAACTGTGTTCATGTCTGGGTACCCAGGTTGTAACCCCAGAGACCTATACAGACATGGCAAATCTGGTATGGCTGTACATTCCTTATGTCCAGGGCTGAAAGAACACTTTTCCTTCCAAGGTGGAAAACTCCAGGGGAAAATTCTCTATAAAAAGGTTTAAAAAGCTATTTGAAGGGGAAAGAAAATATTTGCCTTGACAATTATTTTTAATTGATTTGTGTGTTTTCAGTGGACACAAGCTGATTTGGGAGAGAGACAATTTGCAAAATATTCTTGGTTAGTAGCAACATGCACTTCATAGTTTAATCTGTAAACTGCTTCTCATAATATCCTGTAATGGCTTTCTCCTCTCACTAACATAGCAGGCAGTTGCCCACGTAAATCCCACATGAGATAGGTGACCCCTTTATGACACAGCACATACAGAAGATGAGAGGGATCCTGCTTCACTCATAAAATGATTCTCCCCTAATAGCCTACAATTTGTAGCTCTCATAAAAACACCTTAACCATATTTTGTAGGCAGCGGTGCAATTCTAAGCTTGAAGGTTGAAGAGCTGCACGCATCCATTCCTGCAGCTGGACTGCCAGCAGAAGTCGGTAACTCACAGCACACTACCACCAAATGGCTCTGAGAAATAAGAAGCGCGAGCACGAAGGCAGGGGCTTCCTGGATCCCGTAGAGTTATGTGCCACAAGCCTTTGCAGCACTGGGGGACGTCGATAAACTTTGCAGACAATACCCAGGAGCATCAGTAGGAGCATTTTCTTTCCGCAGTAGCCACTGAGATCTTTAGCACAGAATAAAACATTTTCAGCCAAATCAACAGCTTGCCACTTTCTTCTCCAAGGCAAGTCCTACTGATGACATCTTCCTTATCGTCAATAAAAGTGATGTACAGCAGACTGCGGAGTTATTCAACAAACAATTTCCAAAGATCACCTTTACTACAGCGTATAAAACAGATCTAGGACTCTCTTTCCAGCATGTCAGAATTTTATGAAGCATCAACTCTACACTTGCAGCTACCTGGTATGAAAAGAACGGCGCTTTGGGTAGATATACAGTGTTTCGCTTGTCTCAGCACATTCCCATGACCGTGTAAAAAGGTTGCCTTGATGCGCCTGGTGATTAAAAGCACCACGCAGGTGATGCAAGAGATGGAAAACCATTTGCAAAAAGCACCTTGAGCAGATATTTCTTCCTACCTTCCCATTCTGTCCAAACCTGAAGACCACCCTCCGCGTGAATGGCCTCACCAAGTAACAAGAATGCAGATAAGCTGTATTGCTGATGTACTTCTTCCTAATTAATGTTGTCGAAACTGCAAAGATGGCCTCAGGAATTGATTATGCAAATCCCCCAAACGGGAAGAAGTTTTTGCCAACAAAACTGAGCATTGCAGAATGATTATTTCTGCCATCAGTCAAAGTGCTTAAGAAGGTGGCTTGCCATGATCCCAGCAGCAGTGAGGGCAAGCTTGGAGCTAAGCACATGCTTATTGCTAAGCCCAGGCTGTTAAAGGCATTTCTGAATCAAGGACCGAATCTCTTCACAAGGACATAGTGTTTACTTCTAATTGTAGAGTTTCTCAGGAAGAGTGGAAAAAACATATCAGAAACCCATTTGTTATTCTGAAGAGGAAATATTTCTTCCGTCTTCATATTTTCACCCATTTTCACCTTTTCCTATCAGCACCTCCCCCCCCATAGCTGTTTTCAAATCCAGGGACATAATCATTATGCAGGAATGGGCCCTCGAGCAAAGATGAAATGAAAGCAAAATTACCAGCGTGGCACTGACCAAGCACGTTAAATCATACCCTACCTGGAACAAAAGCCTGCCTTTGGGTGATTTCTGTATCCTGCAATTTACATCTTCTTTGGAAACAGTAAATATGAGAAAGTTAATGCAAAGAAGTTACTGCTGAATTAAAAAGTAGGGTACCATAACAGTTATCTTCTGCATTTTAGAGTGCAGGTAGCAGGATATACTGCATGGAAAAAAAGGTAAATGGATTTGCATTTAAGTTTCATCACTGTTAAGGTCCCCAGTATCCAAGCATCCCTTTAAAAGAGCCCTTGTGGACAATAAACTCCTTTAGAAAATACAAGGCAAAGAAGCAGCATCTGATAAACAGACATAAAATTAGACTGCTGTAATGTTTCAGCTGCTTGCGTCTTTTGATGCAGGCAGCTGGCAGCAAGACGTTTGAAAAGACAGAACAACAAGTAACTTCTAATAGATAAATATATATTTTTTTCCAACACGTATGTATTTTAAACACATAACTGCAAGCGCACACGCACGTAGTAACAGGATAAATTCACAGGGCAAACAGAAGTGAGCAGTCACCAATGTAGACACTGAGCTACCATTAAACATTTAAAATAATTACAGGTTTTTAACCATGGAAACAAGAACTGCACAAGTATATTTTTGGTATCTTTTCCTTCCGAGCGAAAATTTGTCAGCCGTTTCTGCCTGAGCAAAGCCAGAATTTCACTGCTGGAAAATCAGGAGCTCTGTAAAAAATCCATTGGCATGAAGAGCCATGAGCTCCAGCCCCTTTCCTTGGCGAGAGCCAGGGGCTCCAACATCTTTCTGCTGGAGTTTTGTAGCAGCATCCCCAAATTAAACTCCCAGAAACATCTCCAGAAAATGATTTCTCAGTACACTATTCAACTCTGTATTTCTGTGTGGATTCATGGAAAAGCAGCCCTGTTTTAATTCCTTTATCCTCCAGCTGCCCCCTCCCTTTGTACCTTCTGTTTCTTATGCAGAAGTGTGCCTCCAGGTACAAGTCGCTCTGAAACTTCACTGGCTTCAAAGGGAAAAAATGGGATGCACGGCTCTGCACAATGAATTTCTCAGTAAGATACTCACACAGGAATCAAAGGATGTTCATTCTCCAGGAAAGCCAATTTCCCATTGTGAGTGTTTCACTCAGCAAACCAAACTGACCTGTCTTTATGCAATAGTGCTCAACCAGTGAGTCACTAAAGAATAAAGAAAACCTCCCAGAAATAAATTGGAAAAGAAATCATTAATTTATTTGATTTAAAAAACAGTATTCACTGTGAGAAGCCAAAAATCCATCATGATTTTTGCTTTCCTGAGGCTCCCCACAGCACCAGCACAGGGTTTGGGAGACTGGTCCATGTGATGGATGACACTTTGGACAGTACCTGTACTAAATAATTTTTTTTCCATCTGAAAAGATCAGTCTAGGATGAGCAGGCTTGAATTCAGAAGGACAGGGAGGCACAAACCAACATATGCTGCTGTCTCACTGATGGATAGGAGGGACTGCAGGCCTTTGAGGAGTGAGCCCTAACACCTTTCCGTTTCAGGGGGCGCTGTGAGCCTAGGAAGAACCTCAAAAGTTTTGAGAATGGTGATTACTGAATTAGCTGATCCTGGTTACTAGTGGCATAACATGATACTGAAATTGTTTTTCGAATTTCCTAGTTCTAAGACATGATGTGCCCTCAGCTGCCTTCAGCGGTAGGACAAGACTGGGCCATGAACCAAATACACACAAAATGTCTGCAAGAACCATAACGATGAAAAGCATATGATAAAATTATAACATTTCAGGCACACTGAAACAAGAAATGCTCTGCATAGCTTCTTAACTTATTCCATTTTTATTTGACTAGTGTTCCCCTTATAGCGCCTAGCATCTTACTGCTGTGTGCGAACACAAGCTCTGGTTCAAAAGAGTGAAATGCTTTGAGGCCTGTGCTGCCCCAGAGGATCACAGAATCATTAAGGTGGGAAAGAACACTAAGACCATGGAGTCCAACAACCAACCCATGCCTGTGGCTGCTCTAGATCATGTCAGTCAGTGCCATATGTCTCCTCTTCTTGAATACCTCCAGGGACAGTGACTCTCCCACTTCCCTGGGCAGCCTGTTCTAATGCCTGACCACTCCTTTTGAGAAGAAATTTCTCCTAATATCCAATGGCCATTAGTGCCTCTCTGGATTTTGATGAGGATCTAAGATGCCAGGTAGTTCCACAACAGGAGGGAAAACACTGCCCAGGAGGGGATTTGAGGACATTTCATGTAGACCTGGAAGTTAGTCAAGACGAGAGATGCTCTTCTGCACATTCTGAAAAGGCTCAGGACAGCACTGCGCTTCTCTGTATGTTCGTCTGGTGCTGTTGCAATTACTTCTTCTTTAGTCACATAGAATTACAAATCTTGGAAAAAAACACCAAGCCCAAACCCACCCCACCCCACCTGCCCACTGCCCACGTTCCTCAGTGCCACATCCCCACAGTTCTTGAACACCTCCATGACTCCCCCACCTCCCTGGGCAGCTGTGCCACTGCATCACATTATGCAAATACTGTGAGAGAGAAGGATGGAGAGGAAGCAGACAAGCTGTGGAGGAGAGGGTAATACTTTCAGATGGTTACAACTTTGCTCCCTGATTGAAATTCCTGGAATTCTCGGTTGTTTCTCATCAAAAGCCTTAAAAAGAAAGATTTTTCTTTTAATAAAAATAAATGAAGAAAAATTGATCTCTCATTTCCAAGAGATACAATGGAGATCACCTTGTAGTCTGGCAGCAGAATTGATATGATTTGCATTACCAAGGATGACTAAATGGAGTGTTAAATTATCTCAAGAAAAAAAAAAAGGAAGAGGGGAGAAGTAAATTGATATTCATGACATCAACAAGGTTAGAAAAGAAAAAAAAAAAAAAGATAGTGAGTCTTCACATGTATTCTTGTACTATACAAGCATTAATCTTACATTCCATGGGTGCTACACTACTCCAAAAGTCATCTTCTGCTTTTGCATGACACCACTAGGAAATTATTTGCAATTATATACACCAGTGCAATGCTGCAGCAATCAGTGTTGTCTATAACAGCATTAATTATTTCTGATGAATTCATTCTCTGGCTGCATTCTGAACACACAAAGAAAGTTTAGCAAGCTGGGAGCTTGGTTCTGGAATGCATATATTGCAATATAAAGTTTTTAGTGGGGAAAGTGTATGGGAGGAGACTTGGAGCTGCTTCTGGCAACGTGCACTGGAACCTCTCCAAAAATATCTGAGCAATATCTAAACAGTTTAATTATTGTAACAAGCTTCGATGTCAATTATTAGGCTCACAATAATTTAAGGCTCTTTTATTAAATCATTACTTAATGAAGTCTTTAGTCTTGCAGTCATGGGAATAAGGTTAAATCCTGCCAGTTTAGGAGTTTAGAGCTGTGTAGGAATGACTGATCTTTAATAGTTCAGATAAAACTGTTCAGAATTGCATTAATGTTAAAAGTTATTGTTTCTGCAGACTTGTATGGCCCAGGTGCAGTGGGGATTGCACCCAGAGCCAATAAAACTTCTCTTCCCAACATCACAAAGCAGTTTGCTTGGTATCTCCATGGTCCGAGCTCCCTTCTCTCCTGCTCTGTGAATTGTTTCTCCTTGGTCTCAATTTCCACATTTTCCTGTCAGTCTTCCATTTTGTTAGCTTTCCAGCAGTAGTATAACACTCACAGTGTTTGAGATTTTTCCTTATCCGTGTCAATACTGAGAAAAATAGGAAAGCACCTTAGGATTAGGAAAAATGTTAGTGCTTCCTTAGTAACACAGAAAAATGATCAATGTTGTTGAATGCCAGCCTGAAATCTCAGAACTCTCTAAGTAAATAACATTGTCTAATACTATTTATTCATTTCTGAAAAGAGAAATTGCAGACAAATAAACTGTAGATTTAAAATGTTTTGTTCATTTTTGGGTGGAATCAAAATCTTTGTAGTACTCGAAGGGGAAAGCACTGAATCCTTGACTCAGATTCCCTCTCCTTCATTCCCAAATTTGCTGCGTTTCCACTGAATTACAGCAATACATTCAATCTATTGCTCACCTCACTGCCAAAAAATGTATTTATAAGAGCTGATTGAAAAATGTTTTTTTTTTATAAACTCAGAATATCAGTGAAAAGATTTATTTCACCTCTTTATACTCCAATATCTTTATGTAGTTGTTTATTATACTTTATGTAGATGCTACCTTCAGATTTGCAGACACACATTTATGAATAAAATATTTCACAGACAAGATCATAGATTAGGGCTAACAAATGCAGTAGTTATTTTTTCATTTGTAGTAACACAGTGACCTTCTTTGCATTGCAAATTTCCCTGCATTTGGGTTGGGGTGAAGATATGAAATATGTAACATCAAATAATGATATATAATAAACTGAAAGTTATTTGAGGAACAAGGCATCTAAAATTCCCCTTGACTTGGATTTAACTATTTTCAATGTCTTAGTGTCATACTATCCTCACGTGGTTCTTAATGAAACCCAGGAAATTACCCTATGATGTCTTCAGATAACCTCTGCACGATGGGTTTGATGAAAGCAGTATCTGACACAGCTTTACACCATTTATCATGTGTCACCAAGAGCATCAGTTGCTGCAGAGCCTTTCCATACTGGAAACTGGGCATTAATGACAGCCAGTTCCAAGATGTTTTCAGCAGTGTGGCACGGTTTGCAGGGAGATGTAAAATGCCATATTTAACAATGAGCCTGTTAGCACACCCCCAAATGAAAGCTAACTTAAAACACCTACATTCAGATTTTCCTAAACAGCATTTCCAGCTGTACTGACAAATAACACCTAGTTATTTCCCACGAGGGGTGATGTCTCTTTAGAGGAAATCTGTCAGGGAGAGATCAGACCCAAATTCTCAAAGCCCTGGGGGACATCTTTGCACATTCCCACTCCCAAATGTCTTCACTTCACAAAAGAAACTGAGCCTCTGATGTCCTCTGTCCTTCTCACTAAAATAAAACAGCAATGATTCAGAAAGATGTGAGAAATGTGAAGTTACTCCTTTTTTTTTTTTGTCTTGATTCAACAAAAATACATTCTAATGCCTAATTTCTGTAGAATAATTGAGACTAGAGTCTGCTTAGGCACCATCATAATTTCCCATGCACTCTGTTCACTGAATTTTGAAACTCATCTCTTCTTTTTGAAGAATATTCCTCTGTTGACCTTCATCCTGGGAAAGGACTTCGGATTTCAACCTTTATTTCACCTAGTTGTCTTTTATTCCAAAGCCCTCTCCTCCCTCTTTAAACCTTCCTGAGCTGGATTTAATGCTGCAATTGGACTTGATGATCCTTATGGGTCCTTTTCAACAAGGGATATTCTATGTTTCTATGAACTGCTTTTAGATGGGCTCAGGCTTTTCTCTCCTATATGTACCCAAGGTTTTGGTGCTACCCACAGATGACTGATGCTTAGGCAATTATCCAGCCAAACATCCGTGCAGCCAACATCAAGTCAATTATTTTAATATTGTCTTTTAAATAAATTGCTCTAATCATTCTGGCTGCCTGTCTCTGAAGCCAAATTAACTTGTCAATGTGTTTTGTACTTTAAGGGTCAATTTTAGAAAGGTCTCTGCAATGGCCCTAATATACTTCCATTGAAATCAATGACAAAGCTCCTTGCTGGAAGCCGGCTTTGGCAACTTCAGAGTATAGATGAAAATTCCAGTCTCCCAGACAAAATGTCCTAAATATTTTAATGGTGGGCTCCTTTGTGGCACTGAAATATCACCTGCATGTGATGACTGAGACACTTGCATCTACAGAACTACTGTGGGCTGGCCTTCTGTGCTCCCATCGTGCATGGCAATATTGTACTTTCCATGACTGCCTGAGGTCACTGGTACTTTTTAAGTCCCCTTTCCCCCCTGACCCACTGGTTATTTACCTCTCAGATTACTTTATTTGTAATTTTTTCAACTACATATTAAGAGGACCTGAATTTTACCTTGTTGCCCAGTCTTCTCCTTCCCCTCTTTTTATTTACCATTTATTCTGTTTTTCACAGTGATACAACCCTTCATAATTTAGAAAAACCTTGCATTTAATCTCCTGTTTACTCTATCTTCCAGTTCATTAAATAGAATGAGGCTTAACAACAATCCCCAAAGTGCCCCTGATGAATATTTCTCTCCAAATTGATACACCACTGTTTGTCCTTCAGCCAGCACAGATTCCATGTGATCACGCTCAGAGTCAGCTTCCTTTGCTCATCTTTTCCAAGCAGGATTTTGAAAAGCTCTGGAGTCAGCCTGTTATAAAATGTAGATGGATTATAAGCAGTGCCTTTCCTCTAATGACCAGTTTTGTAATTTTAATAAAGAGGCAATCAAGCTAACAATGGTTTGGCAAACCTCCTCTCTGAGGGATCCAGATTTCAACCTTGGGTGCACAAGCCTTGAAGAAAATATCTACATAGAGAAGCAGAGAATTCATTTCAGCCACCTATTACCTTTTTTTATACATTTTGCTGCAGCAGATTTAGGATCCCCAAACTGAAATACAGTGCTATTTGCTTGAACTAAGAAAGGAGATCTTGTCAAATGGTAATTTTAATAAATTACTTAGAAGTCTAAATTAAATACAGGGTTACACAAACCAAAGGCAAGAACTGCCTTTATCTATAAAGGAAAAAAATTGGAATGCTTACCCCACTGTATTACTTATTATGGAAGGTTCTATTAAACTTTAGTGCTTGCAACAGAGACAGTAAATTCAGATTATGGACAGATGTGATGACAAAGTGGAAAAGCTGTTCCTGAGCAAATCCTCAGCTGTGCATGTTCCAAGTTTTGATTTCTTTTTTCCCTGAATTAACTCTGACTTTCTTAGCTTACTCTAGAAACATATCAAGCTAAACAAAATGGAGAGGTGCTCAGCACAGAAGAAACATCCACAGAGAACGTGATAGCAGAACATTAAAAAGTCACCTGGTATCTCAAGTGCCCTACAACGTAGTCGAGCAGAAAGATGGCAAACATAGAAATTCAGGCTCTGCTCTGATACTTGTAAAAGCTATCCTAAATACGAGAGCTTAGCTCTTTTACCCTTTATATGGGTTTCAAGGTACTTATAGATTTTATCATCTCAGTATTTCTTACGTTACTTCCTCAGGGACTAGAGGTGCAGGATTACTGGTTTCTGTTATCTACTCATTCAGAACATTATTACCTCATTTTTCCTCATATTTCCCCATTCTTCTTGAACCAAAATAACAGACAGTTGCAGGCACGTCAGCCTTTATGGGGCTTCTGCAGCAGCTGCCACCTTCATTTGCACACATTGTTCTGCATGCATCTGCTCAGCAGTATCCAGGAATGTCATCACCACCTCGCATTGCTTCTGATGGGAGAACATGAGATGGAAACTGCTGCCTGGGGCAGCCCCTTGCCTTTCATCGTGACCACCTCTATTGGAAGCAGCAGTAATTGCCTGTGCCCTGGCTCTGGAGCTGGGAGCAGCATCCTGTGGTTCTCCACCAGCTCTGGAAGATCTGTTTTTCTCTCAGCACTTGTAATGTGCAACTTCAGGATCGCCTCTCAGTTTTCTTGACAGAAACCTTCTTTGAGAGCCTTTCAAGATATTTGTCACCCAGCAGATGTCTGAGCTGGGAGATTCCTCTCCTAACCTCACAGTATCTCCTAGTTTCCAGTTTTTCCATAGCAGTTCTATGAATGTCTCCTCCTCACACTGCCATGAATACCAGAAAACCTATAGGGCTGCACTTCACAATGCAGCTAGCACCACTTAAATCCATGTGTTGAACAACCCAGAGGTAGCCCGCCTTCACCAAAGAGCTGGAATAGCCAGGAAGCACAGAGCAGAAATGCCACACTGATTAAAAATAAACAAGATCTTTTACCATTTTTCATTTTCCTTATATTTAATCCAAATGTGGCAATCATCAGTTAATTCATGTTTTTTCCTTACAAACACCTCCACCCCCTCACACGGAGAAAACACAAGTGATTTCTTTTATAGCATATTTTTCCTGAACTGACCATGACCTCACTGGGTGTATATTTCTCTCCACTTGACATTATCACAGAGTGAAAGAGTAGTTTTACCTTGCACGTAAGACTTAGAAAGAGTAAGTCATTGATCTTGGTTTTCATTTCTGCCACAGAGGGAACGCACAGGCATTTTTTCTTTCACAAATGTGGATTTGGGTACAAGCCAGCTGCACTTCCCCGGTAATATAAACCACCAGTTTGTGTGACTGGCAACTGATGCTCCTGCCTATGAAACAGGAAAGCAGTGACATTTGTCATGACATGCCTGTGACATTTTCCACAGCAAGGGGCAGATAATATCAAACTCTTGCTCATACATTCAACTTCCTGGGGAGAAACAGACTTCAAAAAATAAACCCAAGGAAAAATGGGCTGTTAGATACTTGTCCTAAACGTGGCAAGAAAAAGAAGTGTTTGTAAGTGCACCAAGCTGCAAGATGAGAGTTTATCTTTGAATTGCCCTTGTCAGCTCCTGTCTATGCAATTACATCCCACGCTCTGCTGGGGCAAGGCTTGGCCCCCAGGGTCCCAGTGGAGCAACAGGTTTGGGTCTGAGCCCTCCAGCAGACACCTCCGACAGAATCTCCGTGGTGCGAATGAGATGCTACGTCTGAAAGCTTTAATATGTCACCCATCTGCAGTGAAGAGAAGCACCAGCAAAAGCAAGGCTGAGCTCCTCACGCAGTATAAAGGACCGACAAAAAACACTTTCTGATTTTCCGTGGTTATGTTTCGGTCCATCTATTACCAAAATCCCAACAGCGAATCCCCCAACAACTGGAAGAGGCAGAGGTTTCACTACAACTCAGGACATACAAGAGGACACACAGTGTTCTGTAACAAACACTGTCAATGTTGACTTGTTTAACCAAGCACTGGCTGGGTTGCAGATTGGTCTCTGAGCTGCAGCTCCTGCTGAGGAGGGAAGTGAGCCAAAGTCTGGGGATGCCAATGGATGGCTCAGCATGCCTTGGGTTGGGTTCACCATGGCAGCAGGGTCTGTCTGCTTCTCTCTTGCTCATCCACATACTCGGTTTTCTTTCCTTTCCTAAAACACTGCACTTTAAAGCAATTATATAGTACCAATGAGCAACAGAAAAGTCTTTTATAGCTAAGGTTCCATTATTTTTATTAAATCCTCTACAGTCCATTTTCTAATAAAGTGCATCACACTCTGGGTTGTTTTAGTAAATTTGTATGCCGGGCAATTCTCGACAGTTGCAATCCGAAGCCATAATTCAGCCATATAAATGCATATTAAAATGTTAAATCCAGATTTTCTCAATATTTGCCCTAACTTTGTATGAGTTCAGGACATATTTTTTGTTCCATCATCATGATCTCCCCCACTTAGCACATCCAGTCTTTAGGCTGCAGCCCCATATATGTTCCCATGCATGCTGTTGTTCGCATGCTGACATCTACAGTGTACAACACTAAATATATGTAGCCTTTATGAGCTCTTTGCAGTGGAAAACAATTTTCTCTATATTTGGACAGTCTTGTATATGTGGCTGTTCATACCTATAATGAAATAATGTAAAAATGAGTAAATAAGAGCAATATTGCCACATAATCTGCATGTTTAGGACATACTCAAATATAGAACATATGTGCATTATTTGCAATTTCCAAAGTGGAGAGTCCAAGATTTACACAGGAATCTAAAACTACAGATAGCTGTTAAGAAAAGGGAGAAGCAGAAAACGGCCCAAGGCTGAACCTCAGTGACCTCCAATCTATCAATATAAGCATTAGAAAACCCAGTGCCAGACTTTCTGCAGAACAAGAACAACAAAATGCCACAGTAACAGGAAAATAATACAGCGCTAAAGCATGGTAAATCAGATTAAGCCTTCACCACTTGAATGTTTTGAATGAATGTGTTTTGCAGGTAGTTACTTTACTTAGCATTCCAAATTTAAGTTGGAGCGTGTTGCATATAAACACATCCATATTTCATGAACCTCTATGTAGCTCCATAGTATTATCATATAAGTGGTATAGATTCCTTTCCTGGCTGTAATGGAGGAGTGTTTTCATTTTAATGATCCTTAACATTATGCAGAGTACAAGAATTCACAAGATTGTCAGGACTTGTACCGGAGAGATTTCCTTCCTGTAATTTTTTTTCCTTACTGGATGTTCTGTGTGATTTTACCTTGATTTTTTTTCCCACAGGTCATATCCCACAGCCAAACTCTGATGCAGGCTGTGCCTCTCGAGGAATGTGAAATGCAGGTAGGTGGGATGTCATGGGGCAGCACTGGGCTTTGACTGACCTATGCCAGCAGCCTTCAGCCACGAGGTACCCCAGTCTGGTTGTCAAACATCTAAGTTCTCATTAAAAGGAACCTTGGCTGAATGTAAATGATGTTTTTGTATGGTAATATATTGCTTGGTTTGGGCTGTGCATACCGTGGCACAAGGTTCATTTCAGACATGAAAGAAAAAACAAAGATCCTTGCACTGAAGAATTTATAGCTTAGAAGAATGAGCCCTGGATTCTCTCCAAGGAAAAAAAAATTCCACAGTCCTGCGATGTATTTGCAAGAAATTTTTCAGGATATTCTATCCCCTAACAGTAACTTCTAGGAAACTCCCAAGCTCCCATTATGGACGAAGTCTTTCTAATGATAGTTCCTAGATGGGGCCCATATGGCTTTGTCAATAAGGAATAGCAGCAAATGTGCAGGTCTGACAGGCACCCAACCCACCCTGCATCTTCCTCCAGCTCTTCTAGCTTCCTCTGTGTGAGCAGAATGCGCAATGAACACCTCTATTCCCCTCACATGTGAGAAGGAGGAAGGTGCTGTTAGATCACATATATTTATGAGATCACCTGCCCTGGATCCTTGGAGGGGCTGAGCTCCTGATGTATGAGGGGAAGATGCACTGCAGCACCCATGGGCTCTGGATTGATGCTGGGTGCAGGGTTTTTTTTCTCTTCCCAGTAAAGGATAGAGCAGAGGGGGACTCCAAAACACATTACACATTGGCTCACACCAGTGGCTCAGTACAGATGCTGAAGCTGTTGCTAGCAGCAAAAAAAGAAACAAATCCCCAAAAAGCCTCTCCTTTGCTTCCAGACCCTCTAAATCAATGCAATATTTGGCCTTTGTGCTGCAGCCTCTTGGGGGCCAACCTGTCTGCATCCATGTTCCTGAAGCAATTTGCTTCATGCTGGGCATTTGTTTTGCTCAAAAGCAAAAAGCAGTTTTGCTCAGAGTCTTCATCATGCCACTATTTCACATGTGGCTTTGCCTGCAGTGGGGCTCACACGTCTCCTGGGAATCACCACTGCTGTGTGTCCCACTTCCACAGCCCAGATTCAGCACAGAGCATTGCTGTGTTAAATAGTAGCACCAGGGCTATTCTTTTTGGCCAAAATACCTATAGCACTGGATATAACCTGTACTGAAAATGAATCCAGCTCAGCGGAGCATGCATTATTAGCTAATGGGATATTACATCCCATCTATTTGCTTTTACCATCTTTTAAAATAACATGATTATGCCAAATGCATGGTTAGGGTGGGATTTACAGGGACGCTCAGCCTAATGCCTCCCTGCGAGCAAATTCCCTACCTGCAACATTTCTGTGCAAAGAGCACTGAAGGATTACTGAAGAAGACAAGTTGTTTAAGGCATGTTGAGTAAGTGTTGATAGTGTTTTGTATGTGACTCCACTGGTTTAAACAAACATGAACCTGGAACAAAGAGGTGACAGAAAGAAGGATCTAAGATAGATGAACCATCTTTTAGCAACCACTTAAGGGCTGTTAGGAGACAAGGTCTGGGTAATTGGGTGGGAGACCCCTCTCCAAGCAGCAGAACCAACTCTGGCACAGCTCAAAGCCAGGAAAGGCAGAAAAACATCAGGAAGCCTAACGGGAGACAGGTGGCCCCAGCATTCGAGTTGGATCTGAGCACAACATATCAGAGACCAAAAGAAGGGTTTAAGCAATACAGATGTGTGTAGGCTATGCGTTCTTCTAAAAGCACTTTCTTTGCTTTGTTCTCACTACAAAATAGAGAGGCTGCCGCTGTGCTAGTGTTTTATGGCAGATCAGCAGTGCTCTGTTGAACTGCACTGCTCAGTAATTCAGACTGGGATTTGGTTCACACTGTGGAGCAGCCCCAGGGTTTTAACACCAGGATGAAACCACCCCAGATGATGTGCTCCAGGGACTGACAGCATGCTCCCATCACTGACAGACATTCAGTCAACAGGCTTAAACAAGAGATAACTGGGAGCAAAATTAGTGCAGTGTGGATGGCAGGTCCACAGCAGTAACTGCTTTACTCCCGATGGGCTAAACTACCCAGATGTAAGCAAGCCAGAGGGATGGTGCAAGTGTCTGGTTATCATGGATGTCCCCAAAATGGGCTGCTGAAGGGAAGCAGCTCTCTCGCCCCGTCCCTGTTAGACATGGGCATCACAGAAGGAGCCGTATTAATTTGAACGTCATCCTTGTTTTACCAAGTGGTAAATAATCAGAGAGCTGGTAAAAGTGTCATCTCTTTAATCCTTTTAGGAACAGCTTATCCAGATGCAGAGTTACTCCTGCTGAGCTTCCTTTGAAAGACGCACTGATCCCTGCATAATCTGGCTCGATTCCATGCAAAAGTGCTGGATGCTGCTTCCTGGGCTCAGCTATATCCTTCCAGCAAGGCTACTGAGAGCCCAGAGAGTCCTTTCAGCAACCATGGTCTTCACATCAGCCTAAAGTTATTTGTCTCCACTATGACAGCTATTTAGCCTTTGCAGTAAAAGTACCTTTCTGATATAAATGAGCATATTGTTTGGTCAACAGTGAAATTGTTTGGTGGAAAGCAACCAATTCCTATAAAGGAGTGCTGCCAATACTGCCTGCCCCATGGCACAGAAGCCAAAAAGGTTGTCTAGTGAAAGCTAAAAACTCTAAAGATGAAAATAATGGAATGCAACTATACTTGATATGAGCTTAGCAACTGTAAAAAGGAGATGCTCCTAAGTAATAGCTAAAAATTATTCACATGCACTTTCTAAGAAGTCTACACTGATCACTCACTGGATGTAATCAGTAATAAAGCTGCATTAACTGACCCTACTATCCAGCATGCAGACTCAGGGGTGTATCCCCAAAACAGACATGAAAATTCTGTTAGTTGCAAAGCAGGATATTCTTGAATTAGGCTATCTTAATTAAGCATCTGTCCTCTAACAATAAACAAGTGTCAAACGTGTAGCATTACAGATCAAAAAACCATTAAGTGGATCAGAAATTCCACTCCAAGTGGAGAAGAGTTTCAGCAAAACCAAAAGTGTTCTAGTTCTCTCAAGAGAAGTGAGTGCTTTCTAATAATATATATGTATATATATACACTTTTGAAAATACATGCCAAAACTAGTAATTTTTCATCTGTTTTCATTTTCTTCTTTTCTTTATACTCTGAAGAGCTTAGTCATGTAACACGTAGTGTTAAATGGAGAATCACTGCTCTGCAAAAGCACTATGGATGGACTCCATTCCTCGTTGACCCAAGGACAAGAACCCTGTGCTCACCCCTGGGACACCGTTCTCAGCTTATTATGGTCACTTGAGCCCAAAGCTGTGATGAACATGTAGCCCTATCTTCTGTAAAACCTCCCCTAAATCATCAGATGTCATAAAGAGGAACAAATATCAAATGATAAAACCTCTGATGACACACATGTACCTGCTGGATTTAACCTCTGTACCTGGAAGGTGGTATTTGAAGTCTGCGGAAATGGAAATTCAAGTAAGCTCTAAGTCAATCAGAAGTGACTGAAAACTGCTTTGGTCCAAATATGTGTTCAAAAAGGTCACAGCTGGTGTAATTATCCTTGCTAGACTTAGCATGCATTCAGCTGTATGCTTCAGGCTGCCAAGAATTGAAGTACATTCAGAATGCTGAAGAGTCACCTTTTTTAAAAAAAGGTTCTTTAAATCCAGTGACGGTCATTATAAAAAGTTAGCATGCAGGAAATAATTTATTTGGGAAAGGCACTGAAAGATTTGTCAAAAACAAACTCTTCCCCCCACGGAAGTTCCAATCCATGGAGACAAACCCGGTCAGAAAGACGAACAAGAATTCTCATCGAAAGGAATCACGTGCAAATGACAACATGATGGAAAGGTAATAGGAAACCTAAGCCTTGGAAATGTTAATTATATCTCACAGGGAAAGTAAAATCAATAAATGCTATTTCTAAAAAACTGGTTCATTGCAGCAAAAATATGTGAAATGAGCGAGCAAAAATATTGTGTTATAAGAATGGTAATTCCAGAGTAGTTTTGCTTCTGTTATGGGAATGAGTTCCTTTTATTTATTGTCACCACCACGGCAGCCTTTGCCTCTCTCTTTGCAACAGTAAGTATTATGATAGTCTTCTCCAGTCCTGTGCTAGGGACGTGCAGCAGAACAAACCGCAGTGATGTGACTGTACGTGACATTAAAGACAGAATCATAAAGATTTTAATGGTGACCTCCAGTACTCCTAAAGTGGACGGTAATGAACTCAAAATCTATAGGGGTACAGATTACTTTGGACAGAGTAAAAGGCAAGGGGAGAGGTTAGTCTGAAATGTCAGAAATATTAGCTGCAGAGAAATATAGTAAATGAATCAATGAGAATAGAGCTAGTGGGTAAAAAGATTAAATGGCTAATAAAAGGGATATGCTACTGACCTCCAACATAGGAAGGAGTTGATAATGAGATAAGTAAAGCTTTTGAAGATAATCAGGGTGTAATTATGGTCAAGTTCAAACTACTAAGTGTATATTAGGAAACCCCCAAGATATATATAGATATAAAATTCTGGATAGCCAGTAGTAAATGATTACCTTAGTCCAAAGTATAAGAGGCTCTAACAATACAAAAAATACAGCTGGGTTTGAGCTTAACCTCTAACCCAACACTGGGACTACACAAGACGTTTCACACTTTTTAAGAAACACACACTCACAAAGGTTGTGCAGTGACTTACCATTCTGCGCAACCTACTAGTTTCTGTTGCTACTTGTCCACACCAAGATGGGAACAATTTATGTACAGAGATGCAACAGGAGAGAACCTTGCCTGAAGAATAGAAGCTAGAGGCGCAAGCATGCTAAGGAAAGGAGGGGAAATTGAACAGTGCATTTCTTGCCTAGCTCTTATCCCCATGAGCTTACTCTTGTAACTGAGGCTCGCCTTAGAAAGTGACAATAACATACAAGGAGCTGAACACGGCATCCCTTAGCTTTCTGCTAGCAAGTTCTTTGCATCCCCACATCCTTATGTTTTGTGTCTCTAGTCTTTTAATTTTTAATTACAAAGCATACTGGAGGTGCCAAATGAGACATAATCAAACTATGTACAATGAGATCCATGTTGGAAAATGCACAAGCAGGGCCCTGAAGGGTTGCATTTCTAGAGAGACTCCATCTCAGGCTCCCACATCAATCCTGCAATCAACTGAGAGCATGGATAGGAGGCTTTGATTTCTTATCATCTAATTTGTGGGTGCAAACAACAGCTTTACACTGTGAAGCTTTGAGCACTTACAGTCTCCATCGACTTCATTTATACTTGCTATTTGTGCTTACAAATCAGGGAGATGCTTGATCTTTAAGTTCTATAATTTCCTCCTGCAATCGGTTGTACTCACAAAATTGCACCTGCGGTTGATTGCTGGAGCAGATTTAAGGGCTGGTTCTGGAGGTGCAGTCTGTGATTTCAGAAAAGCCAACTTTCAAGGCATTTTGGAAGAGAGAAAAAACAGCCCACATAAAAATGAGAGTCATGTTTTAGCAAAACCGACAGGTACATGATTGAATAAAATGGAAGTGACAGACAATACAAGGTCTTAATAGATACAATATCTGGAAAATACAAACAAACATAGTCCAAAGAAATATGTTTCTGAATAGCTGTCGATCAGAAAATGACAAAAAAATTTAAAAAAAAATAATAAGCGCAGACCACAAACTTTAATATTGAGACCTTATTTTTCCTAGCTAGAGCATAAACAACTGTAATATATTGCACATGTGCCACTGTGCATGGAAGTGAGAAACTTGTGTGGACAAATGACTACTTCATTGCAGAAGCCTGTAATTGTGCCATTTGCATACAGTCTCCAGCATTGCATCACCATATATTACTGAGCACAAGGTTCTGTATTTATACTGGTAAAAATATACTCATCCTCCCTTTGTTTGATGTTACTATAAAATGCAGGGACATGTATAACTAAAAGATTAAGTGAGATCTTTTTTTCCAAAGGACTTTCTTGGATCACAAAACCTATAAAAAATAAAAGAGAGAGTTGGCAGTACAATGAGTTAATAAATATAACCTAATTTATTAATAAAGTACAGGTGCGTGCTGTAAGAGGTAGAGGTGGGAACTGACTGGGAACAGAGGGCAGTGAATTATTTAAGTGAAGTGTATTTTAGGACCATTAAAACTGCGGCTCTTAGGCCACTTTGTCCATACTTTGCCTCTAATCCAACCAAAACCATTAGTGCTGAACCAGATCATGCATTTTTAATACTTTTTCCACTGTTCTTAAATGCTCCAAACAAAACAGCTCTTCACACTTTGGGAGGCAATTCTACTTCCCAAGACAAAGAAAAAAAAGCCAAGAAAAAGCACTTTAACAAATCAAATCTCTTCTGCCAGCAACTCATGGCTGCTATTCTGTTCCTTTGGAAACGTCACACTATGGAGAGGCCTTCTGAAGGGCAAGACGAGGAGCTACAACAAACTGTAAGAAAACTTCTAACCTAAGAACAGCCCCCCCAGCTCATCTTTCATGTAACTTATTTTTGCAGGTAGTCTTAAGAAGAGAGAAGAAAGCTGGAAGGGAAAAAACTTCAGGGAAGATGAACTCCCAACTTAGCACAAAACATGAAGGTAACGCTGGTCTCCTATGTGTCACTTTTAACTTCCTCAAACCTTGATATCAGATGTGCCCCATTTCCAACTCAAAGCATCTTTGTGTGCCAGTTCTATGGACTTCACTTTGGATCCAAAGCTCACATGGATTTCTTCTCCCATTTTCTTTTTTCGCACTTACAAACAGCAAAGGAATTTTTGGTTAAACAAGGCTCCCTGATCACTGATTGGCCATTTTTAGCAGAATCAAACAACTTTAACTCATTTGAGCTTGTGTTATTGAGTATGAGAGAGACAAGGCTGAAAGCTCAGGCATCTGCTTGTGATTGGTTTTCTTCACTGATTGCTCAATATAAAGTGAAAATAGAGTTTGTTGCTGACATGGACAGACAGATCCCAGAGTTCAAAGGAACTGACCTTTTGCCAAGAGTTTAAATAAGAACATCAGTGAGACAAAAATTTCACTATGCAAGGGCCTATTGGGTCAGTAAATAAGGATGGGCTGAATTTATGCAGTCTATATTATATGAGAAGTCAGAGAAGTTGATCCAGTGGCCCATCTGGTTTTAGAAATCAGATGAATTGCTTTTGTCCTTGTACACAAGGCACTGCCTTCATTTCCACTGAAGTCGTCTCCCACAGATCTTGCTGCCTCTCTGCAAAGATGGATATGGGACAAAGTTTGCAAGGTGAGGCTTAACTACATTTGGCTAGGAAACCAAATGAAAAGAGACTAAAGAAATATCTAAGCTATTCCAGAACGTTTTTACATTCATGATTTCATAAATTAATAATTAAGTAGCTGGAAGAACTCAGATACAAACTGCATTATTTTTAGTTTTTCAATTGGCTTCTATGCTGAGGTAGCTCATCAAATAACACTGGGGAGACAAGCACAGCCAAAGCTCTTCTGGGCCTTCATGCCATTTACACAGCTTTGCCTGCTTATTTCAAGAGGGAAGCAAGCCAGCAAGCAGAGCTCTTGACCCTTTAAGTGTCTAGTCCTGAGGTTGAGAGCAAGAAGGGTTCTTAAGCTCCTGGTTACAAGCACCTGGGTTCAAAATGTGTCCTTAAATAGTCAGGCTTAGAAGCTCCTTACTTTTTACTATCAATTTACAAAAGACAAACAGAAAAACCCACGGATTTGGATTTTTCTTTAAAACAGTGTTCTACACATCCCTTGATGGGCATGAAAGGAGAAACAAGCTTCTTACTCTTCACATTTTGTACTGCACTTCTGAACACTGAGCAGCAAACCCCCAGGGCTGAATTTTCTTTGCTCTGTGTGATGGATCATCAGACATACAATTCCCATTATTGTTAATGGCAGTTGTGTGTCAAATTACCACATGCGGCATTTAGACGCTGCTCCTCTGAGCTACCTACTTTCCTTTTGCAGTACAAGCACATAGAATAATACATTGGGATACTGCTGCTTTTGGAGATGGTTAGCTGTGAAAGTTTGTGAAATAGAAAGTTTGCCAGAAGTTGTCATTAACACCAAAAACTGCACGCAATTTTCACTTTTACTACAAAGCCATGAGCACTTCATACCGTGGGAACTCCAAAGAATGCCAGGGAACAAAATTTGGAGTTGATCCATTGGGCACCATCAGTGATAATTCTGCGGAGCTCTGCTGGAGTTTAACACCTGTATATGAGATGTAAAACGCTACTAAGAAAGACTTGAGATTTTTATTTTTTTTCTAGTAATATCTGTCAAAGAAACATCCTGGCCTTGAAACTACTGAATTAATGAAACAGCAGAAGTCATAGAAAGGCCAGTTGATGTTACAGGCGTGCACACTATTGTTGTCTTTGGTGTGATGGAATAAAAGCTGCACGTTGGTACATCACAACCGGTGCATGAGGACAGACTTTCTATGGCATTGTGCAGCAGCAGTGCATCCCACACACTGCAGAATTAGTCCCACTGCTGCACCACATCTTCCTGCCACACCAGCATGCCCAGGTGCAAAGCACTGATAGTGGATAAGGTTTGTTATCTGTTCTTTGACTGTGCTTTCATATATTTTGGCTGTTTAACATTGCTGTTAAACTCTTAAGGTCTCTTCTTTGCCCCTTTTCTTTAGACTGCACACCATTTTCCCATTCTGCCCATGCAATTTTGGCAACCTTACTGATGTACAAAGGAAAATTTAAACAAGGGTAGCTTATAGCTACACTCTGCATTTTGTTTAAAGTATAAGTATCTGCAATGGGAATAGACAGATTCCTACTCTAAGGTATGAAATATTCATAAAAACACCAGTGCAGTGCCTCACCTTTGCCCCTTCAAGTAGATGACACTGACTGTCTCCCCAGAGCCAAGTTCTAGTGTCAGAGAGACGGTAAATAGCTTACTGATGTTAATTTATGATGATGTCATTCTCTCTCAGCTCTCTCCCATTAAAGAGGCCAAAGCCTACACATGTGCGAAAATCCTGAACTTGGAATGAAGTTGGGGGATTTCTTGTAAAGTAGCTCAGTTGTGAGATGAAATTAATGGAGATTCACAGGGAAAAGATTCTGTAGCTCTTTTTCAGGAATCCTGTTTAAAAGGCATCAGAACAGGAATTTTTCAACATATCATTTATCTTCCTGCAGAAGCAGGGAAGAGAACCCATTTCTACTGGAACTCTCACAGAATCACAGAATCACAGGATGGCCAGGGTTGGAAGGGACCTCAAGTATCACGAATCTCCAACCCCCCTGCCACATGCAGGGCCACCAACCTCCTCATTTAATGCTAGACAAGGCTGCCCAGGGCCCCATCCAATCTGGCCTTGAACACTTCCAGGGACGTGGCATCCACAACCTCTCTGGGCATCCTGTTCCAGCACCTCACCACTCTCTCTGTAAAGAACTTCCCCTTGATGTCCAACCTAAATCTCCCCTCCCTCGATTTAAAACCATTTCCACTCATCCTGCAGTTATCGAACTTTTCAAAGAGTTGATTCGCCTCCCCTCTGTAGGCTCCCTTTAGGTATTGAAATGCTGCAATGAGCTCACCCCGAAGCCTTCTTTTCTCCAGGCTGAACAAGCCCAGCTCCCTCAGCCTGTCGTCATAGGGGAGGTGCTCCAGTCCCCTGATCATCTACATGGCCCTCCTCTGGACCCTCTCCAACAGCTCCCTGTCCTCTCCTCTTGATCTACAGGAAAACAATGGTTTAGGAAATATATGGGAAGCTCACTGCTTCCCTCAGTGAAGTTTTACTGAGGAGCATGCCTGAACGAGCTCCAAGACCCCTCCAGTATGGCCTATGAAATACAAAACTTGTGGTCTCATCTATCCTAAAAGGGAAAAGGAAAATCTTGGTTTCTAGACAACATATCAATAACACCTCTGCTGAATCTTTCTGTTTACTCATCCAGAATCAACTCCTGTTACTACCATTTGAGTAGTACCTAGTGAAGCTCAATGGTCTTGCAGGATCTCCCCGCAGCAATAACTAGTTAGATATGGCACTTCCAGAGGCTGTAGATCACATAGGCTTCTCAAGAGGATGGTTGAGCTCATTGTTTGCAGTCCAAAAGTCCTTGGGAGTTTACGGTGCTATGTTAAAACCTAAATCTTTTCATTTGAAATGATACTTCATGATGGATAGTGTAAATTAGTTTATAGTAAGATTTTGTCAGCCAGAATTTATGACGTAGATAAAGTTAAGCAATGCCTTTCTAAGTGCCTCCGTGAATTAACATTTTCATAGTTCTCCCCTGGAACCTGGGAAAAATAAAGGTCTACTGGTGATTATTTTCCTACTTTTCATTGTCCTAGGTGGAGTTTTTTATTATCATTATTAAGATTCTTTCTAGAAGCCTTCTGATTTATCTAGATGACATGTTAATGGCCACTAACCTAAGCCCATTTTTCTTGTTTTACAAAATAGATTTTCCGAAATCTGTCAACTCTTATTTTAGGAACAGACTGAAAGAAAAATCTTTAAATATTTTTAAAGTTAAGGAACTGTGGATCTGAGGAAGAGCAGAACAGAGAGACTTCTGTCTCAAAGTTTTTGCATGAATATTGGCTCTTGCATGAAGCCATCAAGTCCCTTTGGCTGTCTGGTTCTTCACATAGGTTTTCTTGGGTTGTACTTTTCTTAAGAATAGCCAACATCAAACATCAACAAAGCAGTACTCAATAAATTATTGGCCACTGTTAATCTCCTCTATTTCAGGTGAGTCATTTTTGACTTTTATTAGGAGGTGGGAAAATCTCTTTCATTTAATTCCCAGCATCTTCATTCATGCATGACAACTTGTCTCCACTCTCCGCCTCTGCAGTATGTGTGAAACAAGATGTCTCAAAGTCTAATTCAAGAATTTAAGTACTGAGCTGAGAAAATTGCTGAAGTTTCTTATATTTCTGTAGCACAAGCTAGAATTATTAATAAACATAAAATACAGGCCCTTTTGTCGACAGCTGCTCTGCAGGTGGAGAAACAGTGAACCTGACAAGAAATTTGGAATCCAGCTAGTCTATTTGAAGTGCTAGAGAAGAATAAGGGGACTAATCCTTCAAGGACATACATAACTTAAACCTCATGCTGTCAGCAGACTTCAATAGGCCAAGTTAGCGTGATAGGTATAATTGTATGCCTGGGACATCGAAGAATCAAGGCCTGGGACTCCCGTGGTTGATTGATAATCTAAATTGCATGAGTTCACAGAACTTGCTAAACAGCTCTTCCCAAATGTATCTTGACTTCTGCCTTGTGAGATTATAATGGCAGTGTCTGCTAGCATTCATGTGCCTACAAAAGAAAATTGAAAAGGAAAAGGGTTGAGCAGAAAAGAAAATTCACTGCATTGGAAGGTACTACCAAAGCTGAGGATGATTTCCCTGCTAGGTCTGACTACCTTCACATTTTGGAATTCCCAGGTCAAGCTCAGATACCTGGCTGGGCCAATCCATACAGTCTTGGGAAGAACAAGCAGAGCTCAAAGGCATATTAGAGGTGTTCTGGAGCTTTCAGAATGTAGGTAAATTAGTTCAATTAAATGCTCATTGAAGATGACTGAGGATATTTTGATGGAGCGTCTTTCTGTTCAGAAATACCAGTATGCCATTAAAAAAAAAAGGAAAATACATCTTTCAGTATATTCACCAAAATGTTTGTGTGAAAACGTTTCTAACTTCCAAGATGAAGCATCCCAAAAGAAAGGGGGAAATATCTAATTGGACCTCTCAGCTGAGAACTACAACCCTGCCATGATCCTGGGAAGACAAAGTTGTGGTGTTAGAAAATTTGCTCAAGTTGTAGAAAACCTCCACAGTTCAGATAAGCCCACAGTTGTTCTCCTGGGGGAAGTTTCTGTTAAATGACACACCTTCATTCACCTCAGAGTTTCTAAGAATAGGATTAATTAGTTCTAGACATCCAACTATCAGAAAGGTTAAGCTCTTCTTCATTAGGAACGACCTCATCTTGTCTCCAATCTCACACTGCTATCATCTGTAACGATGCACCAGAGAGACATCAGTCGCTCCACGACTGAAAAGGCTGTTGGATGACTTGTTTATAACTAAAGCTTTAATTCACTAAATAATGGAGAAAACAACTTTTTAATGTGAGTAGTGTTATTGCTTCGTAGACTGAGTGCTTGTCTCATTGCTGCTGTCACATCTGGGGCTAATTTAATGAATAATTAAATAATTTAGCTTTTAACTAAATTAATCATTTAGTTAATTCATTAATAATAATCCATTGCACTTCTATGGTGCCTTCCAGGCTAAGATATCAAAGTGTTTTGTGAGCATTACGGGGAAGTTCACCCTTCTTCCTCCCGCATGTAGCCTGAGTTAATGGGTTTTATATGATAAACTACATTAGCCAGCTTCAAAGAGAGAAGGAATCCAGCTCTGATTATGTGGGAGAGGGGCGAAGGATGGCTCATACTGCTAGTCTGTCATTTTCATTTGCAGAATTTCTTCTCCAAGACCTTCTCCCTTTGCTCAAACAGCACATGTGGTGGGAAGCAAGGTGGTATACCACTGAGATGTTAACAGGGGTTCAGTTCCGTGTTCTTCTAAACATGTTTTGTCCATCAACACACTAGGAGAGATGGAAATAGCTCCTCATCTGGGGAAAAAAGCACTTAAAGTTGTGAGGTTTTTATGGTAAAATATGTCACATGCAGCCAGGTATGCACAAACATTTGCAATGAAGCTGCAAATGTGTGTATGGCAAATGGCATATGGCTTAATCATCGTGGAGATGATCCTTAATCATCCCCGTAAAGCTGGGGAGCTGTGATTCACCTTCATGCCCGAAGAAAAGCCAAGAGAAAGGGGTGCTGAACTCAAAGAGCAGGCTGGTGAAACACAAAACTCACCCTGCCAGTCATTTGTGTGCCCGATGGAGACCCATTCAGCTCACACCTGAGCTGAATCAACGCTGCCACATTTCAAGCCAAGCTCTACCTGGAGACAATTAAACTTTCAAGTCATTAGTAATAATTTCCTCATCAATACTCCATTGTTCCTCTTATTTTTCTCTTCTTGGTACCTGAATAGCCTCTGAAGGTGGTTTCCAGACATTTAATATTATCATCCATTTATAATAATTTTACTTTCTCAATTTGGTTCAATGAGGTGTATTTAAGGCAGAATGGAAATTAATTTTTCATACATATCGCAAAAGGCTGATTATGTAGAATGCTGTGGCCTGTTGTGAGCAAGCATAATCATGAATCACTTTGCACTTCTTTTTTAAAGGAGTTTAAGCAATGCTGAAATTCTTGATGATGCTCCATAGTGACTGTCTAAAGGAAAAAAGAAATCTTTCAATATTCAAGCAGAGTAAACTGACAAGAAGCTAAATGGATGTAACCATGTAATTCTGAAGGAGAAGGAAATAGAAAAGCTTAAAGGGCCATTATGCTCTTCAGGGAAGACATAGTGATGCAATGTTTAGTGAGAGGAGAGCAGAGGCTGTACTGATACACAAAGGGGGAGGTAATGCGGTACCCCAGGAAGCCTTGTGAGAAACAGAATGAAAAGCCTGTCCCTACCATCCTGAGCAATGTGACGGTCAAGTACATGATTCAAGTTCTCCAAGGGAACAGTGTTGTAGAAAAAAATGTGATGGAGCACTTATGATACCTTCGAGAAGATGGTAGAGGAGGAGAAAAACTCAGAAGCAGGCAGCTTCAGTACTGTTAAACAGCCCAAGCGCTTATAAAGAGAAGCATAGCACCAACACTTGTGACACTGCAAAAGCTAACTTTCAGATAGTTCAGAACGTCCTGAGGACTTCCATGGCTGTCATTGCTATGCATACTGAAAATATCCATCCCAGGATGTTGGATGGGAGCAGTGGCCAAATAACTAGAGAGGAAGGCACCTCAGGAACATCCTGGACGAATCCTCACGGGATTCAGTAATGGGATAAATCCTTGAAGATCTCGCAACAGGCTGAAGTGATCCTGATCCCAATTGTGATGGAAGCACAGCAAGAGCTGGGTGATCTGCAGCTGGTAGCCAGAGGAAATATCGACAAAGAAATGTTGGCCTGCTTCTTTAAATGCAAGAACTTACTGCAAGACTGCTGTTAACCTGAAGTTTAAGCATTTGCTTAAGTGCTTTGCAGGACAGGAACGTCATTATCCTGAAGCTTAAGCCGAAGCATTTTAAAAGTGAACATGCTGAACAGAAGCACGGCTTACAGGAAACCTCAACCTTAGCGAGCACCCAGCCTACCTATGTCGGAGCCTGAATACATCAACCCATGTGTTTCCTTAAGCCCAAACTGTCAAACATAAGAGCTCTATATAAATAGCTAAATTTTACAAAAGGGTGATTATGCAGGAATGCTCTCTGCGTGCTCAGCCTACACAATCAGTGGGCAAATCCATTGCTAGTATAAATTCCTGGCCAAGGAAGCCAGCGGTCCAATGACAGCTTATAGCAGATAAGGATCCATTTTCCAAACATTTATTTAGGATTCTCATAATGTGCTTGTATTTTTGCTGGATGTTGCAAATGAAGATAATATTAATTTGACAGCTAATGCTATTCAGCTAGCCACAACCAGTGGCTTGCTCCCTCCCTGATAATAATTAGGTGAATCAGAAGCAGAGTGAAAAGAAAATCAAGTTAAAAGAACCTTTTTGAAGACACATCACTGTACTGTCTTGCCCAAAAGATGAGTTTATCCTTAATTAGGCCAGAAGTAAAGAAAAGGCTTCTATGGCATATTAGCATGCTTTTATCACTGAACTCAAAGTTACAAATAATTAACAAAGTGAACCTCATGGAATCTGATTGGTCCTATAAAACATCCCTTGTTAGTTTTTCTCCAAGAACTGCCACGAGGGCCTGTCAATTTTTTGCTAATGTGCATATTAATGGATTTTTAGTAGCACCATTTGCTACTTCAAAGATCATGTATGTTGTCTATTTAACCTTGAAAAGCCCAATGGCTAAAAGTGTTTAGGAATATGAAGTACTTTTCTGCCTAATTTGCTCCATAAGCGTCAAACGGAAGATGTGTCATTTGGCAATGTAATTTAGCATGACAGCTCGTGTGACATGGAGCACAGGGCTTTTCTAACTATTGTTTATTTATCAGCCGTCTTACTTATTGACCATCCAATCCAGAAATTAAAGATAAAGAAGCACACAGTTCTTGATTTTGAAACACTCTGAGGGTTGGTTTTTTTTTGCTGCAACAACATTTGCAAAGAAGAGTTGAAAAGATAAGTGCATGCAGGAGCAAGTGTAGCTGCTCAAATAATTAACCAACATTATTAGAAAAAAAAGAAATGAAAATCCTGAGTCACGGAAGACCAATCATAATACAGGGAGGCCTGCATTTAAACTATTTGCACTTGAATATCCATCATTTATTAAATTATTAAATCAACTAATATTTGTTAAGCTCTTTGAAGATTAAAGCATTCAGAATGTTAAGTATTATATTTCTCACCATCATGTATTCTAATTTTCAATGTTTTTGCACACAGAATGCATTTCACACAAATATAGAGGATGCTTAAAATCAGCTTGTTTATGCATTTTGAGGATACACTTAATTTACGTAGGTTAATGACTCCTGAGGCACAGTGAGGGTGGTGCATAGTGAATAAATGAGTTTGCAACTTGGAACAAATAAATGGAGACCTCAGGATTTTATAAATAGTCAGCGACAGTAAAAGTCTCAGATGAAATCCTACTCCTTCGGAAAAACCATGGCAAACCCCCTTTTGGTACAGCAACACCTTTTCCCCCCTTTCATGTTGGACATCTGCATGTTTTCCAGAAAAGGAGCCACTGTTATTAAAGCAAATTCCCTGTCACAGCAAGGGAGAGCACCAAAACCCGACTATCATCTCCTGCCCCCATCCAGCAGGGTTAACAGCACCCAATACTTATGTCCCAAAGGTGGCTCAGAGGGCATCTCCACCCACCTCAGCCCCAGAGGTTCACTCGGCTTCTGGGATAAGAACAGGATGGACACAAAGGTCCTTGTTCTCAAACGACTGTAGAGGAGAGAGAAAAAGAACCATGATTAAAGGAAGATTGCTCTGCTCCCTCAAGATTAAGAGCAAGAAGGCAAACACCTTGAAAAAGTGGTTAGGAGATGCTTGTCAGAACAATGAATTGCTTCAATTCCCTTTGATGGAGAAGAATCAATGCTTAAGTAGATTTACCAGGATCAACACAGACATTCCCATTTGTTCATGGGCAGAGGAGAAATAACAAGCTCCTTTCTTATTTCCTTCCCTGTACTCAAATATTTAGATTATCCTTAGGTGGTTACACATTCTTCTCTGGACTTTCACAGACCCTCTTTCCTCACCAGGCTCACTAGGTATGCCCTAAGCTTGTTTCGAGCCCTGAAAGCATGTCAGTGTCTCACTGCTTGGCTTCTAATGATACCAGTGTGTGAGGCTTGGTTTGGGCTCAGACAGAAGGATATCTGCTGGCACATCAGGAACTTCCAGGACAAATAGGCACGTCATGCATGAGAGGTACCAGTGGTACACTGTCACCACATAAGGCTTTCTTGGATGGTAATTTTGGATTTAGTAGTCCCAAGTAATTAATTTTGTTGCACAAATCTTATAAATCCAATGTATTAGTTAAACTAAGTTTGTTAGTAAATTTGCAACTATACTTGTGCTAAATAATATATTTTCTCTATTTGGATAGCATTGGGTTTACTGCAGTAGTTTATTTAAAAAAGAAAGAGCACAGAAACTGATGGATATTGGTAAAGAAAGGTTGGTGGGGAGAAATCTTTAATTAGACCAGTGGATAGATTATTTTTATAGCTCAGGTTTGCTGGTAGTGGTTGATCTTTCACACGTACTGTGTTTCTCCTGCCAAACATACCCATTTCCTCACTCCTATAATATTTCCTTAAGCTTCAGCAATGCATAACACGCTGACAAACTTAATTAAAAGTACAATTCGTTTCCAGTATGCGGTATACCCAACTTAAAATTAAATCTTTTCTCCTTCACCTTCTGTAGCAACTGAAAATTCTGATTTTTCTCCACTCTTGAACTTGTTCTGTCTTGGATAACTGCAAGATGAATTGTTGTTAACAGAAGTGCACCCTCATCTGTGTTTTTATACCTTTAAAGAGGGACATGCCTGACAGCAGAGAAAACATCACCAACTTGCACAGAGGATGGATGCAGCACTAAAGTTTTACCCAGCCTGAAAACAAAGAACGAAGAAATAACCCTTGTAAGGCCATGTTTGGAAAAGACCATGAATACAATTAACTTCTGAAGTGCTGTGCTTGCTGGCTTGCCCACTTTAGCTCTTCCTCACAAAAGGAGAGCATAAACATCATGTAGCAATGACTTTATCAGTGCTGCTTTAACTGAACAGTGTCCCCTGAATCACTTAAGGGTTAATCCTTTAATCACGTGAAAGGTAATGGATTTTGATTAAAGGAAGCATATTAGCAGCTTGCAAGCCTAAAGCAGATGCACGTATCCCAGCTCTATATTAAATTTAAAAGCAGCACCCTCACAGATGAATGTAAGCCATTTATACCAATAGCAACCAATCCAAAAAATGTAGCACAACTGACCTCAGTGAAATGGAAATTATGACCATGGCTTAGCTGTAATAATTATTTGCATAAGGTTTTAGTGGCAAGTACATTTAGAGAGTAGCACGTGGGTTCTTAATGAAAACCAGCTCAACTTCTGGGAGAAAAGCTCAGCATGCTTTTTCCAGATATGTCTTGAAATGACAGATGATGTCCAACAGGAATTAGCCCGTATGTCTGCATGGAGAAAGGAGGCAAGGAACTTGAGTATCCATTGGCAAAGCAGGTTAGTGGAATCACAACCATTTTGCTGCTCCCCAGGCTGCTGGTTTGTCCACTACCTTAAACTGGCCTTGGGTCCACAGCTGGTGCAAGCAGCAACTGAATTAGTCTTTGCTCACTGGCTGTTTGATGGGAATAGGATTTTTCACCTTCAGCTTTTCTTCTCAGTGACTACTCACATCACTGGAAAGACATTCAAGTTACTACCATGTAGTAGCTTACTGCTGGGTGGTGCAGAATGGCTCAGTAGCTCAGTGAGGGGACAGATGAGCCCAGTGCACAGAGACCTCCTGCATGATGGGTGGTCAACTAAAGTGCAAGAGATGAACCAAAGCGGATAAGATAAACATATCAGGACCTCCTTGCTTCCACAGCTCAGGTTCAATGCAGAGTTAAGAAAAAAAAGTTTGCGTGGGTTTTCATGCCAGAATAATCCTGGGGAACTCCTGCACATAAAGAGATCTCACCTTTGGGACTACCCTTGATATCAATTTGCAGTGCACTGGCCTTACAAACAAGGACGGACTGTCTCCATGTGGACAGGGTGTATCTGGCTCTTTCATTGAAACCCTTCTGAAGTTCACATAAATTATTGTAGGTCATCACTGATAACAAACCGGGAAGGAAGAAAATATCCAGCCTGAGTCAGTGCCCAAAACAAAGCCAACTGAGCCAACCACAGGAGAAGGAAATAAAGCAGATGTGAAATACGTGGTCGGCAAGCAAAAGGCCGTTCTTGTTTTAGATTTTTATTATGAAAATTTTTCTCTTCTGACAAGTGAAATGAATTTAGTCACTCATGCATGTTGTGAAAGTTGAATTGTCTGAAAATTAAATCAAAATAAAAAATGAAAACTACAAATGGGGCTTTCACTTCTACCAACAAGGGAGCCATCTTTTAGAGGTGACATTTCACAGCAGTCCATGAGAAATGTGATTGTTCATAGCATTAAGTAAATTATGGTCCCCAAACAGTGTGGAAATAATGAAAATGTTTGCTGTTTTTAAATAAATGCTATAAATCCCAGAAGGCTGTTTGAGCCTTGAAGAGAATAAAATATTTCATGCAGGAAAGCATATGGGTAAAACACCTGATGGTTTGGCTGGCAGTTGTAAAGTTTCACCCTGGTATCAGCTGCTAATAGTTTTCCCTATTCTACTAATGGGCTCAGTTTTAGAAAGTTTTCTTTTCCAGCTGACACTCGTACACCAAGTGTCCATACTTCACTAGAAACTAGAATGTCAGCACATAAGCCCAAACGTAATGCAAATAAAGGCCACACTCCATGTAATGTCACCTGTGTCAAAATAGCAGAAAACACAAGTCTGGCAGCTGCTCATGACCCTGGTGCTTCTCCACTTCAGGAGTGAGCTCTGCATAAGGTTTGCTGATGCTTTGTTTGTAAAGAGCTTATACCTTTGACAATGGGATTCTGCTGTAATCCCGAGGCAGCTCTGTTTATACGTAACCTGCCACTTCTCACTGCTAATCAGCATCTTCTGATATTTTTGCAATGCTTTTTCATCCCCACCATCCCCTATCTGCCACTCCTTCTTCAAATTCCCATGTTAACGCGAAGAACAAAAATATTGCTTTTACATTTTTGTTGAAAATCTGTGGAACTGTTGCTCAGAGTACATTCGTCATTTTGCCTCATCACAACAGTGTAAGACTCCAGCCTCAACACAGATATATTTAATGCATGCAGACTGTGACACATTCTTAGCAAGAAGTCTCTAACACATCCACCCCACACTTCTCCCAACGCAGTGCTAACCAAGCTGGCTGCTACACACCCGCCACACTCCACAATCGTGTATTTAACGAACCATTCTTAGAAAGCCAGGCTACTACTCCCTAGTGCTAAATGCAGGTGTGCCCCAGCAAATGCGCTTTGCTCCTTCTTATGTGCAGTCTGCTCCTGGATTCTACCCAAGAAGCAGCAACAGAAGAAGGAGAATTTGTTGGGTTGGCTCAGCACCAGCCCTGACCCCACCTGCATGGAGCAGCTGCAAGACATGGCATTAGCTCCTGACAAGTGGATTACTCACAGCAAGGAGACAATTCTATTACTCAGAGGAAGGAACAAAATATGTCATGGAAAGGTTTAAGGGCTATGGAGCAAACATATAAACATTGTTTAGGCACCTATTTATGCACATATGAGCCTAGTGGGACTTGGAAAAGCACCTGCAGAAGTTAGTCACCTAATTTGCACCAGCCGTAGAGGTATTCAGAGCCTAATTGCTTAAGTGGTTTTGAAACTCCCGGTAGACAACAGAAGACCTTTGTAAATCTGCTCCCCTATGCAACCAGGTTTTTATGGACACAGACTATAAACACCAATGTACAAATGCCTACCCATGCAATGTGATTGGTTGACTCCTTGTAGACTCATGTGGTCCTTGCCCCACAGCAGTTCCAATGAGTCACGTCCAGTTTGCAAATTCATTACTAATCTGCATGTACAACTCAGCTGTGTGTTGTAGCATTGTGCCTAGTTACGGTTTAAGCTTTGTATGAGCAGAAATATTACTGCATCCTTAACTGCAAACGTGGATGTTTTCATGACGACCATACGATTGCTCCCAACAAAATCATATTTGAGTTTTGATTTAAAAAGCTGGCTTTCCTCTTCAGTAGTTACAGTTTTTTATCCCTTACGTGAACTAAATTCCTTTACAAAGAGCATACATCTTGCACACAACTCAGTGAAGAAAGAATCTCTCCTTTTCCATTGCAAAGATTTGTGTGGATAGCCTGACTCCATTAATTTCAACTGGATTGACTCTGTGCCATCTGTTTTCCGTGCAGCTGCTATATTATGAGGAGAGAGGAAGACAAAAAGTACCCTTCTAAGCTCTACGGATGACATCTAGAAATAAGACTATAATTGGTGGAAAACCTTCTGAAGTCTGCTGTAATCATAACAGCAAAGGGATTAGAGCACGATCTAAAAGAAGAATTGCAGATTAGTTTTTTCTGAGAGGGTTTGAAACCTGCCTACATATGGGTTTCTGACCCTCGCCCTTAAGAAATAAAATAAAGCAAACCTACCAGCATGAGAAGTAATTCAACTGAAATTTGAGCAAACCTGTGTTTTTTGCCGCTTTGCAGCACATACTAAACAGGTAATAACCCATCAAACAGTGACCACAGTGCTTGTAACAGGAAGGTGAGATATGGGCATATGCCCACTGCATACAATCGTTACAAGGACAGTGCATTAATCTTAAAAGAATACCATCCTGGCTTTGAGTAATCCTAATCTCTGCTCTTATATCAGCGACCTTAATGATTCGCCTGCTCAGAAGCAAGCAGACTTAGTTGCCTGAAATCACCCACAGAAGGGAATGCAAACTCCTAATTTCAAGAGGATGAATCATTTCCAAATAGGAGCTGGGAAAAAAAACTTCCCTAGAGCAGCAAACATTGCACAGCTGCAGTGCAAAAGATTCATTCAACTCATTGCATGCAGTATGTCACCACTAGGCAATGCACAGTTCGATCTGGTTTTAATTTGTTGCTTTGCATGAAGTCCGTGCCATGATGCATCTGTTAAGCACTTTCAGCTACAACAGTAAGAGTGCCCATTTCAAGACTATCCTCAGCATCACTATTTCACAATCTAAAAAACACTGCATCTCCATCTTAAGCAGTTCCAGCCACTGCTGGTAGCTTCGGTCACATTTGTAAATGTGTTCCTGGGCTCAGAAACAATTTATTTGTCGTTGAACTTTTTGTGATAAGAGCATTGCCTTTGGAGGACTGAACAATGTTATCCACATATTTGTGACTCGGGTAACTTGTTTTTCCCAGCTTTAATAAGTTATGAAGTCAAGATGGCTTTGCAATTGGATTCATGCCCTTCTGGAGCACCGTCATGAGCTGGAACAGAGCACCGAGGCCAGTAGGAGGCAAGAGCTCATTCCTCCACCAGAGTAATTCTCAGCAGAATGTGAACCACCACATCACAAGGACAGCTATAAGCACAGCAACCCAGTGAGGAGTGGATGGGAAATGCAGGCTGTGGTTTGTCATCTCTCAGCATACCCAGAGCCTTGCTGCAGGCTGCTGGCTCCTCCAGAGTGCTAAGCACCCTCTGCTTCTGCCTACGTCAAATGTTGCCCTGAAAGCAAGCTGGGACCAGCAAGTGAAATGGAGCTTGGGGTATAGATAATACCTTAATAATCCAGAGAACAGCAATTAACTAAGGACACACCCCTCCCATCTGAGGCTTTCATGGCCACTGCATGCAGAGACATTGTGGATGGTTTTACTGCTGTTAGGGAGCAATGATTACAACCTTTATCCAACACGAGTTGCGAGGGAACAATCCCTTTCTTAAGAGCAGGGTGGCCATTGTGACTTCCATCAACAGATCGATAGGGAGGTGGGAAACATCCTCCGAGAACCCGAGCGTTCACAAAGACTTCTCCAAAGGGTTTTGAGTTGCAGACGTACATCTGTGCTTATTGTCTCTCCAGCTCCGTGCTCAATAAGCTGACACCGGTGCTGGTCTAACAAGCAGATTGCTCCCCCCAGGACTGCCGGCTGTGCAGCACTGCTGGAGCTCTTTAAACAATTTTGTTTGCATTTCAGCCACCGAGACTGCTGATAAAAACCTGAAACTCCATTCTGAAACTTCATCCCCGAGGCGCACGGAGTCCTGCGTGACCCTGTCACACTCATTCAGCGTAATGCCTCCCACCTCTCTGCGGGCTGCACTGGCAAGCGATCAGCGGAGCAGCGCACACCTCCACCAACACCACCCTGCTGCCTCCGATTTGAGGCTTTCGCAGCTTTCAGCACCTTTATCTCAACTTTCCTCAGCAGTGGTGAAGTTCTTTTGGCTGAACTGAGACATGCCAGGAATTAAAGCAGATTGTAGCAGAGCAAAGAATTTGACCCCACAATCCTGAGCCTCCAACTAGCCCCATGCCCAACAAATCTCCAGCACAGCCTCAAACTAGCTCACCTGGGCAGAGGCCCACCTGGCTGCATGGGGGACAGCACATCTAATTTTCTGTGTTCATTTGTGCAGCCTTTTTATATTTAGTCCTCTTCTACTGAAAGCAAGACATTCGGGACTTCAGATCAGAGAACTTAAAATGCTCACGGTGTAGATATTTACATGTTGTACACGGCAGAGTAATATTGTATTTACTTCAAACATTAAAAATCCAGAATGTTTCAGATGCTTAAATATATGCCTTTAAGCTAACACCGTAAACACCTTGTAAAAGCAAAATTCCCAAGTGTTGGCAAATAAACAAGCTGCAGAGAGAAAACAAAGAAAACACAAAAAAGAATCATTGCAAGATAACAGCAAATGAATAAAACACAGCCACAGGAATGCAGTTGCCTCATTTAATGGATCGTGTCTTCCTATCCCACTTAACCACAGTGAACCATGCACCGTTCTTAATTACACCGGTATAAATCCAGAGAAACTCTATCTAAAGCCCGAGTTATTCTGAGCTCACAAACCACGCTCGGATACAGCACAACTGATCTTTCCATCCACCTCCTCCTTTTTCTGCTTACTTATAGATATCGGTAATTTAGGCTCAAGCTTTCAAAAACCCATGGGACCACTTTACTCCAGAAGGAACAGAGGAAGCTGCAGGGAAGGAGGTGCTCCCAGCAAACCAGGGACACAGGTGGGAGCACAGCTGGGGACACGGCACAGCCTGCAGCAGTCACACACCTCAGAGCCTCTTCCTAAATGTAAGACTGACTTCAGCCCAAATAGCAACGAAACTTTGCTGAGGGAACGCAGATGGGTTTACGAACCTCTCTCATGTTCTGTGCTGGCTCCTTCAGAAGCTTTTGTTCCATCCATTGAAGATGTTTTGTTGTCCACAGTGCTCTGTGAGCAGACAGATACCCTCAGAATTGGGGCCAGCTTAGGGAGCCCTCACAGTGAATTACTGGCATTGAATACCTACTAAAATATGTATGTATTTATTTGTATTCATGAACTATATACCTTTGTATGATACTAATCTGCATTTTCCTAAAGCCTTGATCCAGCAGAGCTGCTAACTAGAGGGAAATAATCCTGGAGTTTATGCTGCAGATATACACATCTTGACTCTTTGCAAACCATTTTAAATTAGAGGAAAAATGCTTGTTGGTGGTTAGTAACACCACCACCAAAGTGTTTTCCCTGTGTTACAAGGCCCATCTGTGTCAGACATAGGGCAGCACTTCCATCTGATTTCCTACCTCCCGGGAGCTCTTCAGGAGAGAGGTTTCCATTTGGAGACTTCTGTCTCTGATCTGCGCAGAACTGACTTGATGCAAAATGTTTACTTAATACGTACATCTTTGGAGTTCCTACTGTGCATGTAAAAAAGCTTGCTTGATTATTACAGTGGCAATAAAAGCAATGAAGAGACTTTACAAGCAAAAAGAAATATGTAAAGACGGGGTGCATCTGGACTTTGAATAATGTATGAAATCCAAATTTTAAGGCTGGTTTGTAAGATAAATGCAGTCCCCAAAAGCAGCTGGAACTGTCTGATCACTATGGCTCATTGATCTTCAAGGGTTTTAGTGCAAATATTGTGGTCCAAGATACGCCTTTCTCTGTCAAATCTCCTCTGAAAGAGTCAATATTTAGAAGAATTTCAAGCTAGAGTGAGAATATCACAGGCTACTCAGGCAGCTCTAAATCCTTCTGTTCAGCTCTCAGGGAGTGAAACATGAGCAAAGTGAGAAGCCATCTTCTGGTCATGCAGCTAAGGAGCAGATCTGTAATGCTTGCCCAGTCCTGCAGGCAGAAGGATCAAGGACAAGAAGTGTTTGGCTCAGCTCCAGAAGTATTCTTCAATTGGGATGTCCCACTCTTACCCAGTTTTAATTCTTAATTCTGTTGGGAAAGAAGATGGATCCCTGGCAATCCTGGGCAGAGCTGCAGCTTGGGGCTCCACAAATAATCACTGTTTTTCCTCCTTACCAGCTCTGCTCTTGTGACCACTGTGTTGAGAGATAACACAGCATCTCCTACAGCTGATAAATTCACACACATCTCTACATTAGTGGTGAAAGGTTGTAAGAAAAGTTGGATATAGCTATCAGAGAAGCTGTGAATGCCCCATCCCTGGAGGAATTCCAGGGTCTGGATGGGCCCTGGGCAGCCTGGTCTGGTAGGTGGCAGCCAGCCCATGGTAGGGAATTGAAACATGATGGTCTTTAAGGTCACTTCCAACCTAAGTCATTCTATGGACAAAAATTCAGTGTTCAGGGTCTTCCTTGCAGTTCCTGTTGCACCTTAAGCGAAAAGTACAGTCTGGGCTTGACCTCAACCTTTACATAAGGTGCTGGTAAAGCTTTCAACTCTGAATGCTTTCCATGTTGTTGGATGCTCTGTGCCAGCTTTTTGGATCTGTTGACTCAACAATTTACTCGTGGTGCTGCTGGGGAGTACAACAACAGCATTTTTCTGGCACTGGTGCTGGGTTAGGCTGCCTAACTTGCATTTGCTGATATAACTCCTTAGCTACAAACTGCATGTTTTCTAGGATTAGTCATCCATTCATATTCATTCCTTGGGCTTTCATAAGTGATATTCTAAATGTTTAGATCCACGTTGAAAAATTTAAAAAAACAGTAATTAATGGAAAAAAAATGTGTAGAATTCTTATTCGAGATGGTGAAAGAATGAAGATTATAAATTTTCTTTAAAGTCAAGTATTTAACATGAAGAAGCTTCCCAACTGGAAAATGCCAAATGCAATCTCTTCGTCCTCTAACCTGTGCTGCTTGCTGAATGCAAAGAACCATGTGATTGCCTTAGTAATGGGCAATCAAGCTGTAATCAGACACTAAAAACAAAACAGCTATGGACTTTATAAACAGTTGGCCATAAATATAAAAACCAGAACCCCATGGATCACCAGGGATGCAAGCAGAGTTAACGTGCTGAGAGGTTTTTTCTTCTAATAAGAGAGTAAGGGGTGTGTAGTAAAGCAGGACACATGACGGACAGGACTGTTTCACTTCAGCCAAATAGGATGGATGAAAACAGTCATTAATTATCTCTACCCTCCCTGTTACCTGTGTGTTACCAGCTGGGAGATGCATGTTTCAGACAGCACCTGATGCCTTTTGGGCAGATACACTGATTAATCCATCAGCTCTGTGAAACTGACATCTGGTGGGCATGGGACAACACCAGGGACACCAAGATGCTGCTCAATGCAGTGTCAACATCTGGGGAAGAGGGGTGGAGAGATACAGAATGGTGAGATTATTTTATAAATTATTGCCTGTGTTCAGCAATTTGAAGTTCAGAAGAGGCATAAGCACCACTTATGAGTTTAAACTGTAAATCCTTTAGAAAGAAAGACTACATCTTGAAAAACAAACAAAGACAATACCAATTCTTCCCTCGTTTCATTTATAGGTTAGGATAGTTCAGCTTGTCAGTAGGACATAATTTGTGGACTCCACTCAGAATATGCTCAGAACTGCCACAAAACTGCCAAAAGACACCAACTTTTGTTTTATTCTGCCCTTGCTGCTCTATAACTTTAGTATGGACCAATGATGAACTATGTTTAATGTAAAGTATTAAAAGCAAAGTTATTCCTGAGCTGAAACCTGGTCTTCATGATCATGTTCTAAATCAACTATGAAGTAAAACTCTGTCAAAACATGGGATAAAATGGTTCTTCTGGTTGCCACTGTTGTTACAGATTGTATAATATACCGTGACTGGTTTCAGAATCAAATTTCCTGCATTGCTAACAACTGTGTTTCCCATTTGAGAATGATGCCCATTAACAGAGATACTTTTATATAACATATCAAGCAAAGATCTGAGCATTTTGTTGTTCACAGTTTAATAGGTTTACAGATTTTGGGTTCATTAGATCACTGTTGCTGATTTCCTCTGTGGTACACATCTTAGAGTCACTCTAAAGAATAGAATAGTTCTTTGTAGCTGTGCGGTTGTGAATGCTGGCTGAATTTTATGTCCTTACATTTACTCACACACACACACACAAGGAAATAAAAGATATAATTGGGTAGGGGTTCAAAAGAAGATGGCAGGGGAACATCAAAGTTTCTCTGTTGTGTACTGCTGCCAGTACTGTGGGAATGGTCCATGTGGGACATGTTGCTGTGTGTCTGCTCTAACACATTTAAGAGGCACGTTTGCTACTGGCCACTGGTTGCTCATACTTTTGCTGAAAATAGCTGAGGCCAAGTCTCCTCAAAAATCCAAGTGAAAAAATATGAGGAAAGCTGCATTTTGATATGGAAATAATATTTTCTTTTATAACTACTGCCATCTCCTCTTCACATCAAAGGTTACATTTTGCAAAACGGATGCGTAACATCTACCTGCAAAACATGCATATGCAGATAAGTACAAATAGATTTAATTACCCAGCTGCAAATATTCTCTATTCACAAGCCAAAATGCTGATCAAAATGCAGGTGGCCAGATTTGGCTCAGAAACCACATATGAAAACAGCAATCCGGAGTATTGCTGCCTACCTGGACTCTGCACTTCTCCCTCTGCTGTGGCTCAACACGCTGCGATGTGCTGCAGAAGGCAGGGCATCCAGGACAGCAAAATTAAACCTGAGCTAAGGGAAAGAGCTTTTCAGTGTGTTTGCTCTCTATGAAGCCGAGTGTATAACCTCAGTTCTGATTGGTGAGGACCAGCCAGTGAGTATCCCCCAGTATCGATGGGAAATGGTATAAATTGAATTGTAGCTTTACTTTGTGTTTTGGAGCTTTTAACTTAGATGTCTTGCACGTGAATAGCTACTACTTCCATATGGATATCAAAGACCATACGCAGGCATTTGTTCATGCAGATGGAAAGGCAAATTAAGCTTCTATCTTTGACAACTGCCCCCTTGGTATAACAAAATTCTTCCAGATCACAGATACACACAGCTTACAACTAAGATGCCTGAGTCTTGGGTCTGTAATAAACACATTCCCTACTCCTTGACGTTTTGAGCTCAAAATTCACAAATGCCAATTATCTTTTCACAGCATAAGAAAGTGAAGCAAAATAATTGTCATGGTCTGGAGATGATGATGAGCAGACACACATTTCAACATTACGATTCTCACCTTCCTTCTTCTTCCTGCTCTAGTCAGAAGAAAGTAAATCATGATAAGTGAAGATTTATGATGCAAATTGACTGTTTTTTCTTTTCTTTTCTGTTTTTTTTTTTTTTCATCAAAAAAGGCTCATTTGCCCAAATGAAGAAAGTTTCATATAAATGCATGTGGGTTTTGTTTCTGTTTGCCTGAGCACAGATGTGTTTCCGCAGGCTCCTGGCAGCTCCTGGCTTCTGAACACCCCTTTGGCAGTTTGGGAGCAGCTCCCCACTAGCAGACGACCTGGCCTGGGCTGGAAGCTTTGGATCAGGAGCATACCTGTAGCACAGGTGCTCTGGGAGCCTGATATATTGAGAGATTTGCGTCTCTTTACATTTAACCTTGTCTGTCTTTTGTTTTATTGCACTCTCATTGTCTGCTTTTTTCCTTCTTTCAATTATCATTTAGCATAAGCTTAAAAATATCCTAAACACAAAGATTTTTCTTTCCCTCTAGGACTCCTCTCATTTCTCTCCAGTTCCTTTCTTTCTCTCTGCCTCCAACTTCTCTTTTGCTTCGTTAGCTGCAAAATAGGAGCTTCAGAAATCAGTCTGCAGCTGAAATTCACTTTTTTCAAATATGTCTCCTTCTCTGATCTGGGTACTCTTGGATGCCCTACTTCCCTCTGGTCCAAACCCTCTCTGGTTCCTCCAAACATTCTCTTGAGCATTTATTTCTTATGGCGAGAAAGAGAAGAAAGTCAACCAAAGGAACATGTTATTGAGCGGGTCATTCTGTTAGCAGAAACCGATAGTAAGAATAAAAATAAATCACAGAGCTCTGACACTCACTCATTTTAAAAGAACTGATGGGAGACAAGCATAAAAAACAAAAACCCCAAAGCAGATTTGAACAAGAGGGCAAACAGCATAGATCTAAAAGCCTAATAAAGCCTCAGCCAAAACAATCTCAGAGAGGAGAGAGTTCCAGAAGAAGGGAGCATGAAGAGCATATACTTGACTCAGTCTGATTAGAGGAAATAAATAGGGATGCAGCCAGCCTGAGAAAGGAGAATGTTCTGAGTCAGCATATGCAGACCAACCCAGGGGCGAAGCTATGATGGAAGTACAAGACTTCCAGTGACCTTGTATATGTCATGTGTTTAATTTTGGCATTCTTGTTTCAAAAAAGAAACTGCAAAAATAGACAGGATCCAGGGAAAAGGCCAAAAAAAAAAAAAAAAAAAAAAAAAGATAAAAATAGTTGAAGCTTCAATAAAAGAAGACGTTTGAGTGTTCTTCATTTTTATAACAAAAAAACAAGAGGAAGTCACCATATTGAATAAAGGGTGCTAGCCTAGAAGCCAATCAGATTATTCCATTCAATATTTCCTGTAATAAGAACAAGGTGATACTGAATATAATGAAAAAATAATACAATATACATGTAATAAGTAATTAGTGTGTAGCATATTCTACCTGGCTTTAGGTGAAATGCATATTGGCATTATCAGCAGTTATGTGTACACATCAATTTCTCAGCCTTAAAAAGTGAGCATGAATGCAAGTTTTCAGGCTTTTTTTTCTTGTTTGCCAACATGACCTGGATGACCATTAAGATGTTAATGAGTTGCTAAGTAAAACAGTGGATTTGTCCAGAGGGAATGTTGTTAAAATATAACCCCTTTGAATGCATATGAAATACATGACCAAAAAGAGAGTTTAAAATGGGCACCTTTCCAAGAGCTGAAGTGACATTCATTGAGCCTGGAAGAAAGATTCCTATTGACTTAATGGATATTGGATCAGGCTTTCAGGAGGAAACCTAACGATCACACTTAATGCCAATCGTCAACCATCAGAGAAGTATGAGTTGTGGGCAAGCACTCTGTCCAGGTGGGCTGCCAAGTTCAGTGTGTCCCAGCACGCCCACCTCTTTATGATCCTGGCTGCGTTCAAGTCCATCAGAAGTGATAGAGCCCCAGGACAAGCTGATATTTCACTGTGAAAGGAAATACAAGATGGACGAGTGGTTCTGCAGGGGGCATTTTTTGTGGGAACAATGACTTGAGGCAATCCAGTAATGGCTCTCTACAATGCAAAACTGTTTGTTTGGGTTTTTTTAATCCTGTGAATGTTTTGAGCTTTCCAAACATATACTCAGAACCTCCCTAATTTCTGACTTAAATTCCTGCAAGACAGAACTGATTGATGTGAATATAAATTTACACTGATGTTAAATTGATATAAGCAGAAGGGCAGATAATTCCTAACAAATTGGATGGGAGTCGCAGAGAATGATGAGTCCAACACCAGTTCTGCTTCATGTCTCATTGTCTTCCATGGTTTACACGTGTCTCCAGGCACTATAAATCATACAAATGAACAATTATAGAACATCCATATCTCTCTGTCTGTATGAAGTCTGGCACTGGGATTAGTTAACTGAATTTTTGAAGTGATTTAGTTAAAAACTGTTTTTTGGTAGCACACAAGTTTTCATACGTATATATACATATGTGTATTTGATATTTAAACAAAGAATCAAAAGTTATTCAATATAAAAATCACCTTAAAGGAAGTCTATGAAGAGTATAACACATGTATACAGCTGGATAAACAAACAGTGTAATAACTGTAGGAGACTCATTTGCAGCTAAAGCACCACCTAAAGATGTAATTCTCTATTCTTTTTTAAGTCAGATTGAGCTAGCCCCTAAAGTTTCTATAAAGCACAATTCATAATTCAAGGTTTTGCTGAGATGTTAAATTATACTTTCAAAATATTTAAGATTCATTTCTCACTAAGTGCCAAACTATATTTCAGGGAAAAAAAAAAGAAAGATGTAAATTCATAGTGAGAATTTAAGTAATGTATTCCGTGAGAGAACAGCAGAGTGCTGCATTTCTTTTATAGTGACACATTAACCTCCTCATATCAGAACGCTGAAAGGAAAAAAGTTCCTTCTATTCAAGAAGACTGAAAAATTGTACTTTTCTCCATTGCTGTTTGTTTGCATTTTTAAGATTCCTTTAAAGTAAAAAAGCTTTATGCATCCCTGGAATGGGGACTAGATAATTTCCATCCCAGGCTTCCAAAGGGAAAGGCAGAACAGACTGCAGGTCCTGCAATGTCCTGCTTGAACTGGGATGACACAGGTGTGATTGGGAAACAGCAAAAACAGCATTACTTTGGCAAGAGCAGGCATCTTGATTTAATCGATTTTATTTAACCCAGTGGCCAACCATTGGCTGTAGAGTTGAGTTTGGCACGGAGAAAGATTTGGGATGCCACCAGCTAGAGGGCATCAGTGTGTTTAAAAAACATGTGGTTGCCACAGTGCACCAAAAAGATTCATCACTGCTGGTAAACCCTCTGTTCAAGGTGAAAAAAAACATTCTGATGAGCAGAAAACAAAAACTGCAGCTAAGATTTTCTAAAAATAGCTCATGCCAAAATATCCTGATGTTTTATTTGACCAAATCCCAAAAGCAATAGATTAAGCAAGCAGAGGAACTGCAGTTGATCTTATTTATCTCAGCATCTATAAAGCAGGCAGGATAAATTGTTCTGGATGCTGGAGAAAGAGGGGAGCTTTGAAGTCCCACTCATGTGCCTGACAAAAGGCAGTTAATTATGAGAGAGAGGAAGGTGGGAGTCTGAAAATCACGCCTGCTAAATGTTGCCATTAATGATGCAGACAGGAGGAGGAGAAGGGTGTGGATTGTATCTCCTACTGACACACATTGGGAAGCATTGTGGAGTACTGAAGGAAAGATCAGGATGTTCATTTCTCCTTGCCACTCCTGGCCTTGTTTCCCTTCCCCATCTCTGGCCCCAGGAATCCCACAGCATTTGCTGTACTGTTATTCCGATAGAAGAAAGGGAAAACAGCCCCCGAGGTGAATGCACCCCATCCTGTAGATGGAAAGATACATTTTTACCTCTTCAGAACTGAGCAGAAAATCAGATGCAGGTTCCCAGCTTCCCAGAGATGCGATTTAGCTGCTAAGGGTGGCTGTGGTTAGTGCCTCCACTTCCCACTCTGTCTGGATCCCAACCCTGCCATCAGCAGCAAGCAGAAGTCTTTTACTCAAAGTGACAAATTAATTCTGGAAAGGGGTTATGGGCTCTGAATCCCATTTTCACAGCGTCTCCTATCTCATGGATGTGGGTCAATGCTAAACCTAGGATATATGGAGGATTTCAGCTATACCCTTCTCTTTAGTATTTCCTAAGGCAGGCTTAAGTGTTCCCTGCTTTACTCGCTGCCTGCTTTGAATCTCATTCTGACGCACTTAATCCTCTCCATTCGCCCCAGAGGGAATTCAGGCATCTCACTCAGCTCTGCGCACTCCTGGAAGAAGGCCCGCCACCGCTCCGCTTGGAAATGCCAATTTCTATTTATGAGGCTGTTTTGGGTCCTAACAGCAGTAATCATCCGAGAGGGCATGTACCAACCACTTACATGATAGAACTCAACGGTTGCCTTGGAACCTCACATTCAGCTCTTGATGCAGAACGCCAGGACAAGTACTTTTCTCTGTCAGAAGCTTCTCATCAAACCATTTAACCCAAGAGAGGATCCTCAGAGGCAAGGGAGGAATAGGAGAGATTATCTACTTTACAAACAGGTTTTGCAGTCCTGGAAAGATGTGGGATTTTGTTTATTTGTTTGTTTGCTTTTTTCCCCAGAGGGGAATTTTAAGCCTAACTCCCATGTAAACAAGGGATCTCTGGAAAATAAAGCTAAGGCATGGACAACAATTCTTTCTGAGGCAGAATTGTCCCTAAACCAGAAAAGGTTGTTTCCCTTCAGGTTACTTGCATCCGGTATGGTTTTGGAATTGAAGCAGACAGGACAACAGTTACAGCAATACTTCAACTAGTCCTTCCCAACAGGAAGGCAAGCATATATTTTTCAGTGAGCATAAAAGTTAGAGTGGAATCCCACCACCAGCCTTGGAGAGGCGTCCCAGAGGAACCCATGGCATCACACCATCCTACTGAAATGTTGCTCAACCTATATGGTTTAGTCTATAGGGACTAAAACCCAAGTTTTCTGCATCTGAGGCCTAGTAGTAGGGCTACCAAGTGCCTTTGCCTGTCCCCCCATCTTCCTGGTCTCAGGACAAAATAGGCAACTCTGGATGACAATCAAATGAAGGAGGTAGGAAATATTGCAAAAATATTAATATCCACATAATAGAAATAATAATCAACAATTCCACTTTTAGCTAAAGTCAACATAAAGAGTTCTTACACAATAAGCAGTTATTTCACTTTCTTTACTTCACCTGTTCCCATGCTTTCCCCCATATCATCTCATAGGAGCCTGCCATCCTCTCCTACCCTTGCAATAATGACTAAACCAAACAGCACGAAGCTCAGGAGTGTTTCACATTTTCAGAAGATACTCTCAAAAACTCATCAGCTGCTCAAATGTTTTAGCTTTTTATTGTAATAAAGATTAAAACCAGACTAAACAAGACCTGTGTAGCACTCTGGATGGGGCCATACAAAGTCAAATCTAAGTGGCCAGGGGTTCTTGAGTTCTCAGCTTTTTCTCTCCTCGTAAGGAAACATTTCTCTTCCCATCGATTTGCTGTTCTTTTTCAAAGCTTTTTTTTCTACTACTATTTTCTCTTCTGGTATCTTTCATCTGTCATGAAAGCTTAGCTGCTCATATATTGCTAGAACTGCTGCTCAACAAGTACTTGCATTCATATGGTGCTGATGCCCTACGCTATGAGAAGGGGAGCATCACTCTTCCCATCAGTGCCTTTGGACCACATCTGCACACAGCTGCTTTTCTGGCAGCACACATGATTCTATCTGCTTCTAATGGCCTCGAAGAATCCTCCCATTTTCATGGCTTCTGAATGCTTTTAAAATTACTTTCCCACCTTTCACTGCATTTCCTTGTGCCTTAGACAAGTGGGCAAAGTGTAAGCACCAAGAACAGAGCAGGACTGAGACTGAATGGAGAAAATACTGGGAGCTATCAATCCAGGTGATCTCCCAACACATTTCACCATGCAGCCATTTAACACCACCAGGAATATGAAGTCTGACTTGAATGGCCAATGAAATTCAGCACTGAAGTTTTGAAAGAATTTATTTAAATGTATTTTCCTCAGCATTTTCCTTATAAGATATGAAAAGCCTCTCTTCTGCTTCAGTAGTTATAATACATATATTCTGTTGGACCTACAAACTCATTCTCTCTTGTTTGGATGCCAAACACATTCAAATTTATCTCCAGCTTTTATCTACTTCAAAAAGGTGTGGTTTTTTTTGTCTGCTACTGTTATGTCTGCTGTACATACCAACACTGTAAAGGCTTATCAAGTGTTAACAGTGTTTATCTCTAAATTTTGCAATTGTTTTCAGATACATTGTAATGTGTTTTTCTCATGTTCATATTTCATTAAGAGAATGTTATAGCTTTTATAATCTTTGAGTGTTAGTTTTAAGATAGATGTACGCGAGTATCTGTCACATTTAATTATCTCCTTCATCAAATTCACTAAGTGGCCTATTAAGAGCAAAATAACTGGTTCATATACTCATTAGAAAAGGGAGATTTCATGGTACAACAAAAAGGGAAGAATTTTTTTAATTTCTGATTCTACAAGAGAGAAAGAAAAAAATAATAATGCTTAAAGAGGAATTTTCAATCACTTGTACGAGCTGAAACAGCCCAGTATATTTTTTTTATGCTATTGGTATAAATCCTTCGATCAGTGGCTCAAATCCAGCTTTGTAGGTGGAGAATGTAATCCATTATAATTAGATAGTTGTAGGCCTATATAAATGAGTTGTTTTCAGTTTAGTTTTCGACGGATAGGGCACAAAAATCCACTCAGGCTCACTCCTCACCAACAAACCAGACATAATTTTACACTAAGATTACTTTTTGGAAACGACTGAACTCTGTGACATTACCAAAGTAATTTTTCCTTCTCAATACAGTCAAGGGCAGTGTTACATTCCCTATTTGGACTTGACCTTGAGCAGCTGAGAAAACTAGCTGGCTTTGCCTCCACTAAGAAGTTATTCCTTGACAGATGCCTTCACACCAGAAACAAGGCTCTTTCTTATCAAGAGGCACGGTCTCAATGGTCATCTTGCCATTGATGCTGACATCTGAATGGGATTTGGGGGAGACTATGGAGATGGCTTGGGAAGAGGTGCTTGGTGAGATGAGAAGCTCAGGGAAGCCAACCATTTTAACAGTACTTATTGCAATAACTCTCCTCCCTTCTACCTTTTCCTTTACCTTAATTTGTCTAAAAGTATAATTGTAAAACTTCCATTATGGTCTGCCTGGCACCAAAAATGTTGGGAATGATTTTGTAGACCCATAACCTTCTTTTTATATCTCAGTTGTCCCCTCTTCCTCCTGATCTCTACAGCCCGGTATCTCCATTTGGCCTTCTATTCAACCCCTTGGCATTGTAGCAGAGGCATTTCTTCAGACAAATACTCTCACTTTATGGTTTAGGTATCTAGGCAAAATGGATCAAGAAGTCTGTTCTGCTGCTGAAACCAGTGAATAGTACTTTTCATCATCATCAACAGTAAAGTGTGTTTTCAAGTACCAGATTTGCTGCTGTGCTTCTGAGTATTGGATTTATAACCTTAGAAAATCAGGATCTGAGGATGTACATATATTAGCTACAAAGAGCATAGCTATATGTAGTAATAGGGAGATTTTCCTACAGATAGCTCGTAGTGTGAGACTAATAAAGGTTTCATATAACAAAGCTACCCAAGGCTTTAGAGCCAGATTTCAATACAAGTCCTAATTTATATTTCACATTTAAATAAATGGCCAGATTTTCTGAAGTGCTAACAAAAAAGTTTGGCTCTTTTGGGTTCATGAGCTGTGTTCAGAAGTGAGAATATGAAAGAGAAGCACATTGCCAAAGAGACAGAAGCGGCAACAAGTGAACATTTCTTCCTCTTCCCCTCCATTCCTCATTTCCAAATACTCTCCTGAGCTGCCTGGTCTATAGCAGATGCTAGAGGAGGGTGAGGTGGACTCCAGTCAAGTTTAACCCAAATTTCTTCCCTTTACAGACCACTGTCATTCGCCAGGGACATGCTGTCTGTATAAGGGAAGGATAGTTCCCAGCCCTTTCCCATCTTCCCTCACTGCTCCCATTTGTACCCCAAACCCAACTTTGTGGGTGCACAAAATAATAGGTTTCAAGGTTTTTAGAAATACTTTCCACGGCCTACCCTATTGTTTTTGTGAAAAACAACTGCAAGCTGTTAGATGTCTTTAGTTGTTTTTTTTTTTCTCTAAATGCAATTCTAACTGTTTAAAAGGAATTAAACGTAATGGTTTATATAGAAAATATACCTAATGCTCACTCTCATAGAACAATACCTATATGTTTGCAGGTGTTCCACAATCTGCTTGGAAAGTCTGTGAGAAAAAAAGCATCCTGTGCTATATTTAGCTAATAAGAGAGCGGGAGAAACTGCTACATTCTTTCATTTCTTCATTGTTTGATCATTTGATTGTTTTGCAAGCCTTACACCATATGTTGCTAATTGACATACAAAGGATGTGTGCTCTGTTGTCCTCATTAATTTGTAGAAACTAAATATTTTGTCTTCCACTTAAACTTGCTAAGATCCACTCTGAAAAAGTCTATAATTAGGCTCAAACTGTTTGTGAAGTGCAATGAGGGTGTCCTGGCTCTGACAGCTGAGGAGGAGGAGGAAGAGAAGAATGAAACAGCATGAATGAAATCTGTGGGCAAAAGAGACATCAGCTTGAGAAATTAATTTTTGCAGAGTCCATCTCCCAATAGTGTTGGAAAAGAGAAAACCAGGCTTGTTTTTTTTGTTATGCATTAATTGTGGAAACGGTCCTACTGGTGCTGAGCACAGCTTATGTGCCATAGCGCACTGCTACCCATCCCATGATATAGATCCATCCCCAAGTCCATCTGGAAGATTATTTAGAGGGAAGTGGAACAGACTCAGTCACTTCCTCATTTTTGCTGTTTTTCTGTATATCTCACTGCACCTGGGAGGTTGGGCACAGCGCCTTGGGAAGTCACAGAATCATTAAGGTTGGAAAGATTAATAAGATCATCCAGTCCCACCATCAACCTCTGCCTGTGCCCGCTCTAGACCGTATCAGTCAGTGCCACATCTGCACTTTTCCTCAACACCTCGAAGAATGGTGACTCCAACACTTCCCTGGGCAGCCTGTTCCAATGCCTCACCACTCTTTCTGAGAAGAATTTTTTCCTAATATCCAATCTGAAAATTTCTCTTTTTTTTTCCCCTTAAGTCATGATGTTTCAATGGTTGGCTAAAGGACCACAGTTTCTGGGCTACTAAGCTGTTCCCCAAACTCCACTTTTGCCCTCAGCACTGTGACTTTATGCCACACATCTCTGGAAAGCCTGAATTTACCCTCCTTAAGAAATTCAATATCATTATTTTGTTACAAGGCCTCATTAACATGAGTAAAATCCTCTCATGAAAGGTACCATAGAGCGACAGAATTTTATCTTTTCCCCTTCCTTATAGTGATTACTTTTCCATTCCTGTCATTCAGTGGAATGAACTTCATATTTATTTAGAGCCTGAAAATTCAGATTTACTATGCAGAAAAGTCTGTACAGTTGGCAGCCTGCTTTTCTTCTAGGTGAGCTGAAATGGATGTATGGAGGCACTCCACTGTCTTCTCCAGTACAAATTCTGGATAGTGGCCAGTGTCCTTGTACATTATCATAATCTTTTTATGCCTTAAGAGCAGGAAGTAATCCGTGCTCTAAAAAAGGGGAAAAATTGACCACCTATCATGCTGACTATATATTTTCCACTATCTGGAAAGAGAACCAAACACAGCAGAGCAGAAACTGAAGTTGATCAATTCTATATGCCACAGCACTCGCAGATATATCCTCCCAAAGATGAATTTTCTGTCACAAGTCCAAACCTCTAGAGCATAAGAAATAGCAGTAGTAGATACAGTGACTATAAGAAGCAGAAATCTCTGATAGTTCTCTAAATACCTAATCAAAAATCATTATTTTCTGTCTCTAGGCTTGCCTTCCAGGTAGAAATGGAATATTGCCTCTTAACTTTTTTAAGGAACAGATGGGCCTCTGCTCCAGATCAGCTTTCCTTCCAGCTGCAGCAATGCTCTTCATTGTAGAAACACTGAATATTTGCCTGAAACTCATGAATTACTAAACAGCACTGTGCTGGTTTGTCAGTAATTTTCTGAGAAATAAAACAAAAAACAAAGCCCCACAGCCAAATTTTTGGACAGAAGCATCTCTAAAGGAGAACCAGAGCAGCTGAAGGTTGTGAAACCTAAAACCAAGAGCAACAACTGCTGTGGTTGGCACTTCTCAGAGCTCCACCTGTGGTTCTGTGGCAGGACTGGCATGCCTGTGGGGCTTGCCCTGATCCCAAGAAGGCTGATTTGGCCTTGCATTACCTACAGCTGGTTATTGTTGGTATGCTTGAAGGATATGAAGTAGCTACATATCCTAGGCCACCGTTGCTGTGCTGGAACAACATGACTTAGAACAATGTCAAGGCTACCACAAGCTGTGCTGCATCAGCATTAATCAATACCAAAATCAGGTTCTCTGATATCTCCTGGATGTTGGGTATCCAAAAAATCTTATGGCTTCAAAAATGACTCAAGTCTCTGCAGTGAAATATGCCAAATGGTGCCCTTTGAGGTAGAAGGGTTTATACCTGCTTCAGAGAAGACAGTGCAGAAACACATGTACCTCCTGGCTGAATGCATCTGAAGTTTAATGGAGAAAGTCCAGCTGGAATAAGTAGGTGTCACTTAGCAAGAAACACCTTTTCTCTGTATTATGAGCTTTCCATTAGCCCATTCTAAATCATAAATTGCTGAATCAGGCTTTTTAGCAATTCACATAATGAACGCACCTCCTCTGTTATTAGATACAACAGGTCAGTTCTCAGAAACTATTCTCAGTTAATGAAGAAAGCAGAATTTGATCCATTGTAACAAAGTGTGGCAATATTTTAATACCAATTTTTATTTCATGACAACTTTTCCCTGTTTTTTTCCACTCTCTGAGTAGCCATCAATTTACTTTCTTTGAAGCAGCATGCAGTAGAACATTAGAAAAATTATTGTCCTCTGGATGAGAAAGATTCTCGTTACTTAGCACTATCAGGGCACACCAGTTTGTTCAGAAAGAATCCCTGCTAGATATGTCAATGTCTGTTCAGTTTTTTGACCTCTCAAGTGGTTTATTTAAAAATGGTGCATTTTAAAAAGGTATTTGTATAGCTTTCCACTCCCCTTTATGAATATCAGTGAAATCAAAAGGTTACATTACCCCATATGCTTTGAAATTTTATTTTGAACTGAATGGGATAATTGATTTAAAATTTAGGTTGAGAGCAAAGTCTTGAAACTACTCAAAAGCCTGGCAATATTTCAGCCTAAGCCATGATGTTTTAAGGGCCTCATTCATCCCATGGACATTTTGTGCTGGACAATCCATTAAAATTTTTTGCTGTTCTGTTCTTCTCATAAAGACATCAGGACTCCCTCCTTCTGCCTATCTTAAAAGAAAGCAAAAAATCCAATTCCTCCAGTTAAGTCATTCTTTGGCACTGGGAACACAAGAAGTAATTTCTCACTGCCAGCTGGGAAACCATAAAGTCTGACTAGGTCAAGCCCTTAATCCTTCTTCAGCATCACTGATCACATTATCATCATTATAGCAGTACTATATATAGGGAGAGAACAGGAAAGATGGTGCTAACACAGTCTTTCTCTCCTGACAAAGCAGCCTTAGGCAACTGTGCTTTGAGCTCTTGGAACTGAAAGCAAGAATACACCTTTTTGTGCCTATAGAGTTAGAAAAAAAAATATCAGGTATGAAGAGGTTGGGAGAGAAAAAAATCAGTTTTGAAGTCCTAAGTCCAAATATTGTTTACTGAGGTACTGTGTCACCTAAATAAATGAGCTATAGAGTCTGCAGTGTAGACAAATAAAGCTGAAAAGTTGGGAAAAAAAAGAAAATTTTGACTGGTAGGGTCCATTTCAGATCGAGCAATTCCTGTTGTTCCATCTCCAGAAACACGGATTCCAGCAGCTGAGACTGACAGTCAGTGTTTTACACTCCACAGATTTTAAATATCAAAATGACAGTTTCTCACATGTTGTTGTCCATCAGGAGGAGCCATGATTGCTGTTTGGAGAAGATGTGATTGCCAACCTGTGGCTGGTTATGATTGCTCTTTGCAATTTGCTGTTCCCAAATGTGATGCTGGGGGTGGGGTGGGAGGGAGGCAAGCGGCTGAGCTGCAGTGCACTTCCCATATAAATGTGCTGTCCTGGTTTCTCACTATAATGCTTATGCAATTATAGTCTATATGTTTCAATTTATTGGTCTCTTTTAAATATTTTTTCATACCCATCCTATACCCATTGGCTACTTCCACAGGAATTAAAGTCCTGTAAGTTTTCCACAGTTAAACAGGGACAATATAGACACTTCTAATATTTTCATTGAGATAAGGGTTACTGCATCTGACCGGTGTCCAGGAACAATTTTCTTGGATGCTTAGCTCTTGGAAGGAGAAAAACAGGAGAAAATCCTTTTGTACCAGATGAGAAAAGTGGCATTATTAAAAAAGAATTCACAGCAGCTCTGATTTAAGACAGCTGCACACAGCATCATTGGTTCCACTGTACACAGAGCTATTCATTTCCAGACATTGTCTTGTATACTGAGTATATATGCAAACTTTGTTCCATCCTCAGCACAACTATATATCTACAGTGAAAAGCACTGCTGTAATTGCTGGAAGAACACAGGAGTTATTGGCTCTTTAGTCTGCCTAGTCCAGAGGAAAATGATCCTAGGGAAAGTTCTTCTAAACCTTATTAGTGGCAGTTGACTTATAACCTGTATCACAGTAATTTTTACTTCATGTGAATAAAATCAATTGTGGTGCTCTGTAGTGTAACTACCCACATTCACATTATTTGCATATCTAATCTGGTTTTGGATTGATCTTTCATTTTGGTTAGTGCTGCAGTGGATCATGCTGTTTTCTTTTAATTTTTTATCAGCTGTTAGTTTGTTGCCTTTCGGATCAATTGATTGTGACTTCATTAAGTGAGAGGATAAATAGTAGTACAGATGTATTTTTCCTATCCCACAGAACATATCTCAGTGCCTGCCTTCCATGGGGTTTCTCTTGCTTCTAGATTAAATGGTCTATTCTTTTTTTCAGTCTCCCATTCTGGGAGGACTTTACTGCTAATCACTTTTACTGCTCCTATCTGCACATAGAGCCTTTGCTGAGATAGGGTGGTCAAGTTCATAAAATTTTGCAGAGGAGAGGAAGAAAAGATGTTGAACTGACGTTAATGAAGAATCTCATAGGCCAGTGGTTCCAATTCAAGCTACAATATCACAGCTAAAACAATGTCAGAACCCATTTCACAACCTATTAGAAAAGAAAAACCACCCAACAACAGAAACTCATAACCCTTTGGATGTCGCCCTGAGAGCCATTCACATAGACAAGTTCTGCAGGATATTGTATGTTCTCATCTTACCAAGCAGAAAGCATTTTGCAGGGAATGTTGGACTTCCGGTAAATTTGAGCCCCTCTCTGCTGCAGTAAAAACAATCTGAATATCCTAAGTATTGGATGAGTGCCATATAATAGAATGGAAAAAGCAAAAGGAGATATAAAAATTACCGCATCCAAAAAGCAGATTTGAGCCCGTGCCAGGACAAAGAAAGTCAATACACATGTACAGAAAGGAAACAATATTTTATAACATTTTAGAGTATCATTTATCAGATGTTTTGTTTTACCATTGAAGAATAATAGATACACAAATAGCAAAGACCTTTCTCTTTCAAGAGAGTGAAAGAGATTCTTAATTGCATTGAATTTATGACATCTCTCCTCCATTTGGTGGCGGATCACTCATCCAGGAAGCAGGCGTTAGTGCCACCAGTTGCTTTGCTGTGCACATTCACATATTGATTAATGTCTATCTTGATTTATTTACAGAGGGCATAGGCAGCGTCCTGTAACACACAGTTGCACTAAGTAACTGTTGATTCATTTTGGACATATGATCAAAACCATTCTGAGGCTTCAAAGCACTTTCGCGTACATTTTTACGCTTTTTATTCCCCTCATTTTGTCCTTGGGGGGAAAAAAAAGCAGCAAAGGCATGCAAATGTAATCACAGGAGCCTCAGATGATGAATATTAAAACTTTGAAAGGTTGCAGCTTTTTTCTGCTTTATGTTGATGTATGTTTGTTGCCATGGGTATGTGTGGGCAATGTGTAGGTGGTTGTATTAATGCTTTGCAGCTCATCAAAAAGTTTATCTGTTTGAAGCCAACAATGATTATTGTGCTTGTCCATGTGATATTTACCCTTATATCTTATGTTGTACACTAATTAAACTGATGTAAAAGTGAATAGGTCGACGCCGTAAAAGCTAATGGCCCACTACTTTAGAACTCCAGACATTTGTAGGGTCATATTTATGGTATTAATTTTGAATGTCGAGCTGTTTGAACTCTGCTGAGTGCACTATTCAGGGATATGTCAAAGCAGCATCTTAACTGTGAATTTAGCACTAGAATACTTCCCCTCTAGTCTACAGAGAATATCTACCACACAAAGCAGGGTAGGTTAGGATAGAGTTAATTCCTGAGATTCTCCCTACAACTCTGATGTTCTGAACTGAAATCAGTATCTGTACAGCGTTAATGCTGTAATTACTTTTCATTAGACTTAAAGCTCAACCTTTTCACGGTGTGTTAAAGAATACTCCTATATTGTTTTACTGATCATCATGGCAAATTGCTTGAGAAACTAAGGCTTGAAGGCCAAGATCAGAAACCGGCTCTGGAAGGATTGAGGTGTTTGGGTTAAAGACTGCAGGTCCCCAGTCTCCTTCCTCTCTCCTCAGGTGCACAAAGACTGAGGTGTGTGAGGAGAGGGCTCACGTCTGCATCTCCTCTCAGCATTACCACATGAGAGTGGCTTAGAGTTACTCTGACTCCTTGTGTGCTGGGGCTTGTGGCATGGAGTGCTCATGCACTCATGGCTGGAGTGCAGTTCAGGACCTTCCAACCCCGCCTCTAATTTGACAGGGAATATTGCTGCATTAGCACAGAGCTGCACACAGCTCCTATTACCAGCAGCCTCTAACCAGACTGTGGATTCCTGAGGGTCCCAAAAGCCAGTCTATGTGTTAATGTCACAATGCCTATGTCCTTTTGTCCCTCCTGCACTCTGTTAACTGCTATTAGACCCTCACTGTCTGTTGACACTGATTGTCTCACCGGCTATTAGCCTGTCTCCAACCTTTGTGTTTATTGGAAAAATTATTGAGACAAAGGTAGCAAAGCAATTTGGGCATCATCTGAGAGCTTCTGATTTCCATCATCTCCTATGGGCAAAATGACAGTGGCTACTCCAGTGTAACCCAAACAGCGAGCAGAGGTTAGGATCCACACTGATCCAATTATGGCTATCTGCACTGCCCTCAAAGGCTTGAGGTAACTTGCAGATCAGAAAGAAAGATGAGCTTGTAACTAGCTCAGTCCAAAGGCTTCTGAAGTCAAGAGAAATCTTTTCATCAACTTCAGTGAGTTTTGGATCAGGGCCACTAAGAGAGCTTTGACAAGTGGGCACAGAGGAACATTAGAGATTTTTTCCCCACCAGGTATTAAAAAGAGATGGAAGCAAGGAACTAAACACAGAATCACCTCACCAGTGTAGCACATGCTGTATTTCTGACTAAAGAAAACAGGTTATTTCTGTGTTCAAGCCGCTGGCCTTGCCAGCTGAATCCTGCAGCTTTCCCTTGCACTCTGTAGTATTCTATGGTACATTGTAAGGTGATTTCTCAGAAAGAAAATACTGTAATTGCAATTAATCAATCGTGCTGTGTTGTAATTAAATGACTATATCAAAGAGGAAGAAATTAGAACTGGAATCCTTAAAACAACCATTCAGTGATATAATTACAGCATACCATACAGAAGCAAATTAGCTTCTGCCTATGTGAGTTCTGACAAACTAATAAACACCTTGCTGTGTAAATGGAGACCAGGTATATTTTCAGACTCTTAATCGCTGCAGATTACAAGGAAGCAAAATGGCAAATCATTTTTTTTTCTGCTTTGTGAGTGAAACACTTTCAGTGTTAGTCTTACCTCTTTGTGTACCCACAGCTGGCTTTTCCCGTACGTCTTCCTGAGATGCTCTGTTCTTTCTTTTTGTCATCGGGATGTTTCCCTCCAGAAGGAAATGTCTAATTCATTTATTCACTGCTTTGTAGCAAGCAGGATTCATCAGTGTACAAAATTGCACTCGGCAACAAGGAAGGGTTACGAATCCGTTGGCCTATATAATCCATTTATCAGTCCTGTTTGGAAAAGAAGCACATTCAAATTTCAGTGATTGCATCAGAAATCTTAATGACTAATAATATGCACAAAGCAAAGAATGTTCAACAGGTAACCTTACTTTTTTTTTCTTAATATAATATCAAAGAACTTAATATATGTGAATCATCTTACTACAGGAAAAAAATCCAATGAAATGTTGAAAAGCAATTATGTTAGGAACAGAATACAAAAAGAAAAAATCAGAGTTCATTGAATCACTTTAATTTACTGTCGCAAGAGATGTAAAGCTAACAAATGAGAAGATACCATATTCATGCTGAAATGTGCCATAAATATGACAGAGCATCATAAGAAATGCTCTGATATAATTCACTTAAAGCTTGTTCAAATTAATATACTGCTTGTTGAAAATGTGTAGGAGCTGTTAAGTTTATTTTAAGGAAATATATTGGCTTTAAGGAAGGAACAGTCACTGTGACAGACATTAAAACATTTGACAGAATTAAGGAATATGATAGGAGATGTGTACCAAATGAACGCACCATATCTCTGGCAGGGTTTTGCAGTTTAAGAAACTCTTAATGAGGCATTTGAACTGCATGGGAGAATGGCTCTCATAGCCTTTGGAACATGACTACAAAGAAGATATTGATCTGTAGATGTTATCCGATCACATTCCAGATTAAAAGATGACAAAATCTTTGAGAGGTAGTTGAGAAGATTAACCTGTCAAGGAGATTCCTCGTAATGAGATTATCCTGAAGTAAGACTTTTCACGAAGGTGGAGAGATTATTAAGATGGAGAAACAGTGTTAAAAGGGATTTATTTTGTGTGTGAGCTGCTTTCTGTTTGTTTGTGTACGTGGGTGCATGTGTACGTACCTCATTTTGACAGCTGGGGTTGGAATGCACAAAGGAACAACACAGATCTGTGTGACAGGATGTACAAAGATGAAGCTCTGAGACGGTTTGTCTTTTGAAAGTTCATTACAAAGCCCACTGCTCACTCTTCCCATGACCCTAAGATCCACCATCGCTGTATTAAACAAAGTACTTGTTACAGCCCCAGAGAACATTTCTGAGAAATAATCACCTCTTCCCTTTGGTGACTAGCTGCAGGAGCTGTGGGTCAGTAGCATTCAATTGACTACCTGTACATGACTGCTTTTCCAGATGTGGGGGAAGCACACTGTGCATTTAATTCATTCCACATATATATCTATGTAACTACACATCCGTATCTCTACGTAGCCATTTAGCTATGTATCTGTGGGTCTGTATATCTGTATATCAGTACACATGATTGCTTTGATCCTGTAGACTCCCGGGCAGGTGTTTACCTAGCATTAGCTTTTGGAGATTTTCAGACTGCTAGCAAATACAACAGAACAGCTCCTATATCTTCTGTTGTTCCAGGCAGGAAGAACTACACCTACCTAGCTGCATTTTAATGCTTTCCATTAAAAAGTTATCAGTCACTAAACACAGAGAAAAGGTTGTGCTTCGTGCTATGGTCTAGCATCATATAAGTTTATTGATACAGGGCGATGAACTGATTAGGTAACTGCATTGTCCTCATGTACTAGGACATTCTGTCATCTTGACTCACTGCTTTCTAAGGATGAGCTTATAATATAGATCACTTGGCTTTTCTGCCATGTGCTGTGGTAGCTATTCAGATGCTTATTTTTGAAACGGTATGAAGGTGCTAGAGAAAGTCAGCATGTTTTAGCAACCAGGGCATGTCAAGGAAGTTACATCAAGGATTAATCAGATCTCCTTGCTGATTTGTTGCTCTGTAATGAAGCAATATAGTACTGAGTTAACTTCGAAGTTGGAATGATTACCACTCTGTTTGCCCTCTTGTTCCTGACCATCATTTATACTCTCAAGGCTGAAGTCTATAATTCACACGCTGAACAATCTTGTGCTGTCTGGGGAATCCTGACTGCTTGTAGATGGCTGTGCTTCTAAAGATGCTGCTGCAAAGCTAGAGCTGGAGCAAATCCAGTTTATTAATTGATTCTTTCTTTTCCTAAGATTACTTCCTATCTTTGTTCCAGTTTCCTCATGTGAAAACTTTGGCTAGAAGAAGCTCACAGGGCCAGAACTGATAGCGCCGAAGAATAAAGACTCTCCAGCTTAATTCTATAGATGCAGAGAAGGCCCGTCAATCTACGAGAGATTCCTGATGAGCTTGTGAGATATCAGGTCTTTCTAGCTGAGATCTCTTGGGCAGCGAGGGAAGGTCAACCTGCTGTGGTATTTTGACGAGTGTTCAGCTCATGCGATGATGAAATTCCCTTCAAAATATCTTTTAAATCCTCCACTTGAAAGTGTTCTCAGTATTAGAGCATAGTGTCATGTCTTGCTTTATTTAATTCATCACAGCACTGCTAATCCTCCCTTCTTTTCTCCTAGGAAAAATAAGGTAAAGCAAACCCTTCTCTAAACCTCAGGAAGCCGTATTCTGGATTGCTATTTTTTTTTTCTTTGCTTTCTCTTACATCTGCTGTTTTCAGGAGAAATCAAAGGCCGCCCCACTGGATGATGAGGGGCCGTGCAGCTGAACTCAGCACACATGGCAGTCTTCTCCCTTGTTCCTGTGAAGGATGTGTGTGAAATTGCTGGGTACATTAGCAACACAGTGGACAGAGGTGAAGTAAATGATATCAATTATGCAAATTTAAAAGCCATATCCACAGAAGGTTAATTTACAAAGCTGGTTTACCTGGTAAGTGGGGAGACCACTGCTCGTTTGGCTCCAAAAAAGGCTGCTGATTGACAAGAAATAAGTCACAGGCAATGTTTTAAAAGGGTAAGTGAGGCAATAGGATTGGTCCCATTAAAGATGATTTAGGGACTGCTCCTTGTATTACATATGTAAACTTGGCAGCAGGTGTATTTTCAAAAGAGAATTAATTTATTGGTATCAGGGAAGAAGGGCAACAAATGCAATGGAACAAAGCCAACAAATTAAAAATAATTTGGGGAAATTAATTAGGCTTATGTGCAAGCAAATGTATGATATACTTTCCCACTGGAAAGTATAAGGCAATGCAGCAGGGGACAGAAAATAATTCTAAGGCTATGGTCTCAGGAAACACTGATTGTGAAGGAGACTTCAGGATGATTGTAGAAGATATAGTAAAATGCTCTGTTATTTATCAGAGTGGAGAAAGTCCAGCAACAATTTCAAGAGCATATTGACTGAAACATGTGAAATGTAAAAGGTGAAAAGGAAAGGAGGTTGATGCTCATTTATTATTATTGATTTGCATTATAGTAGCAACTTTATATACCAGCAGAGTGCAGGATCTCATTCTGCTAGGCTCCGCATCAACACACAGTAAGAGGCATTTTATAATCTAAACAGACAGGGGAAACAAAAAGATAGAAAAGAATTATAATCCCCAATGACAGACAGAAAACTGAGGCATGGAGATGGTAAAGCTTGAGCTGTTTGGAAAAATGTGACCTTTTAATTAAAAATAGAGCTGAAAATGAAAAATATTTAAATTTTGTCACAGTTCTCATGGGAAATTTTGAGTTGCAGCTAAAACCTCTGTGTTTTGGGTTACAACAAGAAAACAATGAAAATATTCTTGCATGTCTTTTCCTATCCTGCACTCTCAAGAAAAGCCTTTTCAAAAGAAGCACAAGCATGAATTCATTAATATGCACATTATTTCTCTGCAAACCAGGCTTCCAATTTAAGGAAACTCTAATTTGAAAGTAAATTTTCAACCAGCTTATAAGAACTTATTTGGTGTCCACCCAACAGCAGGTGCGTGGAAGACTTGGACAAAGCCCTCTTCCACACTACTGCAAACAGAGGAAAATCCTTCTTAGAGACAGGGAAGGAGTGCCTAAAAATACAGGGCTTCTCTACCAAGGGAGGTAGTGAGCTGTTATGGATTTGCTCTGCCCTAATTACCACTTTTCAAAGCTCCATGCACATTTAAGTTCACGGCGGCTTACTCCACTTTGTATAGTGGAAGAAGTCATCCGCTACTCAGTATGCCCTTAAAATGTCTATGTGTAAAGTGTGGAGCTATAAATTCAAACCTTGCTTTGCTGTGCACTAGTTCTTCTGGGTAGACAAGCCCACAGAACATTACCGTTGTTTTAGCATTATGGGGAAACAAGATAGACACCATTAACGTTTTATGAGCAAATTTGGTCCTTGAAACATAAGGCACTCTCAGCAGAGATTGAATTGGTGGAGCTGTAGCAACAACAAAAAATAAGGGTTCAGGGGTTCAGGGAACACGAGTCAGAAGGAAAGATTAGCTAGCCATGGGGGATTATCGGAGGGAAGAGGCAGATAAACTCTTGGTGAAGGTGACAGATTCATACCAATAAGTTATCTGCACTGCTAAATAATTCAAAAGAAACAGGGCAGGGACTGAAGCTAAGGGAGATACTCATGCAAAAGCAGTTTCAGAACAGTCTTGTACAAAAGTTTAGCAGCAGAGTCATCAGCAGGACCGAATTAGAAAAAATGAAGCTACACAAAGGCAAAAAAGAGACCCAGTATTTTAGTTAATAGCTTTTCATGAGTAGGAAACTATGTAAAAAGTGCATCTCAGGCAGAACTTGTCTGTCTTCTGCCTTATTGTGACAACTTGACTGAAGTGCGATTGAACTGGGCTTATAGCTGAAGAGCAGATAAGATACTCCCCCAGGTCCAGTTTATTTATTTGATTTTGCAACAACCAGAGTTTGACTTCTCTAGCTGGAAGTGCCACTTTTTCCCATTTCCAAAAGTACCCCAAATGGCCTTACTGTGGCCATTTCAATTGGCAAGAGACTGTTATTACAAAACGAGTCAGGATTAGATTCATACTTTACTGTATTCAGAGTTTGCAACCTGGTAAGTTATTTACTTTCTCTGTTCCTCCCAACAAAGAAATGTTAAAGGTCATCCTGTCAAATTTTTAAAGGCACTTGGAGATATAAGATTGAAAAATGTGTCACAAAAATTCCAAGCGAGCATGACAGCACTCTGTATAATTGCAAGAGGAAAAAAGAAAGGTCTGAAAGTTTCACAGAACTGCAGTAATACCAGTAAATCGGATGCCACCATAGGTTTCAAGTCATCCAGGTAACTGTTGCCTATTTGTAATAATTAAATCCAGATAATTATTTTGTTGCATCCCAGCGCAGAGAGTTTTTTTCTTCTTACAAACTCTTAATCAATGAAGAAATACTGCAGGAAATATTTTCGTCCTGTTTCTCAGATACACAGTACTCTATTCTGGAAAAAATCCATCAAAGGGATATTATTTTTATATGGGTATATTGGAGAGTGAAATCAAGGGAACAGTTGGCTGAATTATTCCATTGCCTTTCAAAGATGTTTTAATAACGTCTACCATTGTTCACCAAATACTAATAATGCTTTATAGGAAACAACTTTAAATTGCACCTACCCTTCAATACACGTTTGACTTTCAGTAAATGGCTTATAAGCCTGAGAAACTCCTTTTGTAATACATTTCTATCTCTGGCCACAGTGAAACTTTCATTTTTAAGGGTTTAGAACATGACAAGAAAACTATACCAAGAATAAATTGATCTTTGCTCCTTCACCGTTTCCCCCAATATCTAAAATTCTGTTCTTTAAAAAACACCTGGCAGAAATGATTTACTATTTGAAGATTGCAAAAGTTGGAACATAAAGTAATTGGGGGCCCTATTTTCAAATGTAACAGACTGAATTCCTAAACAGTCCTCTTCCCATGCAAGCAGCACTTTGCCAACTCTGTCACTAGGTGTGGAAAGTGAGATATAAAAGAGGAAAGTCTGACTAACAGAATGAGGAGTATAATACTGAAACATCAGTGTTAAGTGATTATAGAAATGAAAGGGGGTTACATTAACACTCTCTGTGAGACACAGTGGTTGTTAACACCTCCCATGAATCACCCAAGCAAGGCACTGACTTGTCTGTGTGCATTCCAGGGCATGGCATAGCCCGTGCTGCAGACCAGCTGCATGCCAATGCAGGAGCTTGTCAGAGCTCTGTCTGAGCATCTTGTTGGCACAACTTTCCTGGTGTTCAAAGCAGCAATACCGATGAGGTTGCTTTTCTTTTCAGTAATAAGCCTGGTCAAGATTTCTGAGGCTATCAAAATGCTACTTAAAAATGACAGAAAATACAGTGACTTTTACAAATAGAGACAATGAAACCCTCTCGGGAACTGGTCCTGTATCTGTTTAAATACTTAAATAACTAAAGATGCAGGCTGATTCAGGAAGGGATTTTCAGAGGAGTTCTAAGAGAAGAAATGCATCAAAATGGCAGCGGAAATAACCAGTGCAGCACTGCCAGGACTGTCTTGCTCTCCAGATGAGAGGAGCAGCAATTTGCTGGCTGTGCACCTCTCTTCTAGCATCCCAATGCTCTGACATGACACAGTGAATGTGCACTGAGGGAGCTGGGCAATATGAGGGGCAGAGTGTTGTATTCATAAGTACTTTCTCCCCAAATCCTGCAATTTGTTAAGGAGAACTAAATAATGCTTATTCTCACACTGCATGCATTCCCTACAGTAAGATGTGGGAAATGCTGCAGATCGTCTATGTGTCAGACCTCACTCACAGCTCAAGAAATAAATAATACATATTTACACCTACGCACTCATTCCCCTGTGTATTTAGCAAAGGATCAGGAGGGATGGGAGCACACATGGGACCAGCAAATAAGTGGTAACCAGAATATATTCCTCTGCTTGTGCCAATTGTTTTGATGCAATATATCATCCTGAAACAGTTCTCTGTATTCAGAATGATATTTCATAGATCCCAAACAAGAAGTCAAAAGCTCACCAGAGGATGATGTTGCAGAACAAGAGCAAAGTTCTGTCTCCTTGAAGAAATCTTTGTCTGCACAAGCATTTCTTATGTGTCTTTCTCTGTAAAGGGAGGAATTTGCACAGCCCTATAGATCTGGATGGCTCAAGCCCTCAGAGGATGTAATGATGTGCAAAGCTTCTCTCACCCACATGTACATCCATCAGTCATACAGAGCACACCAAGACCCAGTTAAGACCCAACTGGTATTTCAGACAGCAGACAATGTGGAAGAGGCTCTAGAAATGGAAAAATCAGGAGGAAAGGCCAATCGCAAGTGGAATATTATAAGTTCCATAGTGTGCTACAGCCAATTTGTGAAACTGCTTGTTTATTTTTATTATCATATCATTAGCTTGGCCACAGCTGACAAGCACAACAAGGATTATTAGTTCTTTTTTATTTTGATTTGGAAAGATGCATGGCATTCAGTCAATAGTTTTCTAGGCTACTCTGGACATTTCCAATTTATATACTTGTTAAAAAAATGTACATGCACATATAGTGAGAGAGTGGATTGTTCCCTCTTCATGAATAAATAAAAGCAGTGTATGATATGTGACAGAAAAAGTCTCAGCTCTGTAGGCTGCAGGTCATTTCAATATTAGGTATGCATACAACAAATCAAAAGGACAATAATTTATTCTTAACCACATAAGACAGCTCAAAATGGTTTCTTTACAGTTTCAAGACATGCATAAATGGAAAACACTCTGCAGAAGGATTGTTCCTTCATATGCATCCTTCAACAAGACTGAATACAGAAAAACAGATATGAAGAGACAGTTTCTAGCCAAGGTAAAACAATGCAGCGCTTTCAGTGAGGAATTCAAGGCACAGAAGCACATCCAAGCTGAACTGAATGGAAAAATGGAAATCATTTGGGATCCATGTGCAGTAGAAAAATGTATTAAAGGTATCAGCTGGACACATAAAACATATAGTGACCCTGTAATTACTAGCTTACTCTCCTGTGACTTCTCATAAGCTCCAAGACTGCTATTCAAGTTTCCAAGTCTTCTCCTTTGACTTCAGCTCTGCAGAAATTTTTATTGTACTTGGCTATTCCAGATATTCGTTAGAAAAAAAATAAACACAGCTGCAGTCATGGGAAGTTGAAACTTTATCTTCAGCATTTCTCCTGCAACTCCATTTTTAATGATAACCAACTACACATAACTATGCAAAGAAGCACCCTGGCTTATTCATGCTTCTCAACTTATTGCTTAGATACTGTCTCTAGTCACATGCAGCCTGAAGTCACATAGCATGTCTCTAATCAGATAGCAGAAAACTGGAATCTGGGTAGTATAGCAACTACAGAATTCAGCTCACAGAGTGGGCTAGGCTAGCAAGGAAGGAAATTAAAGGATTTGGAAGATCTATTAAACCCATTAGGATATCTTCACTGGTGATGCTCAGAAGGAATTAGCTTTGTAATTATTTCACCAATATTTGTGATTGAATCACTGTCTCCCAGAGACTCCACAAAACAACACTCTTGTGTCTGTCTTTTCCATTCAGATGTAGCATAGTAATCGTAGGGGACAATTTTTGACCCAAATTAGTTGTAATGAAATTATAAACACGATCCAATTCATTTGAATTGTGTAGGTGTGGACTTGGTTACTAAATATTAGTCAAGTATTTTTCTCTAGGAGTTTACGCCAACATTTGAATATTTTGTTAAATTTAAAATTAAGAATGGAAAATTACGCAGTATTTTAATAAGAACAGATTCCTTGAATCCACTAGGAAGCATCTTTCTCACTGTTGTCTTTTCACACAAGATGAGAATTGAACACATATGGAGGTGATGTGCTGACTCTACCTTAAAACAATTTCGTATTGAATTCTGCTCCTGTTTAGAAATATGTATGTTTTATTTTTCCTTCTTTTTGTAACAGATCCATTCGCTATGAATTGGGGGCAACAGTATGATTACAGGGAGTCACCAGATGGTGCTATTGTACATTGTCTGTCTTGCTCTGCTCATCTGGATATCCAACGAGTCTCCTCTCATGAAATGCAAAACATCAGCTGTAATGTGGTTCCTACCAAAATCACTCATAAAGCTTGCCTCTTGACTGAATCTCCCTGATAAAGAATTATTTCATAAGTATGAAATCCATGACCCTTTTCAGTTTATGTATGAAAGGAGACAAAGTACTCCGTGAAACCCTCAGGTCTGCATTACTCACACATATAATGGTCAGTGCTACACATTGACCAATTCTGCCAAAGTTATGAATTGCCTCAGCAAACATAGATAGTAAGAAACAACTTCTTTAGGTGATTTAGCTGTAGACAAACAGCACCTGCTTGAGTTCTCTGATGGGGACTAAAAATATTTTTGCTTACTAGACTAGCATGGAGATAAAGATGTGATGTTTGGGTGCTTTATAATACTTGGATAGTTCTGTCAACCAAAGCAGCTGTGTACATATTGTAAAAGGCCTGAAAAATGTATCAACCTAAATGTGTTTTCAGGCTACTCGTTTCGTTGCAAAGAGTAAGGAACGATGCAACCTGTCATCTCTGACAGCATCGTACTTGCTGACTAAGGTTAATGCATTTCTTGGTGTGGAAGAAATGGTATGGGATAAATTCCCTACAAACTGTCAGAGCAAGGAGCTAAGCTTCACTGAACTCACTGCTGCAAAAACCCATGAAACCACATGAACCCAGGCAAAATTTGTGTTCAACAATAGGTATTTGAAGCAGCAATGTCTCACCAGGCTTTTGTGGAACCTGAGGAACATAAAATAAGAGGTATGGCAACAAATGAAATCCAGCATAAATATGTGACAGCACTGATTTCTTTAATCAGTGCCCTCAGGATGTATCAGCTCCTCCTGACTCCTCTGTGGTTAACCAACAGAAACAATTTCTAGTTAGGGCTGTGTTGCCAGCAGGCTCAGGGCTTTTTCCTCAGGGAGTTTTGCCTATTCTTGTTACTAGGTTTACAGTATGCTTAATACAGGTTTACAATATGCAGCATTTTGCATAAAAGCAGTGGCAGGCAGTCTGAAGGCAGTTCTCTTTCTGCTGAAGCCTTGGATTACACTGGGGAGAGAAGGAAGCAGTGGCTCTGCATGCTGGTGCAGCAGCTCACAAGCAATTGGCAGATTACTCCAATACTCTGTTGGAAAAGTCACCAGTCCAAGCCCCAGTATTTTATAAATGGTCAATACATCAGCAATAGTAGGTCAGAACTGAATGCTATACTTCAAAAGAGAACGATATTACATTATACATTTTACTGCTTCTGTCTTCCATCATAGACCAAATAATGACACTGCACAGAGAAGTTCAGAGTGAGGCAGAAAGAAATTATACTCTTTTTCTACCACTTGGAGAAACAGCTCCTAAGGAGCTCAATTGGTTCATTGGGTTCAGTTCTACTACAGCGCTGAACAGAGCAGGTTTCTCTCTTCCTCATCAGTTCAAAGTTGCAAAACACTTGGATCAACTCCCATATTATCTGGCTGCATAGAGGCACAACCCCCCCTCCCCACCACAATCTGGCGTTGCTTGAAAGCTACTGATAAAGAAATGCCCCTCTATTTACTTTTGTTTACTACATAGAAAATGTTATTAATATTTTCTTTTCCTGTGTTACTGACCCAATATCTCACCATGGCAGAATAGGCCTAATTTATGAGCTGACACATTTTGAATAGAGCATAAAGTGTTGTCTGCAGCTATTCTTTGCAACTTAAAGTATTGAAGAAGTCTTCTGTCTACGCTGGCATGCTGTTTCATTATTTTTTTCCTTCTTAACTCGATCTATGATTAAACTCAGATCTTCACACCTTTCCATGCTTAAAAGCTGTTTTTGAGGAAGTTTTTCAACAACTATTGTTTTTTTACTTTCAGGCTGATGGCACCCTGGCAACGTTATAACTATGTGCTTTGAAAAAGTGTTATGTAGATATATAATGATGTTTCCCAAAGAGTATGCAATCTGATTGTTCACTTCAGAAAGCTGCTTTTATCACTTTTTAGTCAGTTGATTCACTTATTTAGTAAATTCCAGAAGATCTTGGTATAAACAGATACCCTGAAGTTTTTTTTATGCTGAGTTTGCAATCCCGTTTTGCATCTGCTTTGACTGTTTTGACTTGGATGTAATCATAGGTAAATTTTATTTCTTATTATTGGAGCTTGATTGTATATGATTATCTGTTGAAGTACTCAGCATGTTTAATAACATCTGATTGCTATTATTTTGTATCCCTAGTGTTCAGGATTCAATAAACTGAAAGGGTTAATTACCTTATTTGCTCCCATTGGACCATTGGTGCAGCCTCCAGCCACTGGCTAGAAAATGCCCACACATCCGTATGTGTAGCTCATTTAACTATTTAAATCTGGTCTCAATGTGAAGGAAAGAGGAGAGGCACTGACTCTAATAGCTGAGTCAGCATTCCCACAAGCTTTCTTCCAAAAATAGTGCAGTATTTCAGTTTGTACATTCTGGCCTGGAGTTTTATTTTAATCCTTCTTTACTTAAAAGGAAGAAGTCCAAATAAGATATGAAAAGATTCAAAGAACTTGAAAAAATAACTTCTCCTTTTGTAGCACAAAATCTTAGCATCTCTTGTGAGCAGGCTGGGTTTTGGGCATGGAGCCAGTACCTTAAGCTGTAAGTTTTATAATGAAATGTTGTTTTTGCAACATTCTGCATCTGCTGGACTGCCAAGAATGGTGGGACACAATCACTTTGCTATTCCCAGAGAAGTTTAGACTGAAGGAAGAGACCTGGCAGCTGTCCCCACTCCGTGCCATCTACCTGAGCTGTTCCAGGATGTGCATTTATGATGGTTTCTCACCTGAGCTTTCCAGTAAGAGCTCTTACTGCCTGGATACTACTGAAACTTTGAGACTCTCTGAGAAGTGGAAAACTGCCATCTCTCAGTATCTCACCTTTGCTACATCCCCAAACCATGATGCAGAGAAGTTGCTTTCCCTAGAAGCTAGAAAATCTGACCACACAGGATGTGTGAGAGCTAATGCTGACCATTTTTTGGAGCCAGACATTGATCCCTATGAGGAAGCACTCAGGAAGTGATTTTGGTTTCACCAAATTGCAACTGCTGTCAGAAAGATATTTATTTCCTACATGAGGAAAAAAAGTGCTTCTGAGAAAATACTTCTATTCCTATAGAATACTTCTAACGTTCCACAGTAGATCCTATTTCTTTCATCTTTTCTTTCTTTCTTCCTCTTTGTTTGTTTTGGTTATTTTGCCTTCCTTGGATCTATTCAGTGCCTAACATGAGAACAGCTGTCCTGGCTCCGTCCATGTGCCTGTGTCATCTTTCCCTTGGTGAAAAACTGCTCTTGCACTGCAGGTGCACAGACCCCTTCACCTTATGCAGATTTAAAAAGTTTCTGGGAATGCAGAATCCCTTGTGTCTTGGAAGGGACCAAGGGAAACAGTAACCATAAACAAATGCCTAAGAAGGAGCAGGAATGTCACTCTCATACAGTCTTTCCCTTGAGTGCTTTTCCAGCTTCTAAATACTTGCAGCTCAGGGGATTTCCTGCTCTGATAGCCTTAACCACAACATAAGGACAAAAGGTATTGTGGAGCTGGCTGTGGCTCCTTAGATCTATTGACATGCCTGTACTGGGTTCAACTTAAAGCAGAATGTGCCCAGAACTGCTGCAATTTGTTTGATTGCAGCTCCCAGAAGGCAGAAGCTTCTGTCAAGACTTGCTGATACTTCCTGGATAGCATGCAGGAGAATGTGCAGCACAACTTCTTCTCAAGTATGCCCAGTAGGTTTTCTTAGATTTACCAAAGTCCTACTTTGACTGAAAACATAGTTTAAAATAAGGAATTAAATACCTGGATGTAGACTGTTCATAGAGTTATAGAATCATAGCATGGCCTGGGTTGAAAAGGACCACAATGACCACCTAGTTTCAACCCCCTGCTTATGCAGGGTCACCAACCAGCAGACCAGGCTGCCCAGAGCCACATCCAGCCTGGCCTTGAATGCCTGCAGGGATGGGGCATCCACAGCCTCCTTGGACAACCTGTTCCTGTGTATCACCACATTGAGTGAAAAACTTCCTCTGCATTCCATTCCTCTAAGCTAAGTGCTTTCTTCCTCTGTCAATGGAAGCAAAATTCCAAGTGTTCTAGTACACGAGCAGTTGACAAGAGACTTCAGTGCAAGAGCTGTGTGATACCTCAGAGCTCCAGAATGACCCAGAGCAACCTGATTTTACCTCCTCTAAGGGGCCTATATAGCAAAAAGATGGAATTTTCTGGACACAACTACTAATGCAAGATAATATGATTAAGTTCTGTTCTAGCGTAAAGGGTCATTAATTCAAAGGAAATGATTTATTTCACTTTGGGGCTGGACCTAGCAAAACACTGTGAGTTGCCCCTTTTTGAAGTTACAAACTAAAAATTATATTAAAAACTACGCCCAGGAGAGAGATAATATCTGCACACAAAACAAGGTAACCTTCCAGAATCCCAAGGGGAAAAGCAAAAGGAACGGTTTTTCCTCATATTTACAAAAGCTTAATGAATTTTACATAAGAAAGATACAAAATTGAAGACAAACAAAAAATACAAAGAGATCTCAAGATACACGATGAACTGAGAATTTATGCATAATATTCAAAGGCTTGTAAAAAAGCTGCTTAGGAATCAGATGTTTTTGGTGTATACAGAGTAGTCTGCCTGGGAGCTATTCCTTCTTACAGAGCTGAAGCTGCATCAAGCACAGTGCACCTCCAGAATGCAAGAGGACAGAAAGGATCTGTGATTTGAGTTCTGGATCAATGTGCATTCTTGTAGATCATTTTAATATGCTTAATAATAAGAAATGCTTGTGCACATTGTTACAATGGAATACTCAGGTAATGTAATGGCAGTTGGTGGATTATTAAAACTGGGCCTAGCTGATTTAAGTTGTTCTTTGAGATGCCACTAGCTTAGGTCTAAAGGAATTGCGCAGTAAGAACTTTTTATCCAACTTGATCACTAGGCCTTCTTAGGTTGAATGAAGTATCAGTTTATTTTCAAACTCAATATCTTTCTGCTTATTCAAAGACCACCAAATTTTAACATGTTGCTTTTTCCTTCTTCAGCAAAAGGACTTTCTTTCTTGGCATGTCTAGATATGCATAGGCAAATTTCCTTTAAGGCTACATAAAATCAGCCAGCTTTGTCACAAAAGGATAGACGATGTAGAAATCTCCAAGAGAAAGGGAAATCCAGACAACTTCCCAGTGTAATTCCTACACTTCAAGACTGAATAGATTTATTATTGAAGGGGATATCGTTATTTCAAATTGGCAAATCTGTCAATAATATGGAGACACATCCTGAAATCAATTTTCAAAGTCAAACAAGTAAGACTAATCACTTTGTTTCCATGCTTAACAGGTGCTGATACCAGAAGGAAAATACTAAATAGCATGTGATACCCTTGAGAAGCATGTAAGATATTTATCTGCCTAAAAGTCATGACAGTTGCATAAAGAAAAGATAGTGAATATAAATGGGAAAGGAAGAGTTTAAGGAGGGAGGGTACAATCTTGATGCAGCTAAAATCTTTGGCATTTGGAGTCAATGGGACAAGGATATCTCTTGGCTTACCCTAAACTTTCTCATGCTGCCCATTCTATTCTTCCAGGTCAGGGTAGTCAAAAATGTCCATTTAAAAAAAATATTGTAAGGGAATTTTGGCTCACATCACTTTCCTGTCTTCTTGTCATTCTTCTGGGGCAGATGTTAGGACACACAACCGTACAATCTGAGCCCATTTTTAACTCAAGCCACTGTAGTTGCTGCCATGCCCAAGGCAACTACAATTGTGATTCTGATGGAGGGGCTTTGCAGTCATGTTGTTTTAAGTACAGTGTGTGAAATACAGAACTGCACCAGACAGTGCAAAGAGAGCATCTGAAAAAGTCATGGAACAGAACTATGCCCAACACTTCTCAATGAAAGCCCAAAGTTGGGATGTTTAACAGCTCTAGGCCTATCTATCAGCTGTAGTTCTGTGCACAGAGATATTCAAAGACTGACACATTCTCCCTCTCACTCACAACTATTTTATTCCCCCTAAAACATACTTATGCATCTGCTGTTCCTCTGTTAAAAGATGAAAGATTAAGCTGGCTTCTGGCTGAATGAGAATGGTGAAATGTGCTACCCATAAGTAAGCCATATATTCATGTTAGAATATTTGAAATGACCCTTATATCATAAGAAGGGATTTTTAAAAGAAATCTATGACTGTGGGAATTAAGAGCATATCTCTCACATTTGAATTTCCTAGCTGCTATTTGGTTGGGCTTTAGAAACTGTCACACAATAAAGCCATTAAAATTCTGTGGTTAATTTATTCCTACAGCATCAACTTTCCCATAACTCATGATGAGTATCTTGAGTTTGGATATGTCTTAGGGGAACCTCTGACAGTGATAACTTGCTTTTTTTTCCTGTTTTTCCTGTGGATTTTTTTTTTTAAATATTTAAAAGAAAGAGTAACTTTTTTAATAAATTTGCATAGTGGATTTTTATGCAGTGACTTTGACTTTGTATAGTTACTATCAAAATAGGGAATAAAATAGGGAACAATAAGCTCCTTTGTGATTTTTTTTTTTTTTTTTTTTTTGGTTGCTGTTAATTATTCTGACTTATATTTCTGGGCAGAATTCAGTATAACAGAGGCTTGGAAAATACAGATTCCATTGCCAAAACAAATTTTTTCACTCCTATGTCCATTCATTTCCTAAACAATAGGTGAGGTCAGAAAGGAAACAAGGAAACAAGGAGTCATTCCCTTAATGAAGGGAAAGCACTGATGAGATGCCATGCATCATATTCTGTTCCAACAGAGCAGTAATTGCTTCCAGAACACCTGTATTTAGGCCAGAAACAAGCATGCTTATAGAGGGAGGGTAAAGGAGTGGTGGTGGTGAAATGAGGGAGGGGCACACGTGGGGAATGGAAACAGCTCAGTTAATGGTTATTTTTACATTAAACTGTATTTTAGCTTTAGTTTTGTTCAATAACAAAGGAAGCTCTCAGGTCCCCCAGGGAAGGCTGACTGGTTCTTTCAATAGAGGGAAGGAGCAGTGCCAAAGGCATTTAGCATGTGGCCCAGTTTTGATCACCCTTATGATCTTAATCAGGTCCCTTTGCATTCCATGTCTCTGTTTTCCTTCAGTAGCATTGCAGGATTAAGTTAAGTATCCTTGTATTACAGAAAAGTAGGTAAATATGGGGTTGGAATTGAAATATCTGTCCATAGGTAAGGCTATAGGACTGAAAGTAACTGAGTTGCTGCAGAAAACCACTAAGCAAAAGTGCCTTGGAACTTTATGGCCGGGGCAAGGTTAGAGAGCAAGCTCAGTTGCAATTATTCATCTGCTAGGTACAGGTCCATAACAGAGTTGAGAAAATACCTGCCAACACTCCAGAAAGCTGTTAGATTCTGGAAGTCAGTGGAAGAGCAGGGCCCACAGGGGCCAACTGAGAGAAAGGGATAGAAACAAAGTCACTTCCATGAAACAGACCCTGTGAGACATCCTACCCAGTGCATGCATAAAGTTCTTCTCACTTCATCCCCAGTTTCATTCAGATGAAGGGTGGATTAAAGAATGATTTTCTTCTTAAGTAAGGATTAGAAGATTACATGATCCTTTGTTTATTTAAAATAACAGTTATTTCAAATATTTATTTATTTTGCCTGGGATAGAGAAGAAGAAGGCAATCTTGAAGGATGTTAACTTGAAGGCTATACAGTTAGAAGTAAATAATAATCATTTTCACATAGTAGTTTTATAAAGTGCAAAACTGTGTCTCCATTCCTTATCTGCTCAAAACATGAGGCATTTTACTAGCAGATCATGATTAGAACTGTATTAGCTGGGTAAGTAGCAGCATAGGTAGTTCTAATACCCAATTCTAGTTCTGGAAAAAAAGATTAACACAGGAAAACATAAAGTCTGCAAGCAGATGTAGCATTAGAGCACAGTATAAACTGGTAGTCCAGAATATTTTACAGCAACTCAATTTTAGAAGTTGAACATGCACATTGCTTATATTTAAAGGAGTCAGAATGAAAAACCAAAAAGTAATTGGTCTTTCTGCTTTAAAAGTTGAAGAAATAGGACTTGTGGTAATAAACATGGACTATTTTTCTGTTTTGGAAAGAAAAGTGTACTGGTCTCTTAAGGATTTATTCTAAAGTATGAGATTCCTGTCTGACTCACCGTTTTTATCCCTCTCCTGACAATGAAACACACCCTGTTTCTTCTCACTGCAGTATCAGGCTGTTCTAGTTGCCTGTAACTTTCCTGTTTGCACGTGTGAAAACAAAACCCATTTACTATTCTAGAACTTGGGGTGGGATGTAGAGAAATAACAGTAGACAATGCACTCAGCAGTCCCACAGGTTTTATAGAAAGCTGCATTAATGCCAAGCTTTCCGTTGCTAATAAGCATAAGAAATACTGGTAGGAGAGGTACTATGGAAGTACTGGATAAGGTACATAACAAAAAGCTGTGGACTCACCTTCAAACTGCAAAGACTCCTATTTTCATGTTTTCATGATGTCTTCTCAAAGACAATTCAGCTACATTAAGGCTGAAAATCCCTATCCAAACATGATTTGGTAGAAAACCAGTGATTGAAAACACATTCCTTAACTGCTCTGCTAATTTAACTCCAGTGCAGTCTTCTGAATTTCTGTCCTCCAGAACAAAACATTACTGTGGCTAGTTACTTCATTTCTTCCTGCTTGAGAACCTCAGGCACAAGATGAGATTTCACTCTTGCTATAGATTCCAGCTCTAGTCAGGTATATTTACTAGAACTTCTTAGCCTCAGGAAGTGGTGGTAGCTCTGTAGGCATAGCAGTGCCAAATCTGATGGACACAGCAGGTCAGACTTGTTTTCCCCTCTTCTCTGGCAGTTCTTGGAGTAAACTCAGCAGGATTTCAGAAAGCCCTAAAAAGCGTATTTTTCCTAATAATAAGGTCAATGTTAAATATGCTGCAGCTGAACTCACTCTCAAATTAGTTTGCTTAAATGCTCTTCTGTTCCATTCTACACATGGCCTATCTTTCCTAAAATAAATTTGACCATACCTATTCTGAGGGCCAGCCACTGTTCAGAAAAGGATTGAGTTGTCTTGGACTCATTGTGCTTCCACATTGGAGATGTGCTCTTTTTGTTCCTTCTGTCCTTGAGACATGCTTACAAACTCCCAGATGCTGCCCTGTGCTATCGTCTTTTTCCATACTTGAAGGAGTCAGAAACTGCAGTATGGTGTAGCAGCCAGGAGTGTATAGATCGCCAGTGCTACAGCAGAGGAAATTAGTCCCTCTCTCTTGCATCCAGGCTTCTCATGTGATTCACTTTAACACAAAAGTGAACTTCCCTTCCCTTGTTCTTCTGATAGATTCATGGCAGTTAATCGCCAGCTTTTACAGATAGAGTCAGGGCACTCATCTTCCAAAGGTCAAAAGGCATTTCTGGCAGCACAGAGGTGTTTTGCTCCATAAAGTCCCTCCCTCATCCACTAATGGGTCTATCTCTGGCAATACCCTATGTGCTGCAGGCAATTAGAATTGTTCCTATTAGCACCAGCTCAGCATTAGCCTCTACTGCCAGAGTACACCGAGGAAAAAGAAGTGAGCTGCAGTGTCAAATTGCCTAAATTTTTGTAAGTGAAAAGGGTGGCATCTCATATCTAAAGACTACAGAGCATGTTACAGCCATCAGTTAATTTAGGCTTGGATCCAGAAAAGGTATCAGCAGGAACCTTCTTCCTTCACAAACCAAAACCCATTTCAGTCATTGCTTAAAATTGCCTCACAATTTACATCAGCAGCCAGTGGGCAAGAGAAGCACAGCTCACCATAAAAGCCTTTAAAAGCAAAGGGCTGAATCCTAGAGTTTCTCTCTCGACTAGGCCCTAAATCCTGCACTGCTGGAGGTTAACTTCCTGAATTAAACTCCACCAGCTTTTCATTAACAGTGTAATTAGCAGAGATGACCCTGCTCCTTCTGGGAGTCTACCTGTAACAAGCCACTGCCTTGTGCTGGCTCTCAGGGCTGAGTTTCGGAGTTTGCCTGCTGGAGGTTCCTGCTGACCCACACTCAGCTCCAGTCAGTGCCCAGGGCTGCCATCATGCAGCACAGAGCCTTTTCCGGGAGGCGTTCAGACCCTGCAGCCATAGCTCTGAGGCAGGCCTCGCGCTCCGCCATATTGGACCTGGCAGCTTCTTGCAAAGGCCTGCAGCTGGAGGACCAGCTGAGGAGAACTGGAGGTAAGAAGTAGCAAATTATTTTTCTAATAGCGTGCTGGTATTCCAGTAGAAGGTCAGAGGCTGGCCCCAGGTCCCCTGGGGCTGTGCTGTAATATCCTATGGTGAGGCTGGAGGCTGCATGTCCAGTATGGCTTCTCACGGTTGTGGCAGCACAGGAACAGCTCAAACCTGTCCTTCCTTTCCCTCTCTCCTCTGTGGGGTGGTCCCTTCACTGTGTGGTATCTCACGTTGAAGCCAACTGCTAACAGCAGCTCAAATCTTGTGTTGGTACAAGCAACACTCTGGAGTGAATCATCTACTGTGCAGCTTTGTATTTTTTTTATACGCGTGTATTAATTAATGACTCTTTTTCCTGTGAAACAAGATGTAGATATGGTTTTGTTTCTCTCAGCCACCACCTACTTCTGGTCGGTCTGGAAACTCACTCAGCTGTTTGGCTGCAGCTGTGGGGTTCCATGAACTGTCCGAATCCCAGTGGCCCCATAGAGGCTGTGTGTTCTGTGATCCACAGCCCTGGGCAGGCTGAGCCCTGCAGGGACCCCACAGGCTGCTTGGTAAACTTTTGGGGTGCTTCTCCTAAGGCTGGGATTTATGCTATGGGGGAAAGCTGAGACTTTAAAGGAGCAACGGGAAATGGTTGGTCACTTTTTTTAGTCTTTTTTTTTTTTTTAATTTTGCTCTTTTTGCCATGCAAAGCTTGGGAAAGCTTTCCTTAGCCAACTACAAAAGAGAAAACAAACAAACAAACAAACAAAAACCCCACACGACCCCTACCCCTCCCACTCCCCTTATCCCCCCCCCCTAAAAAAAAAAACACCAAAAAATCTGCTTTGGTGTATGTGTCTGAATAGTGATCTGTCTTGAGTGTTAATTGATCCTCAGCTGTGATTAAGGTACTGGAACAGAGTGCTGCAAGTGAGGACCTAGATGTGAAAGACAGTATTTACCTTCATTTTTTTGTCCAGTTCATAAGTAAAATATGTGAGCTGTGAGCAGCAGACTAACAGTAGTTTTGGAAGCTATCAACTTAGATTATTCACTGCAGGGAGCACCTGCTGATGCTGAGGAACTCAAAGTGGCTGGCAGCTTCTCTGAATGCATGTACTTTCCCATCTGGCTGCCTGTCCTCTGCTCCCTGTATCTCTGCTCATCTTCATGGGTTCAGCAATCACCCGTGGTGGGGCAGAACAGGGTGTGATGGCAGCCACCTCTGCCAGATGAGCAAGCAAGGGAAAAGTGTAAAGTCAGAAGAGAAAAGGAGGGTTGAGATAATACTGAAGGTGGGGGAAGGGTACTGCTAAATAACCCCGGCGACTTCAAGAAGGCAAGTCTGAAATGGGCTAGTGCTGTCCTTTTTTGTGTTGTGACAATGGGGAGTGACAGGAGAGGAGGAGCTGAAAATGTTCGAGTGGGGGGAATTAAATTGCAGTCTTTGGTCCATCTGTTGGTGCCACTTGGTTGTAACGCAACCAATCCAGAGAAAGCATGTTCGAGACACCAGGTTCCCTCTTTCAAACGAGAAAAGTTTTTGTAATTGAAGGGTATGCACCTTAGAAACTTTGTCCTAGATTCAAGTACATTTAATCAAAAGCCAGTCCTGCCATTACCTGAGCAGTTAATAAAATCTATTGCCATAAGATGGATTTTTTCTGCAGGTTGGAATTGATCTGTCTTCATTGTGATTTGTGAGATTGAGGGGGAAAACATAAAATATAATCTGTATTTCTGCTGTGTTCTTCTTCTGAGCTTAGAAGTAACTAAAACTGCAGTGGTCATTTTTTTTTTTGATTTATTGAAAATAAAGCACACCTTATTAACATTTTAATAAAGAGAACATCTTTGCAGCGGTGCTCAGAGTTGCTCTTATTCCTCTCTGCAATTCAATTCTCTAAAAGGGAAAATACTGTTGAGATCTGCAAGGTGTGATTTGTTAGGCTGAAACTAAACACACAAATACACCAAAGCAAAATGCTTTCTAAAGGTGCTGTGTTTGTGAGAGGTGCTTGCCCAATGTGTGTGATGCAAAATGGGGATGCTTTGTGAAGAAATCATCCTTGTAAAGCCATTGGTTCTGGTCATCAGACTCTATCCAATGCTTTAGTGATGATGCTGCTGATCTATTTGGGAAGTTGGCTGGCTCTCAAGGCAGAGTCTCTTCTCAAAGGCTGTTTCACAGTGAAAATATGCTCAGTGCAGCCGAGTGCATGAATGAAAAAGCCTCTGGTACGTTCTAGTCTGGCAAAATGCAGCACAAAACTCAACTTACTCTGTCCTTTCTGCTGTCCCAGGTAAGAAATGTGGGTTTTTTTTGTTCCTCTTCTTTCTCTTATGCATTTGGATTTGAAAGTATTTGTAATTCACGTCTGATTTGTGTAATTATATATTGCTTGAATTACTGTTGAAAGATGCAAGATCTCTGCTACAAGCCAGTTGCTAGGAATATAGTATCTCATAGTTGCCTGATTTACAATTACAAGAAATTTGCTGTATGATATACAGCATTTTTTTGTTTCCTTTCAGGGAAGGGAGGGGGGGGGGGAATCTTTCAAGTGTCTCGGTAGCAGCTGCAGCAGCAATATTTTCTGTCATATCAAATGCTGCAACTTTGATTTGCCTCTTTCCTCTGTGGCTTTTGCCGGGTAGTAGGCAGATAGGCTGTTATAGGCAGCCCACTTTATTTATTGCTTTTTAAAAACGGGAGGGGAGAATGCGGAGGAAAAATAAAATCAGACCTTGCAAAAGGCTCCCTTCCCGTACTCTCTCCTGATAGATGTGTATTACTGTTAATGACTTACTATGTAGCCTTTCTCTTATTAAATGTAATAGATCCCCCTCTGCCAGAAAGCAGAGGAAAAAACACCCAGCCTTGAAAACACAGAGCTGCTAAAGCCCCGCTGCTGCTGTCTGTCAAAGCAAAGGGTCTCGTAGGGCTTTGACTTCTCAACACCTTCTGGTTGCTCTCTTTTCCTCTTGCTGCTGTTTCAGGGCTTACTTTTTGGAAGCTCCGGGGAGGTTTGCGAATCCTTTGTTGTCCAGCATAAATGCCTCTTTCTTTCTTTTTGTCTTAGGAGGTTTGTAAACTCTTGCATTTAGTGATGGTGGCACTGGCACCCTGTGCTCTGAGTGGAGATAAAAGTTAATTCCTTTTTGACTGGTGATCGAGTGGTTTTGTTAACCCTTAGGGATTTGGTAGATTTTAGTGTCAAAGTAGTGCTGGGATTCCTGAGTCTGTGCACTCGTGCTTGTGCAACTGCAATCTCTAGAAAGAATTTAGTTTGCTTTTCCAAAATAGAAGAAAAAGGAGAGAACGGTGAATACTGGGAGAGCTCTGCTGCTGAGAGGAGGCACAGCAAGGGTGCTTGTGTAAGTGAGCAGCAGTCATGTGAACTAGAACATACAAGCTGTGGGTCTGGGTGGGCATATTTGGGTCCTAGCTAAGCCTGATTTGGAGGAAAGGCACTGATGTGGGTGGCTGGAGCTGCAAGACAGTGAGGCACTCCGTGATCAGAGCTCATGTGAGCAAGCACAGAGGCATTTGGGTGGGTTCAGGGTTACAGTCCTGCTTCAGTGAGTGCAATAAATGAAAGCAGCTACTTCTGGGCTGTAGGCATGGTGCCTGAATGTACTGGAGAAGGATGAGTTTAAGGTCCCATGTATATGGAGTTTCTTGCAAGGCCTCCCCAGCAGCTGGGGTTGTGTTTGTATGTAAGGGGGACCCCCAGCATGCAAGGTACCGCCCAGGGAAGGCTGAGAGCCTCTGGGATGGGCTAGGGGTGTGCAAAAGGCTTCTGCAGAGAAGTTGTTAAAGTGGGCTGACATCCAGGCTGGGCAGGCAGCAGGGCTGGCAGGGCTGCCCATGGGAGGCAATATGGTTAGGGAGAGGGGGCACCTGGTGGTGGGGTAACCAGGGGGTACACCAAGCTGGTGTCCCTGACCTTGGGCTTGAGTCCTGCTTGATGAACTGCAGTTTGGTTGGTATTTTCTGTGGCTTGTCTTTTCTTGTTCTTATTTTTCTTTTCCTTTCAGTTTTCTTCAGCATACTACTGAATTAATCAGCTTGAGTTTGGATTTTTTTTTTTAAAGATCCCTTGTAGGAAAATGTTTATGATAGAGGGGGGACAGACTTCTAAGACCTAGTAAACCACATAGCCTGTGGGTTTGTGTTTTTTTGTTTGTTTGTTTGTTTGTTTTTTGGTTTTGTTTTTTTTTTTTTTCTAGTTTTAATACCAGTAATCACTTAAAATTTGACAAAGTGCAGAACCCTGGATTCTGGAAGCAGCTTAACTCTGCACTCCATTGATAACTTTTAGCAGTACTTCAAAGTTGCTATTCTTGCTAGGCTGAGGCAAGTCTGAGTACCCGCAGGGCTCAGCTTGTGGAGCTTTAGCACTGCTCTATATTTATGTGTTTAAACCACACCCCACTTTATTACCATGTGCAGATTCATTTAGCAGTGCGTATACCTGGTGATTTAACACACTTCCAAGTTCACTTTATGTATTGTGTCTAAGAGTAAATGAGTTAAGGAATGAATTAGTTGTAACAAGCAAGTGTACATAAATCTGTCCTCAGGAGTGAGGATGCTGAGTGTTGACAGGTTACAGTATGAAGTGAAAATGATGACATTCTAGATAAAGAAAAAAGGGAATTACTGAAATGCTGCTCAGCTTTTCTCTTTGACACACCACATGCACAACTTTCATGTGACAGGAAAAGTAAACAGAAGAATGTGAGAAACAACATACTAAACAAATGCAGCCATCTGGCTGTATAGTAGTTGTAACACATTTTGGGATTTCTCATAAGTTTTCTTTTTTTTTTTTTCCCTTCAGTAGTAGCAATAATGATTGCTATAATACAGTACTAGTGGAACAAGAAAAGCTCAATTTTGATAAAATGATTTCTAAGCAATAGCAATCTAGTAATGCAATACTTTCTGTGGAAGCAGAAGATAGGAAGAACTTCATCTCAGAGTAATGATGACAAAGTTTGCAGTGTAAGAAAAAGTCTCAGATATCTGGTGAGATTTTGAGAGCATGAACTGAAAGTAATGGAGCATGAAGTGAGAGTAATGGAATGTTTATGTGTTTCTGTTCTTTTGATATATATTTTTTAAATTGAAGGATGTAAAACTTGTAACTTCTGGTCTGTGTGTTCTTAATCTGCATTTAATTCAGCTATATTTGTTAAATCTAGAAAACTCATCTTTCAAAGCCGTGAAAGGATAAGGATATTAACGGGGCATCAGTTTTCCAGACGCACATGCTCAATGGGATGCATTGTTGATTAAAAATTGTATTAAACAGGTGGTTGATAAATATTTTTATTTATCAGAGGCTTAGCCAGCACTATTACTAACTGTTTCTCTGCATTCACCAAGAGGAAAACTGAACATTAACTGAAGTAGCGGTGGAAGATATGCTTCACACCTTTAATTCATGATCACCTGTAAAACTATAAAACAGATCTATAATATGCAGCTTTATTGATCTGAAGTTGACAGTCAAACAGGGTATACTCTGGTAGTTTGTACATTTCTCTATAAAACGTACAGTTAGCAGTAAATACCTACAGATTTGTAAATCTGTTGAATCAGGTTTGTTTTCTGTGTGTTTTCCCAAGGAATATTTCCTAAGGCCCATATAGAATATTTTTTATTTTTCTAAAATGAAAGTTGTTCCGAGGTTTGTATGTTTTGTGTTTCATGCAGGCAGATGAATTCAACACAACATTTTTGAATGAAGCTTAGACGAGGGGAAGAAAAGCTATTTTTGATGGCCTTCGCTGTAACTGTGATGTTCTGCTGGGTTGTAATTAAGTGAATTGGGTAAAATGTGTAGATTTTACAAGCTTGTCTTTATAGTGAATAGAGAAGATTAGTCCTAAAACTGTCCACAAATGCATAGACCACATTGCTGCATTCTTAAGCTTTCATTTTTTCAAATTTCTCCAGAAGAGGGCTCCATGCACAGCCTGAAAGCTGACACAAAGGTACTGAAAGCAAGAGGAATTTCTCAGCTTCATGAAAAAAGAAAATTCTTGCTCACGATGTCCGTTGGAATAACGTTAATGATTATGCTGAAATGCAGACCAAATGTTTCCCTGTTGTACCTTATTGGTACTTACCTTAAGATTACTTATGATTTCAGAATTCTAGAGGAAAAAAAACCTGTATCTATTGTTCTATATCTGAGTTTTTAGAAGGATGATTTTAGAAGCGTTAGTGGAATTTCAATTGCCAATTGTTATGTAAAATTCTTCGGAATTGACGACCGTTCTGTGAACAGGCCATCTTTTATTGGGTTGTGTAGTCAAAGATCTTCCTCTGAAGTATCTCATTCAAAAGATGATGTCTCCCAAAACACAGAACCATTCCAGCAGTCATGCTCTACCATTTGTCAGATGATGCCTTGGAGGGAAGGTTGGCCCCTGGTGAATTAGCCTGGTGATGGGCAACAGCTCTAACCATTTAAAGCTGTTCTTACCCGGATCTGACCAGATTCCTTACTGCCAAACAAGGGGGATGTGCTATGATAGATGAGTGAAACTATTCATGAAATTCTGTGAGTTATGGCGTTATAATTAAACCCACATTTCTATGTACTGCTTGAGACGCTGTTTTTCTATTCAAGAGGTGGTTCAGACAATATATTTTGTTTCTGATAATCAAAAATAGAAAAAGTGTTATCTTGTTGTATATATTGTGTGCCATAATCCATTGGAGGGTGTTGCCTTGATCCATAGCAATTTGTCAGGTAAGAAATGAGCATTTCTAAAAGGTATCTCAGTAGTCTAGTGCAACAGGAGATATTAAATCTATGTAGATAGCAACTGTGGTGACTATTCAAGAAGACACGAAGTTCTGTCTTTCATTTTCTTCCTGTTAGTGACTAGATAAGCAGGCTTTTAACATTTTATTAATATGTAGAGACGAGCTAGAAAACAGAGTTATTAATGTCATACTCTTCCTGCATTACTGCGTGGAGGAACATCTCTTGCCTGTAGCTGCTGGGATGTACTTGCATGCTGTGTGAAAGTTGTGGACTCAGGCATCAGAATCCCTAAGCCAGCATAAGCCTTCTGGTAGGAAAAGAGCTTTATCTGGGACTTGAGACAGAAATATGAGGTTAGTGAGTGGTGGTGGGGCTTCAGTGATTTCATGGAAATCCCTTTTTCCTTCCTTCTTTGACAGATATCAGCACCAAACCCACTTTTTTGGTGTATCACTAGTATTCTAACCAATGAAGATCTGTGGAGACAAAAAGACAATCTACCATGTATGCTGGGGAGGAGACAAAGGAGGACAGACCATCCTCAGAAGACTAAGTGGGACACAGATCATACTTGATAACTCTGGGTGATACCAGTGATTTCTTGGTCACAGTTGTATGTTTACACTGTTCCCTGCCCAGTTCCCTGCCCAGATCACTAGATGGATGGCACTAGTCCTGATGGGAGACTGCTTTTCTGTTACTTTGTGTGTCCTGCAGCTAGTAGATACAAATCAGTAGAATATTAAAAACCAAAGAGGAGTGGAAAAATAAGATTTGCTTTATTAACCACTGTTTCATTATTCAAAGGTCTTGGAAGTTTGCCTCCTGCTTGTTTCAGTGTGGACTTGTGATGTGAACTGTATTCTCTATCAGGTGGAAAAATTGGATTCTTTAAAATCCTTACTGTTTTCTATGTAGGGTAGTCATTCCAGTGCTAACTTATTCAATATTCTACTATGTTTTGCATCATTAATTTTCCTTGCTTGAAAAAAAAAGGGGGGGGGGAATTTAAGATTTGGTTTGATGGAGCTGGTTGGAGCAGACTAAAATAAGTATGTGCTATTAAGAGTGGGAAGGAGTGAATCTTTTCAGCACACAGCAGTCTATCAGTATCTCTAACCACTTGGAAAAGCTGATTAAAGTATTTAAATAACTACTGATATCTGTGAACATCCATGTATGGATGTCTATTTTGATATCTCTAAGGTGTACTGCTTTATAGGGAGCTGAACATCCACTCTCAAGCTTTTAAAGAGTCTCAAATTTCAGCACTCATATGCAGCTCTCTGGAATTCATAGGTTTCTAGGAAAGCTAATGTTTAATTTCCTGTTGGTAGTAAAAGTATATATTTCCAAAAGCTAATGTTTGTGAGGAGTCAGGGCAGATGAACTTTGTGCGTAACAAGGACTTAAAATGCTGAAAACCACAGGTTGTAGGCCATTAAGCTGTCACAGCACTTTTAATATGGCTGTATGCAAAGAAATACTTATAAAGATGGAGCAAATTACAGGTTTCCATCTTCATTTTAGGATATAAGATATGCCCACTTACAAATATTTATATTATACCTGTGAGATTTTTTCAGCTATTATTATTTGTGTCCTGAAAACTACTGTTGAAGGTTAGCCCTTGTTTCTCCTCTTGAGTTTTGTAGTGAGTGCTCCTTATCTGCTCCAATGCAAAGTCAGCAAGCTTAGCTGGAAACGCAGGTGGAGGAGTATTGATGCTGTGTATTAATGGCAGTCTGCCACATGGACTGAAAGAACAAATATCCATGGCACAGATAGAGGGAGGATGAATAACTTCAGTTTCAGTTCAATCCACAAAATCGTTGTTAGCACGTTGAGATTTGTTTCAATCACTGTGGAGGAAAAGGTATTTTAGAGCATACTTAACACACTGATAATTGGCTCATCTGCTTTATAGTCAATCAATTTCTTTACATTATCTTGGCATAACGTGGAATTGTAAGAAGGGTTTCTGTTCGAAGAGTTTTTAAGTAAGGTCTCTCGGAGCAGAGTCAAATGTAGGGGATTTTGAACCCATTTTGAATTGAATAAATGCTGGTGGCTTTCCCCATAGCCTCTATAAAAAGGAAGAAATGAACTGCTATAAATTAATTTTCTTTACTTAAGATGGTCTTTAAAATTTAATAGGTGCACTTCAACTTTGAGCCAATTATTGGTACCTGGTTGAGGAACAGAGGAAGTCCTGGGAGCAGTGTTCCAAAAATCTTGAATTACTCCCTAGATAAACTCGCAGGCTTTGAGTTCTTCTACTTCCGAATAAGGTATTGTACATTCCTCTAGAGGCAGTCCTATGTTTTCTCTGGGGAACCACCTTTTATCAAGCAACAAACAGCTATATCAGAATGTGAGAGCTGAACAGAATAGTCCTCTACAGTTGACAAAGCAGGAAATCTAGAGCATCTGTACTTTGCTCTCTAAGTGAAAGGAAACAGAATTAGCCATTAGAATTGGATGGGTATTTCCCTCCCAATTAAATCCATTGTTTCTGAGCTTTGTCGGAGGAAGCTGAGCAACTCCAACCAGGCAATGTGGCAGGAATGGCTATCTCAGCTCCAGATTTGTGTCGTTCTGTAGCTAGATAACTGGCCAAATTAAAAGGTGTTCAGCTTGACCTTCTGCCAAGATATGATAACTGGCTTTGCATGTGCCAGGAAGTCCTGGATATTATCTGTCATTCTTATCCAGGTGAAATGCAGAATGAAAAACCTGTGAGTATAGAAAAATGAGAATGAAATTAAAATAGAACTATACATAAAACTCAGTTTCTGGGTATTTATATTAGTCTACTATTTGAAGATGGTATTTGGTGTCAGGCTAAGTGGTTTTATTCTTTTTGAAAATGTCTTCTTGTCATAATTCATGATCTGATTGAACTAACCAGACTATGAACTCCATTCATCTTGGCCTATGAATATCGATAATCCTGTTAATTTACTAATACAAAACTCTGATCTGAATACCAAAGCAGTTAGAACACACTCAATCACCATAATACCATTGCGGGAGATATTATTCAGTGGGACAAAGACATAAGATGGTCCTTACATCCCATTACTGCTGGGCTTTATGCTTTTGTACACCCACGTACACTGCTGTTCTGAAATAGATTAGGGTCTGACATTTGCTTCTATTTACAGAATCATTATTTTCTTCTGATCTTTTAAATTAAAAGACGTCATTTAGAAATGATCATGCAGAATGCAGTCTCCAGTTTTAAATGTCATTAGTAGTAGTTCCTAATTGTTGTATCTATGCAGTTTGGTTATGGCTGCATCGTTCTGTGCACTGGGAATAGTGATTATTGCAATCTGGCAAACAGCTTTTTAGATGATGATTTCAGACACAACATGCTACTGGAAAATAAGGTTACTGGGAATAAAGTATGGAATACTGCACCGTGTGGAATTACTTCTCTTTCACATCACTTCAGCGTTGAGCTTGCAATGGCAGATTACTGTTGTGCACTCTAACACAGGAACAGGTCTTTGGCAGGCATGGATTGATTGCATTGCCCTGCTTTGTGTCATCCAGGTGAAGGATGGTTAGTATTGATACCATGTGCATTTCTACTGTCTTTGTATTGGAAGCTTACATGGCTCCTATTACTGTTATATCTGAGCACCCTGCAAATAGTAATGAATTTATCCTTGCTTCCCTAAAATAAATGTTGAGTTATGACGGGAACATTATTCTGAAATGGGAGACATCCTCCAACATCTGCCTGTTCCAATGACTTTAGTTCTATTATCTTAGTTGAGTAATGATGCAGGCTGCTGTCATTTTTGCTGCTGGTGTTGATTCAGAAGTGACAGTTCATTGTGCTATCGAAAGATTAATTCTGATTGGAGGGAGCCTGGAATAAATTCAGTCTTTAGGCCAATCAGCAACTGGTGTTCATGATATTATTTTAATAACCCTGCTCAACTCTCAAAAATATAATTAGTTATGATTTGCCAAAGAACTGTCTATCTCTATACAGCTTATATTTTTGCATACAGAGGAACTATAAAAAGAAAGTGTTTAGCTAACCATAACTGCAGAGTTGTCCTAAGTGTAAGGAAAATATGTACTTGCTTATCACTAGAGTTCACATGATGGCTGCTGGCAAAACCCTCCTTTGGAACAGGAGGGGGATGGGGCTGGCAGTGAGTTTGGGTAGATGACAGACAATATACATACAGCTGTGCTTCTAATGCTTGGGTACAGGAAAAGTGTCAGATATTTCCACCCCACTGTGAGACATAGCCTCAAAGGTGGAGTATGTTCCACCCTAGCCATGTCTGTTCCAATCTGATATGATATCAACATGATATCACTGTGATATCATGGGAAGAGTCTTTCCTTCCTTCTGCATACTGGAGCGGCAGAGATGCCAGAAGCCTACGTTGCTCTTGAAGGTGATGGCTGCCTGGTCATGGCTGTTCCAATTCTATGCCTACCTGCTGGAAGCATGATGTTGCTGTCCTAAAATCTCACCGGGTTTTTTTGGATCGAGAGGAGACACTATTTCTTGCAAGCCCAAAATATGAGGAACTGTAGACTTGTTTGGACTATTAAAAGCTGTTCTCTGACTGTGGAACAACCACCTCCTCCTGTTTGATAACGTTCCTCTGAAATAAGGATGCAGTCTTTTCACATTTGCTTCTGAAGAATGTAATTTTCAAAGCATTTGTTCTTTCACAAGCGCACAAAGCAGAGAACCTGTTTCTTATTTACTGTGTGTGGGAACTAAACATTGATTATGGGTGGCTGAAGGAATATGGCTCAAATAGAAACAGACTTGGTTGTCTGCCAGAACTCGAACTTGAACAAAGCTGCTTTTCAAACTTGTTCTTGACTTCTGGTTTCTGTATGAGAAAGAAAAAAGTGATCATGCACAGCATGAGCTGTTCTCACTGCCTTACCTCCAGGCTGGCTGGAAGCACCAGCACACCTGTAATTTCCTTCTTTGATTACTTTTCTCTGTTCCACTTTGTCTGCTCAAAAAAAAAAAAGAAAAAAAAAAAATCAGGTAGTCTGAGTGCTTTTAGTTTTGTTCTTTTTTTTTTCTTCTAGAACTTCTGGTGATGGAACCATTTAAAGGATGAATAATTTACACGACATTGTTTTAACTTGTTGCCTAGATGAGCATCAGCAGGCTTTTTTTTTTTTTTGGAAACTTACTCCCTGTTCTTTCTTTCTTTCTTCTTCTTTATGTTAATCTTTATGCTTATAGAACTCACCTATAGGTGAGATTTTTCCTTTGGTGGCAGATCAGAAGATTATGGGTTTCCCTGCAGCATGAGAAAAAACAGATGTACCTAAACAAAGTCACATTCCTTTAGCATCTGAAATAGGTTCTGCTTTTTTTTTTTCACTGGGTGGACTTCAGATTGCCTAGAGATAGTGCATCATTAAACTGTAATCTTTCACTGATGTAGGTAGATAGGAAACTGTATGCATTATACTGTCAGTAGTTGTGTACTTACCTCTCACATTTCTTGGTAAGTTCAGATACAGCAAACAAATAAACAAAAAATCCCATAAGCTACTGCCACTGAAGACTGCCACCTATGCAAGCATTGCCTGGGCCACAGACCTCTTAAAACTCTCCTTTCTGTAAGGCAGTTTAGTTTTAGCTGCACTTGGCGGTTGGAGGGAAGTATTGAATTTACCTGTCCTGGTAATGGTTTTACGCTGCTGATCTCTTGAAGAGCCTGAAGTGCTGGGTTGTTAAGTAGTAATAAACTTGCTGACATAGCTGCTGAATTTCTTGCCCCATTCCTTAGTTGATAGAATATGAGAACAAAGATCAAACCTTACCACTCCAGCTGGAAGGGAAAACAAAAGAAGGATAAAGGGGGGGATGGGGAGGAAAGAATGTAATGTAATTTATTTACAGCTATTAGCATTTAGAAAATATGTTTGTATACAGTTAACAGACATACATTGGAATAGAGAGTGACTCCGTGTTTAAATGAAGATATGGAAATTCTGTAATCCTACATGTTAATTTAGGCTGCCACTTGTATCCAGTGCTTTTGCTTTTGTCTGTTGTCAGCAACAAGAAACAGTGGTGCTGGTGCTTTCTTTTATGCACCTTTGTCATATATATTACAGACTAATTTACTAGAGGCAGGAAATCTAATCCCTTGTTAACTCTGTATCTTTTCCCTGGCTCTGAGCATTCATTAGCTGCCCAGCCACAGAATTCGTCTCTTCTACATTTTATGTTTTGGTGGGACTTCTTTATTTTTGTTTGCTGCATGCTTTGTCTTAATGGACAATATTTTTTTCTGCTTGTTTAGCATTGTTGTGCTCATGATCATTAAATCCATTCTACTGATTCTCCGAGAAACTTTTTACAAGTGTAGGTGAAATAAAACCTAGGCAATGTCTTTCCCTTAATTGACTACTTGCATGGGGTTAGAGTGGGAAAGCAAGCTGAATGGAGATAAGGTATGAGGCTAAAGCAGCCTTCATTGCAGGACAGCACCTTGGAGTTTCTCCTTATGCCACTTCTTCTAGAGTCTGAAAAGATTTTATGTATACTAGGTCACTTCCCATGTGTCACGTGTAACACAAGCATACTTTTTAACTGAATACCAATAGAAATAAGTGTGTGCCAGAAAGGCCTGGGAGAGTTCAGCTGTTATGGTTTTCTGGCATTAAGTATGAGGAGAGCCAGTTCCCAGAACAAGGCACTGCCTTGCTGAAATGAGTATTATGGACCAGAAATTATGAGAGAGAAGTACTCTGATGTTCTGTGAGACAGGCTTAGATATTATGGCATTTCTATCCTTCTCCACCATTCCTTCACCTCTGTTAATACCATTTTGCAGATCCATGCCATTTTATGTATCTTCTGACATCTTTTGGAGGTCAGCTGAAGAGTAAAGATAAAAGAGAAGACAGGATGACTTTTGGCATGTTTGCTAACTAGCCATAATGTTTGTGCAGGTTATTTTGTCCTTAAAATGGAACAACTCTTCCCTGACAACTGAGCATACAATTCATGTACAATGGGTCTGTTTCTGACATTGTATTTCTGTGGTGTTTGCGTGACTCATGATTCATGTGAAGTGCAAGAGAACACAGTGTAAATACGTTTGACATTTTAAAATACTGGAAATTATAGGGGGGGAAAAAGTTACTCAAAACATGTGCAAGAAAAACTGCAAAGATTGTGAGCAAACTAACATTCTTACTCCTGCTTGGCAGCCTTGGTAGCACAGGGGCTTCTGGAACTGAGACCTATTGTACCAGACAATGTGAGTTGACCTGGGAAGCTACTGGAGTAGAAGTTCAAGTCAGCTCTGATTTTCTCTAGGTCAGTGACTGTAGTTCAGGTCTGCTGCATCCCAAAAATCTTTACTGTTTGATGCTTGTATAACCAGTATGCTGGTCTTGATTCGCTTGCCTGATGGATAGGAGACTGTCTTCAAGTGCAAGGTATCACTGCAACTGTCGCTTAATATCAATGGTACCAATACAGAAGTAAGAGCCATGGAAAGGTTCCTCCACAGTCTCCAGACTGAAGTTGTGTGTGTTGCACAGGGGTGCTGCGGGGCCCTGACTTGTTGAGCTGTGCCTAGGAACTCTGTGTTTCTCCCAAGCTAGCCGACAGCCTTGCTTAGCTTGGGTGCTGCCTCCCCTTCATACTGCTCTGGGCAGCTTTAAAAAGCAAGTAATTCCGTGGGCTCTGTATGGTGTCAGTGTCTCTGCCCAGTTAGTGGTGCGGAGGATTCCCAGCAGGGCTCTGCCTTGCCCTGAGCTAACCCGTCCTGGAAGGGCTGGGTTTTTTAAAATAGCATAGTGGCTGAGTCAGGGGCATGCCAGGCCTGTTATGCTGCTGCTCCTCATGCCGTGACTGCTGCTGAGGAATGTGTGGGGTTCTCAATATGGCTCGAAATATGATGGGAACAGAAGATTCTCCCTCCTCTTCCTCGTAAAACTGTTTCTGATTTGTGAGCACATTCCTTTGCTTTAGAAGCAGAGGATGTACACACAGTACATCTTTTCCAGCCTGTAAGCAAGAGGCGTACACAGTGTGCAGAGCTTTGTGCCAGGCTTTGGGGGTGGGGAGACTTTAGACTAAGAGAGAAGAGTACATTTTTTTCTTAAGCCTCTTCGAGGGAGGGAGAGAAGGCCATGCAGCAACTGGGGTAGAGGATACATCTCCAGTATGGCATTTCTACTCCTACTTTTGTGACCTGTGTACTGGAGTTAGGATATCTTTCTAGGGTCAGAAGCTGGTGAAATGGAAACAGTGCTCCTTCTTGATTTATTTGATTTATACCCTTCTGCCTCACATATACTGGTCAAACTCAGTGCAGTAGGGAGAAAAAATTTTTGCTTTTCATCCCACTTTCTTATTTCCTGGTTCACTGTGTATTTGCTTTCTGCAGGCGTGGTTACATTAAATTTTTTAATAGCAAATCTTGAAAGATCCACTTATATAATAAACAGCCTTTTAATTTGCCCTTCTTTCATATATTGTTGTGAATCAGTGAACTACCTGACCAGCTGGCTGTGTTTGTACCTGTATACAAATCTCTGTTTTTGTTCAGTGCTATCAGCAACACTTCTTGCTGAAAGGGAGGCAAGGGAGTGTGACTGCAGTCTAGTGGGTAGAGAGCATCCTTCAAGCAAGGAGTCTCTTGGTATTTATTCATAGTAACTCTTTGTTGTAAATATGTAATTATACTCTGGATAACCACTACAACATCAAACTTGCCATCTTTTGCAGATGAGGTTTTAACTGCTGCATTCAGAGCTGTGCTTCTCTTTGCTTAGTCTCTTCCGAACTCAAGGCAACTTATTTGTGTAACAGCCCAACTTTGGCTGGACATGTGTAGGGCAGGGAAACAGCTGTGGCTTAGGTTGGGAGTTGCAAGCTTTGGTTTTCCCCTTGCCCAGCAGTGTCCATGTGAACTTTGTTTTTTAGAGCTTCTCCAGGCTGTGCTGCTTCACCAGGAATCTGGAGTGCAAAACAGTGTCTTTTCCCACCAGCTGTGGGCTGCCCCTTGGCTTGAGTAGAAGTTTGGGGTTAGCCTTGTCCCATTACCAAATATAGCATAAATCTTGCTGACAAGGTTTCCAGGCAGCTGTGGTCACGGTCGCGGTATCTAAGCTGTGAATGTGGCTGTATGACAGAAGTGATTTCTGATTGTGGTGCTTATCCCTGAAACACAAACACAGACAGACCCAGAGGAGGGCTCGTTCTTGCTCCATCCCCAGCCATGTTTCCATGTGGATCAAGCTGCTGCTTGCCGTGTGGTGCTGGCTGGTAACCCTGGAGGGTTAGAACATATTCTGGAGCCAAAGGTGGCTGCTGGCCATGGAAGAGATAACTGTGCTCACAGTACTTGAAACTTTGTTTTTTTTTTTCTCTTAACAGCTTCATCCTTCTTGAGCATCTTGATTTCAAGTGTCTGTTGAAGAACTGTAAACAGATTTCCTTCGGTTCTGCTGCACTACATGCTGTGTTGCAATACATTTTGTCTACTTTAAAGCTGTTAGTGATTCATTAGTTTACAGTTCCAAAAAACAATTCCAAAGGGATCACTCATCTCCCAAGAGCGGTGAAGATATGAAGATATTTTCAGGCTGGCTACGCAGTGCTATGGCAATGTTTTTGAATTTTGCCTGGTTCAAATCACGTGGCAGTGATACCACCAAAGGCTGCCAATTCAATGGAGGATTGCACACAGATTCCATGGGTGGGAAACTGCAATATTATTAGACACGGCTAAGAATAGTTCTTCTTAACTTCTGAAATGTCAGAACAGTCTTGTAAGTGCACTTTCGAAAGTGTTAACCCTTTGTTTGCTGCCTGTAACATTCCCTAACATGTCCAACATTAAACTGTGTCTGTAATACAAAAAGGAAGCATACTGGAAACTAAAAGTCTCCACATACATCTCTCTGTGAATGGACTTGTGTGGAGATCTCAGGGTTGCAGCATCAGCCTGGGGACCTGTGGCTGTTGTGTGTTTGTACAATGATTAAAAAGATAAGCTGCTGCTATCCAGGGGTTTGTAAGGCCTAATGAGCATGCCTCTGCCTAGTTTTCTCTATTTGCAAAGGGCTTTGAATCCTAATAGTAAGAAGCCCCTCTAGAGTAGAATTTAAAATAAAGAGTGTGCCAAGATGGCCGGCTACCATCTGTCAGACCTTCCTGGAATGAGATCTGCAGGGTTTCCAGAGGTTGAGTAAATTTGCCAGGCTGATTGCACTGGTGCTTGGTCTGGTGGCAGGGAACAACAAGTCTGCTTTGCAGGGAACTTCACAGGTTTTCACAAGTTGCTTTATAAACCATGAGAAACCGAAAGTAATCGAAGACTTTAAATGCTCTGTGAAACTAAGTTAATGCTCTTTCTTACAGTGGACATTTATTTCGTTTTGCTGTCTAGCACATCCAGTCAGTACCAGCAGTGTGTCTCCAGCTGCAGGATTTACTGTAAGATTTTTCTGGACTGCTGGAGGCCAATCAGAAAGGGATTTTAATATCTTGGCTCCAGAGAGACAGAAGCAGATAAATGAGAAACTGCAAAAACAAGTCCTTAGTCAAAAGGTGCTAGCATTTGGAAGAGTTAGAAATTAAGCCATGAGCTTTTCTGTCCTTTTGAGGATATAACTAAGAGCACAGCTCAGAATTGGATGAGCTGAGATTTGAGAGTTGCTGGACACCGTTCTCCTCTGGTGGCTGGCTTAATGGTGAGGTGCTTGCATCTTGCAAAATCCAAGCTGGATAGGATTTGCATGAAGACAGGCCCTGGGATGGATTGCAGTGCAAAACCAGGGAAAGACAAGGACTTATTCTGGGACTGCCTCTTCTAAATTGTATTTTATAGGTATTTCTTATAGTTAAGTGTATACCTAGTGGATGAATCTTTCAAGGCAGAACTGCATTGCTGGCTGTTAGGAACACCATGAGGAAGGGACCTCCCTTTCTTTAGGCTACTGAATCACTAACTTTTGTTTTCTCAACTTCTTTGTGAAGTTAGTTTATTAAAAGGAAGGTTACTCCTTCCCTATCAAGGAAGGGATAAACTTCAAGTACAAAGCAACAGAAGTAGCTCCTACAGTCCTATGGGAAGACTTTAGCAAAAGAGGCAGTTGCAGCTTGGGAGACCCAAATCCACCTGTCAGTGCTCATTGTCCCTGGTACTGAGAGCCTTGAGCAGCATGCTTTGTTGAGGGGAAAGCCTTGCAAAGAGTCTTGCACTGCTTCTATTTATTAGAACAGCTAAAACTTTAATTGCAGTAAATAGATTTTTTTTTTTGTTAGAATTAAGATACATCTACTTCATTTCTGCAGCATATCTTACTGTTGACATTTAATCCTTGCCTTAAAGATAGGTTGCAGTCATCTTGTGACAATGAAGATGTATTTTTAGCATGCTTGGGGAATTATGGTTAACAGAATGACTTCACCCGAAGGGGAAGCTTTGCTTTTATCATTTTGTTCTTGTTCAATAATCTGAAATACATTGTTGACATCCATGCTGTACGGAAAGTAAAATAACACGGAGATCAATGTGTTTTGAAGAATATTTTCCTTCTTCCTGTCTAGTTTTGTCTTGTCTTTTTCTTTTATTTCTTTGGGAACACTCAGTCATTTTCTTTGCTTGACAACTTAAATTAAGAGCTTGTAAGCTTTTAAAGTGAAGTTGCATGATTACAAATCTGAGAATAAAAGCAGAAAAGATTTCTTATGTTACACGTTCTCTTGTTTCTCCTACACTTACTCTATGCCTTCTGCTCACCAAATTGTGATCACCAGACACTGAAAAATATTTTATCAGTGTGTGACTTGGCAGATGGGCCGCTGGCTTCTCTCTGAGCTGCTCTTTATCGTTGCTGGGAAGGCCTCATCTTGCACAGGCTTACTAAAGTCACCAGGCTGCTCTCCCTTTTAAGGTCACCCTCCTTTGTTCCTTCATAGGTATTTATGAGCAAAGATATTTGGGAATCGTGGAACAAAAATGTAGGTATTCTTAGCAATACATTGTGGAACAACTCAGTAGCACATGGGGGCAATTGCTGGATGCATGTTCCTGTCATGTTTTAAACTTCTAAAGAATGAGGTCCCTGTGCTCTTCACATGCTGCCTGCAGGAGAGATGTGATCAAAGGAAGGAGTGGAGGTGGTCTGCTAGAAATGCTTCTCTCCTTCTACATGAAAGAACAAATTACTACAGTTTTCTCTTTCTCCAGAACGTGTTCACCTACCTTCTTCTAAGCTCAGTCAACAACTCAGTGAAGTAGTGAGGCAGAGACTACTTTCTTTTCTCCCTTGCAGCTCAAGGTGCTTCCCAAGGTGCTTCTTGGCTGCAGTTTGCTGTTTCCCCCTGAGCTGGTCCAAGGGAGGAATGAGTGGGAAGTGTTGGCTGCCCAGACTTCTCTGCATGAACACTTTGGTGGTCTTCTGTCTGTGTATAGCATCCTGTGCAGCCTTGAAATATACAATAATTTAGGGTTTGGAGGGAAATATGAACTAGAAGTCATGCATCAAATAATTTGCTGCTGAATACTGCAAATGGATTTTGTTTATAGCAAGCTTTGAAGCAGAGGTTAAAGCTAACAGCTAAGAATTAGTTATTTGAATTATCTATCAGGCTTCTGTATGGGAAACTCAGTAAGAAACAAAGTAATAATGGCCTATATGGGGGCTAAATATTTAAGTAGGAATTTACATTTATGGCAGTCATATGCATATATTAGTTTAATACTAACATCTTTTTTTCTTAGATTTCTTTGTATTTGAAAGAATGTAGCGTTTAAATTGCAAGACTTTAAAAATCAAGCATTGTTTTACAAAATTGTCATCCTTTTGGCATTGTACTTGAGAGTGATAATTCTGATGTTTCTAAAAATTCCAGATATGTATCTGTCATGTATCAGTAACAGATAAGGATTTTGTTTATTTTCTGCTTTTAATATTTATGGTATCAACAGAAGATAGAAATCAGATTTGCTTTCTCTGAGGAGTCCTTACAATTCAATTAAGCTGGCATTTTGTATACAAAACTGATTTGGAAGAGAGTAAGCCTCCCAGGCTTTTAGGGAAAATACATGTCTAAATGTCCTTGCTATTCTCATAACTAATTGTTGAAAGCTATAAACCTATTCAAAATATTATCTGAGCACTAAAACCCTCCTCAGCATTAGTAAAATGCATTCAAAAGAAATAAATAAAGAGCACTTTTTGTGCAGTGTCTGCTCTCAAGGACAAACAACCTCATTAGCTGCCCTGCCTGAAATGTACACGATTGCGTTTCTGCTTACTAAGGCACCACAAATTGCAGAATTCCAGTTTGAGTTTTGGAATCTGAAAGATGAGGGTGGAGGAGCATTTTATAGTTGAGAGATAAAATGAAATGTGAAGGTACTCCAATTACGTGAACGCTGCATGTGTGTGTATATATGTGTTTGTACAGAGATGTGTATGTGAAGGTGTATCTGAATATTGCCTGTAGGATCATACCCACAGTGTAGATCAGTAAAAACAAAAGGTGAATTTCATGGCTTTTGTCATACTGCAGTGATTTCTCTTAGTCCTAACAATAATACTTGTAGGCTTTTTTTTTCCCTCTTAACTTATGCCTTAAGATTGGAGTTTCACTTCAAGTTCCACTAAACGAAGGCTTAGATCTTTGTATGAAACCCAGTCAGATCATGGGATGACTTTGTTCTTACGTTTTGAACTTGTCTATTCTTGAAGACAAACTCTTGTACCTGGTATGAAAGCAAGTGCTCAAATGAATTGTTTTGAAGAGCAAGGACTGTGTCTTTCTGTGCCTTCAGGGCAGCATAAGCCAGCCATGAAATTAATTAAACTCACTGAGGATGCATGTGTAAGGAAAAGGCAACAGCAAAGCAGGTATGTGTGCATAGCAGTTTGAAGAACTGGTCTGTGAGGGGTACAAATAAAGACTCACCATGTTGGGTAGCCTTTAAAGTGCCTCGTTGTTGTCTTAACAGAGCACTGTTTTGGACCACGCAGGTTCCTCCCTTCCTGTACAGTTCTAGCAGATTGTAGCTGATATTCTTCTGCACAAGTGTTCCCTGCTTACACATGCAGGGTTACAGAGGGAGTTCTTGTTTGAACGAGCATAAATCATGGAAATGAGAGTCAACAGCATTCGGGCCCAAACAAACCAAAGCGAGTGACACTTCAAGATTTTTCGGAAATATTTGTACCAAGGGAGTATGGATCAGAAATGCAAAAGGAGACCAAGATGGAAGTGTTAAAATATTTGCAGACCTTAGAAATGCATCAGATACAACTATATGCAGAGCAGCTTAGAGAAGATCACAAAGTGCTGTTTTCATTTCCCCTGCGGTGAGATGTTATAAAAGAGACTGCCATATAGAGGAGGAAACAGAATGTAGTTCCTTTTCCTTCTGTTTAAATACAGTGACATGTCCTAATTTAGACCTAATTTTCATTCCTGTAACATTACTTGTAATAACGTCTAAAGTCCTCAGAATTAATTCGACTGGAAAAATTCCAGAAGGACTTTCAATTTTTCTCATTAAAAACATTATAGATGTCTTAATTAGGCTCTGTTATTAATGGTAATATTACTCAATTTAGAACTACACGCTTAAGACGTGGTTACCTCTAGCGTGATTAGTCAGAGAAGCTCTGCTACGCAAGGATGCACACTGGAATTTTGAACAGTGAAATATTTAGAGCCAGATGCTCAGCTGTGTAAATTGTGTGGCTATTGCGACCTCAGAGGAGCGAGGCTGGGATGCTTTAACTTGGAGTTAGATATCTAAGTTTATAAATAATGGTTTCTGGCTGATCTCCCTTATCCTTTCTCCTTTTCCTTTCTAGTGTTTGCTCTCTTTTTTTTCTCTCCAAATTATGTGCTTTGGGTACAATTTATGCAGTAGTGCATGCACGCTTAAGTATAAACTGTTTAACTGCTGGAGTTAAACTGGAGCCGCTGTGCACTTATATTTCTTTTTCCTCATGTTGTTCCATGGGTCCTCTCACAAGCATTGAGTTGAGTTGATTTGCTTTACTTAATGAGAACCTTCTGCTGCTATGTGCTAGGGTAGCATTAGGTGGACTATTTAATTTCCTAGCCAAGGTGCAGATTGATACAAACCCTTGAAGTAATCTGTGGATCAGTTAATATGTATATTTTCCTGTTAGAAAATTGAAAGGAGCTATTTAGATTTTCTATATTTGTGTGTGGCTTCATTAATACAGAAGAATCCACGACAATTTTGCAGTTCTATAATTACTGGCTGTCACTCCTATTTGATGTTACTTCTGTTTATTGCAGTGGTGGATGGGGAGGGATGTTGGCTGCGCTGGCTGTCGTGTGCTGCCCTGTGACTTCAGCTTGGGGAGCTTGCACAAAATAAAGTGTGTAGTTTCTGTTCACCATCAGGGTACAGCACTTTATATGTTAAAAACAAACAAAAAATGGAACCAAAACGATGACAACAAAAAACCCTCTCCCCTGCTCCTCCCATCAGCACCAAGCAAACAAAACCCCACCCCATGGCAACAAATGTTGCAGGCTTTTAAGCGATTTGGAAATCAAAGTCTAAATGCAATTGAATGCAATACTTCAAACTTCTGTGTGCTCTGTTAGTTAATCATTCCAACCTTTAGATTCAGAGTGCTTTCAGTGCATAAAATGTCCTTATCTGTGTGCAAGTTCATCTGTGTGGCAGAAAAAGATGATCCTGAGATGGGTTTGGATTCCAGGCTTGTGTCCTCTTGCAGGCAGTTTAACCATGAAATGAATGCTTACCATGCATTTAGGTTAAGATGGACAGATGTGTTTGAGGCTGTTAGAGCAAAAGGCATCTGGATATATAATTATTGTATGGGATAATACTGAGATCTCAAAATGATGCAGACATTTGCATCTGTTCACTGATGTATACAGTGACGAGCTATTTGGGGTAGTGGGGTGGTGAAGCTTAAAAGGAATTTAATAGCTTTTCCTTTAATAAATCATTTGACTATAGCAGTGTCATCTTTTATTAGCTTGTAATTTTGTAAAAGTTAAAATTGAGCATAATGTTGCATATAATTCTAGAACATCTGGTAGCAATATCTAGTAGCATCTGCTTAGTACCTGAAATATAAACAAAACATGATTTTACCCATAGTTGTCACAATTAATTTTCCTGGAAGTACTGACTTTGTAGGTCCACCAGGAAATAAGTCTGGTCAGAAGAAAGGGTGAGTTAAAGACAAGCTACTGTTCAAAACATGCATAGACCATAGGAGCGAGTAAAAAAGGAAAAGTGGTGTATTTATATTAAAAACAAAAAACAACACTGAAATAAAATGAGAAGTTTAAAAGAATTCCTAAAATGAATTACAGTCCTTCAGTACACCAATGTTTTGGTTCTGATGTGCATGTTGTTAACACAGCCTTAACAAATCACAGAACTTCTTGTCATTCCCTACTCCTATATGGGAAATTTTCCAGCACTTTGAGTGCACTGATGTGCATATAATTACATTTCTTTTCTTTGAGCACCAGAAGAAAAACAATAAACAAAAAATTGAAAACAAGATAAAATTGAGGTGACAACAGTATTTTTCTTCTCAGCAGTACGCTTCTTTTACTGACCTGTTCTAATTTGACGATGCAGCCTACGCGTTTCCTTTGAATCTCACGTGGGCTGCAGAGCAAACACAGAAGCTGTACCTTGGGTTGCTGTGGTTTGCCTTGCAACCTGTAATACCACCCAGATGCCCATTCTCAAGTTTCACATCTCTTTCTGTCCCAGGGCACCAGATACATTTTTTCACTGAAGAAGAGAAGATGATGTAGCATCAGCTGTACCTGCTCAGGCTTCCCTTGACACGGAGAATGTCACTGTTTATGACAGGGGTATTACTCATTCTAGGGTACTGCAGACATCCCTAGCAATAGGAACAATCGTGTGTGGCAGAGCTGGATGCACACAATGAAGTATCAGTTCGTTTGATATGTCTTTATATACTGTTCCTTTTAAATTTGCTCCTGCGAGTAGAATTGTTAGTGAAATAACCTGACTTGTAGCAGATTCTGGTCATTCCAAAGTCAATGATGGAATTTATACAGCTGCAGACTCGGATCTCAGAAGTATTGCAGAGCACTGAAGAGCTACACGTGGCATTCACATCTTTTCAGTCTCTTCTGCACCTCCTCGCTGATTCCTCCGGGGTGCGAATTCCATTTAAGGCACCAATATTCTAGCAATCCATTTATCCACTGGTGTTTAAGCTGTGTCTGTACTGAATGATATCACTTCAAGGATGGAATAATGTTGAAGATATCTGACACATGAATAGATTTTCTCACTCTGTATTCACAATAAGGATTCCTGACGAGGGCAAACAGTTAACTGTGATGTGCTGGCTGGCTGTTTTTTCATTTCACTTCCTAGTAAGGACACAAGAGGACTCTTTAAGAACATGAGCACAATGAAGTTTATTTCTGTCTGGAGCATTGGTTTTCTTTTGATGTTTGTTTATTTCCTGCAGTGATTAAAAGTCACCCTTCCGGCAACTTCATCTGTGCCTACCATGAGTCTGAATATATTTGTTGCAGGATAAGATGATCTGTGGCTGTGTAGACACATTTAGGCATGTTCAACTAGAAAAATTCCTTCTCATTTTCTCTTAAAGTGACACTTTTGATGGTTGATTCAGGAGTTTTTTACCTGTAAATTGACATTAGAATAAGGAAGTTCAAGTGCATATAACTTAAAATTATAGCCCCATGCTGTAGGAGGATGCTAACTATCAGCAATTTTGAATGATAATTCATTATGGATGGCATTCTAGTTCCCAGTGGGATGATTGTTAAACTCTCTTGACCTCATTATGCCAGGATTTCACCTTAAAACCTATTACCTAAAAACAAAATGATGATACTTGAATTCTTATTTAATCTAATTCATCTTAATCTAATCAACTGCTTAACAATTCTTTGTGACATCTTATTCTAAAGATTAGGAAGTTCACCACAAACTATGACCTAAATCTTATCATTTTTAATGCATGTGTAAAATATACAAGCTCTTGTATTGTTCTTGTGTTCATTTCAAGGTATTTGCAGGATCTCAGTTGTGTTGTTGTACAGTGGATTCTCTTGCTATGGAATCTTAGCAGTTTGGTATACAATGCTCTTTCAAATAGCAAATGCAACAACACCATCACCAGGATAGAGCTGCTGCAGCTTGAACAGGAGTTTTTTGTCCACATTAACAGATTAGAGTCCTCTCTTGGGAAAGAGAAAAGCATGGATTTGAGCCTCCTTTGGATAGAAGATGAAACAGGTTGTGAATAAATGCTCTTGGCTTTAGACAAGGAAAGTAAAGAGGACGTGAAAACATTACCTTGTCATCTTCCTGTGTCACTTGAAAAGGCTGATCCTCTGACAGAGAAGGGCTAGGTTATAATAAAAGGAGAAATTAAATTAATTCTTAGGTATTAAGTCTACTAAGACTCCCTAGATAGAAGTAGCGTCTTCCAGCAACTCTTAAGCTGTCATTAGCTATTCACATACATGCTTAGGACTGTGTCACGAATCAACTATCTTGCTCTTGTATGTGTCTACAGTATTAAATCCTTTCTCTGTGTGAAGAATGCCTGTTGGGAATAGTTCCTGTCCAGTGCTAATTCCCAAAAGTGCCAAGGAGCAGTCAGGGGTAGGAGCTGGAGTAATCCAAGAGCTCTTGCAGCGCACCAGCTGTCTGCAAGCATTTGTCCACTGCAGTTTTTTTATTCCCTTTTTTATGTACTGGGTCTTCTGGACTGCAGTTGTCCCTGACATTCCCCATGTAGGGAACAGCACAGATGCCTCGGAGACTCCCACGTTCTGTGGCGGTGAATCTGGAACTTATAAGACTGTAACCTTTTCTGTTCCTTGTAACCAGTAACTCTGTAAAAAGGCAATGGTTGTTTCAGCATGGGCTGTTTAACCTCAAGCCTGCAGGAGAAACAGGTTAAGATGGCAAAGATTTATTTCACCTAGGGCATGCATGCCAAGTGTCATCATGTCAAATTTTTTTTATGGCTGCTTTCCTAATCTATTTCAGCCAATGACAGCAAAGCTCCTCCTTGTAAGATTCTAATTCACCTAAATCAGGAGAGCTCTGCTGAAAGTAGAAAAGCGGTTCTCTGTTGGAACTGGGGAGATTATGGAGATTTTTCAAATCCCAACTGGATGAAGCCCTGAGCAATGTGGGCTGGCTTTGAGGCTGGCCCTGCTTTGAGCAGGAGGTTGCAATAGCAGCCTCTTCCAACTCTGAGCAGCCTGCAACTCTGCTTATCTCACTATCTGTAGTACTCTTCAAAATATTCCTTTCTCCTCATGGGTGCATTTATCTCACAAACTGATATTGGATTGTGACTTTATTGTACCTTTTAAAAATGGGAAGGATATAAACTGTATATTGCAAGGGAAGAGACTCCCTGGTATGATTGCGAACTGAAAGTAGTTTTTTGATGACCAGAAAAGAAAACCTAATTGTCAGCATTTCTGCTTATGTCTTTCATTTCCTATATTTCATTCTTGCTCTTTGATGACAAATTGCATCAACTGCAATTTCAATAATTTCCGAAGTGCTGCTGTAGCTTGTGTTGTGGTGTAATTGCAACTCACAGTTGATAGGGCTTGAATTTGGCTTTCTTTTCTGAGCAAGGTAATGCAGGCTTCCAACTTTACAGCATCCGTGCTCCTGTAAGAGGGCTGCTATTGTGGAGGACATTCTACTCTACTGATACATGTTATGATATTTTCATTTTGAAAGGAATCAGCAAGTTCTCCTAGTGTTTGTGTAGCAGTGAAGAGGGCCTATTCAATCTCATTAGTAAATTTAGACTTAAAGGCTGCTCTAGCAATTGATACAAATACTTTCTCCAGTGCTGCTGTTTTGGCCTGGGAGGTACTATTTGCAAGACCACTTTTTAATTTTTGCTTCACTATTCTTTACAATTCTCTTCTGTTGTAATGCATCAGTGACTGCTCTGAGTTATCTCCAGATAACACAAATCAGTGCTATCTTATTATACTCCTTGTCAAATGACCTCTTGTATCCTAGACTTGAAGCCAAAGCATGTGTTTTTGCTTCTGTGTCAGTGTATGGACATGCCCCAGCCCAGGAACCGTACTACTATGCATCCAAGTAATGGATATTAAGTCAAATCCCAAGGTGTTCCTTGAGCAGTAGATCAATCTGAGCAAATTTAGTAGGAAATATTCATGATATTGACTCTGCAGCTGATTCTCTTGTACATGCTTGTGACACTTCCTGTATTAACTCACAGGCAGGTTTTCTAACGGGGTTTTTTGTTTTTCTTCATTCTGACACTTACCAATTAGTGAATAGAAGACAACTTGGAGAGCAAGAGAGGAGAAAGGGATGTATTCATATTTAAGAGCCTAAGAGCCTAAGTTAGATACGTATGGCTTTCTGATGGTTGTATGAACTGTCTGAGGGGAGACAAAGAAAGCATGATTAACACTTTCTCCTCCTTGCTATGATTCTTGTTAAATTTCCTATGTGGTTTGTGACTTCAGTACATAGGATTTTTCAGCTCTTTGTTGTGTCACTTATTTCACGGCTCAGATAAAACGTTACTATCAAAGGCCTGTTTAAATCTGGTGTAAAAAAAATATGTTGTTTTCCCTATTTTTGTGTTCTGCTGTGGCACTTAAAGGCATGACCCTTTATTCTGTTTTATGATGTGAGATGCATCTCTGGCTAAGATAACAGAGGTCAGACTGCCTTTTAGTGCTGTCAGCCTCCATTAGCTTGTAATCTGAATGAATACAGCTGAAGTGGAGACATCATATAAAGAAAGAACACTTTTAGGAAGCAAAACACCATTGAATTCCACAGCTTGTCTGCTACAAGCTGCGGTTATTTATAAACAATTAGATCCAGATTTTTTATTCAGAATGAACAATATGCTTTGTGAACTAGAAGTGGAGAAAACTGTTTATTGTTCTTTGCTGAAGAGTTTTTCTTGCAGATCAAAAGTATTTGTTTTCTTAAGGATAACTTCTGCAGAAACTCCTATATTTGAGTTCAGGTGCTGCTCACTGGGAAAGAGCTGCTGAAATACACACGTGAAGCACAAGCAGATTTTGAGCTGGTGGAGGTCTGAATTGGTGGCAGTAGATGTGTTGGTATGTTTCTCAGTTCAATGGCCTGTAAGCTGGAAGAGAATTCTTGGGCTAAAATCTTTATTAGTCTGTGTTTCTCTAGTGAGGCATCTGTTACAGCAGCAGGAAGGTAACTAATGCTAGCACCTGGAAAATAATGGGCTGGGTCAGAGTCACAGGACCCTTGGGATGCTGAGCATTGGCAGATACTTCAGGGAGCTTTGATATCAAATACAAAACGTTATGAGAAAGTATATATGAAAAGAGGGGAAACACAACATTTAGGAGATATTGCAATGTATTATAGTACCCAGTTGGTTGTGACAGGTGCTGCATTGGTGTAGGAAGAGCTTTAGGAGTGCTCTAAGTTAGTTCAATGTGATCTACTCCTAGTTTCCATCTGTGAATGGGTTTCTTCCATAAGACAATGGTTTACAATGTGTCTGCATTGGTACAAAGGGGAAGCAATATCTTTTGCCCATTTAATGCCATAGTTGAACACTGTAGCTGCAATACAACATGCTGTTAGAGAGAAAAGTGATGATGTGTTCAGGAACATGAATGATGGTGATGATTCACAGCAATAAACAGCACCTGTAGATGAGCACATACAGAATTAAACAATTACACATTTGTTCCAGTTGTCCCAAAAGCTACTTGTGAAAGAAAATATGCCACATACATGTGATTGGCAGAAACAAATTGAACTGAAGTTCAATCTTTAGCAGTATTGATTGCAGTGTCTCCTCTACTGCACAGTGTAGCTGCTAGATGAAAAAAAAATCAGTGGGTATGCACTCTGCGAACTGATTTATTTTATTGAGTCTTTGGAGCATCCTGCAGTGCTGAGAGACCTGTCCTTCATAGCCCTGTTACTCCATAGGCTTTAGCCCACCTGCTTCATCACTTGGGATCTTGTAGTCCTTGGTCCATCTTCTCTTGATTACATGGTTAATAGAAGTTATTGAGACAAGATGCTTAAAATTTGTCCTGCTGTAAGGCAGGTCCTCTTACCCTTGTATCTCTTAGTGTTGAGCTAGAGGTACATTTGGACAAAAGTTGTCTGAATGTCAGCAATCAATGTGAAAGAGATTAGAATGTAGGAAAAAGGAGCAGGGGATGAGGACAAGTATGTAATAAAAATACTATTGATTTTTGTTAAAAAAAATAAATTAAAAACAAAGCAAACTTTGCAACAGAGGATGCTGGCAGAGTGTATAAGTATTCAGAGACAGATCTCCATCAGGGTCTCTCCCAGTGCTTGCTTACAGTATGGAGGTTAATGCCCTGCAGCTGATCTCATCCATATCAACTCGATGTGCTAGTTAGCACAGTGAGGATAGAGGAAAAAGCCAATTCTGTTTTTATTATCACCCACTTGTTCCAACAGAAGTGATGATTTCTGTCCCCCAGGACAAGCTCTGAGCATCTGAGGCACAGGTGAATTCCTGCACTGAGCACAGGGCATAACCTCATCACGGCATGGCTGCGAGCCTGTGCCTCGGCATATGGTGTGCTTAGCTCTGGTGCTAACAGTATGGCATCTATTAACAAATGTTGACAAACCTCATGCTTTGCAAATACTTTTACAGGCTTGTTTCTGATGCTCATACTAGGAATACTCAGCTCTGCTGTGCTCTCACCAGCAATAACTTTAATAGGCTTTCTTCCCCTGTGCAACTGCTCATTTGACAATTTATCTCAATGGTTTCTTGGCATCTTCACTCAGTGTTTGTTCACATGCCAAATCGACTAATACCTGCTCAAACTTGGCTTTTGACCTTGTCTGCCACAAATTCAGCATCTATGAATGACTAATTGAATGCTGCATACCAGGTGTGACATGTCAGTGTACGCTACAGTGAATCTATGGCAGTCAAGCTGCTATAATTTTGCTTGTCATGGATGGAAAGGTAGGGGGGCACGGCAGCTAGGGAGGATAGGTTGCTGTTCTCAGCCAAGCAAACAAAACTAAAATGGAGCACGATGTTGCTGATATAAGCATCAGTTGGTTTAAATCCTGAAGTCTGCACTGAAAAAATCATGGTCAGTGTTTGCTGTTGTAAGGGTTTGGAGAGGTTTTCTTGAAATGCTGTGAAGGGAAAGGGTGCTCTTCTATTCCGCTTTTAACAAGCAGCTCCATTAAACCAGCTTTAGAAAGTGATATAACCTGGTGCAGAGTGCTGCACTAGGAGTTTAGGGGTGATTGTCTCTGGTGTTTGATTGCTTGCTCATGTTCCACTTCTCAAAATGTGGAAAACGATGATGGCATCTTTTCTAAATCACATTAAGCTCCAGCAATGCACTATTAAAGCTTTGTATAAGAGCTAGCTATTACTGTTTTATACCCTAAACAGTAAAAACTAAACATCTGGAATGCTATTGTTAGCAGAGTGGGTGACAGGGAAATAGTTACTCTCAAACTAGTTAACTATTTACACTGCTTTGCTGTAAAAGGGTTCTACAAATGGAACTACCTGGAAACATCTAGCCATGGCTATTATAAATGAGAGAAGTAAAATTCCATTAGCTTCAGAGCTCTTACATATGAGAGAGAAGTGGGAAATATTCCAGCCTTCCATGAGGCTGGAAGTTCCTCCACTTCAGTCTGGATAAATCCACGGGAAATGTATTTCTGAAGGAGTTCAGATGTTTGTTCTTTGTTCTGAGCTTACCGATGGTGTCACCAATGAATAGTTAATTTGGATATAGATTCTAAAGGATGTGAACTACTGGAATTGGCATAGCACAGGATCTGCCTTTATTTTGTCATTTAACGTGGTGAATTTTGTCACTGTAACAAGGTTACTGCCTGTTTCTTTGTTGTCTCTGTGCAAGAGAGAGACATCATTTGCTACCTGTTCAGTGTTGCTTTGCCCACTGAAAAATGTTTCATTATATATAAGATTTTGTTTTAATGAGAAAAAGACAGTCTGAAGGATAGAAAAAGATCAGTAGTCACTCTCCCAGTGACTAACATGGCTGTTGAAAGCCTTGACAGCAGCATTCTTTGATCCAGTTATCTGAGTTTTCTTTCTTCAGTGCTGAGCACATTAATGTGACTTGGCTGCTCCTGATTCATACCATTTGTACTCGTCCCATTATCTTATTCCTTTAGAAGTTCTTCATGCTTTATAGAAACTGTAATTTGTTTCTTCTTAAAAACTGTATATATATTCCCTATATATATATATATATATATATTTTTTTTTTTTTTGCAGCTTGGAAGGATATCTCTATATCTCTTTTCAGCTTTTGTTAAAAGCTGTTTTAAATCTGTGCACTTAGTTTTAAGTCATTAGTAGATTTCTTTTTGCTCTAATCATCTGTGCTTGTCAAGTTATAGGACTTTGTCAAGGAATCCAGAAGTACAGATGTGCCGTGTTACAGCTGGGAATGTAAAACTGGAAGCCTGTTCAGAGAGGGGAACAGCAATGGAAGCAGAGCTCCACTACCTGTTCAGTGAGCTCCAAAAGCCATCTCCTACTGGTAACATAAGCAATGAGGAATGGGGGATCTGTAAAACTTTCCACCCTGATCTAAAAACCTTATTCCACACTTTCCATCTAGTTTCTTACTGTGGGAAAGTCAGGGCTTTACTACTTGCTGACTTCCCCTATTCTCATGAGGAAATATTGGGCAAATTGACCCTTTCCTGTCATAGGCATACCTTGTGTCAGTAATGCAAAGCTGGCTCTAAGAGTAGGAGGGCTGCTTTCCTTCCTCCTTAATCTTTGTAGTAGCTGAGTTTCTAGTTGCAGCAGTTACTTGAAGCTCATATCAACTGACCAAGAAAGCCTAATTGTCAGATTTCATAATGTGATCTACAGATTTAGATGAGTAGCTGAAGAAATTGATTTGTACCTGATATTGCCCAGAGAAGGTGGGGGCCTGGGCAGCTTGATCTACTGGATGACAACCAGCCCATAGCATAGAGACTGCAGTTAAGATGATCTTTAAGGTCCCTTTCAACCTAAATCATTCTATGATCCTATGTAGGAAAACTGTGTAAAGCCAGAGATGAGTGTACATGGGCATTCCTAAATTCTAATCCTCTCACACTAACAACTTGAGGGGATAATGTTCAAAAATTGGTTAAAAAACAAGACAAACAACAACTGCAAAGGATGCAAAGCTATGCAGCAGCCTTTTTTTTTTTTTTGTGTGTGTGTGTGGTAAGGTATTCGTGTATTCACAATAGATTTAAGCAATCCCAGAATCCAGTATTAGATGTTTTACTAGCAGTAGGTTAATATTTTGCATGGCATATTGAAAGGAGATGGTCAGAATGTACTTGCATGAAATGAACAAGTAATAAAAATACACGAAATGTGCTAAAGGATTGTTTGATAAATAATGTAGAAGCAAAACATAAACCAAGTACGGAAGCTCTCTAACAAGGAGAATTCCTTACCAAACAGTTCATGAGAGATTTTACAAACAGAAAATCAAATTCCCTTGGACTGTGCAAGCAGTTGGGAGGGGCAGCTCGGGAGTTCTGAAAGAGCGATTCAAAGAGAAGAATCCTGGGTTTTTAAGTCTGTTTTTAATTTGGTAAGTGAAGTGTTTAGGGAATATTGAACCTCATCCTTACTTTGCATGAGTCAGTAGCTCCACTGATACTGGTGAGACTTGAGAGCTGCTGATTTTACATGAAATGAGGAAAGATGGATAGAATACTATATGGAAAGGTTGCCCATCTTTATTTTCTTCAAGAATCTTCTATTTTCAGAGAGGATAAGACTGTCCTCTGCTTTTTTATTTTTTTTTCTTTTCCTTGCTTACTCAACATCATTATTTCTGTCCTGCTCTGCTATATGCAGAGCACCTGGTTGTTTGTTGGAAAAAGCTTCTCCCCTCTGTGGCATGAAAACAATTTCAATTTCTGCTACAATAAAATGCAATATTATTCCTACAGCTGTGTATTCAATACCAATGTAACTGAAGTGAAAAAGCACCATTGGAATGAAGTTGATGGGCTGTTCTTCACTTGAAATTTACTCAGACCAGTAGATGTAATTATTAAAATGTTTCCTTTTCCTCCAAAAAAATATAAATATTTGTTGTACAAGCCATACAGTGCTCTTGTATTTCCTGTACAATTGAGATGTGTTGAGATATTCATACAGAAGCTTAAAGATGTTAAAATAGCAGATTTATGAAGAGTTTAGTAATAATGTGAAATGAAGTTTTTCAGGGCAGTAGGGAAATATTAAGTGTCAGACATTGAAAGACCAGGCCAAACTGCTCTCTGGCTGAAATTAAAGCTAAATGTAATCTCATAACTCATCAACCATGGTAAATGAACATCTACTTTTGACGTGACAAAAGTTTCCAAAAGAAAAACTGTAATATAACAGCTTTGAAATAATCAAAAGTACTAGAGATGATTTGGTTTGATGATTTGAGTCTTACCAATGCCATTCTGAAGCTGCAGGAAGACAAAGTAGAGCATGAATACATGAATGCGGGGTGGGCTATGGGATGAATAAAAGTGTGTAGGATTGTCAGGGCACTGCAGTGCAAATCATACAGCTGTACATCTTGCTTTATTGTAGTATGTGCATGGAAAAGTTTATTGAAAGATTTATTATGCAAATAAAATGTCATAAGTGTTGGCACTTCAAAGGCTTGTGCATTCATTTGCCATAGAATTGCCTGAAGATAGAGGCTGTTTTGGATGTCTAGACTTTTTGTTTGTTTGTTTTTGGCTTTTGGAGGATTAGCAAACTGTTTATTTTAGTACCCTTACCCTTTAAGTGCACTTAAGCTATTTTTCCCCAGCAGAGATGAATTTATTCATTGCTAACTTCCTGATTGACATAGCAAGAAGAGCATATCAATAAAATGTACAGGACCTTGCAGCAGACAGCCTGTTTCATTTGTGACCTTTTTAATGGGAACTGGTAGATTGGAATTTAAGAAAAATACGGATTGCATCAAGTTTCAGACTTTGCAAGGGAAAAAATCCCATACATTGATGAAGATAAAGATTAGAGCTGACAGAATAACACTTTTTTTTTCCTGTTAATTTTATAATATCTTACAAATATTCAATGCACATAATTTACTTTCGTTTCCATTATCTTTTCAACTTAAGTGGCAGGGCCTGCTTCCAGAGAAGTTAATGGAAATCTCTGTATTGACTTTAGAGGATTTTAGATCAGACTCTAAATGGCAAAGAATAAGCCCCAAATATTTATGCATATTTATGAACTGAGTGAAAATTTGTTAATGAAATGTTCACACACGATTCATTCCAGACTGGCTGTGCTTTCATCAAAAAGCCCATAAGCTTCTATCTTCTAGCGTTCTGTTGTTAAATGTTGACCAAAAAGTCAATGGGATTCTACCTGAATGGGGCACTGGGGATTTGGTCAGTATTCACACACGTTAATCTTTAACATTTATTGCTCAGAATTGGTGCTTCCATGGTAAGCAGACACTTTCTGCATGGAAGGAAGATATTTAACGTGCAGCTTGATCAAAGCAATGCTCTTTGTTTCCACCGTCATTAACCCTGAGCAGTGCTGTCTGTGGCCCTGTACAGGATCTGAAGGATGTCCTTCGTTTCTCCACCTGCCAATATTTCCTGTGAAATTCAAATAAAAAGGAGGTATTTGATGTTGTCAGTTTAACAATAGATTGGTTTACTTATGTTAATTCAAACTAATGTATGAGAATGAAGCGTGGTAGCTGGTAGGAGGACTAAATCCTTGGATTTGAGGAAGCCAAGTCTTCCAAGTGAGCAACAGCTGCTGCAGTGTATCGATCTTTGTGCCAAAATGCCTTGACAGTGCCCTCTTGACTGTCTTTTTCAGAAACAAAAATTGGATTAGATGTGATAAATGGATCTTTTCTGTGGAAAGAATAGTATGCATTAGCTCATGCAAGTGCATTTTCTCTGTCCGTTGCTTATTCTGATGACAAAGGATAATGAAATGGGCGTTTTCTTTCTTGTCCCTCTGGAGTTATTCAGTGAACATCCAATCAAACTATTTATGTTTGCATCTTTGCACTCTTCTAAATCTGAGGCTCTGTTCTGACTTGTCCTTTGGCTTGATTTCACAGTACCTCTGGGCTTGTTTTATTCTACACCTACTCTGGATTTTATAGTGAACGCTGCAAAAATGAATGCATTTCTATTTCAGTAGATGAGAAAGCATCCAATACAATGGCTAATTGGGGCTGACTGGGATAGATGAGGTCACTTGCCAGCCTTGCTATTGCCTGAGGTAGATTATATCCAAATCATCGGAGAACCTAACTGTGCAACTCACTATAGCATTAGCAAATTACATTTAAAAATAGAGACAAGCAACTGTTCTCAGATACTGTAGCTTAGTTCCCTCTGTGTGCATATTTCAGCATACCTGGGCCACATACTGATGCTGTGTTAATTTGGGCCCTGTTTAAAAGCCAGGCAACATGATCAGAGCAACTGTGCTGAGGATTAGGGACAGCTGTGGTGAAGTTAAGAGTTGGATCCGTTCGGGCTTCATAGCAGGGCGCTCGCCTGAGAAATGGCGACTACTCATTTTGCTCTTTTCAATATGAATCTTTATTACATTAGTTAATTGGTTGCAGTTAATTTTTTATCTGAGAGACTACTCTCTGCCAATCTTCAATTATATGCATTCTGTCTAAAAATTAAAATGTTCCTTACTACTGACCTGAAAGAAAAAAGCCCGATGCAGTCTTGGATTGAACTTGTGGGACAGAAGAGTTCTGTTTGAAATGCCAGCACTGTAATATGACTGGAACATAACCATGTCCTGGTCATAACCTCTTCTGATGTCTTGTGTGAATGTTGGTGATACTAGCAGCTTGTGTTTGTAGTAATGTGCTTTCAGCAGAAGGATTGGTGGGGTTAGTTGACTTCTCTGATAGCTACTGAACTAATTTAATGGGTTCCAGATAGATGAAGCAGCTGCTTGTTTATGCATCAAATCTGTATTTTTTACCAGTCATTAAGCAGGCAATTAGGAGCATGAGTTTGGAAAGACTGGTGAGATATAGTTGTCTTTGCCTTGGTAGACCCTGAACACCTCACAGCAGATGTTTATTGCCTAATGGGAAAGGATGTTTTGTTTAAATACAAGCAGAAGTTGTTGCAATTGGAACAGATCTGAGGAATGGAAAAGTATTACTAGCTCTCAGAGAAGCCTTTCATGATCCTGCAGTCTAGGAGGAAAGTGCTCTGAAGAAGGTAATAGGCTTTATGGCCTAATGTCTTCCTGTGTGTGGTTCTACAGGGCAGATAAACAATTTCTGCTTTGGGCCCATAAGAACTGCGTTTTGTACATGCAGATTACTGGTCCTTTCCACATTAGCAGCTGCTGTCCTCTGGAAATTTCATGGAAATCTTGTGTAAAAATATAATGCAAAGGTAGAGGGAATGTGCCCAAAGGGGTAAACCTAAAGCTGTTCTGGTTGTGATTACATCTGGTGTATGTTCTTTCTAGCGCTGGAAAATGAAGCTTGTGTAGGTTTAAAAGGATGAGTATCTCACCTGAATTGAAATACTGCAGTCCAATAGCAATTGCAGTAACCAATCTTCAAATTCTAAATGGGATTCACCTCTATCTGGAAGGTGATAGAGCGTCCTGATCACTGTTCCCGAGGGCTGAATGCAAAAAATTACTTTCATCTTTTCAATTCAATGGGCCAGGAGTTGCTTTTGATCTGGCCATTGTTATCATCTGTACTCTGCTTTGGGCATGTTATTAAAGTGTATATTCAGCAGTTATCACACCCTGACCAAGAGTACATAGAACAAAGTGTTTGTCACTTTGGCAGTCTACTGCATCTCTTACAAACACAGAGGCACAGTCATTTGTAGAAGGTTATCCCTGCCATTACAACAGGCAAAGTAGGACACCAGGACACGTTCTGTGAGATGATTAATAGATATGTGAATACCAACATATGATTTATTATGACATCTACATTATCTTGACTGAAAATTGCCTTTCTTGATGTAGAAGGGTGATGTTTTCCCCACGTAGTTTATAGCTATTATAAACAACTTCTACTGGCATCTTTGCTATCACATCTTCCTGTCTCTCACCTTCTGTTCATCCCTTTTGTAACTGGTAATGTGAAACTGTTTTTGTAAAGTCTCCATTTGGACTAGCTTGCAAAATCACAGGGCCTTACAAAGAGAGCACAGAATTTCTGCCGCGTCATCAGTAATGACAGATACTGGAGTTTTACAGAGACATAGAATCACTTCTGCTGACTTATTCTAATTTTGGTTTGGCTGATTTTTATTTGTTCTGGTCACTCTCACTCAAGGTGCTAATATTCCTTGGGTGTGAAGGGAAACAGCAGCCAGAGCAACTCTGCAGGCTTAATCTCAATAAAAGATAGCAAAGGTGAACTTCAGGGAAACGTGTAACTTTGACTTACCTATACCTAGTTTCACTTTGGAGCAACTGTGAATTTTATGTGCTTATGGCATTCAGTGATTTTAAATGTAACGTAATTTGTGCATGCATCACTGTGGTGCTTTGAGAATCAAAATGCAAATCCAGAGATTGATTGATTTCTTTTTGGAGTTGGAATAGATGGAATTGTTTAGACCACTTGAAAATAAGGTTATGTAGTGGTGTTGTTTTCTCCATAGCTACACTTTCATCGATTCTTTTGTTTGTAATTACCCAGCCTATTTCCAAGTTTCTCAAATAGTTGTGTAGGAAAACTGTTGAGATGCTATTTACTGATATGAAGTGTCTATCTGTCTATTTTCTAAGCCTTTGTTCTCATTAGCTGCTTTTGTTCAGCAGATGCTTTTGGAGATGAGGCAGGCTTTAAGTTTTGTCTTTGCTTCAGGTTTTTTCTACTCTCCACTTCATAGAGTCTACTTGTCTGCCGGAGTCAGGAGATGACTTGTACTAATGGTGATGGGAGTTGGAATGTGTAAATTCAATTACTACTAATGGAAGTTAGTCCTGTGAATTTCCTATGCATCAGTACACTTTTCAGGCCCGTCTGTATTGTGTCTACCCTTTAGCTAGATTTCTTATTTCTCTTTTCATGGTGTTTTGCTAAATTTTATTTATCTCTTTGTACTGCTTCAGTAGTCAATCAAGCAAAAATCTCAAGTTTTCTTAGACTGTAAGAGCACTTTCTGACAATGGAAACTTGTTTCATTAAATTAATTTAATCACTTAGCAACATGTGCCTTGGTCACCCACAGGCACAAAATCCTTGAAGCTTTGAGGAGGATGCAATTACAGCAGGCCTGTTTAGACCCTACTAAACATTTTTAGGGCTGCGACTGACTAAAAATAGTCACTATCTGATATGTAGTCTTTCTAATTCCAGAAACCTTTGTACCACATTGATTATACTTATTCTTTTCAATCAGAAATGGAGGAACTGAATCTTTAGAGGAATTTTTGTATAATATCCACTGTGAAGTGCATTCTTAACATAGATTCAGTTTTGTATATCCCCATTTTGGCAGCACTTTCTCCAGTATATCTCAGTGACAATTCAAGGCTTAGTCTGGAGTGGTCTTCTACAATATAGGCAACTGTGAGGATTCTGAAGTGCATTTTGTGCACTATTTCTTAGAAGAACCCATGGGTAATAGAATCTGCAAGAATTTTGATGACTGTTGCTGTTTTAAGTTAAAGGAAGCATCGCTGAATATAAAAAAAACTGTGAGAGACACCTTCAATAAAATGGTGATCTCTCTTCCAAGCACGTTGTCTCTTTCCATTCTGAATGAGCATGGCCCTTCTAAGGACTGGAACTGGAGCAGGCCTGAAGAGAAGTCCAAGTAGGCAATTCTCTGCAATGTTAGAACTGGTAGTAACAAAATGAGGGAACAAAGGAGTGAAAGTGGCTCTGCTCCTGCTTTCTCTGAGCTACAGGATATGGGAACAGGGTGCCTGTGCCTGGTGTGCTCTCTGAAGAGCCCCGGTCTGCTTTCTGCTGAGCTGCTGATGGATTTCACAGGTGCTGCCTGATAAGCAAACTACACTTAAAAGCAAATCATACACTCTCGCCAAATGGGAGAGTGAAGATTGTTTGCTGTTTGAATCATAAAATGGACAAAGCACAGTTTCAATTTTGTTTTTCAGGTGCTTACTGAGATACGTAAGCCAGCCTTTTTGAGTCTAGCAGCAATGAAAACCAGAGCTGATAATGCAACAGATTTTTTAAAAAACCATAAATATTGTTATCTATATGGGAAAGAGAACACAGTTGTTATTAAGACAACCATGAGTATTTAATTTACTAAATGGAAGCAATAGCAACCTTAATTGGAGTCCTAATCTTCATTCTGTGTGTTCATGATGCAGTTTTATCCTTAAGGTTTAAATAAAACAAGTATATTTTAAGATCATCTCATAATGGACAGGAGTGGGAAGTGTAACTTCTTACAGCAAAAAGCACTTGATCATAAATTATAAAGCTCAGGTTAAAGTAGTTTTAGGAAGTGTTTGGGTGGGAAATATTCTTATCTCATGAAAATGTTTGAGATTTTAATGGTTTTCCTTTGGCACACTGTTCATCTAAAGCTTTCTGATTTTTTTCTTAAACAATCGATAGAAGCATTCTTGAATAGCCAGTAGGAAAAGAAGTCTGGTAGAGCTTGAACTGATTTGCTCTAATCATTGATTTGTTGGCTGTCTGGGAGAGTGTTTATCTGTACCTGCCTGAAGATGTGCAGCTAAAGAATGTTTTTTCTGACAAAACTTTAATCAAATCAACATATTCCCACAGAAAGGTCAGATCCTAACACTCTAAATCATTCAAAAGCAAATGAAAACCTAATTCTCACATGCTATGGGAATGGTTGCTAAATGAGTATAACATAAATAAAGCATCCTCTATGGCCTTGCCTATAGGTTTACTCTGTGTATTCCAAAACATATCTTCCCTCAATTTGATTGTCACAAAAAAAATGTTAATATTGTTTGGTTCACTAAGGAATCAGAGCCAACTTGAGCTAATCTTGGTCCATCTTTCCTTCCTGCTGTAAGCCAGTCAGTATCAGTAGAAATACTGACAGACTTTTATTACAGAACTCTAGATAATCTCCTGTGGAAAGATTTCTATACAAGAAGTAGAAGCTTAATGCGTATATTGCATGTTTGTTTTACCCATTAGAGACTCCATCAGGTTCTCCACAGGTTTCAGTGTTTTATTGTTTTACTGAATGTGAATACAAGCAAATATGCTGTGAAATGACAGAATGGAGTATAAAAATGTCCCATGGGAATGGACTGGACACTCATATGAAATGTACTCCTGTACTCTGTGTTCAATTAGTCAGTGTGATGGCATTAGCACCTAATGCCTGCTATTAAGCCAGTTTTAAATTTATGCTATTGCTCTATTTTGAAGAGAGGAACAGAGTGGTACCTGTAGCTAAAATCAAGTGGAGGATCTGTTCAACTAGTTCAACTTCTGACTTTTCTTAATAGTGGCTTCAAGTGGAGAATATTGCTTCAGGAATCATTCAACCATTACAAAATCTATGTCTTGATTTAAAGGACATTAAAATTAGTATTGAGTTAAATCTTTGGCAACACCAGTTTTTATGTTAGTCATACGAAACAGATCGTGTGGAATTTGAGTTCAGTTTACGTATCACATCTCATTTATCACCAAGTCTTAGGTTAAGACTGAGACTGCACAGCAGGAGTTCTGATGTTTCCAGACAAGGACTTTGGATTTTTGGTCTCATGGCAGTTCAGTGGCTCTCTGCAGTATCCATGAACTTAATTCTGTAGTTAGAACCTGGCTCTGCCACAGAACGCACATTAACTCATTTGTGACTTATTCCATTCCTCTTGAGAACTCAACTACTACAGACTGTTCTGAAAAGTTAGAAGTTCATTAAAATGCCAAGGCTCACCTTTTATGCATAGTATTTTGAAGTTCCTAATTCATATATTATAAAACACTGATTACAATGACTTCAGCATCCAATAAATCTCATGGAAGAAGGATCTTCAGCTAGTCCTTTTCTATGGATCCACGCAGGGACCAAAGTCTTAAGGCTTCCTTTGCTTTCCTGAATGCATGCTTTGGGAATAGAGCAGCTGATATAGTCCGTGATATAGTGTGTTCTGTGTACTAGCACTCTCAAAAGCTTTTTTGTCACATTGCTTTAATAAGATGGTTACGAACAGGTCAGAACATGAGTGAGAAGTAGTAAGATGCAGGAAAGGGAATATTAGGAGGGCTCCCTACAGTTCATAATTTAAATCCTAGGAAGGAAAAGCTGTGAAGTGAGTAAAGACAAGTAAAATAAAGGCAAGCAAAATAAAGGCAAGCAAACATACACCCGATCCTAGAAAGCATAAAAACACACTGCTTCATTTGCAAGGCTTTCTATTTCAGGTTACCTTACTGCTGAAACAGCTTTCAGTTTGAGATGACAAGTAAAAGCCCAAAGGGATCCTTTTCCATTCTGGGGGAGATGAATCCTTCAGTGCTGATGCTTGGCACGTTTGTGCTCTGTCCCACTACTGAGCAGCTCTACATTTTTATACCTCACTGCTATTTTATGATACTTTCAGGGGATTAACTTGACAGAGTGAAAAACAGCAAGATGTATATTTGAGTAGAGATTAAAAATACAACACAGAGCATTCTATTCTCCTGTCAACAATTTCAAGGTGAAAAGCCCACCAACATGGCAAGGAATGAAAACTGCTTCACAAAGGTTAGCATGATGCAACACACACATGTGAAGAGTGAAACATTTTGGTGTACTTGAAGCATCAGAGCACTTCACCATGGTCTGAGGATCAGTAAAGCAGATCAGCCTTTTCATTACATATTAATACCCTGTGAGCAGAAAGCATAGTAACTTAGGATCATGTGACTGTCACATATACACATTTTTCCAGTTCATCAAGATGCATGGAATTAGAATTTCACTTCATTGGTTTGCTTGCAGTTAGAACTTTAAGGTCTGTAATGAACAACTTCATAGCAACTTAGTAGAGAATAGAGCAGCTCATTGCATCCCTTCTTGTTGTCCAAGAAACCAGCTGAAATTCTTTCTAGTATATATAAGTTATTGGGAGACTGATGATGAGATGCTACAGATTCATATGTAAAAGAGTTTCAGAAAACATTTAGAAGGAGAGAAGTTTCCAAAATTAAATGACTTTGAGAGTATCATATTTTCAGCTCTGTCAGGTTGCTGTCTGGTCTTTTTTTTTTTTTTCCTCCTTTCCTGATTGAGCTTTCATTTGAAGTCTTCTGGAGATGTTACGATGTACTGCATCTGCCCATGCTCAAGGGTTAAAGATGCTTCAAGACTCACTGGGGTTTATTTATTTATTTATTTATTTATTTAGAATTGCACTGTGCTGCAAATTTGAAGTAGATTAGAGCATGCTATTAAATTTGGTTGCTTCTCTCCCTTTCAGATTTCTTTTCTGCTTATTATACGAAAGTAAAGCTTTGGACCACCTATTATTCATTATCAGTGACAAAAACAATTAGGCTATAAATTCTCTGTAGAAGTGAGAATCTTCCTTTTTTGTACATAAAAAAGTTGTACATTCATGCTTTAGTGCAGATATTCAAAAGCAGCTTAGCGATGAGAATAAATCAATAAGAATATTATGTGCAGGGTTATTGAAAGCTAATATTGTGAATGTTCTTTCAAAAGCAGTTAACACCGCTGTGCTGGCTAAGCAGATCCCATTTGTAACAAACTGTGCAATTTCATACCACTAACACCTTTGTTTGAATTCCACTTGAGGGCTTTAACTTCAGCTATTGGTGGCTCTGTTTGGGTTATACAATCTCTTTAAAGGAACGCTTTGTCCTTGTCAATTAAATGTCTGACATATTCCTTTACAAATGCATACTAAGATGATTCTGTGTATGAGAACGTTCATGGGCTTGACAGGTCCATTACAGCCAAAATTTGTTAGCTAAGGTTATGCAGCAAAAAATACCATAATTGCCAATTGCATCAGAGCTGTGAAACAAAGAGTTCCTCACATAGCAAAATACTGAAATAACTTAAAAGATGGACTGTTACCTGAGCATTTGGAAATGATGATAAAACTAATGTCCGGAGAATGAAAACTTCCATGGAGGACATCATACTAAACTGCAGCAAAAGTCTTTGAGGGGGACATTGATGAAAACATGCATTATTTGTCTTCCTGCCAAACTGATTAAGTCTATAATAAAGCTCTTAAATATTTCTATCACGGCGGAGTTAGGTTAATACTGTGTACAAGATGTAGACTGGTGCAGAGCCACCTCTTAAAAGGCATTGCTTAATGAGTGGTTTCTTAATTTCTTGAAGGCTGCCACAAACCCTTTCACTTGGAAACTGGATAATGTAGTATTATATTAGGTACTTATCATAACTGCTACAGCACAAACAGTTGTAACTCTTTTATCATGTTTCCCCTGTCTGTAAGACACTCAAAGCCATCGTTTGTGCTCTGAGCTGTTTAAAAACTGATTAATTCATGTTTGCATTGCACTTGAAGATTATCAAAGAGAAGGTGCCACAAAAGAAAAACACATTCGGTGTTATTTTAGACTTTTGGCATAGCTTCTAACATATCTTTGTGATGAAGCTCTGGTGCTGTTTGTTTGGAGCATAACACTTCAGGTGTCATCCTGCATGCATAACCATGAGTACCTTCCCGTTGGTTTTCATGTAGTGTTCTCCCTTATTGAAATATTAATCTGTGGTCCCCTGTAGGAGCAATGACACCAAATGCCTATCAACAATGCTGATCTATTTGTCCTCTTTCCTTTTAACAGTTAACAGTTTTTTTTTTTTTAATATAACAAACTGTTCAACTTGAGGACCTGTTCCTTCCTGGTGTGTCCATAGTTCTGAATAATTCCTGTCTGAACCTTGTGACTGAAATATCTTTTAAGTCAAGATTCAGTGCCTTCCTAAAGACTCCACTGATGGGTCAATCCATTATATAACTTGGAAAGCTGGGGAGCAACTCATTTAAGAAACTGTGATCCCATTTCCAGTCAAGTATTTCCAACTTGAAATTCTAGCCTGTAGATCTTGTTAAGATTAAAGATTAAGGGCTTGCACCCTTAGCAGAGTGGAGTTGAGGGGAGTATTTCCATTGAGCCTGACAGGGTTTAAATTAGACCCATCCAGAACATGACAGATTATTCTTCCAAATCTTTGTAGATCAGTATCAATCATTTCTTATCTTTTGTGAATGTCTCCCCATGATTTCCTTTGTAAAAATGTGAAATTTTTGATCACTTCTGTTTGCTTGATCTGTGCTTTGGTAAAAGGTGTGAATTTATTAAGCCCGTATCTTTCTGATTTCAGATAGAGAAAGTAAGCACAGAGGGAAACATAATGTTCCACACGAAGTATGAAATGTCAGGATATAGGATCCCTGTAAACTCTTGTTTATTTTGACAGTTATACTTTTCTTTGCAAGTGTAATAAATTCTTAGCATGATCGATCTCAGCACACTGAATTTGTGGGATAAAAGATATGTTCTCTGAAGAAAGATTCATCTTTTAAGAAGACCAAAAGCCTTTAGATGATCTGTAAATGTCATTCATGCATTTGAAAGCCAGTGTTGTACTGATTAGATCCAAAGATATTTTTTCCTCATCTCTAGTGGTATCTGTTGTTTATTTGAAGCTGTTGTGTAAGTATAAATGTGTGTCAGGCAGACTTACAATAGGTTCTGCTTATTAGGTAAAAGCGAGGGCAAGATAAACTCCTGAATTTTAATGCATTAGCAAAGAAGTAAGCTTCTGTTTGATGAGCTAAGTGCGTGCATACCTTGAACTTATTGGAATGCCCTAAGTGTTGCTCCTCTATGTTGGTGACTACTTTGTGCATTTGTGCATTAAGCACAAATTCTCATCTGCAATTAACAGGCACTCCTCACTTTTAGAAGCAAAGGTTGAGGCAGATTGTGTTGCCACTGGTTCTTTAGTCCTTGATGTTATACTTTTGGTAATGAGCAGTCAAACTCTATGGGTGAGGGTGATGTTGAATAACTCTTATTCGGTCACAAATTCCTGTCTATCATCTGACAGCCCAAGGGAATCCATGTGATGTGCGAGTTGCGTGGAGACAACTCCTGCTGTTGAAAAGTGATTGCTTTGCTGGTGTGGCACTTGCACCTCTCAGGAGGACAGTGCTGGTAGCCTTTACACTGTCTGGGAGGATGCAAATAAGAGTACAGAGTTACATATCCATTCCACAACCTTTTTTCAGAGAAGAAAGGAAAAGCAGTCAATTCACTCTCCTTCCAAATAATAATGATGGAGCTAGCTGAAATCTTAATTATTCTATTGTGTGTGAAATGTTTGAAATTATTTTCAGCTTGGCTGAGGACTAAAATAAATCTATGTTAAGATAGCTTTAACTTCTTGTATGAAATCTTGGGGTTTTTTATGTGAAATATTTCTATTGACATGGTTAACTCCGTCACTGAATAATTCCTTTTCCATTCATTGTTGAAAAAATTAATTCATTGAGATGCTGAAATAATTGAGACTTGAGAATTAATGCAGAAGTAATAATAAAAAAAGTAAAAAATGAACATTCCCTCCTAATTCTACATGACGATTCCATAACTTCTTTTGTGTGAATTTTACTTAATGTGTTTTTCTCTACTTTAAGAAATCTTCAACCATACTGTTGAAACTGATAACAGTACAGTCACTATTTTGCAGTGGAAGATGTTTTGAATGCAAATATTTTTAACCTATTATAGGTGCCATGTTTCTAAGTTTCTAGCTAAATGTTTATTCTAACAAAAATATCTTCAAAAATCTGAAGTGGTAATAGGCCCTAGCCATAGGGAAATGGCTGCTGCTGAATTGTGATGGATCAGAGGGATGAGCAGCTATTGTGTGGAACGTGTGCAGCCTGGCAGACACCAGCATGACTTCCAGCTCAGCATAGCAGTGCTGAGAAACATTGCCAGGGATTTCTCTGTGGCTCTTCCAATTTGTTAGAGTGCCAAAGAGACTGCTTGGGCATTGGAAAGCGTTGTTCTGGGGCTGGGTGCTGCTGTGCGGTACCATTACTGCTGGTGATGTTACCGCTGGGTCACACTCTGTCCTTGTAGCTGACGCTGCCTTGGGCTGGGCACCGCACTCGGTGTTTAGGGTGATGATTTAGAATGCATGGAAACTCCCAAGAGCTGTACTGTTATGGCTTTCATACTTCACTACACCACCTAATTTCTACTGAGTTATCGCAATGAGCTGAACTAAATAGATGGATTATTTTAGAATTTTAGCTCTGGTATTATACTGTAAGTCATATCTTTAATAAGGCAAGTATAGAATTAATTGTGCTTCACTTAGCAGCTTGTTAATAACCCTGGATACCTCTGTGTCTTACGTTTAATTCTCTTATTTCAAATATGCAACCCTACTTAACCTCAAGCTTTTTTCACAGTATGTATGTCAGGTTCACAGCTGGCGTAAATTGATATAGCTGTCCTACTGGTGCTGTACCCATGTTTATTTACAATAGCTTTTCATTCCATCTCAGTGTCTGGTGTCACAGAATAGATTTGAAATAGGAAAAAATGAAACTTCAATAGGCAGCCTTCTGTTTTTTAAAGCAAATTTAAGAATGAAAGCAGCTGTGAAGGAAATACATGGAAAACTTTTGGTTTTAAGAGCATAGGGAACAAGAAGGTGGATTTTCTGGGGGGGAAAGAGGGACAAGTTTTGGAGATAATGTAGCTACTTGAACTTTCATTATTCAGAACATGAATATGTCTAGCACATAGACACTACCTCCTCAGAAATTCAAAACTAATTACATCTTAATTTGCATATCAAGGCAAATTACAACCTAATGAAACATTTGCCTGCCAAACATTTCTTTATCTTAATGAACAGAATAAGAATACCTATTACATCGTGATTAAAATGTCTTTGTACTCGTCCAACAGGTTACCCGGTGTATATATAAAATATTGTTTCCCTGTATTATTGGCAGCAGGAACAAAACAGATTCTGATTTACAACATAACTTTTCACTGTGCGTATCCATAGGTATAATAATAACTGATGGGGTGGTGAGAGAAGGGAGAAATTCCTTTTGGCTTTATGCTGAAAGTGGGAAGGTAACCATTTAGTTCTGAACAGATCTTCACTGCGATATTTGGAGTCTCATACAACAACATGAAAGTGCCTTAAATCTGAGAAACTTATTACTAGTCATAATGTATAAATACATATTTTTGGCCATGAAATTCACATTGTGAAACTCTCCTTAGCAAAACTTGTGAGAATTCAGGCAAAAAGCAAACTAATACTAAAAGCTAATCCTTCAGTGAAAAATGTCCCTAACCTATGGCAGAACTAATTCATACACCGCACAAAGATTACTGTAACTTTAAGTACAGTGCAATACATCTGTTGTACTGTACTTCTATTGGAGGAAATATGTTTTATTTACTTAATTAAAAAAGCTATATAATGTAGCTGTTTCAGGTTATTCTCAGTACTCTTCAGTAATTAACCAAAAGGTAAAATAAATTTGCTGGACAGGATTGTTCTCAATACAAATGTTAAATCACTTTTTCCCCAATGTAATCATACCTGAATGGACACAACTGTAACAAGAGCCATAAAAGGAGATAAAGCAGCAACATAATGTACAATTTCTTGTGCATAATGGTAACTCTGAATAACACATGCTCTGGGAAGAAAAGTAATTTAAATTATATTACAAAAAATGTCATATTTTAAAATGGAAACTATCCATCATGTGCTGAAAGAAAATGTTGGTGAACTACAGAAAGTCTAAAGAATGTACTTAAAAATTCTTTCAGGAGTCCATTAAAAATAATGTGATTGGCCTAATTTCAGGACATATTGTAATAAATTGTGAGCAACAATTACATGTGTATCCCTTCCCTGCCATGTGTGAAGCCAGTAATTGAAGACTTAGTGGACAGAGATCATACAGAATAGTCAGAAGTGGTTCCTATTCTATACAGCATAAAGCTTTCCTTTTAAGAAATGATTAGCACATTTATAAATCGTGTTGGTAAAAATGCCTAATATTTAATTCAGATTTTTATTCCCATGGGTGCCAGATTTATGGCAGCACAGTAAATTTTCACAGTGAAAGTCGAAGTGTGGAAAGTGGCAGTAGGGAACTGATATGCATCTGGGCTTCACAGTGGTTTTCTAAAATAGAAACCAGATAGTACAGCTATTTAAACCTTTTCACTCATAGATAATTCAAAAACATACATGTATATTTTATGGTTTTAAATGACGACCTTCTAAAGGGAAGGGAAACTTTTTTTTGCTAGTGCTTTAAAAAAAAAATATCATCATAATAAAACTGTGTGCTATTGCAGAGGAAAGGTGGTTGGCATCCTGCTGACATTAATTTGGGCTGAGGCACAGCACCAGAGGTGGTGAATGTTTTGGAGATCTGCAGTGTGCACAGGGTCCATTTCCATTAAGTTTTCCATTTAAAATAAGTTTGAACTACGGTTTCTCAACTGAAGGGCTCTTTGGTTTCCTAATGAAGTTGCTTGGGAACTTAGAGAGCTTTCTGCACTTTATGGGAGGGAATACTGGGGTGATGAAAAGTGGTTTCCTGGGCTTCACAGGAACTTTAGATTTGTAATTGATATAAATGAAATCTTTTGGGGTCTGGTTTGATTTTTTTTTTTTTCTCTCTCTTCCTTTCCATGATTGAGAAAATTTTATTTGGCAATGCTGGATTCCTCTCTTCATTTATAAATGGTAGTTTGTTGTCTTCCTGTTCTTGACAGATTTTGTCCCCTTTCTATCAGAAAACTGTGCTAGTAATGAAGCACTCATTTTCTATTTTTCGCTGTGTTCTTCCCCTCTCCCACTCTGTTTTATTTTATTTTTATTTTTTTATAAGCTTATAAAGCCTTCTAATTGAGTAAGCTGTGAGGTTTTAGGCGTGGTGGTTGTGATCACTTTCTGCTTTTTGCTAAGTGATGATGTTGTTTTGTCAGCACAAGATTGCCAAATAGGTACTGGCAAGGTTGCTTGAAGGCATAGCACTACAGAAGGCCTGTGATCACGACTGCTTCTACCTTACATATAAATAAGGGATGTCTGGAGTAACTGACAATCACGAAACAAAAAAATGGGTTTATATGGAAGGTGGGTGGTGGTGATGAGCTGAAATAGATTGTGGAGATTCTTATTCTTGTGCTCTTATTAACAGAGAACGTTTTCAAAAAGAGTGAGACATGCTGCAGAATTGCATGCTGTGATCCAGAGAAGAATGTAAGGAGGAATTATTTCCCTTTTAAACAGTTAGCAATATTTCTGTTGAATGGAACGCAGGCTGCAGTATTTCAGTGGGGCGCAAAATATTTCTGTTGTCTCCAATCCCTGAAAATAAAAGGGAAAACCAAAACCTTCAAAAAACTCCAGTGGAAAAACCTTACCCAAATGCAGCTTTGTCATTCTTAAAAGCTGGAAGGTATTGGAAAATTTGTTTCAGGTACTGCAGATGACTTGAGAGTTTTTCTTCAAGAAGTTACAGAATGTGGCTATAACCTTCAGGGGTATCCACCCAACTCTATCACAGACAGAAGCTTCTTGTTTCCCTGGCGTGCCTTGGAGTTACCAAAAAATAAAGAGGATTATTTATTCAGATGGCTATTAGTAACACCAGTGAAATGCATCAGCATGCCATGACTCAATAGGAAAAAACTTACAGTTAAAACAAGACTAAACAAAGCCTGAGAACTGCAAGAAATACAGCAGAAAAAAAAAAATAGGCACAGTTTGGATGAGATAATTTCAAGTGCATGGGATCGTAGTTGCATAAGGAGTAACAAGATCACTATTTGAGATTAAAATGGAATATCGTGTCTTTGAGCATCCCATGTTTTTAGGCAGATGACTGCTAAAGCCTGAAATTTTGTTCAACTACCTGTGTGTAATATGGAAGGAGTAAAGATAGAATTATGTCCCACATGAGAATTGGACTATAAAAAGATTACTTCAAAATTCATACACTGTGTAACATCTTTATACTTGCTTATATTTCACTCAATTTCTGATAGAGTGTAGAAAAGAAGTAGAAGCAGTAGTTTACATCCAATAGTATTGTGGAAATCAAAGTTCCATCCTTTTCTTCCTTAAGAAAGAGCGTGCTGAGGCTATTTGACTGGTGGGTGACATGAGTTCATTTGAACTGTTGCTAGAGACAGAAAAATATCACGTCGCAGGTGGACTTGCTCTGTCAGACTGAGCAGATCGAGAAGATCTGTGTCGTGGTTGTTGTTCTTGTTGGTTGGTAGGTTTGCTTTTGAACAACGTGTCAAAGTTACTTTCCAGCTGCACTAAAGTGTCATAGCAATAAATACAAAAACTGCAGAAGACCTGCAGATTCTGCAGTGGTTTAGGCTGGGCAGAAAAATAAAGATCTCAACAAAAACCTACAGGAGGGTCTTCATTTCAGACATTGTTAACAAGGTGCTGCTGAAGCAGATGCTGTGGCTGGACCTAACTTCAGAGAGTGACTTGCTTCCCACTGGATCTCTGTATATATTCTTCCAAATACTCAAAAGGTGATTTCTCAAGTTTGTGCACAATTCACATTGGATATTTTAATGGAATATATAAATACTGTGTAGTACTGAAGGGGAGAAGACTGAAGATTACTATGACAAATGAATATTACCTAAAAACTGCATTTAGGTAACAGATAGGGTTTATTCCCTCCCTCACTTCCTCCATTTGATGACTAATTCTCTTTTGCAATGTGCTGAAAGCTATGTTTGAACATTTTGTTCTCATGTATATAAATGTCTTAATCATGGCTAGCTCAGTACGAAATAACAAGCCTTCTGTTTATTACCTGCAGATGCTCGGGGGGAAAAAAGAACTCCAAACCTAAGCCTTTTAATCTTGTGTGACTACAAGGTGGTCCTCAATTATTCTTTATGGTTGCTTTCCAAATATTGATTTAGGAAATAGTCACTGGAGTATGTGTGTTGGTTCATTTTGGAATGCTAGTAAATAATATTTCAGTTACTCTTCCATTTCCTATTCCTTTATCACAATGGATAATTGAGTAGTTAGAAACCGTGGATATTTCTTGGCTGCTGAGCTCTTAGCCAACGAAATGGATTCTTTCCTACCATTGTAAAGAATGAGTCATATGCCTGATTTGTTTTCCATTTTTTTTTTTCCAGACCCTTCTGGCCATTTCTTTTCATCTTCTGTTCAGGAAATCTTTTTGAATTCAATTATTTTCTTTTCCAAGGTGCAGTGTATCTTAAAGCTAATTTTGCTCGATGAGGTATATCTTGATATGTGATCTTAAGGATGCTTCAGCTCATCACATTTGCATACTACTGGTGCAGACTTCAAGCGCTAAGCTTAGTCCAGTTCTTGGCTATCTCCTGACCTGAAGGCTTTTCTGCTCTGTGGGAGATCATCTCTGCATGTTTGGTCTTCAGCATAATGGAGATTCTCCAACATGGATCATTTTAGTCACGGAGCGTAACTTTGCTTTGTGGTATTCCTGGTTGCTTTTTCATTGCTTTGTCTTCTAGGATTTGTTTTATTTGCAGACCAGTGGATGAAATTTCACAGAGCTGTGAAGGATTTCACAGACTGATTTTTAACATCAGTGAATCATTCAGGTTGACTGCAAGCAATATTGTAGGGGTCTACAAAGTGAAACTGAGAAGCGACTCCTTTTGAAGTTCTAGTCATGCAGCATAGCTTTGTTTTCTTAACTGTACTTTTTAAAGTCAGGAGACATTTCTTCAGTAGAAGTGCTCTGTACCAAATGCAGGATACATCTACTGCTTCAAGAGTCAGCAGAAATGGCCTCAAGTACTCTGACTGATTAGGAAGGACTGAAAACCAATGCCAAGTGCTTTGTTTATCAAATGAGTCTTTTTCTGCTCATATTTGCATACACATAACTGTAAAATGTCATAATTCAAGTGGTAATTAAGGCAGCATGTGCAAATTGGGCGATTCTGCATGCAGCTGGCCAGTTGTGCATGCACAATTACCCAAATTACAAACGCAATCACGGTTCTTCCATGCACAAATAAGGGATACAAATGCATCCCGGCCATTTAAAAGCTCTCTTTTTATTTTCTACCGCAAGATAATATCTGGATAAAGCTTTAACAAACCTGAAGTTGCTTTTTGGATCTTGTAGTGTCCAGGAAGTTATTTGGTAGAGAGGTTGTCATTTAAAATTGTTGGCTACTGATTTGTTTTGTGTGGTTTGGAACAGGATGAGTTATGGTTATAAATCAGAACTTCCTTTTATAGTGCAATGTACTTTTCTGCTCTGTCAGCACAGCCAGTAACCTCTTTTATTTAAACACTGATGATGAGGGTTTAAAATACATTAAAGAGGTATTGTTCAAATTAATGTTTAACCTGTTCTTTCTGGATTTTGAGTACATGTCATTTTCTTTATCTTCTGTTCATAGCCTGGGGAAGGACACACTGAGTATGAGCATCCCGTGTGTCTTACTGAACTGACTTCTCCCCTGTACTATCTGGTTAATTGAACTCTGAGATGATGACTGAAGTTGAACAAGGTTCTGGAACAGGACTTTTGCTACAATATTACAAATATACTATGAAAAACAAACAAAAACAATAATGTTTTATTTTTATTTTATTTCAGAGACAGGGCAGAAAGTAATAATTTTGACTACCATTTTATAAGTCAACATAGCACTTACAATTTTCCTGATTGAACTGTCTCAGATACATAAGTAAAACGTGAGTAAAATAATGAAGTGATAACTTATCCCATCTAAGCTGATCTGGAGCTGAAGAAACTCCTGATGTACAATGGCAGCAGGCAGGCTATTGATACCTTTGGAAAGGAGACGGGAGGTGATAATCAAAGTGTGGGCCCAAGGGTGAGTGATGAGGTGCCTTAATGCCCTGAGATCATCAGCATTGGAGGTGTGGGGAAGAAAGCTGGTGGAGATGTTTTCTTTGGGACAAGTGCTCTCAGAATAAATGAATCTGTTGGGTGAGTACATCCCAACTCACAGATGCACAACTTTAGAAAGTGTCAGCTCAAGCGTCTCAGCTAAAATTAATTAGCCAAAATAATCACTGCGATCTGCACTAACATTTCCCCTCTGACAGTCTGGAGAGGATCACATTGCTAATGAAGAAAGAATGTCTTGCAGTGTGTGTAGTCAGTAGTGCATGCTTTCAACAGCCAAATGCAATCTCAAAGATCTGGGGCAGAAGCAAGCTGCCCCTTAAGGATACAATACCTGCTTGGCAGGGCACATTTATATACAGGTCATCCAAACAGTTTGAGAAAAGGAAATGAAGCCAACTAAAAACTGCTACTTCTTGCAGTTGTTGTTACAACTGTTTTGAATTTGAAAAATTTTCCTTCAGCTCCACCTCAGGTGTCACTTTTAATTCTTCTTCGCCAGGACTCAGACTAACACTACTTCAAAGCATTTATAATAGAAATAGTCCTGACTGACTCGAATGGTAGCTTTTTATTTAAAAATATGAAGAAAACATTTCTATATGTGGGGGACTGAGTGCTGTGAAGGTGGGAAATCATAGCCCTAAGCTGTGTAATTAAGTATTGAGAGATTGGCTATCTACTCTCTCTCCTTTCAAATTTTTCTTACTACAGCTACGCACATCATCTTTCTTTTCCAAGCATTCAATTCTTGGTTGCCTAGAGACCCCTTATATATAATTCTGGCATTCTTAAGGACTTTGCACAAAGTCAGGGTCATTCGTGTAAACAAAGGCAGGACAACAAATGGGTCTGGGGAGTAAAATTCATTATAAGAAATTCAGAAAGATGATTTCTGCCCTGAAGTCCAAACTGAGTGAGTTGATATGTGTGAGAAATGTACACTGACAACAATCTGGTATCTGAAGAGATTAATTTATTCATCAGAATGTTGATTTGAACCCATCTGTCTCATACACAGAGCGACATTTCCTATCCCAGCCTCAGTTACTCAAGATTCTGAGGGCTCAGTAGAACTAGAATTGATTGCCTGTAAATTGTTATCTTCTCTTAATAAAAAGGAAATTGCTTTATATCCTTCTTTTGGCACCAGATTTAACCTTGTTTCGCCTAAAATATGATTCCTTAATGCATGCCATTTTTAAGTAGCTGGGCTAACTATGAAAGCTAGAAGTGTATATCAGTGGTAAATGTGATTGTAAAAGGTTCTTTAATAGACTCCAAACCACACTTTGTAATGGGCAGAAATCCTCTCCAGCTCAGAGCAGTTTGGGGCTGAGATTGCAGCTTTTACTCTCCACTCCTATAGTGCTGCCACAGCCTGATTTGTAACCTGCCCTAGTAGCTGCTGTCTCTGAAGGTTACAGAACATGCTGATGTTTATTCCATCCATCTAGCTGATCTCTTCCAGGCTGGTTGGAACGATGGTGGTGCAGGCAGTGGCCTGGATCCTGGTAAAATTGTTAACCTGTCTTTGTTCCTTCCACTAAGAAAAATAGCTGATAGAACAGAGAGGGATGTAGTGTTGCTGATAAGCAGCCAGTCTGACTTGGACGTACCAATATTATACACTATAGACCTTCTCAATTAATTTGTCAGGTTAAAAAGCAAGCAGGGATGTTTTCTCTTCTTAATGATTTATCACTGTAGCACAGGTGGTGTTCCAACTGACAGCGGGTTCCTCTGAGACCAGCATGCTGTTCTTTTTCTCCCTTAGTAGGCTATTCCATTTAGAGCAATTTAAACACGATCTGAAAAGTAATACGAGTTTATTTCTTAAACTCGAACTTTTTGGCAATTTCCTTTAGCTGGGCAATTCTCTCAGAAGAGTAGTCATTTTAAAATGGCAATTTACAGCACAATGGCTTTCAGATTATCACATCTCTGGCAGTGCATTTGCCGTTGGCTAATACTAACACTGCTTCATGTACACGGTTTTGTCGCTCCTTCCTCACTAAAAGCGAATGGTTCCTGTCTCACTGTGAACTTGTCCGTGTTCTGCCATGTCTCCAGTTCTGTGCAAGGGCTGATTTTTGTGAGTTGTCTGGGTACATGGCCCTGAGAAAGCTGTTACAATGGCAAAATGTTAGCAGTTCTTTATCCATCTGTCCTTAGTACTCTTATGTTGAGAAATGACGATGGATGATTATGAAAATCCTGAAACACTTCCCCAAGCTGAATATAGTTGTAAGAAATATGAAAGGACAGCTTGGTCTCTGGAAGAGAATAGGAAAAATAAATGAATTCCTGCAGATATCTTACAGTAGTAGAAAAAGTTTGCAATTGATTTAAAAACTCATTGTGGAGTCTGCTGAGTCTGTTCTGTTCTGGAGTGAGGTTTTCCATGTCTCTGAGTCAGCAGTTCACAGGAGAGTGGCTGCATCCTGCTCCACGACTCCTCCCTGAAGAGGAGGCAAGTGTATAGGATGGAGCCCTTGCACACTTCTAGAGATCTGATAAGGGCACTGGGAAGAAGGAGCTGCAGGGTATGTCATGGTACGGCCCTGTTGTGTGTTGTAGTTGTGATCAGGTCAGTAAATTAGAACCACAGAATCATTAAGGTAGGAGAAGACTGTCAAGATCATCTAGTCTAACAATCATCCCATCCCCATCATTCCCATTAAACCACGTTTCTCTGTGCTGCACCTACACCCTCCTTGAAAACCTCTGGGGATGGAGGCCTAATTGGCATTTTATCTGTCGCTAAATCTACGCAAGTCTGCTGGGGAAAGGGGATTTTCTTTTTAGTGTGTGAAGCAGCATATTTAGTAAACGTGGGTGAGAACCTGGCACTCAGAATTAATCAGAGGTGGGCTTCAATCTCCCTATTCAAATGCAGCAAATAAAAGTTCCCTCTGGAAGTCAAAAAATAAATTATGTTAGTACATCTATTGCTTTTCTGTGGTTTAAAGTAAGTGTTGCGAACACAATTTCAAAGATAATTTCAGTTGGCTTATTGGATTTGTTTCTGAAGCAAAGTGCCATTGTGAAAACAAAACAAAAATCCAACAACATTATAGCTTCTTTAATCGTCTCTTAATGCGTAGCGCTACCAAAAGTAGAAACATGATTAAACAGAACCTGTTTCATCTTTTTTCATTAGTGTTGTAATGCTCCCACGAATGATTTGATTCCTGCATTCAGCCAAACATGTAACTGGCTGTTGATGTAATCTCATTAGGATTCCAGTGACCTGTCATCTCACAACAAACACCGTTATTTCCCAATTTAGTTGGCTTCTGAAGTGACCTCACATTCGCCTATGCCTGAAATTGTCTTGCAGGCTACAGATTGGAGTGTTCCTGGAGCGATTCTAGCTGGAAGAATCAGAAATATGTTTGTGTAAATTCCAATGCAATATTAATTGTATTAATGGCATGCAAATGAGGACATGCAAAAAGAAATAGACAGATGGTTTCTCTTTACCTCTGCCATTGAGCTGGGAGATGTGATATGAAAGAACGATGTAAAATACTCTTTAGACTGTAACAGCTCTGAAAATAACTTAAGCAATATCTGAGCTGTCACAGGTGTTCGAACACTGACAGTTAATGACCTATAGGGATCCATGAAAAAGTTGCAGGTGCAATATAGATGCTTCCTGTTTTTATTATGAGCTTATTGAAATTGCAGCTCTTTGTCTACCTAAGGTTTCCAAACTTTCCAGGACTTGGGGATGTGTGGCGAGGAAAGGGCTCTCTGTAGTCCTGTCATTCTTCTGTACCTTGTCTCTTCTGTGCCTCTGGAAGTTAAACCCCTCGGGGCAAGGAGCAGCTCTCCTTGGATGGTTGTTTTCCTTAAAACAAAGGAGCACTGATGACTATCACAGCCCAGAGGCGTTACTGTGGAGCTGGTAATTGGGCAAATGACTGCACTGTAGGAACAACTTCTGCATCAAATTTCACCTTTGCACCCCTACTGTAGTTGCCTGGGGCAGGTTTAACCCTTCAGGAGCATCTGCAGGGAAAGTACAGGCTGTATGTTTGCCTGGTGTTCATGTGGCCTTGACTGAAGGCTCTCTCTTGACTAAATGCAAGTATTAATTTTTTGGTGTTTGTTTAACCAGCATGATACCAGAGGGCTTATGTTATTTCTCATTCCTAATGTACTTCAAAGGTATTCCAGTAACTTTTTTATTTCTCATGTTTTGATTAAGAATTATAATTAGACTTTTATGCAGCTGAATCTCATTTTTTGCTACTGATAATTATTGAAATGCAACATCTGTATATCCCAAACAGAACATCAGGATCCTCTTATGTTATGCATGTCTGTATTGCTTTGATTACTTTAATCATTTCTGCGGTACAACTGCTAATATGTAATTTTTCATCCAAAATTAATCTCTGAGACCATTCACATTTACATACATTATACTCTCCTCCCTGTGTTGGTTAATTTACTTTTTCCTTGCGTAAAATGATTTCCTTACCAGTAAATCTGTGCCTTCACTCTTATTGAATCAATACTTACAGCTGTAGTCATCCGTTTAGTGTTAATTGAAGGCTTTCATTTTATTTTTCCTAGCAACAGAAGAACACATATTTTCAAAGGAAGCCTCTAAAATGGGTGGCAAAAAACCTTGGATTCCTTCTATTTATTTATTTATTTTATTTCTATGGGCCAGTCAGGTCATGAGGAAAAGAAACCATTTTGTCCTGTGAATGGTAGTTACACTGTGTGAGCAGAGCACTGCTGGTCAAAGTGCGGCCAGAAAGGAGTATCCGCAGTGCAGTTACTTGAGTTATGTACCTTTATAGCTTGGAAATGTGTGGTACAGTGTTATTTAGGGGAGAGCCATCTAGATCTTGCACTTCAAAACAGAAAGGTGAAGTGCCTGCTTCAGTTTGAGAACAGCGTTGTGTCTTTCACAGGCTATTGCCTTTTGCCTTTTTCTCAGCCATATAACATTCCTGCTTGTGATTAGATAATTAACCAAATGGGAAGATAACAAAAGGAAGAAAAAAGCCTAATGAATGTTTAGCTTTTTGTTTTAATGAGCAAGAATATGGGAGAGGAATACAGTAACATGGGGCCAGCCAATAATTTCCATCAAGTCCCATCCTTATGCACATGACTCACAACAAGCAGCTCTTCAGCTCGCTTCAGTGCTGCCTGCTCAATGGAAATTGGCTCATTCGGGAGATGTTTGTGTTCTCTACCTGTAGATCTACAAGAAAATTCCATTCTCATCTTGTTTTCTCATTAGCTGTGCAGCATCTTTGACAGTCATCATCTTCCGTTTTTGTACTGTGGCTCTATTTTGGTAGAAGATGGCCTTTTCCTGCAATAGGAGGTATGAGGGCTCTTGAGCTTTAAAAATAATTATTTAATTACACTGTGGTTCTGTCTTAATCTTTCCCTGAGACCTCATCATGCTAAATGTGATGCTAAGCAATGAGAATGCCTCCTTGGAGTATTTTCCAAGTTAATTGTTCATAGCCAGCCATACAGGAAATTTTCTCACAAAGTCCTCGCACAGACTGTTGTGAGAAGGTTTTCCTCTGATTTTGCTGCTGTAGTATTGATATAGGCATTTTTGAGCAGGGGTCCACTGCTTATATGCTAAAAGACCCTCTTAGAATTTCTCTGGAGGGAACAAGCACGTGATCCTCAGTATGGTTTTCCCAATAAAAATAATAATAAAATCCCCAAACCTCAAAAGCTAAAGCTATGCTACAAGCTCCCTTTGGCAAAGACCTTCAGATAATCCTTACTTTATATTGGTCTTAGAATGAATGCAAAAGTATAAAGAACTGGATAATTTAGACAAAAACATAAGTAATTCTGTGAATTATGGAGCACTTCGAAAAAGTAATGAGAATGTTTTGATGACAGTATTCTCTTCTCCTGGGAAATCAGCCTGCAGAGATGAAGAATGGATTCCACTATTAATGTTGAATGTTGGCTTCATTGTCTCCTGTTGCGACTTCAGCATTATTTAAATTCAGTGGGGAAAGGTTTTCATTTATTGTGCCAAGACACAAATCAAGTGGTTAGACAAGTCTGGGGAAATGTGCATTTAATTGTGGAGACAAATGGGGAGGCTGTGGATGAAGAGGGTGCCATATAGGCACTTTGTTGTGGTGTCTTCTGACTCATTTCTGTAATGTCATTTACATGCTCTACACAAAGGAAGATAAAATTTGTTTGGTTTGTTCATAGGAAACTCATTTGGTCCAGTACTTTGCTGATGTTAACAATTTCCACTTAGGTGGAATGCTCTTGTTCTCCCCATCTGCTTGGCTGCTTTCTTCTCTTGTCAGTCAGTTCAGATGTTTACTCTGGATTTGCCAGAGCAAACTTTTCGAATTGAAAACATTCTGAATTGAACATCCACAAATGGACACCTTCCAGTGAGGTCTGAACCTGAACGTTCATTTGTGTGCATTGAGAAGGAATTAGCAGAACTCTGTATTGCTTTGCTTCAAACAACCTTTTACCAAGTCTGATCAACTCCAGTTTTAAGTAACATTCATCAAGTGCAATTTCAATTGTTTTACGTGCATGTCAGCTATTTCCGTAGTTCCTGCTATTGTGTTGGATGAAGTTATTTCTCTTGTGTCAGACTTCAGCATATGGAAATCTGTTAGTCAACAAGAAAATTCTCTGCATGCTTATAGCATATGGATCAGGAAAAGAGCTGTTTAAAGTCAGAAGTCAGCATATAACTGGCTACAGATGCCTATGAGCATTGTTTAGTGTAGGTAATGGTGGCTTTTACCCTTTGAGTATGTTGAAACCATGCACTTCTTATTTTAGGCAGGACTCCATCCTTTCCAGATGAGTCACGGGAATTTGTGCCCAACCCCAGTGTGCTGGCAGAATTAGTTGCATTGTTGTGAATGGTGGGGGGATATGTTTGCAGATTTTAAAGGATGAATGTTAACGTGCAGCCATTCTCAGTTGGTGAAAACATTATTCAAAATCAGGCTGATTAATTGTTATATCATGATGGGTTCTATTTGGACACAAAACTGGATGTTAGAGTCTTGGCTGCTGAGCAAAGACTGTGTGCTTTGACTGCTTGGCTTAGTTCAGAAATCAAATGTTCCCTTCTGATCAGCTCCTGTAAAGATCTGACTTTGATTCTTAACTGCCTGAACTAGTGCACAAAATGCAAAGCAATCTCACTGATAATTCTGCAAGGATTGGTCATTCTTGATGTTTATGCTATTTTCCCTCAATATTGTTCTTTTGAATGGACATCTCCAGACACCAGTCCAAAATGGATGAATGAATATGCATTTATATGCAATGTGGGCACTGCAGTCTGCCTAACTCATTTTCAATACATATGCAATTCAAGCTGAGTCCCCCAAGGGCTGGGAAGTTGATGAAGCAAAATTGAAAAGTAAAGCAACCCTCTGAACTTCTTTATTATGAAACAACTAAAACTTTTCTGTACTCTTGGGTCATGAGCCAGAATAAAGTGTATTTGCAAATCCAGTAGAATGAATTGTAGGTATTTGGGATGGGCTGATTTTACCTTTTGGTGTTTCTTTGCTTCAGAGCTGGTGTCACAGAAAAAGGTGGATTTTTATTTATTTTAGCTTATACTCTGTTCAACTGCATCTTCTGCATTGCAGCTTAGAATCTTTAACTGCCAGATGTTCATCAAAATTTCATGTTGCCATTTCTCATCTTTTCCCTTTTAATGACCTGGTGGTTGGCAGCAGTTGAGCATCTAAGTAGAAGAAACAACAGCCTATTTTTGGCATAGAGGTATCAAGCCAGATTCAGTGGTAATTTGAAGTCATGAAGCCAGTGAATCTGCAGAGCCTTTCCCGATGCCCTTTCTGCATGTCTGGGAGTCTGTGCTATGTGTTAAATGTGCTAGCTCTTCTGTGATTTGAGCCCAGCACCCATCAGGCACAGAACCACAGCAGTGCTCCTCTAATTGGGGAAACTTGGGCTTAGGCAGCTGGGTGGTACATGCAAAAACGTGCTCTTAGAGCATTCAAGGTTTCTTCCCCCCTTCCCATATCTGTTTGGCTGATAGCTTCGTCTGATTTCAAGACATTATGGAAAAGTGATGTGTGTAATTCTCATGGATTCATTTGCACAAAATAATAATGACTGTATATTTCACACATATGTGGAACAAACCTGTGTTATCAAGTGAAACAAACTGGAGAGTAAAGGAGACATTTCCCCTGCCTTTCTTTCATTCACACCTGGGATTCTTTATTTTTTTGAATGCTTGTGAGGTAGGGGTGCTGCTGGCACACTGCAGGGCTCTCAGCTGTAAAGATCCTGCAGCACTGTGTGCACATCTGGATATCTGAAGGAAGAACCTTCAGTTAAAGATTTTGCACATCTGAACCTCTTTCATATTGTTTACTGCTGAGAATAACCACTAATTTATTAAATTCTACGATTTCCAGAAAACAGTGGGCATGCTTTCATTTGAATAAAAACAACACAGAAGAAGAAAAATCAAGCAGGCTCTTGCAGCAAATGGTTCCCTGCTTTGGTGATGGAATGAGCTACACTTTTGTAATTATAAGATTAGTCCACAGTAATGGTATAGTCAAGATTGAGGAAGCTTTGTGGTTTTATTTGGGATAGATAAATAGCCAATTGCTATAATAGTCCCTTTTGGGCTGAGATTTTTGGCCCAGTTATTGAAGTGTATTCTTACACTACAGAAAAGCATGGAGCTAGAGGATAAACACAATCATCTAATTACAGACTTCTGCTCTTTTGTTTTCCTATGAGAAAAAAATCCTCCAGATTTTTGAACCAGCAATAATCAGATGCACAGGTTTGACAGAGCAAACAAACACTTGTTCAATGCATTTATTTTACCAATTGAGTTTTAGTTTTCCCATCCTGAGTTTAGGTCTATCCACAGTTACCAGATCCTTCAACTGGAAATGTTAGGAGCTCTGACATTCCAGAGAGCTGCAGCAAATCTTGAAGGCAATGTTTCATGAACAGCTCTAGAATCATATTAATATGTAAAACAAGGTAATATACCTGATGTCCACTGCAGACATTTGCAACACAATTGGAAACAAGGCAGGATAAATCATTCACAGTAAGTGCCTAATTAATTATACTCCAAATTCCTATAACTGATACCAACTTTGTGGTAAATTCCTTGTCCTTAATTTCCCACTCTGCTCTAGACTTTGGGTAATAAGCAAGCATTCCATTGACTGTAGATTGATTAAAAAAAAAAAAAAAAGTTTAAATCTTGTTAGAACACTTGATTATGGACAAATTTGCTACGCATCTCTGACTTGGATCAATTCTAAGGAATGTGGGCAACTGTAAATTACTCCTTTCTCAACCAAAATATAGACTTGTATCTCCCATATACTTGAGCACCCAGTGATTAATGAACACTTTCACTCCATCAGTGATTTTATCTTGACTATATTGTTGTTTCTTAAATGCTTTATTTCTAACCACTTGAGTTTCATTATGACCGTTTTCAGTAAATAAGGAAGAGAAATACATACCTCTCAAAAAGCAGTTGAAAATAGTTTTGTGGCTCTAATGGGAACTGAGGTATCAGTTTTCCCTGCAGTAAATGAAGGTGGCTTTTTATCAACTACAGGAACAGCTGGATCACAGTCAGCATATACGCATGCACGTAGGCAGAAAGATAACCAGATTCTCATAAGTCACCCTTCCCTGGTACTCTATTTTACACATCTCATCTCATTTTAGACTTCACCTGTGAGTATGTTTGTATCTGGCCTAATTCTCTTTAGGTTAGTTATTAGGAGGAAGGTTTTCACACAGAGGATGGTGACACACTGGAACAGGTTGCCCAAGGAGGTTGTGATGCCCCATCCCTGGAGGCATTCAAAGCCAGGCTGGATGTGGCTCTGGGCAGCCTGGTCTGCTGGTTGGTGACCCTGCACATAGCAGGGGGTTGGAACTGGATGACCATTGTGGTCCTTTTCAACTCAGGCCATTCTATGATTCTCTTGTTATTTTCATGTTGAATGAAAAAGATTAGGCATGTTCTTTGGAGTGTAGTTCTTGTTTACCTGATGCACACTTCTAAAAGTAGTCAGATGAAAGAAAGAATTCATTCTATGGCTTGGAAGACCAACAATGGGTGAATCCCATTCTTAGATTGTGACCTTTTTTTTAAACCTGGAAAATAATCAAATTTCAAAATTACCCTTGACATTGGTTCAAATGTTCAGAACAGATGAACATAAAGTACTAAAAGATGGTGGTACTTTTACAGGACGTATCCACCCCATTTCAGTTCTGGATCCCCTCAGAGTTTCACCACAGTGGTTTATCCGTAAAACTGCATCACTTTTGCACTCTGTGGGACTGACCACAGTTGCAGGAGCACAGCTTGCCTGATGAAAATCCACCAAACCAAAGAACTTTCTGAGCAACTTCAGGCTGTATTTGTATTTCTATGAAATCTGGCTGCTTTTTTTTTTTTTTTTTTTTTTTTTTCTTTTTTTAAGAAAGCAGATAATTTCTGTGAAGAGCTACCTCTTGGATGTTGCCACTTAAATATTTACTTTTGAGGAATAAAAATGCTTATAAATCAGAGATCACTTATCATTAGCAGCTTTTCCTATATTGATTCAAGACACAAACTTTCTTTATTTCAGCCTCTACTTAAAGAAAAAAAAAAATCAGAAGTAGAAGTCTGTTTCTTTTCTTTGAAGAAAGGTCTGCTGACTGTGCTTATCTCATTACAGTTCTTCAATATATTTTATTCCTCTTTGGACAGATTGCAGTTTAGATTAAATTCTCTAATGAACTGTTCAGCTGTGCATGAGAGCACAGCTGTTAATCTAGAAATTTTCAGTAATTAATCAGGATTATTTCTGTTGCATAAACGTGACTGTAAGGTGTATCCATCTCAGTGAGTGAAAGTGGCCAGTAGGAATATTCTCTACGGTATTTGGAAGGCTGAGCAAATATATTTATGTAACTTCCAATCACCTTGTGCACATGGGTACTCTCACCTTTAAAAGTAATCTCTAAATGTGTTCTTTTTTAAACATTTTCTGAGAAAATTAGATAGTGTATGTTTGAAACAATCTCTTTCCCAAAGCAAGTTATGCCTACTTACATTAGTAAATGTATTTTTTTTCCTCTTTTTTTTTTTTTTCTTGAACATACATCATTATCTGCTACACCAGGGAGTAAAAATAAGTTAAGTGAAAGGAAATCACAGTTAAAATCAGAACTTAACAATTAGCTTTCACTTTGAGAGGAAGGGGAGTATTACTGAGCACGCAGCAAAATATACTTTGGCGAACGAAATAATGAGAGACTTACTTAAGGAAAATACAATCATTTTAGAAAACCTCATATACAGTGAGCAATAATCAGTTCTCCACAGTAATAACCAGAAGGAGCACTTAAATTTTTTGACATCCCTAATCTTGGAGCCTGGGGAGTGCTGTAGAACATTTGCATTAAATTACTCCTCATTTTCGCAGCCCAGTCTGCCCATTCCATAGGTTTTTCTGCCAGTATTTATGAATTTGGCAGAAACCCGCGTACTTCATAGCTAATATTGTTGTCTCCTGCCAGAAACATCAGGGTAAGGTGCATTATATGCTGCATGACAATTAAGGGCTGAAGGAAATCGTGCTGATTTTTAGATGTGGCACCCAGGTGTCATAGTTTGTATCGAATTAGTGAAATGGTGTTGGAGGAGATGCTCATACGCATCGCTTTTGTTCTGTGTGTTTTTGTTAAGAGTTCAGGTGAACTCTTGCAGGAAGGAGGTGAGCCTGCAATTTTCCAAACTGCAGTGGCAGGCGGGATGGAGTAGTTCTCCTGCCTTTGTATGACACGTGTGATTGTATGTCCGTTGTGCTGCTTTTCTTCTGATTATATGGTTCCCTGTGTATGGCAAGGAAAGCTGGGTGATGTGTGCCACTTGTTTCTATTGTCATCCTACATTAAGTTTTCAAGTGCTATTGTTTGGGCTCCCACTCAAAACGAGAAGTAGACTTTAGGAAGTGTTCATTGTTGGCCTAATTCTGCTTTCATTTAACGCTTTGCCAATGCAATCGAAGTTATGCCTATGTAGCTATATCAGTGCATTCTCTCTCCTGAGTTAGACATAACCCTATAGGATTAAACTATACCTGTGCATGTTAACATTGCCTTAAAAGCAATTAAAAGCAATCTGATCTTGCATGCAGCTTTTTTAATCCATGTAACCATACTGAGCAGTAGTCAGTGTTGGAAAGCCCCTAGTTAATTTTATAATCAGAAAGTAGTGTTTAAGCGATGGGAAGATTGATCAGCACATGTAATTCACAAATAGAAAATAAACCCATTTTAACAATATATATTCACAATATCATCATCCAATATATAAAGAATACGAATTTCACAATCAATTTAGTACATAGCCTCTTTAGAGGGACGAGATGGCTGCTCTTGAAAATCAGAAGTAAGTATGCCCGAGAATTGTGCAGCTTAGGTGAAAACCGATTCAGGTACAAGCAGTAGCTGATATTTAAGAGGTATCTACAAGGCTTGTTGTCAGCCATGATGCTTATAAGCTGAGAAACCTTCCTCAGTTTAATGAATTAGCAGAGATAATGCTATGTTTCTTTTCAGGGTTACAATTAGTGGTGATACCCTAGGAGGCAGTCAAGTTTAGAGCGTCTGAGTTGGGATTTCTGAGATCGAGTGAAACCAAATTTCAGTTAAGTAGATTAGATTAGCTCTGGCTGGGAAGCGAAGCTGATATTCTCAGGGAAAGAAAAACACTTCAGAACTGTGCTTTGAATTTTTTCCAATAAAAATTACTGCGGAACATAAACACCAAAATGACCCTCTGGAATAATCCAAATGCTGTGTTTCAGTGATGTGAAAATGCTGTATTTTGATTTTAAATATTAAATACTTTGGCCTTATATATTACTTGATATTATGCAAATCAAAGCACTATTAATTTCTTTTGACATCACTGAAATCAGGTTTAAGCAGAAAAAAATGCTCTCCTCTGAAATGTTTCTGTCTCAGTGAAACTTGCCTTTATAGATGCAATTATGTTGAAAACTAATTGATCGACTCTGTATTTCAGCAAGGGTTATTCCATTTGTGTATTACTTGTTCTCTTTCAAGCCGATTCTTCTACCAGAACCTCAACCTCTACTTTCTGACACCCAGAATTGGGTAAAAGGTACTTTTGGGCATGCATGCATTTTACATAATGAACATCTACTATGGGGTGTGTTTGTTATTTCCTGCATTTGTTTAGATATGTCATCAGCCTTCTGTAGGATAAGTTAATTGTTGAGATGATAAAGTTACCATAGGGACTAGTTTGGAGTTAGCATGGGCCATTAGCTGAAATCTCACACCAGGGAAAGCCCCCTGGGCTGAGGTAGATAAGTCTACTCTCCAGTGGGCAAGAGGATGGTGGAAATGTTTTGTCAGTTGCCTCTGGGTTTCATATCTCTAACACTGGCTCTGGTCTGTAGCAAGGGCTTCCATCGAATGAAGACATTACTGTAATACTTTTACATCCCTTGTTGAAATTATCTTTAAGTAGGCTATTCAGTGAGCAAAAACATCTCATCCTTGGCACGTAGCTCAAGACTTCAAGCCAGATGCAGGAATTACTGAGGAAAAATATTTGGCGTTTGTTATGTAGCAGGTTGGACTTAGATGATCACTTTATTTCACTTTGACTTCAAAATCTACAAACTCTTAGGAACTGTAGATTTACAATTGATTCGTTGGAAATATTTCCTATGATAGCTTATCTGTGTTATTAAAATGATCCAGAGTCATCCGGGAAGTCACAAGCTTTACATATTGCACAGGGCTGCAGCCTACTGAAAATCTCACTATGGAGTAGTTCTGAGGGGAAGGAAATTAAAAATGCAACCTGAAGCTTGGCTTTTCAGCCATAGTACTCGACTGGTTTGCCACAGAGTTCACAAAAGCAACAGCACTTCTGATTTTACCTTCTTTTGCTACATCTGTCTATTTTATCTCCTTCAAGCAGTTTCTCTTTAGTGCTGCCCAGTTCCCACCTCGCTATTATGTCTCCTTATTGTGAGCGTGAATCCCAACTACAGAAGAAGCCCTGTCAGATGGGATTCCCTTTTGAAAGGCTGAGGAAGCTGCCTCAGCAGTGAAGTTGTCAGTCTGAGAACTTCTTTCATCCACATTTTCCAGCTTCTTTCACCGAAATGAGGTAGGGAGATGGGATTGCTGTGGTACCCAATATATGAAAATAAAATCTCTGCTAACAAAGTCAGCTTTTTCCATTTTAGAGATGGCTTTTGTTTGTTGGATAGACAGACTTAATATTGAAATGGGTTTATGAATGTGAGTGAGGAAAAGGAAGCTCTCTTGCTTTATAGTAAGTGAGCAACAGGGGAAAAGTCTTGAAGCAGCCTTGGTAACCAGCCCTATAGCACAGAACGCAGTGAATCTATTTGATAGTGGTAAGCATGCACAATAAGCTTTCTTCCCAGTGTGACTTCTGTGTCTATCCAGGGAATGTTTTTAACTGAACAGCAGAGAAAAAGGAAGGACACGAACTAATGGCATTTGCACAATGAAGTTCTCAAAGCCTCAGAGGAAGAACATGGTGATATAAACTTTTAGGTGTAGTTTCTGACTCACTGGGATGAAACCTGAGCTAGCAATGAAAGTTTTCTACAGGAAAGAAATATCCACATGCATATCAAAAAGCCACATAACCATTAGATAGTCTTTTCAGCGTTAAGATACATATATAATCCATGAGTCATTTGAAGGCGTTATGCCTTTGTTTCTGTTTGTAGGAACCGAACATAGAAAATAATACAACCTTTTATCCTTTCCTATTCATAACATTCTGCCTGTTCTTCTCTGAGTAGCTATCATGGTATCATGAAGTATCATGAATCCAACTGGACCAGTGTAAAACTGAATACCCTCTATTATGTATGTACTGTTATCCCCTGGCAAACACTATGACAGACATCAGGGTACTCATTACTCTCACTTCATGATCTTATAAATCCGATCTTTTTTTTATTATGAGGAAATATTTCACTGTGTGCCTGATCCAAAACCCGTTATTGTTTCTGGACGTATTCCCACTGATTTTCATAAGATTTGGAACAGTTCTTGTGAGGTTTTCAGTACAAAAGCAGCTTGTGTTGATGTAGAAGGAGGAAAATTGTGAGGACCTTGGTGGCTTTTTTTTCCCTTGTATTTTCTCAGTTTGTCTCCTTTTCTGGAGTCAAGGCACAGCTGCCTTTGCTACTCCTGCCATGCAGAAGCACTTTCCTATAGCTCCCCGCCTCATTGATTCTCCATCTGTTTTAATTTGAACATCTTTCTGGTGACCTATGTTCACATCTGGTGTAAATATGCTACTATTCAAAGTGTTTTTACTCTGTCAGTTACCATTTCAGAGAATGATTTATTATAAGAGGAGCAGTGTGCTCTGTGATGTAGAAAAGGGGAGAAAATCTAGACATGGCCTCAAGGAATTCTCTTCTCACTTGACTGAGATTTGGGAAACATGAGGTTATATACTGCCAAGAGGCATCACTCTGATAATCTGTCCCCCCAAATTACCTGGCAAGCAAGGAGGAAGGGGATCAGGCAGGCAGAGGAGGCAGCTGCTGTCTACATTTCCTTGAAGTTGTGAAGGACATGAGCCAAACCCCACAGACATCAGTCACAAGTCTGCTAACCCGTCCGAAAGACATTTGATAGCACAAAGGAGTCAGCTGGAGACTTGACCCATTTTCTCAGAGCACAGTGCCTTAATGGTAAACCAATCCTTCTATCCTTTTGTAGGTAGGAAAACAATGTACTTCATATAGAGAAAGACCCAGATTATCACCTGATAATGATTATATTCTAAGGCTGTGCAGATTTTCTTCTATTTCAGCACAGAAAGGAATTGCAAGAGAACTGATGTTTGAAAAGGAATTTGAATGTAGACCAGGTGGTTAATTTACTCACATTAGTTATCATGTGTAACAAGGGAGGTGCAGTTTGCAGTCAAGTCTCTGAAAGAACATCTCTATTGCTGCTCAGTGCACAGGTTTGCATTTTTGCTCACTTTACTTTTGTGCTATAGACTTTTTTCTCCAAAACAGTAGGTAAGGAAAATGGTATATGGATGAGAAATGGCATATCTCGGTGTCTATCTACCTCTGCTACGTGAATTTTTACAGAGCAAAAGGATGCATCATCATACTTTGATAACAAGCAAATCAGAAGCAATTTTTTCTTTCAGAAAAGAGAGGATCACTTACAGTACTTTAAAATAAGACAATTTTTCCAATGGCCTAAAGAAAAAGAATCTTGCTCTGCATAAGAAGACACACTGCCATTCCTTTCCATCTTGCTGAGTATGAGCCCTTCGTGGAATATGACTGCATCTCTGCTCTGAGGAAGTAGATTTCTGCTGTTGAATTGGATAAGCAGCAATGATGTCACTTCTTAAATACCAATGACTCCTCTTGTGCTTAAATCAGATTTGGATCTTGATCTTTATAAAGCATCCTTAATTTCGTAAAGGAGAAGATGAGAAGAGCAGATTATTTTCCCCAGGGTTTTAGCAACTAGAAAACATACAATAGATGCTGCTGCGTAGTGTTTGCTCATACGCCTAAGTAATTGTATGTAGAGTGAAACTCTAGACTGCCACGCTCAGTAATTGCACTACCCTGCAACCGCACTACTACTGCAACTATGCATCCATTCACAGTTGTTCTGGGCAAAGCCTATTGTGCTTGGCACAGGTGGTAGACTTGTTCAGGTCCAGTTCTCTCATATGTGAACACAGGAGTCTCTTAGCCATGGAAAATTACTGGGCACCTCCCGCCTCCGCTGACTGTAGACGGAATTGCAAACACTCTGCAGTCCTGTGGAGCGGCTTAATAGCTGCGCTCCACATTTGAAGGAAAGCTCTTTATTTCCTTGCAGAAGCTCCTAGTTTAAAACAAACAATCAACAACAGAAAAGCAGCAAAACAAAAACACATAATGTCTAGATAAATACCACGTATACATCACAAATGATAGGTAGTAGGAAGAAAGCATGTTGCTATTGGGCAATAAACAATATATGAAAAAAAAGTTAAAATTGGTATTTAGAAGCAGGGCAAAACATAGGTCTCAATTTGTTAAAAGCATATCTATATGAAAACTTAAACTCTTGTGTTCTTCTTTTACTCTTCTTTCTTTTGCACAGCTTTATTTACTTCTGCTATTTTAAATTACATTAACATAAAAAAATATATCTCCAAAAGTTTAATAACAAGGCTTATTTCTTTAATATTTGCAGAGGCTGCATGGAATAAAGAAAAAAAAAAGCATGCTATGCTGATTAGAAAAGAGCAATACATTATTAATGAAATAAATCCAGCTTATTTGCTAGCCAATGTTAACAAATGTGACAGGAAAAGTTAATGCCTGCTTTGTTATTAGGGTTTTTTCTTGTTTATTTTCCATCACTTCTTAGCTTTACTGCAAACCAGCGGGCACCAGAGATGTGTGTATACCTTAGGCTGCTGCCAGAGCTTAGTTGAGCCTCCTCCCAGCTCTTCTCAGCTGGCTGTACCACTCACACCAGCTTGGCCACTCCAGCTCCTTATCTTTCTCAGTCCTGATGTCCTCTGCAGAGGTTTTCCTGCAGGTTTGCTGCATCTCCAATCAGTATGAGAATGGCTAATCTATGATGCTGCAATTTGAGGATTGTGTCCTGAAGTATAAATAGTCCATAATTTTCTTCAGGTCTTGATTAATAGAATCAATCTTTGTTTTTCTTGAATCTGTTATGCAGTCTTCCAATAGTTAGAATAGTTAAGAGTATCTAAAATTTGCCACCTTGTTCTGTACAATTGTTCTCTTTCTGTTGCTATTATGCAACAGACCTATAGAGGGATAGCATTATACTGGTTTAGAATATACTATACCTATCAGAATTACAGGAATCAACAGGGCAGCTGTAAATCCTGTGCTAAGAGGAAGCTATCGATGGGGGAAAAATGCTCGTCTCTTTTGGTGTCAGTCCTACAGTGCTTGTCTGCAAGGCACAATGGAACATCTGGAAGCAAGAGCCTTTCTATTCAGGTAGCTGAAATTGCATTAGCTGCTCTCACATAAAGAACAGGATTAGAATGACAGACCTCCCCACTGACATATTTGTTTTTGAATAAACTCGTCAAATGCAACAAGGAGTGTCATGGCAAATCTTTCCTGCCTCTGCTGTGAGGAGAGCTTCTGTGTACATTGCGACAAGAGGGTTGTGTTTAATTGAGTTGCATTTTGGTGCTGTCTGCTGTAGGTAGATACAATGAAAGAGGACAAAGGGCAAGTTGAATTCATCACTATCAAGCTTCCTTTTTTTTTTTTTTTTTTTTACTGGCAGGTAACAGCAAAATAATTACTGCATGCCTAAGCCAGGTGTGTTGTAGAGAGAATTTATATTGGAAGAAAGAAACTTATGCAATAGCTTCATGGTAATTTATGCTCAAGGTAGATTCACCATTCTTTATGGCACAATGGGGAACCCTAAATACAATGGGGAATACAAACAAAAGAGGATAATAGAAGGAAGGCATCTTGCACTACCTTTGGAGTTATGCCTCATTCCTGCCTGCCAGAATCTGCTTCGGTGGGCATTTGCTTAAGCATAATGACAGCATAGCTTACAATATAGCTTCATAGAAACTAGGTCAGGTGAACTGGAGTTGCTATTATAGCTTCACGAAGCACAATCTTATCTATAGATCTGAAATTCAATACATTTTAAAGGGTATTTTTCATTAGTAGCAGTTCTTTTAGTACTAAAACTCACGTGATTCAGTACACGGAAAACATGCAGAGATGACAAGTCTGGTTTTTTATTTCTTTGTAATTTATATGTAGTTAAGCTGGTTGAAATCTGAACTATTTTGGAAAGTAGTTCTTATTTTAGGAACACCCCTCTTCAGTGCTTAACCCTACAACTTCATTTTTGACTTTTTCTTGTACTATAACCTCAGCTGGGGCATTAAAGAGTGTCTCCAGCTAGGCAGAGCTTGACTTTGTGTTACTCTGAGAGGTCAGCTGGTCACTCAAAACACTTCAGTTGCATGCACAATAAACGTGTTAAATATCACTATAATGGCAAAATGAAATAACTTCAAACAGTTCCCAAAGTAAGGGAGAGCTGGTGGTTCAGCAAGCCAGAGAAGTCCAGCCATACAAGTGGTTCTAGATAGTCTGCCTGAAAATTCTTCCTGGTATTTTCTAAGTAATTTCACCTTTCTTTCCTCTTCCATTTGAAAATCGGCAATGAAATTTCTTTAATTTAGCTTATGTCACCTCCAGTTTCAAAGCTGCAGAGCCTCCTAAGCTGCAGCTCAGTTGTCTTGCCCTGCCAACCTGAATGGCAGAAGCATTCAGAAGGGGCAGAATTACTGGCTTCTCGGCCATACAGCAGCAGTGAAGATGCATAACGAACTAACATGAATGAAACAATGAAGCACTCTGATTTGGGAGTCTTTTAACTTCTCATTTTGTTCAAAAATGGTCACAAAATGATCCAGCATTTCAAGACCATTTGTTGTTGATTTTTTTTCCTATGCACTCCTAAACTACAAAACTATTTTGTTGGTTTTTACCAGCATACCCCCCTTAGAACAGCAATATTGCCCAAGGGAGGGAAAATCACACTTGAATTATTCTTATGGAATATTTTATCTAAGCGCGCATAACAGATCACAACAAATGCCATTAATATTAACTGAATTAGATAGTTTTATTTCTGTTTTTTGAAGTCTTATACATCTTCATTTCTGGTCCTAATTTAATCTTCGCTAGTCTCAAATGGTTTTCTGCTTTCCTATCGCAGTTCTTTAATATTGACCTACCCTGAAGATATTGACTTCGTTGTTTTTTCCCAAGGCTTTTTACCGGCAGAAAGATGTATATCTATTATTCAGTAGAAATTTTCTACCTACCAAACTTCCTTGATTTAACTGGAGAGAAACCTTACAACATACGTTTATACTTCTACTTAATTAGCGATGCACATCTGCTAACAGGTTAACTAATAATTTCTAGCTTTTCAGCTCTTAATGTGTTATAAAATGATTTAACGCTGTTGTGGAAGTAAGGGTTATGAATTATATTAGTCTTGTTGTAGTCTATCAATCATACTGCACTTTCCAGTGGAAACTTGAGTTGCACATGTGGTTGTATATGTATTTGTATGAATTCCTCTCTAAAAGTCTTTACTAAAAGCACACAGGCCACCTGCATTTTCATAGCTGGCAACAGAGCACTACTTAGTGCAAAATAGATGCTCTTGTCTTTGTCATGGCTGTGAAGGGAATTTGTGCACATGTGGCCCTTTGAACTGTCCAATAATCCTGGCAGCCTCTGGGATATGGGATAGGGAACAGAAATGAAAGCCAAAAGAGGGAAACCAAATCTAGGCCATGAAAGGCAGCTAATGACAAGTGGTAAATTGCCAACTAAAAAGGCACAGAGTTGAAATAAAAATAAGTGGGATGGGATTCTGGCAGATGAGATGTGCACGAGGGTTAGGATTTTGCCCTTGCAGTTTGGCAAGAGAATCCTCCATCCCCTAAGCTGGCTAGAGCAACCTATTTGAAAAAAAAAAAAAAGAATAATTATTCCTTCTTTGCTATCCTCTTTTAACAATTTTTGGTGAGCATGGAAACAAAATTTACTAGCGTTAGTCAAACATACTACGTGCCAAGAAACACTGATGTGTTTATATTGGATAAAAAAGTATGCAGCCTGTGATTTTGATGGTGCTATTTGGTGGTGCTCAGTGTAGATCCATCATGCATACAACACTGTTGTGTAGCATCCCCTGGGAGCTTTCTAACCAGGCATTTTTGTCCCCTCTCCTTTTCTGCTTCAAGTCATCTCTGTAGTTGCATGCTTCCCCCTTGGCGCTAATTGACTTTCACTAATGAGTCTAGATCCTTAATCAATTGGTTTGGAAAAAAATAAAATCTCACTACATGAGAATAACATATTGTAGCAAACTCTTGCTCTTCAGGAATGTTTCTACTTTTGCCAAATCTATTGGGCCTAACTATATGGATTTCGGTTACTGCTGAAAGAAAGTAATAGAATGAGTGGTTTCCCTGACATGTGACCAAACACTTTCTCATTCTCCATCTGTTCTGTATAATATTTGTTCCTGCTACTACTTTGCTTTTATTTCTGTGGCCAATAGATGCAAGGGATTTGTAGTTTTATTTTTGGCAGAAACAAACAAAACTGTCTCATTTGCATTATGGCTTTGTTTTTCAAATTTTCTGTTGTCTTCTGCAGAGTAGATCACTGCTTTGTTTGATTGTTTAGATGTCCTCTGTCACTGAGTATCACATTGAGCACAAACCTCCTGCAGGAGTTTTACTTTTCAATTTTGCATATTAATATTGATTTTAGGCAAGTTATTAATGAAGCACTTGTCAAGGTGAAAACAAGTGCAAAAAGAGGGAAGTAACACTACTGTATCCATAAACTACTGAAATGACTCTTCTAATTGAGTTGCACTTCATTATGGAGGTTGGTGGATGTTGCCATTAGTTGGCTTTTTGTTTCCTCAATAACAAAGAACATCTATGAGTGCTGGAGTTTGGAGAACTGACATTGGTCTTGATTATAATTTTAACATGATATCATAATAGCTGATGCTTGACTTGTATATCTATACATAAATGTACCTGTTGAAAAATAATAAAAAAAATCTGACTTCCAAATTTGTAAGTCTTGGGCTTTATAGATCTCATCTTCCTCCTCTCTTCTGAAGAAAACCTCTCTCCTAGTGGCGGTGAATACATGCAGGAGCAATATATAAGGAAGTTAATGGTTGAATTCTAGATATAGTAAATAGATATAGCTTAAATAAATTCTCAATTTTAAATCTATTTTTAACAGCTCAGATAACAATCTGTGATTTAAAATGCTGTTAAAAAGATAATTCTTTTGGACAGCAGTGGAAAAGTCGACCAGCACAGTTTATTGCTGCTGCTTGATCTACGTTGAGTAACTCAGAAGTGGAAAGGACAGATACTTGATTAACTGATCCATATAGTTTGTTGCTTATAAACCACTGCAGTACAGATTCTCCCCAAAATAAATCTGTACTCTTGCACTGTATTGCTTTACACCTATATTTAATAGGGTAACTTAGAAATAATTTTGGCATAAAAATAGCCGTATCTGGCATTAAATGCCTGATACTTACTCCTTTTGGATTCTAGTCTGAATCTCATGGTATTTTCACATTGCAGAGAGAAATGTACTTAAAAGAAAAAGCTCTACAATTGATCTTGGCTATTGTTTTTTTTCCTACTAATGGGCAGACAGATGGGGTAACACCAAAAGCTAATCTGGCCTAAGGTTTTAGAGACTTTGAGGCTTTTGACACGATCCTTTGCTTCCTGCTTGCTCAAAATTGTTACTGATGGTGCCTCAATATATGTAGGTATTTATGTAGTACTTCTTACCCACCTATCTCAAGTATTACTTTTCTCACTCAAGTAAATCGCAGAGCTTCCCTGCTATGTAGTTTGTTTTCATTTGCAGATAGGGAAACAGGGAGGTTGAGTAGGTTTGTCCACAGTGTGCTTCAGTTCCTCCACTGCATTTCAAACCAAAAGACAATGGAAGTTCTTACTGAACTTCCAGGAGCACTGACACTAACAGGCAGGTCTAGGACCTGAGCCCAAAGCCTTCCCACACGTTCTCCTTTAAAATGCAGTACACAAATAAGTAAACTACAGGTGAAAGTATTCATGCTAAAACAAGGCACCAAATAAGCTGATTTGATATGCCTTCTGCCTTGCTTTTGGCTTCGGTCCTAATCCTGTTTCTCGCAAGAGAAGCTCCTACTGTGAATAGCTGCTTCTTAATAATAGAATATTACTTTACTGATTAATATTTGTGGGACACTCAGTCTAATTACTGTTTCTCACAGCTTCTTTAATTACAGTAATATGAGGTTTTACCTAAGCAAAATATTTCAAATGAGTTTAGCAACGCTTTACAACTTAATTCCGTATGTGGAGCACAGCAGCTCACTAGTGGGAGAGAGGAAAACAGCCCTTGAACCCAGGGCACGTGTTTGTGAATGATAAGATACGCTGCTGTTTTTGTTTCTGAATCAAAAGACGTAATAGTGAGGATTTACAGAAGCGAGGAACTCTGGAACTTCAGCTCAGGGAATAGCTGTAGTGAACGTGATTAACTCTGGATAAAGAGGAGCTCTGTGTAGTGCAATTGAGGATGTCTGTGTTTACTTATAATTGAAACTGGAGAGACAAAATTAAATGTCTATGATTAGTAAGGCATGCCAATGAAATATCTTCAAGGACTAGCCGCTCTCCTTTCAAATGAATGTGCAGAGGAATACCAAGTTATTTTTCTTGGTCGGAAATTACCCTATTTCTTCTTCGTCATTTACGCTGAAAAGCAAAAGGTGAAATATGAAGACAAGCCTTTTGAAGAAACGAGTAGCTCATTTTTCCTTCCAGAATGCCACATTTTAAAATGGAGGTTAAATCACATTCATATTAATTGAATGCTTCTGTGGAAACTACAAAAATACCTGTGTTGGACTTTTGCTACGTGTTTAGTAGTAGATGTAATCATATTAAATGTACAATATTAGAGAAGGACACAAAGTTATAATAAAATGCAGGATTCACTAATAGTGTGATGTCTGTCAGCTGTATTATTCAGTGCTCCATTTGTACATCCCCAGTGCTATTTTCAGACATCACGGCTTAATTTCATCTCTCAAAGGGCAAAGCTTAAGAGCGCAGTGTGTTTTTGACTATTGAAAGAGGTAACTCCATTGATCAGATAAAGGGGGAAAAAATCTTAACAGGCTTCTATGTACCAATCCTGCAAAAGGAAGAATAATGTTCTTAAAGTTACAGACTGAACTAGAACCTGTTGAGCACAATGTATCTGTAGCACAAAGGACTCGAACATTGCTTGACCTGAGGTTGGATTAGTGAAATTCTATGGGAATACATCTTTCTCAGTTTTGTAGGCTCAAAACATTTAAGAAACTGTTCTCATCCTTGGAAACTATTTTTATTTACTGAAATATGTCTGTAGTTTCTGACATGCTTATATTTCACAGTTATGTTGTAAGGCATGGGAATTTGATTATGAAAGTCTTTAAATATTTTAAAAAGAAATGATTAGTATTTTATGTAATGTTGATTTGTTTTGAAGTGTAATGTTTCATGGCTTTAGTCTTGCAAACTGAAATTAGTATTGAGGAGATGAAAAAACGCTAAAATGCTCCTGTAATTTAACTTTCCTTATGCTCCATTATAGTCTCCCAGAATTCAGTCACAAACATAAAACACTGATTTAAAAAAAAAATCACATTTAAATAATTTAAAATTGTTCAATACCGAACATGATCAGAACCCCAATCATTTTCAAATAGAAGTTCCTATAAAAAGTGAAGCAGTTGAATAATTCTAAATTGCTTTATACTGTGCAAGCACAGAACCCCAATCACTTCCAGGCTGAAGCACTTATGAAAAAAAAAATTGAAGTGCTCCAGTAATTTTAAATTGCTATGTACAAGAAAAAATGCCTTTAAATTATTGGATACATAAATTTGTTCTTTAAGATTACTTATTTTTATGTACAACCTGAACAGCTTTACTTTGTCAAAACGGACCAAAAGATCTGATTGTATAAGCGTGTAAACAAATTAAAATACTTTCTGTTGCAAATAGTGATGGTAGGACATTCAATTATCAACTGCATGTATGATGCTGTCGGAATTCTCAGTACTTTTGTTATTATGCATAGCTCAAATAAATGAAAAAGTCTTTAGTCTGTATCTAAGAATGAAAAATAGGCCTCTGTCAGAACCCTTCAAATAGGAACCATTAGATTGCTTTACCTGTTCAATGTAGGTGGATGCAAAAGCCTTGTGTGCTTTCCATCCAGAATTTTGTTAAACAAAGATGTGCATCTGACCTCTCAACATTTTTAGTGATTATATTCATATTAGCATAGACATGGCTCTTGCAGCTTAAGGCAGAGATTCACCTTTTTCTACAAACTTTCATGTTTTGTGTTTGTTGCTTTTCTTTTTCACTTGTTGAATCTCCTGTAGAACAGATGTTAGACTTGGTAAATACAGAAAACACAGAACCAATGAATACTGAAAGCGCTGTCTACAGCGTTAAGTGGATGGGTTACACTTGCCATACTGAGTTTCCATCCATAGCAAAAGCCTAAATAATTGCTTTCAAAAGCAAGTAGTTGTTTGTTGTAGAGACTTCGTTATGGAATTTGTGGGATACAATCCCAAGTGTGTCCTTATGGTACAGGACTATCACTTCGTATAAGAAAATCATGTTCACCTGAGTACACATCACTTGTCCAGTATTTTTGGTGACGGTTTTAGAAAATGACCAAATACATCCATGAAATATATATAAGTTAACTTGCATTATTTTCCAGTATCATTATCTCTTGAAATTTAGATTAAGTTTTACAATGGAGAAAATAAATTAGTATTCAGCAGGATGTTACTAAAGCATTCTCCAGGACACACCAGATTTCATTCTCACAGGATTTCCTTGGACTTTTGAATACATGGAGGGGAGGGTCAATAGCTGTATCTTTTGCATAAAAGATTTCATTCTGCTTTTAAATGGCAAGCAATTATATGAGAGAGGGTTATAGACCAAGATCTTGGTTTCATATTATTTATGTTCTAATTAATTTACCAGATTGTAAAATTCTTTTATTTTTTTCCCTTTGACTACTAAGTGTTGATCTTTAAGAGTTATCATGTTCCTAGCGCTAATGGGTTTTATTTCTTTGGAAAGGTCATTCTCAATGTAATGTCACTGGTAACACAAGGGAGACTGTAAGCTTTGGAGACTTTGCTTTATTGTAATGTGCTCAGAAATGTTCAACTACTTGCTGTCTTTCCCCCGAGGCATCCTTTCTCTAGAGTCAGAAGAGTTAGTACAAATTCTTTTAAGTTCTTTGGCTGTATTTTGTGTTTCATTAAAAACACTCTTCAAGTAGCAGCTGATGCTTGCAAAAAGACCTGGATTTTTTTTTTTTTAATTTCTGTATGACAAGCAGCTTGAAAATTAATGCCTGTTTTAACTAAACGCACGAGCCCTTGATTGATCAAATGAAGAGTGATGCAACAAATTGGACCATACAAGTGAAACAAATTAAAAATTTGCATGGTAGCTAACCTACCTATAATAAGGCATAGGTAATGCTTTTTACAAACTAAATAAAATAACTTGAAAAACAAAGCGTTGCACAAAAAAGTTCAGAAGAGTGTAAGTAATTTTAGTAATCAGTTTAGGGGATGAATTCTAGGTTGAAATAATGTGAAATTACATGATCGCTATTCTGCTTCTGCTAAAACAATTTAAAATCTATATAAAGTTCAATGCATTATATATACACATATCATATATAGATATCATTTATTTGCTTTATCAAATACTTTCCTTCTGCCGTGGCAATTATTTTAAAGCTGATCTGCTATTTTCTTTGGACTAAACGTGATAACTTCTTGTAGTTGTACATCAGGGTTAGCTGGGGACAGTGGTGTTTGATTTTGACAAGCATACATTGTGTGTGGGGGGGAAAGGAGCACAAAAGGATAGCAATGGATTCACTGCAGTGTCATTACATAACTCAGATCAATAGGTTGATCTTCTGTAATACATAGCAATGTGTCCCTTCAGGAGCTTGACTTGGCAGGTAACAGCTAATCTTCAGTTTTCCTTTCTAGATTTTCTGTTCTCTAGGTTATAAGATGATGATAAAATAGATGGTGTACCTAAGTGTTGTGTCCTGTGTGCAATAACTGATTACAATTCCAATGATTTCAGTAAGTACATCCGATAAAGGCTTAAATTCCATATATTTTTTAAGTTTGTTCAGTATACCTATCCAGTGTGCAAAAGATATTGTGCAGGTGAGCAGTCTCTGGTTTCTATTTTGTCATAGTTCATTGAATCTCAATTTCCTCTCCTAAAGGTATATGTAACAATATTTGCTAAGTATTGCAACCTGAAATGATTTATGTACCTAAGCTTTACCAGCTGGAATGAAAAATTGACATATACAGCAGTTTTTTTTTTCCTTGACTGGACAAATAGAAGCATGTATCACTTGCAAAATTTCTAGTCTGGTTGTCCAAGGTTGAATAAGCCTTATTCTCTTCTTTCTTGATATTTTTGGTGATCTTCATCTTATAGCACTTCAAACCACTGTATGACAGTCATTCAGTCAGTAGGGCAGTTTCAGTCATATTTAGTAGGCATGATGTCTATACTAGTTTTGTTAAATGGAGAGAAGTGAGAACATAGAGATCATATTGACGTCTGACAGAAAGATCAACGTAGTTAACATGTCCTGTCCTTACAAAAAGAGAATCCACCTAGCAGCTTGGTTTTGTAACACAAAATGACAACAAGCATGTGATATGCAGGGAATATGATGCTGATTGTCTATAGCTTGTTGTTCTACAGAATTTTCTCTTCCTGGAATCATAGAATACCTAGAGTTGGAAGGGACCACAGGGATCATCAAGTCCAACTCCTCTTTAACTCAAAGTCAGCACACAGATTTGCACTAGGACTCTTGCACTGCGGTCATTTTTCAATTTTTATTAGGAGTGTAGAGTTTGGACTCTTTTTTGCTGCTCTCCAATACTCTTGCTGGAATCAAGGGATTTACCTGGAAGTTTTCATTTAAAAAAAAATCTTATGTTTGTGACTGTGTGGAAAAACATCAGAAAACATTCAGCAAATGTTTTCTTGAAGCTGAAAAACGGACATTTTTACTTTTTCCTCATACTTTTTTTAAAGATAGGAGTTCTAAGGTTTGTATCCTGCTTTTGATATCAAGGTGATTGTGATGTGCATGTGTTTAATGCACGAAACCATGCTACTCTTTGAAAGTTTTCATCCAAGTACAATCTCAATTTTAGCTTACCAGTGCAAAAGACAGATATTCAGTGTTACACAAAATTCAGTTTTGTGGTGCAGTAATAATTGCTTTATTTTATAACTTTGTGGAATATAAAGAAAACGACAGGCGGGAGGTTGGACCTTTTTTGATAATGATCAAACTGTTGGGAAATTAAACATAAATCATGTTCTTAAAGAACATGATAAAGGTTCTAGACATCATGCCTGAAAAAACACTATCTGCTCTGAGAAATATATTGTTTCAATTTTTTCTCTAATGGCTTTTGCCACATCAGCATTCTCCTGTGTGGAATAACGACTTTGCCCCATGCAACTTCTTGCGAAGGGTCATAAACATATTTAAAAAATTCTTAATTTTTTTCCTTTTACAAGAGAGAGATTCGTATTTTCATTCACCTAAGTGTTTCATGAAGTCATTACTGTTGGAAAATAGGATCAACGTGTTTAGTTCATTAGGTGATAAATAACTAAAATAGTCAGCATAAACAAATCTGTGAACAGGTTATTGTTGTCATGCAGTTTAGGTTTTGGTAATTCCATATCTTGCAGTATAACCAGAACAGAACACTTTCAATGTTTCTTCTTTATGCCTCTTTCGCTGGTACAGAAGTGCTACTGAATGGCTAATTTGCATTATTCTGTGCCCTGTAAAATGAATTTATTATGCGGCTTCTCTAAATAGGCTAACCAGTTGTAATCTCATTCCAGTGCTGTATGGGTTTCAGCAAAATGTGATTACACTTTTCATAACGCTTAGAAATAAACAAAAAAATAACCTTGGGGCCCAACTCATCCTTTTGCCTGAGGAGTCCAATTTATTAAATGGGGTCATTAATCACGATGGGTAGGTATTTACTTGGTAAATAATTGAGTAATTTAACACGTTACTCCCTTTGAGCACAAGTAACACATTATGGTCTCAGTTATTAATCATTAAAATATTTAATGAACTAGGATGATAGTTGTTGCCTGGCTTAGAACAATCCAAACAATGTTCAGATATGTCTCGCAGATGAAAGAGGAGGCTCTGAGCCATGCAGATACTGCACTTCTTGACTTGGAAGTTGTCTTCTATCAGCAAAGTTTGAGTCTGATCTAATAAGCTCTACTGAGATGGAAGGTGAAGCTCTGCGCTGTACAATGCCTGCATTTGCAAGCAAAGCTGCTTCCCATCAGAAAGGGCACAGGTTTAGCAATGCATGAGAGTTTGCATCTGTATTTGTATTTCATAAAGATTAATCCTGACTGTTTGCAAAGGCTGCTTAACATTGTTGGAGCTAAATGGAAGCAGTATCTCCACTGATGTCAATTTTTTCAGTTCTTTTTAGTGTGTTAGTTAATTTTAAAATGATTGTGATCCATCAATATGATAAGACTTTAAAAAGGAAAAGGAATGTTAGGAAGCATTAGGCAACTTACTTCAGGCCTAAGGAAATATGAATATCATTTACCAGACCTTGAAGATTCCTCCTAGAATTCTTTGTGTACTTTGTACACATGCAAACTTTAGCAGACACAGTGGAAAGTTACCAAGATGATAAAAGGATTGGATGCTATAGGAGATTAGAAGAATTTGGTTTGTCTAATTAAACAAATTGAAGACTTAGAGAGGAAAAAAAGTTAATTAAGTGATGAGTTAGGACTGGTACAAGAGTATGAACAATTCTACTCTGGAATCTGGAAACTATGAAATATGATTAGAAAGAGAGTCTAGAATTGTGGAGCACAAGATGAATTTAGTGCTCAGAATTCAGTGACATGGCCAAGAGACTGCCTGGCTGTGACGTGTGTTAGTCTGCTGGAGATTAGAGATGGTTCTATCCAAGCCTAAATAATGTTTTCTGTGGGATTCCCAAGTCAAAGCTTGCTTTAGCTAAGCTAGAAGAAGCTCTGATGCATGGAAGATGTGGTAGGAAGGATTTCAGTGTAAGAGACTACCCAGAGCCCTATAATGATTTCTGATATCTGAGCCCATTGGCTGCATTCACAGCATGGAGGTATGCTCCAATCCAGCAGCTTGAATCTCAGAAGCAGTTTAATAAAATAATTTTCTTCTCCTTAGCTCAACAGGACAAGATTACTAGGTGATGCATCTTTGAGTGCTAAGCACTTCTAAGTAGATTCATTTATCCCAGCACCACATCATGGTGGTATACCATTTTTCTTCTCATTCTGGTTCTACCTTTAGCAGTGTTGCATTTTGCAGTGTAGGTGATGCATCTTGATTGCACTGTTAAAATGGCAAGGCTAACTGAGGTAAATCAGAGCAGACATAACCTTTGATTACATCATGGCATAACCTCAGGTCCCAGCAACAGGGAAGAGCTTCTTCATTATGCCTCATTATCTCATGAATGCTTTGTTTCACATTGCTTAAGTCATGTTGATGGCTGTGGAAGCTGTTTGATGCCCAGTACTATGGAAGATGATCCCAACTATTTCTAATACTGCAGTGTCTTGGCAACCTAACCAGATGAAGTGTAGGATGTGATGATTTTGCACCCAGCCATGTTTCTTGGGCTGAGCTTTCTTGCTTTCTCACAGCTCTCCAGTATCTTGATTCAGTGAGCAGATGTGACTGGAAGGAAGCAGAAAAATGATCGGTTTCCAGGCAGGTCAAAGACTGGGGAGAAATCAGCACAGCTAAACTTCAAATGGGCGTGCCATGGAAATGTTCTCATACCTTCTAGTACACTTGTCATATCTTTCCTGGCCCCAAGCAGAATGGACTCCAGAGTACTTTGGGCTCTGTACAAATGGATGCTAAGGCTGAATCTCAGCAAACTGAATAGTTCCTCTTCCAGGGATCTTTAATTTGGGAAGGAAAGTAGCTGTCTGTTCAGACAACAGTGCTGGCAAATTACTTCTCGAATAACTTAAATTAACAAGATTTCCAGTGTCATGGAAGATGCACGCTTTTTATTGGATATGTGATAAAATGCTCGTAATAAACATATATTCACAAAGAAAGTGCTCATAAAAAGAAAGTTCCTGTTCTAGATAGTCTCACAAAAGAGTTTGTCATATTTTGTTTCCAGTTAATGGACGCCTACCACAGTCACACTGCTTAGTGACAGGAGAACTGAATTCATTTCAGCCAATAAAGCCATTCTAATTTGCATTTTCATAGCCCACCCTTCAGTACTTTGACTGTGACTTTCATTTTTAGGACAGAGCTATGCATTAAATGGATATGTAGACCCTTTAAAAAGATATTTATCATCCTTGAAGAATCTTAGTGCCAAATCTTAATAGCATTTCTTACAAAAATGACTTGAATTCACTATCAGATGAAGAGGTACAACTGTAGAGATTGGGAATACTCTTTCTGAACTCCCTTAGTGATTAAAAAGAAGAGGTTAAAGCCTGAAACAATGAAAAGTTTCTCTCCAAAATGGAAAAAGAAAAAAAAAAAAAAAAGAATTAAAATATCACCAAACCATTGTGCCCGAGATATCAAACTATTGTCAAAAAGCAGTGTGTTTTACTTAATCACTTTTGGAGATAAAAAGTTAATCATACCTTTAAAATGTTTAGCACCTTTGATAATTATACAGATAAGAGGATAAATTATTAAGGCTTTGAGTTATTTGTTTCTTTTTTCTATGCCAATTGATATTAAAAAGTATACAGAAGACAAACAGAACTTCATGTCCAGTCTGTATGTGACTGGATGAAACGATTGCCTCAGGACCTGCTGACGCTCCAACTGACGTTTGCATAACATGGAATGAGAACCTCACTTAAAGCAGTGCTCCCTTTATTCTGTTTAAGTCTCCCTCTGTTAATTTCCTTTAAATGGCTCCCTCATGTAAATCTCGAGTCAAATCCTGAAATCAATGAATAGCCCTTACTGACTTCAGTAAGAGAGGTTTCATCATCTCTCTGCAAATCACGGTGACTACGTGTGCCTTTCATTACTTGATTTTCTTTTCTGATGGCTTCCTCATCATTTATTTCTTTTTCAGCCCAGTATAGCAGCACCTGAAGATAGAAAGGTTTTGAGATTCAGAATTCTCAATTTGCATGATAAAAATATTATGTCATGTGCAATTTAATTCAGTGTTGGTGGTTCTTATTATTCCGATTATTTTTTCCTCTTGCTTCGTGGCATTAGGATCACTGTACTTTTTATGAAAATCTCAGGTTTTCATATGCAAAGAACAAATTTCTAGTTCTCGTGCTCCCAAAGAAAAGCTCAGAAACAAAAATTGAGTCAATTGAGTAAATGAGTCAAAATAATTCCACCATGCTGCCCTCTGCCAAATAAACACCTCCCCAAACCATAAATATTTCTCATTTCCCAGGAAGTGACTCATGATTTTTGACCTTTTGGAATTACACGTATTGTTAAAACTGGATGTCATTTCTATTTTAAATCTTCTTTTGTGGGTGTTTGTTTTTTATTTATTTTGCATTTAACATTACTCTCCTGAAGTGAAATGTAGAATGTATCTTACAGAACACCGCACTATGAAATGGGGTTTGTTTGCATTTATTGTTTGAAAAACTCATGCCTGGGCAGATGGTTTTCACAGGTGTCCGCACCAGCCAAATCTTGATTTAAATAAAGCCTTACACAAGGATGAATTTAACACCATAAGAATATATGTGAGATGTAATTAGTATGCTCATTCTTGCATTTTTGTAATAGAAAGTTGATCTCATACAAGTAGGACTAAGGGCATTTTGAGTGTTTAAAGTAGAAGGTGAGAAAATGCATTTCAAGAGTGAGGATGTGGCTGATCAAATCTGAATGGAGTTCCTTCGTACATTGAAACTAGGAAAGTCATAAAGTATACAGAGAATTTGAAATTTTCTGTAGGGTCATTGCAGGGATCAACATTCTGTCACTGTGGAAGTAAAGGAACCCCAGGTTTTCAGATGCAGCATTGCCATAAGGAACTTTAACACCGAAGGCTTTATGCATTTCCATGGCAGCGTGGTATAAAACTGCAGTGTTCTTCTGCTTTTCAACCCGTATTCTATGGGAGCAGCTTTAGTGCAAATGTAGAGGTTGGTAAGGTCAGCAGCATATGCCTGCTGTTTTACTAACAACAAAAAAAGGTGTTTCTTAGGCTCAATATCTTATCAGATGCACAGTTCTAGACCAGTGGCTTTTGCAGGAGTTATCTGAACTAGTGACATTTCCTTATAGTGGCTGGTAATAAATTCCGAAAGACAAATTGTCAGGATATTAAAAATGAGTCTTCACTCTCTGCATTTGTGAAAAGCATTAGGTTATGAAAAAACGTTGATTCTGCCTGTCGTTGAATAGAGGAGCTTCAGGGCTGAGAATCACAACTGCTTGTTTTGCTTCCCAGGCTTCTAACCCCTCAGTATGACTGTGTGAATTGTCTGCTGCTCAATTGTGATATACTTTCAAGTATGAAGTTTTTTTCCTCAGCAGTGGGTTAAAGATCCTTTTGTACTAATTGCCCAGTTCATATTTAACTACATGTGTGAACAGTGTTTATATACTCTGAATTCTACATGTTTGACACTTTGCACATTATTTTCAGTGTGTTTAGCTGAGGTCTTCCTTTAGATCATTGTCAGCCCATAAGCACTGCTATTGTATTCAAAATATATGAAATCTATGGGGCGATAAATTCAGAATGTGTTCTGCTTTGAACAATATCTTCTTTGTCTTCAACACAAATCTGTTCTCATCTCGTTTTTTTCAAGATATTTTTAAAGACTTTTTCTCCTTAAGTGAAGGAGCTCAAAAGAAATTATTTTAATGTGATAGGCATTCAGGTCAGTGGAAGATGAGAAAAATAAATTAAACAAATGCTTTGCTTCTAAAAGGTAATTAATTAAAAACTCTCGGTGTGGTGACAAATTTTGTCTGACGTGTGGAGATGTAGAAAGTACTTGGAGTTGCACAAGTAGAATAAAATGTTCCATCTCACAGCAAGGCCAAGCCTCAGTCTTGTAATTATTTCAAAGGGAGTAAAGGTCATTTTCTATTTCCTACAACTGTATTATGTGAGGCTTCTGTACCAGGCTAACAGAAGTTAACTCATGACCTATTTAGATTGACCAGATTTCAACTTATTCGGTCGCAAATCAGATAAAATAGACACATTCCCTTCTCTAAGAGCACTGTCACAGAGGATGTCCAAAGCAGCCTTTTACATTTATAGCCCTGTAAGACAAGAATTTCAACTTTGAGATGTCAGAAACTGGGAGATGGCAACATAATTTGCCTCTTTCCTGCTGTGTTAGTCCTTTAGGAGAAGAGTTATGTTTGTAGTTAAATTTCAGCCTATTCTGCTTGGGCTATTTTTCTGCTGTGGACTTGTTAAATAATTTTGCTTGAATTATTGCTAGCATCTTGAGATCGGGAGAATTTTCCTTCTGCTGTGATTGCATTTTTGTGCATATTCATCCAGTAATACCATGAGTCAGAAAGACAGGTACTTTAAAAACGCACCTCTGTGCTGCGCAGATGTGTGCAGAAAATGCAAGTCTGACTTTCACAGCTCTCTGCACGTGACCACTGAAATGCACACCAGGCTATTTTTGATGGTCGGTAATCAACTTTTGTGCACAGTTTTATTGGCAGGCTCTGAGTATATGTCTGTTGATGTTTAACAGATGCCTTATACTGGAGGACCAAAGGGGACACTGTCCAACACTCAACCTCTGCAGAGTCTCCAATAAAGTCAATATCTCACTCTCAATAATTGAATGAGGGATTAGGCACTGTACTTTTTTAGGCCTTTGTAAGAATGGAAGCAGTTACACGGACATACAGAAGTGAATAATAGTCAAGTGTATTGCACCATTCTTCATGTATTACTTCAGGTCTTTCTTTGTTAATCTCTTGAAAGGATAAATGTAGCTCAGGCCAGGGAGGAAGGGGAAAGGTGTCCATCTACTGCTTCTGAAAACCGCCAGTTTGATTGTCACTATTTCTTAGTCTGCAGCACTTATAGCCAAGCTTTTACAGCAAGTGCCAGTGAAGTGAAGCAAATGATCCAGCGCCTGAATTCAGTGAGAACTAATGCAGACTAGGTTGGGTACCTTTGGGTGCCTTTGGTTTTTATTAATGGGGTCACATGAAATTTTGTGAGTGTGTGGTGTGTGAATGGAGACAGCAGCAAATGCATCACTATGATTTAGCAAGCAGATTATAGGTGTTGGAAAGTGGAAAACAGATGTTAAAACTTGGCAGGTCTCTCTAGGATTAGGAACAGTGTTAATGTAGAGAGAGAATCGAGGAATGTGTGAGATGCTGCTCTTGGGTCAGTATAAAGGACTGTACAGTTTGCTACCTGAGAGCTGGCTAAGGAGAAAACCTCCAACACTCACCTCTGTGATCTGGCGGAACAACTGTCCTCATTTTACAGCAGAAGAGCTTTATTAGCAAACTTTTACTCTGTCATGCTTGGCATGTCTTAACAGACCCATTTGTGCAAGGCCACTTTGGGTTTGGCACTCGCATCTTCCAGGGTCACCATGTTTGCCTTAGTGGTTTTCTCCTTGGTTAATGTGGGTGCCTCTTCTCTGAGTGCTGTCTGAATGTCCAGCAGGCACAGATTGACCATAACACCTTTGATGAGAGCAGAGTGCTGTGTTCACCAGGTTAATGCTCCTTTCTGAAAAGCGCCGTTGGAGATTCTGAAGCAGAAAGCACTTTTGAAAATGCTGCTATGTTAGTTGGAAAATAAAGATTTGGGTTTTCCCACTCGCTTGAACTTTCCTCCTTTTGCCTTTCTCTTTAACCTCTTAACTTAGCAGCTTTTTCCTGCCGCCTCTTCCTCAGACATTCTTACCTCCATGCTCTATTTAAAAGCTGCCAGTAAAAATAGAGCTTCAGATTGTTGTCTGTAGTCAGGGATAGAACATAAACCTTCAGCAAGTGCAGCTGGCGTTGTACCTATTTCCAACAAATTTTATTTTTCTTTTAAGTTCCCTCCTTTGTGAAGGTGTTCCTGCGGTGACAAAGAGCTCTGACTACACACCAACAATGATACAAAGTGTATTTACCTTTAACCTTCAGATCTACCTCCACTATGATGAATTAATTTTGTCTTCTCTCGGTGTAAATAAGTTTTTGATTACAGAAAAAATGACTGAACTGTGGCTCAGAGGTGAAAAAAGAAAAAATCAGTAGTTCACATTTGGTAGCAAAAAAGGTGTTTTTTTGTTGGTGGTTTTTCTTTTCTTTCCTTTTATTGGCATTGTTTTAAAGGAAATTTCTATGGTGTGAAATATCACCCTTGAATAAATAATTCCTTCTGTAAGTTAGCGAATGACTTTTAAAAACTAGGCGTATGGATCCTGATTATCAGTTATTTAAATCAACTAAAAGTCCTTAACTTAATCATATATTTAAACTGAATTGGATTCAACTGTGTTGGTAGAAGCATCCTATGACTTCATAAAGACCAATAATATCCTGTATCCATCATCTGGACTGAGAACTTAGCCCTCACAGTTACTATATTTCTGTATTTTGTGATCTCCGTGTCAACCAACACATATATAAAAGCAAAATCTAACTTAAAATATGTTCAGCAAGATTTGAAAAGAGAATTATGATGAGATAGATATTTTGTTTTATGAACGTGAAGCTCGGTGTTTTGTTTTATGAGAACTGAGCCCAAATCCAGTATCATTCCCAGAAGCTTACGTGATGAATGAGTGAGTGGATATTCAAAGTCAATTTCCTTTGTTTCCTCAGGTTCTGTTGCTTGCGTGTGCAGAAGATTTAGAATGCACCCCTGGATTCCAGCAGAAGGTTTTTTATATTGAACAGCCATTTGAATTCACAGAGGACCAGCGAATTCTGAACCGTATGTTATTTTCATTTATTAGTCTTCTGCAGAAATCAAAATCGCTTATATGTTCGTATCACTCCTGCCATTTATCAGAAAGCTTTTTATTGTACATAGGAGTTGAATATTGCCACGATTCTGCCTGTGTTCCCCTGCAGTAGTGCTACGTCTCTAGAGGTTTTACTTGGTTTCATGTATTAGAGAAGGCAAAATACCATATATACATATATTTAGAACAATATGTTTATTGTCAAAACTCTAAATCATCCACTTCTGAAAAAGTAAATTTCCTCTGAAATATTTATAGTATTTCCCATAATCTTGGAAATTGCTTGGGCTTGCCTGTGAACACTTCACTATTCATTCAGCTCTGCAAGTCAGGTTTAGAAGCTTCATTCAAAGCTAGGGTATGTCCACGCCTCTACAAGAAATTTAGAGGAGACTGGATCATGAGAGACAGCAAACTCTAACATACATTGTACAAATAGAAATTCAGTAATATTTCCAGAGACCAGGTGTGACTTGATAAAATCCATGCTGGTGCTGTATGCTCAAAGTATTAACTAAAGGAAATTTAATTCTCTTTCAGTCCTGGTGTTAGTTTATTCATATGTTTTAATAAGCAAGTGTTACAGTTTGGTCATTTATTTCTGTGGCTTTGAGACTTCAGGAATGCAAACTCAAAGTCCTTAGTACCTTATTCAGTGGTCAGTGATCGTGAAAGAATTTTAAAAAAATAATTAAAAGAAAATAAATATTAAATGATGCAATTTTCATAACTTCCAAACATGTTGGTGTTAGCACATGATATATTTTACTAATACGTTCTTAGTTATGCTTGGTTGCCTGCTGTTAAACCATGAATACTTCTAGATATGCAGCATGGCTGCTAGCATGTAAGTACAGTATCTGGATCCCACGTGGCAGTTCATGGTCTGGTGAAACCAATATGCAAAGCAGTGTTACTCAGCAAATGCATGCATTTCCCATCTCAGTTACTTCCAGATATTTTTACAACGTACTGATATATGTGCACCGTTACGCTTGTTTGGAGGAAGGTATAATATATTTGCAAAGAGGCTTTAAAATACCACTTCCACAAATAATAATAAAAAAAGAAAACAAAAGCTAACAAACAGTGCTACTCAGAGATATAGGATTATTCATTTTAAAACACAGATTTCAAACTTCCAGTTTCTGTTGGCAATTTTGCTTCCTTTTAAATTCTGAATTTGATTCACAGGACAGTTTCCAGTCATTTATAAACTCACCTTGATTGGATTTAAGCCTTCCTTTGCTGTTAAAAGTAGAAATTTGTGACGTGCATTTGATAAGCATGCAGCACTGAAGGCCTGTGCAAAGAAAGGCAATACTAATTAGTTTAAATTGAATAAAAATAGCTTTTGTTATATTCTTTGGGTACTTCTGAACTTTGAGAGTGTAGCACATGTGGCCAGATCTGCTAACTTGTGCTTGTCTTGCCAAACATGGAAAGGACAAGTTGGTTAAGCCTGTGTCGACTGGTGAGCTCTGTGGTGACCCAGTAAACTGCACTGGTGTGAAAGTGGTACATAAGACACCATCATTAATGTAAACAGGAAGAAAGAACAGGAAGAGATCTAGAAATGCCTGGAAACTATCTTGGGAATTAAATTATTTTAATAAGCAGACACTAAATTGGCCTAATACATAGTGCTGAACAAAGGCAGACTGTCAATGCATGATTCTAGTTAATGCAATCACTTGTAAATAGTATGTCCTTCATGCAGCAGTGTTAAACCTCTGCACAGTTTCTTCATTTTAGCTGTCAACAGAATTGATATTTTTAATTGTCTGTTTGAATACACTTTGCATGCTCTTGCATCTTTTTATACTCATTACCCAAGAGTGGTGTAATTTAGCAGTTGCATTGGAATGTGAGGCTTACCAGGGCTATGTAAATTAATAGACCGAATATGCAAAGCAGGTCTATAGCAGGGATTGCTTTTGTAGTCCTTGATAAGGCAAGGAGCTTCTTAATTCTTTTCTGAAGTGCTATAAAAGTCTTTCTCCTTTTTATTTTTCAATTTATACAAGGACCTATTGTACATTCCATTGCTAGCATCATCCTAGCAATTAAATATCGGTTATGGGTCTTTCTTATGTATCTACTACTTACAAATATGGTGGTGTTAATTATTTTATCCTTACTGGAAGAGAAACTCAAAGGCAGGGTACACAATTTTCTTATTCTTCGTTTGTACTGCTTCTTATCAAAACTTACAAACGAGTTGACCATAACAAGTACAGCAGCCTGCTTGTGATGCTTGCCCTCCTTCCTATTAATTTCACTGGGATCAGGTTGCAATTTGTTATCTTTTATCTCATTGTGCTAAGACTGAACTACTTTTTATTGATTAATCATTGTGTCCCATTTAACAGCAATCTCCAGCCTTATCCACTCTTCAATTTTCTTAATTTCGTTTGTTGAATTTTCTGTGGATTTTTTTTTCCTACATCAGACCTCCTTCTGTTATTATCCCTTGTATTTTCTACGGCCACGCACAAAATGAGGCATTGCTCACCTGTTTGTGATCTGCCCAGTTCTTTCCTCAGTGCAATTTTCTTAAAACCAGATGGCCCCTTGATATTCTGGGAGAGGATTTGTACAGTCACTCTCTGGAAATACCGTCACATCTGTCTACATAACTGCTGCTTTAGCAGGCAGTGACATCACCGGATTTTTCTTCTTTGTAGACCTGCAGTTTACACCTATAACCACCTTCTGTAATCAAGTAGAGAAGATAGCAAAGATTCTTACTTTCTTGATAAGGCAGTAATTGACAGAATTTAACGGCATGTTTTACCTATCAGAAACATTTGTGGTCATCAAATTTTCTCATCAGTAAGCTTGTCTTTGGCAACACTGACAGGTCACTGGTAGTGACGGTGCTCCGTCATGCCAGGTAGATAGAAAGTTCCTAATCAGACCCATCAAATGTGGAAATGTAATTGCATTGCATTAATCATGTTTATACTTAACATACATGAGTCTTGGCTTTTGGGGGTATTTTTAATTGACAATAAATCAAATAGTACACTTGAAAAATTGAGGCAATTAACATAAAGGCGTTAGGTGGTGTGCTGTGCATACTAAGCTGGGGAATACACTGTCAGTGATCTAAATGTCAAAACAAAGGAAGCTTTGACCCTTACTTGAAAAGCTTTAATTTGGATGTTAATTAATGGCTGACCTCTTCTGTCTCTTACATGATAGATTGCATGTTCCAGAGCTTGGACTGTTTCGAGATCAAGGCTTTGTCTGTTTGCATTTGGGTGCTTTTTTCATTCTGTAGATTTTAAATACGACTTTCATACTCAACCATATTGAAACTCTTTGTTTACTCATATGATGTGAAATTTATTAGTCTGCTTATCATTAATACTTAATACTTAAAGGTAATTCTGCTCTTAAGGAAGGTTGAAGCCTTCAAGATTTTCTTTGCTTTAGTAGAATAATGCTTGTGGAAAGATCAAAGTTACAGCATCAGGTGTATACACAAATCATAGTGCTGATCACACTCACATCACAATATTTCCTGCTGGCTCTCAGACAGGTAGATGAGGGCCATGTGAGATCTGTGATTTATCACATCCACTATTCCTACTGATTACCATGCCCTTTGTCTTTACAGATGGCCTCTTTCTGCAACTGGTTCATGCTACTGATATGACAGTGTTACTCTCTATTTGCTCTTATGCATACAATTATCACATTTTTCATCTCTTCTGATTCACTTTTTTTCTACAACTTGCATAGAGCCAATGTGGCAGACTAACCCAATATGCTGTAAAATGCCAAATTCTCCTTAATATTTTGGCTCTTCATGCTGAATATGGTGGGTTTTAGGTAATCACAGATAAAGATATCAGCTGTGGCCTGTAGATTCTGAGCTTAGGAGGGTAAAAGTAGATTACTTCACTTGAGATTAGATTATTATTATTATTATTATTTTTCTGGAGACTTTCCAGGAACAATGATGGTTTGCGGATAATTCTTTTTGAAATTATGTGTAGGCTTTGGTTGACTGAAGCATGCCAGCTGTTCTTCTAATAATCCAAATCAGTGACCAACTGCTCAATATTAGCAGGATGGGTCTGTTGCTCAGTGCAGTGCAAAACCTGTATTAACAATGTCCCCAGGTGCTCTAATGGAAGACTTTTCACTTCATTTCCAGTCAGCATTTCCAAACCAGAAATCAGATTAACTAAACTATTACTCTCTAATTGAAAAACAATGCAGGCCAAAAGGCAGCCTTCTTCAGGTATATTAACGTGTTGGAAGGCTGAAATCTTTATCTTTTAGGGTAATGTAGGCTTTCTGGTATAGGACAAACTCAACGAGCAAAGCTGATGCAAACTGCTCATAGGTGACAAAATGTAACAGGGTGATCTTCCTGAGAAAATGTGGGTCAGGGGCATGGCGCAGTCTGGTGTTGCAGCCCCTTCCACGTCACTCCATCATGAGGAAGCTCTTTGGATTTGACAAACATATGTAGCACACATCTCTGCATGCTGAGACCTTCCTGCCTTTCAGTTAGTGAGTAGCTTTGCATTGTCACAGATTGCATTTCTGACAGCTTTTAATTTGAGGATCTTGGAAAAGCACCATTCAAAAGACAGCTAACCATTTCCATTGCACTTCAAAGTTCAGTGAGGACATTTAGCAAGAATTAATGGAAGTAAGTGAGGTTAAATCTTTCTTTAAAAATGGAATCTTTTCTAAGTTAATGATATCTTAAAGCATGCAAGTATTCTTGAAAATAATTGCAGATGTAGTTCACAATTAATTTTTGGCTTTTAGGATTTATCTCTGCTAATCCAAATCAAATTAGAACTTTTTAAATGATTACACTCATGTTTCGACTCACAGTTTTTCTTTCCCTTTGCTTATTTAAAGCAGACTTTCCTGAACAGAGCAGTCTGTCTGCACACGTTGCCTACTGTCTGCTTTAATGGATGCATTTCCTTTTCACATAGCTTTCTTGTGGCATCTGATCTCTCCGTCTCTCTTTGAGAATAAGTAATGCTGGCAGTAAACTCATGACGTCTTTCAGAAATGTATTAGATTGAGTGCTTTTTTCTAGCTGGAGACTAGTGTTTCTGTCTTCTGTCTCAGTTCAGCTCAACCATCTGAACTTTTTTCTCTAGAATAGAGAAAGTAACTTTTAGTGGATTGATTCTGAAAACCCTGATCATTTTGGAATGTCTTCAGCACATTCGTATGCCTTGTACTGACCGTGTCTTAGTGGGCATACAAGTGCAGCTGTAGATAGTGAAGCAAGCTCATCCTGTGACCTGTAATGCATACTAAATCAAATGTTTGTGTTATTTTTTAACCCCCCTTGAAATATATACCAACGATAGAAAGTGGTGGAATGTGCTGAAAGAAGAAATTGGCTTAAGAAAGTCCAACCAAAAGGGATTATCTTTAACAAACAATCTTAAGAATCCTTTTTTAAAGTGGAAATAAAACCAGGAGAACAGGGAAATGACCTAAAAGATGATGCCTATAGCAATCTGGGATGCTGCTGTCCATACTAGCTTGGATCATTTCCTCTCTGAAAGTGAATGCTACCTTCTCTCTGTGGAAGGCTGCAGAGAGAACTGAAGCAGAACTGAGGAGCTTTTAAAGAAAGCAGAACAAAGGAAGCAATACTGAAACAGCTCACAGGTAGTGCATAGCAAAAGAAAAATCCTGCACTAAAGTTGCGGTGAGCATCCGTACATCTTTGGTACACCTATAAGCAAGTTCTGAAACTAAAGGCATGTTGGACTGAAACAATTGCTGTTATAATTGATGCATGGGACCATTCTGTTACCGTGAGTTCAGGTCTACTGAAGAGCAAATTGCAATTCATTCTTACATTTCATCAGCTGTGGCGTGGACCTTCCAGCAGCATCTGGGTTTATGTACAGAAGTTGTCCTGTCTTGATTTGTCAAAATACTGAAGAAATTTTTAAAAGATGGATGCATTGTTTTTGTTTTTGTTACCTTCTATAACTAGATCTACTCATTTTCTGCCTGTCATGCTGATGAGAAGCATTGTTTGTAGAATGCGTTCAGGCACGTGGATTTCATTTAACTTTTGCGTGGCAGTGAAGTAGAGGCAACAGAAAATGTGTGCTGCTTTGCTAGAAAAATTGCTTGGTTTACATGTAGGACTCCTGCAGGCTTTATTTAACTGGAATTTTAATTACAGTGCCAGCTCTCAACTCCTACAGTAAAACAGTCGGGAGACCACTATAATTTGACCTCTATAAAACATTAACACCAACCTAGGCAAAAATATAGCTTCAACTTTAAAGAATAAATACAGTGGGAGGCAGAAATCAAAGAACTATAAGGAAAAAAAACCCATTAGAATGCACTAATGTGGACAGCAATGCAGTGTTGGTTTTGTTTGGTTCCCTGCACTCAACTTCTGCATAGTTGGCCAAAAAGTGTATTTGTAATTTCACCATCCCTTGGAGACTGCAGTCTGCTACCATGCTCAGAATGAAGCATGTTTTATATATCATATAAGGGGTAACTCAGTACTGACCTCCACAAAAGAAACTCCAAGTGTATACAGCACCATAAATAGTCATTAATATGCATGTATTTCAGGTTAATTCAGGATGAAATAGTCCATGAGTTGTGGTGTGGCAGCTCACCATATTTTGTAGCTTTGGCATGCCCAAGAACGTTTTCTAAGTCTCCCATTGTCTTTAATAGTATTCAAAGCATTGTTCAATTTCTTTTGCTGAAATTGAATTGAAACTGTAAATGTAAGAATACTTGAAATTAGTGGGTTTTTTAATTTTTTTTTTCATTATAAACAACTGAAGATGCTTCAATGCCAAGATTAGAAATTGCTTTTATGTGACCTAAAATATTATTTGCTTCCCTTGCCTTTGACAACTTTATTTTTGCTCTCTGCTTGACAGTCTGCTTTTTCTTTACGGAGAATCAAGTTAAGTGTTTTGTAGTCAGAAGAAAAGAGGAAATAACTATTTCATAACACTTTTCAAAAGAAAACAAAGTAGTAGTCTGGGAGCTATAGTGTGATACACAACCAAAGAGCTTACTACTTCTAATTCTTGAAAATGATTTTTGTTTCATGGGAAATTCTCTACTATTATCTTTAACAATGGAGCCAGCGTGTTCTCTCCTGTGATTAATAAGAAAATGCAGTGCTCCAAATGTTCTGTAAGATTTGTGTTTCTTTTGAGAAGTATCTGAGATCCTATGCAGGTAGGCAGAGGCTTTATGGTATGATAGAATAACAGCTTCTGTCAACTGTAAATCAAAATAAGAAACTTTATTAAAAATGAGATTATTACTTCTGACATATTTATTCCTTGAGACGTTCTGTCCTTAATAGCTTCTCCAATAAAGTTAGAAGAACTGAAATATAGAAGCTTTAACACTTGCATAATAAATCTATTAATCTTAATGCTTCTGGAAATATTAGTCATTGACTACTTACTACTGTTTTTATACGTCAGCATCATTTCCCAGAATTGTATGATACTAACTACAGTTAGCACTGATAATTAATTGAAATGAAATTACTTGTAATTGAACAAGTGCTGGACACACTTGACTTAACTCTTTCTGGTGCCATAACTATGCTTTAGATCCTGAATAGCAATGTATTTCGGCAGGAACTTAAATCAAACTCCCTATGTGTTCCATAGAAATTCATTTTGGTGTAATGATATACCTAAATTCCCTTCAGTTCAGCAGAAGATTTTGCTTACAAAAAGGTTTGTCCTTCCAGAAGGACTGTAAGGTGAGTGCTATGAGTGCTATGAGTGGTACTGAATTTTGGTAACTGAACAAAGTACTCATCTAGGATTTCCTGAGGTATAGAGCTTTTATTAGGATTGATATGTGCCATAGAACCAGGAGAATGAAACCTCCTAGCATATATGCCTTGCTTTACCCTTTTGTTGAAACTGCTATACTTTAAATGGATTAATTGTGTGTGAATTAAACGAAAGATTGACTCCAAAGCGTGATAGTTTGCCACATGAGGGGAGGTTGCAGTTTCAGTCCTTGCTTACCTGAGTGCTTATGCTTTTTTAATGCTTTTTAGAAAGAAAATATTAAAAACCATGAGAAGCGTTAGTGATTTTAAAATAAGTATTTTTATAGATATTTTAATAAGTATTTAGGGGAGTGGAACCTGCTTGTGTGCAGGAGAATTTTCATGTGTAATGACTTCAAACGGTGGAAATATTTAAACATCAGTTTCAGCAAGGAGAGAAAAAGTGCCTTTGGATTCTCTCAGATTTTCCAGCCACATATTAGAGTATCATTGCTGTAATTTTGGATTTTCTTTTTCTACAATGATTAACTAGATAGAACTGAGATGATTTGAACAAAATGGGCTGATTTAGATTGCTAGTTAGGAGAGTCTTGTGAAAGCGTGCTCCAGTAGCTTTGGGTAAGGGGAGCAGCTGAATTGGAATAGATCCTGGTGAATAGTGGAGCTGCTGGGTACATGGAGAACATCAGCCACTCTTTCACCTTGTAATTTCATAGTTCTAGAACTTTTCTTTCTTGTTTTTCCTTTCTTTTTCCTTTCTTTTTTCCTTTTCTCTTTCCTTTCTTCTTCCTTTTTCTTTTTTGGCAAGAAAAATGATTTTTCTTTTGAGTTCAGTTCTGGTGGAACACTCCCTCAATACCTCCTGCTTGGCAGCTGAATCAAAAATAAATTATTTGCATGGCTCTAATGGTGTCAGTAAATTGATTTCCACAGACAACAAGGCTGCATTTCCTCACTGGAATGCCCTACAGTGATCATTATTAGTGACAAATGACAATAGGAATTTTGCAGAGAAATTAATAACTGGTTTTGCTGTGAAATGAGAAAAGCAACAAGGATGCCCTTGAAAGATTTTGAGCATCCCTTCCATTGTGCATCATCTGCTGCTTGTTCATTAATAGATTATAGGAAAGCCATCTGGCATATTGTGTTAAAAGCAGTTTTACTCAGAGAAGCAAAGGAGTATCTGTAGGCCTGCCATCTTGCAAGACAGCAAGACAAATGAATGGTTGGTATTTCACATGGTGACTTCCACCCAAAGTGATAATGGTCAATTTCCATGATATTAGGGAGTTTTGTAAGTGCATGCTTCCTCAGTTGTATTTCAGAGACTTCATATGAGACAAGAATGGAAATATCTTCCCTAGAAACTTACTATTAACAGTTATCCAGCATAATGTCATATAATTAAAGTTTGTCTGGTGATATCATGCTGTTGAGATATTGATTAGTTGATGCATATTTATCAAAGGGTTATTTTGGCTTCCAATAATAACATGCTATTCTGGTAGGTCACCAGATACGGTTGTGAGCTCCTTTTCCCTGACTAGAATGTTGTGTAGTGAGATAGATGTAATACGCTAATGTGGCCCACAACGTTGTGAGTGTTATTTAAAATGTCACAAAATGTTTTCTTTTATCAGGTATATCACTTCACTTGGGAATTTTTTGTAGGCTCTCTCTTATATTTTTTGTATTAAACAAATCATTTTCTAATTGTAGTAGTAGGACAAACAAGTAATCTGTAAATAAAAGTTTTTGAATCTCAGAAACACATTTGTTTCTAATTAATTAAACTGAATTTAAAGTTCCTTTTCTGTCAAGCTGAAACTAGAAACGACATTTGCCAGATCTTCTACAGTCAAAATTGAACTCTGCTTAACTTTAATGTTTGGTAATGAATGCAAATACACTGTTCTGTGTTCTTCTCTTCCAAATTTGTGTTAAAAGAAATCTAATTAGAAAAATCACAGGAGCTGAAAAATATATATATATTTTTTCCAAAGATAGAAATATTTTTGGCTGTATTTTGATCTGAAGCATTCAATGGCTTAGTAGAAAGCTCCTATGGTATACTCATGAAATCTTGCAGGAATTTCAAAAAGTGCTGAGCACTGATATGTTCAGTGCCATTTGTAGCTGACTGCATGCAGTTTTGCTTTACTTTGTGGAAAGTAGAATCAATTTCAGATTAACTTTGACAGAGAAGTGTTGAGGTGTGAGTTAGCACTTAGATATTTCTGCAAACCTCATGGGAAGATCAAGAGTTGCAATGGATATTATCAGTAACAGCGCAAGTCTGTAAGCAAAACTGTCAGACTAGGTAAAGAAATACCTCTTTGCTTTGCATTGGAAAGCATCATGAAAAATTAAATTGTAAAGGAAAATTTATCTTGAGGAGTTTTAAGACCTTCTTCCCCTGACCCCTCTGCAAAACAGTGCTGTTAGTGCTCATACTGCATTAGAGATTCCATCTTGAAATCTGGAACAGTTTTTTTTTTTAATCTGAAACAGCATTCGTGTGTTTGGTGCAAGTCAGTAGGCACGTCTGAAGCAATGAGGGGTTTCTTTCTTATTATCCAAAATCTTTGAGCGATATTAATAATGCTTTATAATAATCTTTCCACTATATTGAATTATGTATTGATTCTCCTTTTTACAGTAGCTTCACTGCAGAAATCCAGAAGGAAAATAGGCTTTTAGATGCCATCCTGAAACTCTTTACAATTCTGAATATACCATTACGTATAATTCTGTGAGGACCTAATCACACATAGTTTCATTTCAATGAAACAACTGTCATTGACTTTACTGAGAGCTGGCTGAGACTCAGATTGAGCTATTGCCTTGTTATTGAAAGTGTAATAAGAATTTTGATTCAATTTTCAGTCTCTTTTGTGGTTTTATTTTAGCCCTGCTATGCTTACAGTCCTGCTATAAGCAGCAATATGTGACTACAGCTTTTAGGGAGACAGTAATTTGAAACTACAAAATATTTTTAATTGAAAACTTTGTCGCCTTTCCTTATGAAAAGATAAAACACTTAAAAAAAAAAAAAGCACAACAGCAAAAAACAAAACAAAACACAATGTGCTGTCATTCATCTTTGTCAGTGTCAGACTTGATCTGAGGCACTGCTTTTGGAGGAGTGTGGAGTTACTACAGGTGCTGTGCATTGCAGAGGAGGAATCTGCAAGGTGGGTTTGTGGCCGTGCTGCATGGGCTCCTTTGGCTGAAGTTCCAGAGGTTAACAGCTCTGCTGCAAGCAGAGGTCTCCGATCATTGATTTTTAGTGGCTGCTGTTACAGAAAGTAAGAGTGACATTTAAGAGAGACAAAGCACCTTATTAAAGTTAATGTCTTTGATTTGTTTCAAATCATCTGTAATCCATGTGGACCTGTCATAATTTATGCCTTGCTTGGTCATGGCAGTAAGTTTAAAACTGTCATGTAATCTGCAGTGATGCTTGTGCACAAGAGAAATTACACGTGAAGTTGGTATTGTGGTATTTATTCCTTGTTGCTTAGAAGGTTACCCTCAGCCTAATTGGTGTGTCTCGTTATTTATATTGCTAGGAAAAAATAAGGATTAAATATCAGGAGAGAAAGATAAGAGGTTTTGCTTTATAAGATAAATACAAATCAATTTCTGTTTGTTTCACATGATAAATGTGGCCAGGTTTTCCAGTCCTTCCCCCGCCCTCAACGTCTTGAGCCTCCTGAGGATAATCTTAATAGGATAAAGTGGCCTTTGAAAGGCAATTAGTAAGATTCCTATGAACTGGTCCACGCACATGCCATGCTCAACACCCTTCTGATTAATGCTCATCTTAATTCCATTTCTTGGGATTTATTTACTCATTTCACATATAATGTATTTAATTCCTTTAATGGTGCTCTGTGATTTGAAAACACATTGCTGCTTTCCAGCTTCATGTAGAGCTGAACTTTTGCCTTGTTCTCTCCTCTTCCATCCTGGAGTACATAAAAAAAAATGTTGGTATAGTTATATAGTACCCTGAAAATGGTCAGCTCAGTAGGCAATATTCAGTGTCACAAGAGCATGATGCAACCATGTGTCGGCTGTGTCACAACGCGTTGTTAGCTTAGGTGGCAGTGCAGTGTCTAATCAATGCGATAATTACCATCGTAATGATGCTTGTGAACATTTAGTTCGGTGAGGAGGACAGTGTGGTTTTCAGGACCAAAGTTAGCACATTTTATCAGCTCTCTTGATTTGATTCTGGAGGAAGTATGATCTCTGGTTGGCATACTACTGCCACTGTTACTTAAAGCTTACTGAAAAGTTCTTTACTAATGTATGCTCTATGTTCTGTACCTATGAAAATGAAACACAATTCCGTTTTTCCAGAGAAAGAAATTTCAGCATTTGTTGCTCCTTAACTGGTTCCCATTTGTGGTTTCATTTTGAGATTCAGGAGCAGCCAGGATCCCGTTAAGTCTCTTCCAACAGATACTATTATGATATATTTAATTAATAGTTCTCCTTTAGTGCTGTAGTTTCTCAGCTCAGGAAGACCGTACCTCCGGGAGCCTTTTGAACTCATTTCATGTGCTGAAACACCTTCAGTGAGCTGCACTTCTTTTATGTTTATTTCAGTCTTTGGAAACGAGTGCAGCAAGGAAGTGCAGGTCCCTGCCACCCACCCGCCTCCCCCAGCACAGGGGCTGCAGGCAGAGCCCACCTACAGCCCAGGAACCAGCAAACAAACAGAGCTGAGCAGAAGGCTTCGGCAAATGGTGCTTCCCTCTTTTAAAATCAAATGAGCTGCAAAACCTGCCTTAAAACAGCCTCTCTGAGGGGAATGGAGAGGGGAGGTCCATTACTGAAATTGCATCCTATTTACACCACAGATAGAAGCATTCTGTAACTGGTAAATAATCCTAGCTGCTAGAAGTAATATGACCTCTGGGGCAGGGAATATTCTCCTACATCTGTTTTCAGTTACTGAGAATCTTGGTAGATCACTGCTGGAGATTAATGGAGATTAGTACATTTCCCAGCCTTTATAGCATTTAATAAAATGTTTTAAATATTAAAATAATTCAATGCATTCTCGAAGGCTGCTGCTACAGAGACAGAGAGCTGATGCTGAAGGCACCCTTGGGCTCAGACAGTGACTATGAACCCATGGTGCTAAAACTGGCCTGAACAGTCATGGGTCAGAGCTGAGCTGCCTGGAGTTGTCACCACCTGCTATCCTATTCCTTTATGGGCTCTCTCAAGATCTTTGCGATGCTTTCCACCTGGACTTGCTTGTACTTAGCTGGTTTCTCTGTGTACTGATCTTTGGCTGTCAGCTAATTTACGGGCAGCGTTCAGGGAGCACAGTGTGTACGCTGTGCGAGTGGAAGCCAACAATTCACAGCGCCTTGTCTGTGCTGCTCCTTAATGTTCTACAGCTACATCTTACAGCAGTACGTGAATGTGCCTGGGACTGCTCAGTGGCACCGCGGCCAGCTGGCACCGAGCTGCCTGCTTTTGTGCCATTAAGTTCTCTTACTTTGAAAACCAGGGGGCTGCATGTGCTGTGATCCCTGACCCCAGCACGCTCCCACATCAGGCCTGAGTATATGTTGGAAGTGCATGTGATTGTGGAGATAAGACCCTGGAAAAATCACTGCTTCTCCTTGTCCTTGCTCATTGCACAGTGTGTGTAAGTCCATCTAGTTAAGGCAATGAGACTGCCGGCAAACTTATGCAAGTGCTTATGAAGAAAACATTATGTGGAATGCTGACGGGGAGTTTAGCTAATGATCCATTCAGCTCTGGGTGTCACACGCAGATCACGAAACATTTACTTCCAATAATTAACTGTTTTGTACTTGTGGAGATATATTTTTTTTCTCATTTCCTTTTTCTTTTTTGTACTTGCTTAATCCGACTTAGACATCTTGATAAACATGGCTTTCTGCTCTGCTCTTTGGAAAGTTGCAGCTGCAAAGGTTCCTTGAGTTATGCCAATCATTTGCAGATGTTTCTTCTGAAAGCAAAAGTTAAATAGACTTTCTTGATGACAATAAATCATAGAAAAATGTTACATACACTCTTATCTCTTAAGAAATGTCTGCTGTGGTCACAATGCATCAAATAATTCTAATACAATGATGACCTTTTAGAAGAAAGCACATTATGCTGTAGCTGTCTTCTTATTATAACTGTGCAATACCGGTATACAAAAGTCAAGTTATTAAATAGTTGGGAGAAATGGACTGAAAATAATGTTTGCTTTTGTTGGGTATTGCTGTTTTGATAAGTACATTATAATTTTTTTTCCTTCCTCCATATTGAGCCATGCTCCTCTTGAAATCGTAAAACAAAAACATCAAACATGAGGTAACATTTTAGAAAGTCAAGTTCTACTGGGTTTTGAAAAGTTCTATCAAAGTCTCAGTGACCAAAAGCTGTTCTAGAGTAAAAAGGAGCAGAACTGCAAAAGAAGATAAGCAAGATCCCTGTCCAAGCTCCTCATGGTCTGAGCTCAGTGTCAGTGGCTGTGACTTTCACCTTGATATGACCAGTTCTTCACACAGCCCCAGTGAACTTATTGCCAGGCTGGACCATAGCTATTACAGTGAGGTTGAGGTGCACGTGGTTCTCTGCATGTGGAAGCTGACCGGTTTCCATGCCTTGATCTGAATCCTGTTGAAAGCTTTTTGCAAAGCCAGCAAGAGGATTGGCTTCCTAGCAGTGAGCAGAACTTGCTGTTTTCATGTCATTTGCAACACGGCTCTGAGGCTGAGTAGGTAATGTCAGACTGTGTTGTGTTTGTGTAGGGAGTTAAATAAACATCCCACACGTTGCCATAATTTTCCTGATTTCCCACTGTATAAACAGCTTGTTGGGAGCCTGTCAATCAGCTTCTACTTTGGTGTTACTAATTACAAAGAATCATTAAAACCTGACTCAAAAGAGGCTGGTATCAGATAAGTCAAAAGGTTCTAAAGCATTTCCTGTCACCTCATGAGATAAAGGTGTCTCAGAAGGCCTTTCAACCTGGAGGATCAAAGAGCACTTTGTTTGTAACATGTACCCATCTATGCTCTGGTTCCTTTTAATTGCTATTCTTGTTGGCTGTCTGTTAGGAGCAAACCCCACCAGTCCTTGCAGAAAGTGTAATGTTGATTTATGAGCAGTAGATGATACCGTGTGAAATTTACTGCTGAATATAACTCAGTGTTCAAAGACTTAGGTGCAAGTCGTGCTAAGGCATTTTTTCTTTCCCTCCTTCCCAACACCCAGACAAAGAGCAGCGCTCTGTGATTGCAATCAGCAGGAGGTGTTGGGTTGTGCCTTTTGAACCCCGTTCTTGGGCTGCTCATATATAAATAAGAGCTTCTTTTGACTAGTTCTAATAGAAGCCTAGTTGGTTTTTGCTTGCAGATAGACAAGTGGAGTGTCCAGTGTTCTTTACCTTCATTTGATGATTGAAGGAACGAAGTCATCTTTCAAAGCGTCCATTTGTTTTATGACTTCTGCCAGATGTTAGCCACACTGGGCATCTGCAGATGCGGAGATGCAGACTCAAGGTCAGCAGTACTGAAGATGAGGATTTTGTAAGACATTTCTGTGTAAATCGCCTCTTTATTTCAAATCGCGTAAGAAACTGTTGATGTTGCTGCAATTTGTGGAAAATTTGGAGTCCTCGAGAATGTTTTTATCCATGTTGTCATAATTATCTGTCAGGACAAATCTGAATTATATTCTAAAGCCTGATATTGAGAGTGCTGGCCATTTCCAGTGAGAAAAATTAGACTAAGCAGAGGCTTATAGATGTTTTTATAGTCCAGAGGGTTTCTCCTAACCATGCTGTCTCTCCTGTGCACCTACTTAATTACTTAGTCATTAATCCTCATTCAAAATACTCAGTTACAGAAGTTATTACTGCATATTAGGAAATATTATTTTTATGTATACTGTAAACCTTTCAAGAATTACTTTCCTCTCTAGAAGAACATCTGTCTTCCTTGTGTAGTGGGATGTTTATCACACTTATGAGAGTCCTGAACTGTACATCTTTAAATATGAGATTACAATCCGCTCCTGCTCCCAAAGAGCTTGTCAATAGTGTTAGTTTAAAAAATAAATTTAAAGAATAATGTGTAAGGTTTTATTGGTAAACAATTTCATAAAGTATTCCTAAACTACTTATGTCTGCCAGATTATAGCCTGTATTTATTAAAATTAATGCTCCTTAATGGGCTTATTATAGCTGGAAAAATGTGTATAGGTGCAGTTAAGGTTGCCTAAGCATTTGTGTTCAACTTATTAGTTTTCTTAACTTCTCAAGTTTGAGACATTTATTTTTTACCCAGATATTGTGCGTGGTTTGATTAAGTTTGCATTTTATTTTATCTTAAAAAAATGAAAACTAAAAGGAGCAAAACACTCTTCAACTCTGAAAGGAAAACAGTTTGGTTTTTTTTTTTTTTCAGCAAAAATAAAAATGCCCGTTTTCTTTCTGTAAAAACAAATCTTCTGCATCATACAGTTCAACGAGCGTAGGAGGACAGCTGAAATTCAGTAACACGGTATTACTCATTGTTAAGAAATGTTTTTATTTGGGTGAAAGCTGGGTTTGATTTGGCAACTGTAGGAGACTTTGTTTAAATAAAACTGTATATTTTGTATGTGGCTTGCTTTATTGTGCACTGTAGATAGAGCCTTCTGTATACGTCCAGGCTTAGGTGTAAACAGCTTGGTTTCTTTGCTTGTGGCATCAGGTAATGTCTGCCCCAAAACTGTTGGTTGTTAAATTCTTTTCTTTCAACAAAATATGGTACCAAAATGCTAGAGAGCTCTGTATATTAAATGAGGAGTAAATTCATGCAATTAGATACTCAAAATATGAAAGGTAAATTTACATGAAAACTCAGCTATTTTCCCTGTAAAAATATTCTGTAATTGCATAGTTTCAGCCTATTTGTCAGTGCAGCTTTCTTAGTTATATTTTATTTTGAGAGCTCAGTGAAATTAGCGTCCATGAAATTAATTTATATCTTAGATGCCTTTCAGAAGGTTGTAGAAAAAATGTTGCCTTCATGTTGCTGTGAAATCATTCTAAATAATTGTGCTAAATTGTATTAAAAAGCTCTAGGATAGATAAGACTGTGCAGAAGGATAAAGGTCATATATAATTTCTTCTCTGTGATTCAAGTGAGGCAATTTGACATTGCACAGTCAACTGAAAGGCATCTTTTTGCAATGAAATAGTTGGAGGCTAAATAGCATCTTCTTGACTGCTTTTTCTAAGTCATACTTAGAATAATAGTTTGTCTGGAGAGACTTCTGTCCCTCCTTCTACTGATTTATCTAGGGCATGGAGTGAAGGGTAATGAAATGCACTGCAACATACTGTAATATATACTAATTAAGAGACAGAGAATACTTCTGAAATTGTTTCCGAAACAGATGCCAATGATTTGTTCCTGACTGGACCGCTGAGTCATGCACTGCTATCATGCTGTTAGCTTTCTTGACATATCATTTATGTGTTTGTAGCTTTTCCAGCACATTTTGAAATTTGTTGTGATGAGTGCTGTAGGCTTTCACCTGGACTAGTGTGAAAAATGGCACACAAAACCAGTGGAGCAACCCGCATGGAGATGTGGAAGGAGAAGAGAAAGTGCGAAAAGACTTTGGTGAAATAAATGAGAAATCCAGCTGAAAAGTGGCACCACATCGACTAATTCTCTTGATAAATCATTCTTGTAAGAAGCATGAAGCTGCCTGCCCATGCGGCCTGTCAAGCATAGTGGCAGAAATCACTCAAACATGATCCAGTGCCAAGAGGGAATGGGTTGAACATGCAAATAAATCAAAATCTCAAAGCAAAACAAACAAGCTGTGTGCTCTTATAATGATCTTTGAGGTCGCTGGGTTGCAAAACAACTGACAAACTACAGCAGTGGTACTGCTGTGAGATCATGCAGTCACCACATTCTGGAAGGGAAAGAGGGGGACACAAATGGCATGTCCTTTTCCTTTGTCTCTGAAGGGAAGGAGTCAAGGAAACAATATTGTCTGGAATAACCTCAGATCATTGGATTGGCTACCATGTTCTTAAGGTTATTTGCTTAGTGATTTTGGGAATAGATGAAAGCAGTTGTGGCTTCTGCTATAGAGGAAGTCTATAGGCCAAATTGAAGAGAAGAAAGAAATATGAGAAATGGTACAGAGGAGAAATAAAAATGCTCGGTTCAGTGACCTTTTCAAGGGCCATAACAATTTCGCCATAATAGGAAGAAAAACAACTGGAACATGCAGTAATTGAAGAAAGAAGTTTCTGGTGGGGGAGAAGGTGAATATGGTTCTATAATATCCCAGAAGTTCAAATGGACATGTATCGTGAAAGGATGCCAAACTTCCATCTCTTGTTTCTGCAGCCAGATCACTGGTTCCAAAATCAACCTGCTGCCAGCCTGTGCTACAATTGCAAGAGCAGCCCAGCAACACGTGGAGGCAGAATTATAAGGAGAATGCATGAAAGAACCATTCCAAGACCAGCGCATAGAAAAAACATTTACTTTGAAAAAGAAGGAAAGAAAGAAAAAATGGGAAAAATAAAAAGCCTAAGTGGTGCTCCAGGGCAAGCAAAGTTGGAAAATATCTAAGATTTAAATGAGAAATGCCTTATATTTCAGAGTAACTGTAAGTGTAGACAACTTCCTGGAGCGAAGAGCCCGTGATGATATATAAAGCATCCAATGGCTCGTTAAACAGCATGTGATGCACAAAGACTTTAGTGAGATTTTCTAAGATTTTAAGGAGGAGGAGCAAACGTGGTCTGGAGAAATTGTGGAACTGAGAACCAACGTCATAACTTCCAGGCTGATATATCTCATCTCTTTTAACAGTCATTCCTGCCTTGATTTTACCCTTAGCCATTGTTTCCAGTGCAGACTTAAGGCAATTATTTACAGATTTTTTTTTTTTTCTATGCAAAAAGAGTTTAAATTTAGATTGTGCATATTGAACAGTCACCACAGTGTGTTCTTTTGTGGTCAAAACAGATGATAATGAACACAGTTAAACATGCTATTTAGCTCGCCTGTGCTGGGTTAGAATTTTCATTTCTTTCAGTATGCGTTTTAAGTTTTATTCTTTAATCCAATTTTCTTGGGTGATTTTTTTTTTTTTCCCCAGCTTTTTCTGCCTTCTTTGCCTGACACCTGCGCAGGAAATCTGCATCACACTTTTCATAGTTCTTCTTAGACTGACTCTTATTAGTTCAAAGCAGAGCTACATGTTTTTAATTGATCGAGGTTTCTGAAGCAATTATAACAACTGCTCTTGGATGGCACAGTTGCAGTTTTTATTCTGATACTATATGAAAGCACAAGGTTTTTCAAAGCTATGAATGTAAGCCAGTAATAGGCAGCTGGTAATTATTCTCTAATAAACATAGTAGGAAGTACATGAAAACCTTAGGGGACATAGATATTGCCTGCAGAGAGATTAATACAAATCTCAGGACACTTAAAAGAAAATTCAGCCTGAAAATAACTATATTTATTTATATATTTGAGTCAATTTCAAATTAACAGGTTTGTTGTGATTAAAATTTCTATTTGCTAACAATCTTTGGTCATTAGCTTTCAACAGACAATTACACTTCAAGAGAAAATAAGCCTCAAATATCTGCTTTTCAATCACTGGTAGTTAATTTTTTTGATATCTTAATTCTCTGCTTTTTATTTTGATTTATTTTGCTTGTAAACATTCAAGCATATATGAAATTGAATGAATCTCCATTGTGCAAGAACTCACACACTCAGAAATAATTGGCCAAAATTCTGTCCTCGTGAATGGCTTGTACAGTTTTATGCTTCTTAGTTTTCCCAGTATATTAGCTTTACTGAATGCATTTTCCTAAATCAAAGTTGTTTACTGAAAGCTGCGAGCAGAACAGGCAGAAGTGTCACAGCTGGAATCCTCAAGAAAAGAGCAGTAAAAGTATTTATTTTAGGAGAGCCATATTCATAGTTGCACTCAGGCTGCAAGAGGTATGTTCTTTGAAAGTCTGAGGCCAGGTTCAAAAGAGAGCATTGAGCCAAAAAAGAACCCGGGGGGGGGGGGAGGTTGGGAAATGTGGGTGAGCTCAGTTTGGGAATTGTAAGAAAGCTGATAAGCATTGCAGGGCACAATGTTGAAGAAGCATGTAAACTGTGGTTAGCAGTTTTGTAAGCCAGAGATGGAGGTAATTGGATTAGGAGAAATTCTTTCCAAAATGCAAGGGAGGGAAAGTTGTGAAAGAAGGAAAAATATGAACTCGGACTTGTGTCAACTTCATTCTTCTGTCCAAATGGGAAACTAACAAGTTTGCTTTGGAGTATTTATTTCTGTGGCATCGAAGAACGCATGCTGTCATCATTTTCTGAATGGAGAACTGTTATGAATCTTCAAGTCAGTAGGTCCTCCTGCTGCTACAGCTCAGGTACCAAGCTCTGATGTATTTGCTTAAAAGGAATTCAAGATGTTAAAAATGTAGTTATATTCAGCCTCTGGAAATGAAAGCTTTGGGTTGGTACTTTTGTCATTTATCATGCTATCCCTAAGACTGTGATAAAAGAAGTTACAATCTTTGGAAGACTGGCAGATGTCTTCCACATGAGATGTAAGCTTTCCAGGCTGGACCTCTGTCTGCTTAATTTCTGCACCTGAAAGCATGGCTACACTTTGTGTTTTGCTACTGATAAAACAGCAAACAAAGTAAGTGTACAGATGCTAGAGAAAGGTGAGATGAATCAGTGTACTTACTTTGGATGCCAAAGTGAGATGTACCAGGAGTCATGTAAGTGATTGTGTTATTAAAAGAGAGAAAACAGCATCAATTTAACCTTCATGAGATCTAGAGGATGATCATCTATGGAGGTGATCCACCCACTGACTGTGGAGGGACCTTATGGTGACTCAGCCCCTCTTGCAGGTCTTTTTTAAGTCTAGAATACACGGGAGAGATTTACATTTCCATGCATTTACTTCGGTTGTTTACTTGTTTCTCATTAGGAGAGACTGGATTGCATCAGTTTTTTATAGATATGACCACAGTAATCCCCTGCTGACTGCACCGCTGGTTTGTGGGTGCTCTTTCATTGGCAAAAGGGATAGTTAAGGTTATTAAACACAGCTGGTACAGCTAGATATAAACCAGTGCCTGCTCATATCCTATAAATCATGCTGCTCCCAAGACAGTAAAAACTGCATGCTATGGCCTACACCCAGCAAGCCTCTGTTGTTTTTCCTTTTTAATGCAAACCATTCCATTATGAAAACACACTGTAGTTCATCATGTACTGATGCTCTTGCACCATGCCAAGTATGCTGGCATGAAGATCAGTGTAACAGGCACACCACCACCTTTAACACTGCTTTCTGTAGTTGCTCCACGAGTGAGCTGAAAAGTGCTGCATGCTCTCCTTAGTTTTTCCTGATTTTATTTTTACAAACAACTAGCATTTTAAAATAAACTGATAAAAAAAGTCTGTTCCCTGCTGATACGACAGTCACATTTGTTATTGCATTGTGTGCTAGGTGGGAGAGAGTGTTCTGCTACTAATGGTTTAAGTCATGACTAATGCTATGTGCCAACAACAGAGATACCAATTCAAATTTAAATAAACTACCCAGGCAGTGTTTTACAGGATGTGTTGCTTGTTGGCAATTTGTTGTTCTTGACAGCCTAGGATTGTGGGGCCATTGTTTGCCAGCCACTGGGATTAGAACACACACAGTCTGGGTTTATAAATGTTTCAAAACTGCTATGATGGAGCAACACAATTCTGAAATGCTGTTTTATTTCCCTCTTCTCTGTCTTTTGGAACTGGCTAATGTGTAAGAAGCCAGATTTGGTGGAATTTGGTTTTATTTTTGCTGCTGCAACAATATTAATACTTTGGTATATAGAATTTGAACGATAAGTGCCAGGGCAAAGTGACTCTGGTGTGATGAGGAACAAGGTTGTGCTGCCAGGATAGGTTTCTGTGTTAAATCTGAAACATTTCATTCATTCGTGTACACAAACCTCTCCATTAGCAAAGGGTATTCTCAAACCACTCAGCACTCATGACCACTTTCTGGTCAAAAAAGCTATTCAGAGCAGTTCCAAAAGGTTGCAGAGTTGCTTTTACACAGAAGTATTCTAATGTATGTACTTTCATCTGAGTACTGCTTCAGTTAAGTCACATTGGCTACATATCTTTCAGAGGTTTTGTGAAGCCATGTTGCTCTCAGAATATTTATAGGATGAAACTTTTAGGTGGAAGCATATTATAATAATTGGTATAATTGGGAGAAAGATAAGCTTTTGGCTTCTAAAGCAGAGGGAGCAGAATTCCTCATCAAGAGGATCTAGAAACTGTTGTTTTCAAGTCAGCCCAGCAGCATTACCTCTGTGAACAGCCATCTAATTGCAAAATTTATCCATCTCTTGAACCCTCTGTATTTACTGAGCTCTAGTGATGCAGTTTATGATTTGATATGGTATGTGGTAATAATGCACAGCAACTGCTTAAAGGCTCGGTGTGCTGGATAGTGATGTGAAGGGAACTGGAAGTGCTGTTCCAGGTGCAACAGCTTACAGCCAGCAGGCAGTGCTCTGTCTTCCTTATGCTGCTCCCTACATGCATCAACTTCTGCCTGCTGGGACAGGAAGAAAGGCTTTGGTTTCCAGAAGGCTCTTCTACTTCTGTTCCGTAAATCAGTATATATTTTGGGCTGAACTCTTTGAGGCAAATATATGTCAGAGGAGCCTCTGCAGCAGGTAGAGCACTTACAGCTCTGCTTAACTATTGAGGGCTTTCTTGATGAATGCATTATGGAAACATTCATTATTTCGTGTTGGACACTTCCTAGTGACAGTGAAGCATATCTTCATTTCAGTTTTGGTTTTGGTCAGTCTGACTTATTAATTTACTTTAATTACATCAACTCTTTCTAATGGATTAGCATGGAACATGCCTGTTTGAGATGCACTCCGCTGGGGTTCTCCCTTTATCACACCAGTCCTTCAGAAATCCTCCTGGCAGATTCTCACAATACGTCATGTTTTGTTGTTTCACTGGAAACGCTTCACAAGTATCTGTCCACACATATTCACTTCCAAACTTCCAAATTAAAAACAGTGCTAAAGAAATATATGGTAGATTGGGTACTTGTTTTTTGTATCCGTGTCCTTTCATGAAGTGAGATTAGATGAAAGGCATTTTATACAAAATGGGGTCACAATTTTTTAAATCTTTGTGCTATCTAAAATGTCATATATATTTATCAGATGAACAAGGTAGTGTAACAAACAGCTTATCAATTTGTTTATGATGTACTAAATCCTTTGATGTGCCTGGTAATGCTACTGTAATACTTAAGATCACTCATACAAACTTCAGGCATCTTGTATGTTAGACTTGGTGACTTGGTGCCTAGGAATGATAGCATGACATATTTTGTATTTCATTATCATGGTTTTGTATGGCATATCCCTATCTTTTATAAACTGGTGAAATATTACTGAAAGCAGTGACTTTGAATTGATTTATAAAAACTGAGGTGCTTATTCTCTCATTTTAGAACTCTGATAATTCTGAGACTTTCACTAGAAATTGTGTTTATAAGTCTCTAATCCTGCTCCTCTTGAAGCTGTAGCGAATGTTCAGCGAGGTCAGGAATAAGGTGACTGCGTAGAATTGGGAAACAAGAATCTGTTGGATGTTTGTATCACAATTCCCTGCAATGATTCACACACAGTCTTGGGAAAGGTGAACTAAAAGAAGTGCAAATTATTGTTTTCCAATTATTATTTCAAACTTGATCCATCTTAACACTTGTTTGGAAGGTCATTAAGTGTGCCTGACAATGCTGAAGACTTTGGTAGAAGTTTCTGACTGTAATTTGGCAGCAAGTCTAACCTTGCTGACCCAGAGCCATATCCCACATGGCTTACTATCTCAGCAGCCCCCGTGAAGCCAGAGGGAACAGCTGGCCTTTTGGAGAGAGCATTTCAATACGTTCAGAATTTCAGCAGTTCAGAATTAGCTTCCAATAAGCCCAGCTTGCAAGGGCTCTATTCTTAGCTTTTGTTGAGTGTGAAAGGTTTAGCTCTTCCTAAGGCAGAATTAACCACTAAAAATCTCTAGTATGGGATGGAGCAGGTGTTTTGAAATGAAGGCATGAATAAAAAGAAAGAAATACCTTGGCTATGTATAATTCTGCAGCTTTAAGTCTTTGGATCATGGGATACGGATGTAAATATTTATGGCACTAGAATTATGATGATCCCCTAGACCTGGAAGGAATTCATTATCTAACCATGATTTAATTCATTACTGTCATTACAACAGAGGATAATATGCTTATTAGTTCTCACAGAAGCAACAACAGTCCTCACCTTTCTTCATTCCCAACAGGGTGAGAGTTGTGAGCCTGCTTTAAGTATTATACTTTATCTTAACATACAGTATCTAACTCCTGCTGCTGCATAAGATATCTTTCCCGTGTAGCTTTCAGTGATGAATGGAGGATTATTGTACAACATGCAAACCAGTGCTCTTTCACACACAGTTTTGATAGCCTGACACTCTCATGAATTTCATTTTATCAGGAAACAGTCAGTCATTCAATTATATTGCCTAACAATAATACAAGATAAAGCCAAAGTTGAATTAGCCTGGAACTACCTGAAATACTTATTTTCTTTGCATCTCAATGCAGAGTTCTATTTTTGTGCATGCCGAGCCCTGGATAGAATATTTATATTAATTAATTCCTCATATGAGAGAGATATATTAGTCAATAAACATTTTTTGCGGATAATTAAACTGAAAAATGAAGTTGAGGTACTTAATAACACCCAGATAGAGGAAAATCTGTGAATTTATTACAAATTCTCATGTTTCTTTTCCACTGGGTGACAAGAAAAAGGGAACATTCACTCTATTACAAGGTAAAAATAATGGGGGAAAGGCTTGTTGACTATTACTCCAAAGCACTTGCTGCTTGCCCAGTTTTTTTCTGTTACAAGTTAGGTTGGTGTCCAAAGGCATTTCTACTTTAGAAAAACAAGACAGAATGCCACCCTCAAAACTCTGCAATGAAGTAACGTTATCTATTTGTGGGTTTGGGATTTAAACAGAAGTATTTATTTGGGGTATTTAAACAGATGCAACAGACAGAAGTCTGAGACAAATCACTTTCACCAAAGCTGTTTTTCATGGAATTCAGGCTGTTTTTGTTAACAGCTCTGCAATAATACCTACATTTAGTGCAATATTCAGGAAGAAGGCATAATTTGTAACAATCAGAAAGTAAAAAACAAATAGGCAACCACAATTTGATGTTAACCTATCTTCCTGCATGTAATGCCTTCCTGTTTAGTTGTGATTCGAAGAAAATTTATGACTTCACTTAAGAAAAAAAAAGTTGTACTTTACCCCTTCATTAGGCACTCCTCTAAGGATGCCTTATTATAACTTCAGCAGCACAGCAGGATTTATAATTCTGAATACATTGTGTCAGCTCTCTTGTTTGCAGGAGGATAAAGTTCCATTATTCAGAGCTTTGCTTCAAATCCTTCCATTGTTGTACAATTAAACCCAGTCCTTTTTTAGCGCTAAAACTAATACTTCAAGAAAATAAGCTTTCAAGATGAAGCATATTGGGTTCACGTATTACAGGTAAAGTATTGCTCTTGTATGGAACACAGCAAGCCTGCGAGAACAGCACATGGCTGAAGAATTGAGGTTGAACGCAATTTCAGTTCATTTGGGCCCTTTACTCTTTGCATTGGCCGAAGGCCATGCTCAGGTTGCAGAAAACCCATTGACTGTGTTGGAGGGACTTTCTTTTTCTGTTTTTAATCATCACACTGAAAACGACCTGAGCCACATTTTATGATGTTAGTAAGTATTAGTAAGGGGAATTACTCTTTGAATCCTTCTTTATTTCTTCTCATGATTTGAAAATAGGCGAGTTCTGAAATATTTCTGTAATAAGAAAGAGTATAAATGCCCCATCTGACAAGTTTGTTGCCTAATACAAGTCCAGAATCCATGTCTACAGCCCATTTTACAGCTTTGTAGCTAAAAACAAGCTGGGAAATAAGTAGTCATTCACAGTCTGTAAGATAAATAGGGAACTGGCTGGTTTTGTGTTGCGGTTCTTGTGGTATTCATTGTAGTGTTGCTCATATTCCATTCATACGACTTTTTTCTTTCTTTGCAATAACTTCTATTGCACAATTTGTTGCATTGTAATTTCATAAACGTATTATTTAACATATTAAATGTTAATGAACATAGGAAAACTGAGCATATACTATTTAATATTGCCACATTTTCAGAACTTAGTTATGAAATGCAGAGAAAACTTGGTTTTCTTGAGAACTATTTATTGGGTGAACTTTTTTCTACTGCTTTTCTTCCACTGGTGTTTTCACTGTAAAGAAATTTACACAACTGGTGTTGTGTTTAGCTTTTGTGTGTAGTTTAGTTTGTGTGTAGCTACCTAGTAGAGTAATAAAGCAGATGTTCACATAGATTCCAAAGTCTCCAAATTGTACTTTTCCCAAACTGGAACACTGGTATTACAGATGTGCTGTCAGAGTTCTGCTCTATGCAGCCCAGGCTCTGCTGCAGTTGCATGCAGCCAGCCTAAAGCTGTCAGATAAGTCAGTTGTTAACTAGCTTCGTGCATTATTTATAACCAGAACATCAGCTGAGATAAAGACTCCACTATGCTGTGCCCTGCCCAGAACAGCATTCATCCTAATTACAAAGTCAAGTGCTTTTTGCAGACAAAACGGCCATAGGGCAACTCTGTGCAGCCCAGTTATTTCCGAGTTACTTCTCACTTCTAAGTTTTTCCTATGTTTTCTGTGCACAGACTTCCACTAATAGCAGAAGACTAAATTAATTTTGGAAAGGAGTGAGACTGAAGGTGCTACCTCCCCCACACCCTTTCTCCCCATCCCATTACTGCAACTGATTCTTCTGTGAAAGACCTAAATCCTTCTGGAGAGCTGCCCTTTCCATGTGTTTGTACAGTTATCAGACTCCAGCTTCTGTTTTCTCTTAGCTAAGCTTCACATATTTGGTTCTCTCAGTCATTACCTTAGATCAATATTTCTAGCCCCTTGATTATTTGTATTTCTCCTCAGTGACTTGTCAATATCTCCATGCTGGGGCGTGCAATATTCCAGATGCCATTGCATCAGAGCTGTAAAAGTGTGATTACTGCCTTCCCACATCAAGTGTGATACAGCCACAGTATTGCCTAAACACGTGTAATCTTTCCTTTTGCCATATGTCATAAAATGCGTGCTTTGCCCCTCTGTTGGCTGAATTCAGGATAATGTTCTCTGCATCCCATGTGCACAGCGAGCAGCTGTACTATGCAAGTATCTTATTTGTATTTACTATTCATGATTACAAAAGATGCCCAAACAGAATTCTTTAGGAAACAGAGAAAAGACTTGGCCCAAATTCTACTTCAGTGGAAGAAATTCCTTTGACTTCAGAGGATTCTGAGGCCTTCACTGTAACATTTCAGATATTACTGACAAATAATTGTTTTGTAAAAGTGTCTTTTTCTTGGTAGCACTTGCTCTTTTATTTTGGATTAAGATGCATATGTTGGGTCTTAAGATGTGAAACTTGTGACTTACACAAAAGTTGCATCTATTTTTGACTTTTATTTGTACTACTCTATAGAATATAGTCAGAAAAAAATGAATTTACACTTTATCCTTGGAGAAGAAGTATTTCTAGAAAAAAAAAACCCACGTTTTTTCAGAGCTTTTCAAAGATCAAAGACGTGGAAAACTTTGAGGAAGACTGAAGGCTTTTTTTCAATCAAAAAGCGAATTTTCTTTTGAAAGATGGGGAAAGGAGGAGAATTTCTGAAAGGTGATCTTAGGATATATCTCTAAGAGAAGGTTCAGTAGTGACTTTCAGGCCCAAGAATCACTTCATTTTGACTTTTATGGAGGAAGAATTCACTTGCTATGGCATACATCCCCCCCCCTCCTTTTTTAAAAAAAAATTACTTTGCTGAAAGTAATTTCATAGGCAACTGTAGTCATGCTAAAGAAAACAGAATTTTAATTAAAGTAGTATATAATGGTGACCTAGTTACTATTGTTTATTATTGTGAAACCCAACAGAAAATTGGAAGTAGAGTTTTTAATTGAATGAGTAAAACCAAATAATATTTCCAATGTGGAATCATCACATGCCAGAAGTACTACTTTTTAAATCAGAAAAAATATTGCTTGGAAAGTCAACTAAACTTGATAGTATGTTCAGCAAGACAAACTAGGTGCAACTGTACCTATGTTCTGTAAAAAGACTGGGACAATAAACTGGGAAGGCCAAATACTTGGCTAGGAATGAATGCTTAATCCACCATCGAATTTACCCAAATAACTGAAGCTAATGAATTGTACTTTTTCAGATCCTGAGAGCCCATTTATTTGTCATTAAATATGTACCCAGGTGCTTTGCTTGACATTAAATATTCAGTGCATGGGTAGATCTTTTGATTTCAAAAGGATTATTAGTGTACTTATTTAATACATTTGAGCATCTATTAAGTTGGGCAAATAATGCTTGATGACATCTTATAGGATGAGGTCCAAATCCAGCACTTCATTTGCTAAGTATCATTTTTGCAAGTAGTACATGATAGATAGATACTTCATTGAGCCTAGGGTATATCCTTTGTTGTTTGTTGGACAGGTTTGTATTCTGACGTTTTTAGTTAATGGAACTAGTTCACTTCATGCTGGAGGACAATTTATTTTAAACATGGCTATCATTTTTTTTTTCCAGCTTAAGTTTTGAGGAAATGTCCAATGAAAATAAGGGGGGATTTTGTTTTCTCATTTATTTAAATGAATATTTGACCATTATTCATATACAGAAATAAGATGCAATCATTTGGTATTTACAGTACACTTACAGAGTAAGAAAGTAATGAACATAAGGGCCAGTATGTTCTGCTAAAGGAAATCAACTGGATTTTTTGTTTTGTTTTTTACTTATTTTAGGGTAGAAGTTCCTTCCCCCTCTCACCCCCCTTTTAAAAATAAATAAATAAATAATGCAAATTTGGTGGTAGGTTTAAAATGTAGTAGCTTCTTCCCAAGTGAAGGATGCAGCTTTTCCCCTTGTCTTCTCATCAACACCTCCAAAACTGGTGGCTTTCAGTCTTTATGCTCAGCTCTGGAAATTGAGTTTTCTTATAGTTTGCACAGAAGGAAGGAGGTGGGGCTCCTAGCTACCAGCATCATTTGCACATCGTTGTATTGGAAAGAACACTTCTTGGATATCACTTGGTTTGGAGCTGTAATTATTGTTCTCAATAAAAAAAGCCATTTTAGAGTGACTAATGGTGGCACGTCATGCATCAGATATACCTTGAGCAGGAGATAATGAGCTCATCTTAAATTCTATTATCCTTTATCTGCTTAGCTAGAGGAATGTCAAGAGATCATGGTTTTAGTAGATTGGTTCCAGAAAAACGGTATCACTGTGTATGCATTTGTGTTTCTGGAGACTCTGCTTAAGTAATCAGTTCTTATTATTTATATGACACTGGTGTTGAGATATCTGAAAAAAAAAAACACCCTCCATTTGTATTCCAAGTAAAACTTGAAGTAGATTTGATCCCTTCCCAGATTAATTTGAAGTTAGAGTCCCAATTCAGTAATTGCTGGGACTTTTTGTCAATATGCTTTATGCTACGTGTGTAAATATCTAGTTAAGTAGTGTAGATGCTGGATACAGCAAACTCATGGTAATAGACTGACAACATCATAATTGCAAAGATACAAAACTTCTTAATTGCCCTTTTTCCTTTTGATTTCTCATCTCTGATTCAGAAGCTTAGAAAGTCTGCAATCTCAGTACAGATCTGAATCATCTCTTTGAATCAAAATATAAAAGGAACAGGGATATGCATCTATTGAATATTTTTTATATACTATTATATTGAGTAATTATTTTTAAATTAAAATCTATTTTTGTATCTGAGATATGAAATTATGTAGGGCTGATAACCTTGTACAAGGATGAAATTTAACATTAAAATAAAAAAGAGAGATTTGAAATCTCCCAATGGTGAAGCAATGATCAATCAGCAACACTCCCTAATTAGATGCCAATCAGTTCTAATCACTGCACTGTATAATGCACTGTAAAACCATTTAGCCTGGAAAATACACCAGTATCTCTTTTGAATGGTAACCTGTAGTATTGCAGAATACATTTTAAAACTGTTTTAAAATGCTGCTGGGACTGCTGTAAGGTTTTCCTGGAGAAGTAAAATATTAATTATAGTATTTTAATTATAATTAATTTCCTAAATTATTCTAATGAGAATTCCAAATTTATTTTTCCTTTCACATAGAATCATAGAATCCTTAGAGTTGTAAAGGATCTCTGAAGGCCATTTAAACCAATTCCCCTGCAGTGAACAGGGACACCACAGCCAGATCCGGTTGCCCAGGGCTTTATCCATATACTTACCATCTTTAGAAACAAAACAAAAACCCCCTGCCCATTTACTTTAGTAACCTGCTCTTTCTTTTGCATGCATGTTCTTTTCCCATGTGGCTATAAGGTGCGCTGTTGGAATCAAGTTGACTGCAAAATAAAAACTAATACGAATTAAGCAGTTATATCTCATTTTATGTAAAATGACCATCTCTTCAGTTGGAGATTTAAATTTCTGAGGTACAGTGGCATTCTCCTTATTGAATTTACCAATATATGAGAAAGTACCTTAGAAGTTTTCAGACAGAATGGATGGTGTTAAATATGTCCTTCTCCTTCAGCTTTGCTAAGTTAAGGTATAGAATAGTTTGGTAAATTTTGGTAAAATACACTTCGAGGAGAATAAGTTAAACATTATCAAGTGTTTAGTGCGCATCTCAATTGCATCTTTTATTAAATACTCATATCCTTTATTTTTTTCTATATCTTAGCTCTAATGTTCAGAATCTCTACTTCAAGGGAATTATAATACAGGCCTTTGCTAAGATCATGGGGATGGTTTTGAAAATACTGTCACATTGAACTCTGAATTAGTTGGTTCTGTTTCCTCCCTCAGTCTGAAGCAATGTTGAGCCCTTGGCAAGAAGCTTAACCTCTGCCCACTCTTACAGCTGACTTTAAGATTCCTTTAAACTGTGAAATCATTATGCTCATTAAGGTAGTTTAGTAGCAGATATTTAATTGCAGTGAGATTTACGTCTTCACTGTAGCAAAAATTTTACAATCTGGCTTGTGTTTCACCTTCTGTCTCAACTTCTCTTAGTCGCTAAAGGTGAGCATCTTTTGTGCGACCCCCTGCAATGTTATAAGTACAACTATTGCCACCAAAGTCATAACAACAGGCAAGTCTGACTATTAGAATTGTACAAGGAATTAGGTTCTTGATCAGAGATTAAAGGTTTTCTCTTGATCAGTCTATCACAGTCTTTTTCAGTTCCACTCACTTTCCAAGGTATGCATCTGTTCAGTTTATCAAAACCTGCTATGAAATAACATTCTTTCTTTTTGCATTGAAGTGGCAGGGTCTTATGGAGGGTGTGAGTAGTGATCAGAGAATAAGTATCTGGCTTTTATAACTGAGATTTCAGTGAAGACCTGGAGAAATACTGTCCTTGGAGAGGAGGAAAATATTGCAATGAACTGCAGAATATAGCCCTCGAAAACTTACGTGAATCTTCTTAAAGTGTCTTTTCACACAGTGTATTTCTTACTAAGCTTCTATGAAGTAGGAACATTATATACAACTTTACTGTTACAATTCTTGATGAAGCCAACGCTAATTGGAGAGGTACATTCAACACACTCCTTGGGTAAAGGCAATAAGTTATATTACAGTGGGAATTAATCCTAACTGTCACGTTTTGTTCTCAATGGTGTTTCTAAAATAAAATGTATTGATTATAATGCTTTTGCCTTTATTTGAGCAAGTGCTAAGTTGGAGGAAATAGATTTGTTTCTTCAATTCTGCTTTTCTTCATATTTTAATGAGATCTGTATTTCTAATTTGTAATTAGAAATGAATGTCTTTGATTATGTTGTAAGGTCAACAAACTTGTTTCTATTTTCACTGATTAATATGTTGTTTTGGAAGAAACTCAAAATGCATTTTCTGTAGAAGACCTCCAAGATCATGCCATTGTATACTCTGTATACACAGATCAAGTGATTTCCCTGAATTAGTTTTTGTTTGACCCAGAGCACTTCTGTTAGGAAAAAAAAAATCTACATCTGTCAGTATTGGCAAACTGAGAAGAAATTCAATTTCCACCTTTGCACATATCTTACTCTACTTTGTCTTCTAAAGAAAAGCGGAGCGTCCATCTTACTCTGTGTATTGCTGCTTACAGCTTGTGATCAAGTTGACCTGTAAACATTTCTTTGGCAAGCACTATCAGCTAAACTGATTGCTCTTCCTGAGCCTGTCACTTCAAAAGGCATGCTTTGCAATCCTTTAGTCATTCCTTTGCTCCTCTCTGACTACTTCATTTTATCAGTATCTTCCTGGAAGTTAAAATGGTCAAACAAGCATAAAGCTGAAGTGGAGTCTATGTGGGGGACGACCTCTTCAGAATGAACTAAAAATAATAGAAAAATATCCACTGCAGTCTTTAACTCCATTGTGTAATGCATACATCACCACCACATCTTTGTTCATCATTTACATTAGTTGTCCTTCAAAGCACATCTTCTTTTGCACTGAGGCCAAACAAAGCACTTAAGCATCATGTACATGTTCTGATAAAGAGCAGTTTTTTTGCTAAGCATAATATAAATTAAGCCTAGTTTGTTCTACTTCAGTTAAATTCTGTTAAAGGTTTTTGAGTCTTATTCTTTTTCATCACTGGATTACCAGCAGATAAAATTGAAAAATAGGAAACAGAACATATGTTGATCTGCTGTTCTGGTCACAGACTTGTAATATCATGTCATATAGGATCAATATGTAAGCAAGTAGCCGTGGTGACAGCGATATTTAAAGTTAAGCTTTTTGAAAAGGTAGCTTTCATTTGTTGTTAATTTAGCTTAGAAGAAAATTCCTTTCTACAGTGATGGTTTACCTGCCGACATTTGAATAATGCAATCTCAGGGTTTTTCTGTTCTACATCATACTTCTGTAGCACATGCAAATGACTACCATCAGCTTTTAAAAGCTAAATTTCAGCTGAAGCAAATCAGGATGTCTATTATAATCAATGTTGTTTGGATTTACATCAGCTGGCCCTAAATATAGCAGTCGTGCTGTAGACTTTTATTTTCAAGAAGATCTCCCCTGTTGGATTAAATGGAGACTTCCACTCAGAAAAATCAATGGCACAGCAGACCTCACTGACATTATTTTAAAACACAAATGATTTTTTACTTTTAAATCTATATACCAAAATAGATTTTTTTAGCATTTCTCCCCTCTTGCTCATAGCATTAGCATTGCTGTATTTACATGGATGTACCACTGTGAATCTCCAGTGCCATTTGAAAGAATTAAACTTGTGGTTTTGCAGTGTGTTTTTGCTGCATCATGGCTGCTGTGAGAGGGACGTGGTAACAGAGTTTTGATAGAACTGTGCAAGTTTTTTTCTGCTGTACTACAATATATCACTATATCAGAATTTCTGTTTAAACTCAGTTCCTTTTGTTAACATATACTACAAATCCACATGCAATGCACTTATATTTTTGGAGAATTCAAAGTTCATGTAGGTGTAACTGTATAGGACAGAAGATGATTTATCCTTTCCAAGATTGTTTTATATGCCAGGCATACCAGAGCGCTTGAAAAGGCGTTTTATTTAAAACCAAAGCATTTACATTAAGAAACATTGCTTTTCATTAATTGGCTTTAATTATGACATGCAAAAGTCCACTGATGAAAGCTTAGGCTTTTAGAGTTGATCACTGTGTCCCTCACAACAAAACATAAAGCACTTGAGGAAATGTCCATCTGGTATTCTTTGCACGTGAAAGTGCTTTGGGTTCGTTGGATTTACAGCAGAAACCTGGATATCTGTATTGAACTCAAGACCAAGATGAAATAGGACAGATGGTGAAGCTGAGTTGCTCTGATTAGGCTAATCTAAAATAGACAGAATCAACTAATGTTACAGGCCGCCTATTAGGGGAAAAAACAGATAGCATTCAATTTTTTGAGGACAGTCCTAAAATCCTGTGTAAACTTCTCTTATACCAATGAGACGAATTAAGTTGAACTTACATTGATTTATTGCAGCTGCATGTTCAGGAGGATTTTCCAGACTTCTCAGTGGGAGTTTCTTTTACTTACTACCATTCAGAAACATTAAGATTTCAAGAATTTAATAGAAAGAAGGTCTTTCCTCCTCGTTAGAGATTTATCACAGAATCATCTAGGTTGGAAAAGACGTTCAAGATCATAAAATCCAACCATCAACCTGACTTATTGAATCCCATCACTAAATCACACCTGCTGAGGTCTGAAAAGATTGAGGCTCCTCATGTTCAAATATTGTCTGCTTTGCGGCTTGCATTGAATGCTTGAGGACTTGAAGAAATAGTCATGCGTATGGGGACAACTGAAAGGTCAAGTATCTCTTTGTTACTTAAAGACAGGCATTTCCTTAGAAAGAAAGGTCATCTTTTTCTTTCACCTACTGCAAAACTTAGGTGATTTTCACTTTGATTCTTTGAGCTACTCCTGCCATCCACATTGTGACAAATAAGCACTTCTGTGCCCAAAGGCTGCAGAGCAGAGCTGAACAAAAAACCTGCCAATTTGTCATTTCCAGTCAGTCAGATTCCATTTACATGAAAGATAATGTCTTACAAGTTGATGTCATCACTTCTCTGGCATTCGGATAATTCATTTCTTTTGAATTGAGAAGAAATTATATTTAAGAGGATAAAGAGCACCAGGGCTTTTTGTGAATTACAGACAAATTAGGAAACTTTTAGAGGGATGATTCAGTCTGCTAATCTGTCTTTTTCCTCCTTTAAAAATGAACTCTACAACAGTTTAAAGCCCAAATGGGCATTTTTAAATGCATGATTTTTCTCCCTAGAATTATATAACTAAAGCCAAAGAAAGTAGGTGCATGTTGTACATGACATTAAGGCTAATTTAATTTGCACTCCTTCTGAAATGGTGTTTTTCCAGTATCACTACAAGTGTCATGTTTTGCAAACTTACTCTAATTTCTGAAGCATCTTAAACAACTTTTTTCCAATGGCATTGTTTCATTGGTGTGCGCATGTTAACTTGAGCGTAACTTTTTTCTTGCCCTTTAGCAAGTATCCTCTTAATTGAAAGGCACAATATTGAAATATCCATTAAGTATATTTAATGTATACATATTTCAATGCAAACACAAGATTCCAAACTATGCATTTGCCATTTGCTGTCTCTAGTTTCACTTCCACAGTACATTCTTTGTATCTCAGAACATATTCTGGGATTAAATAGTACAAGGAAAACCTACCACGATAGAAATTATGGGTTATTGTAATTTAAAGATATTCAGCGGTGAATGAATTGAAAAAGTCTGTCATTTGGCTAGTAACAGCAACAAGAAGGCTTTAAAAGGAACTGAGAAAAGGACATTTTTAAAAAGATTCTGAGTGGGTGGAAAGAGTGCCTAATACAAGAGAGAAAAAATAGTAAAGGATAAGAGTAAATCCAACTGTGAGAAACAAGGCTTTGGAACAAACGTTTTTGGAAGAAGTCACAACATGAAACTGTCAGGTTTTTCAGGTAGAAAAGAGCAACAACTGTCCATAGGATGAGATTTTTATCCACTGTCATGTGTGGGGTGCAAGAAATTTCATGAATTTCATGAGGAAAAAATGACATCATGCTATATCCTAATGTAGTTTGAAGCTCAAATTTTAGTGCTCTTTGTTCCTTTCCTTCTGGGTGCTCTGTCTTTCAGTCTCTTTGTTAGTTCCTTTTCAATCACAAAAACAGATTAGGAAATGGGATCAAGCAGAAGGGGTGTGATTTTTTTCACTTCAGAAAGTAATAGAATGCACTGTAGTAAATAACGCCGAAGTAATAAACTCCTCTATGCAGAGCATTCTAGTATTGTGCCTATGTTACTAATTATGGGACATATATGAAAAAATAAAACCAGAAGCTTAGTGACACAAAATTCTTGCTACATAAACAGTGCTTTTGAGATTTCCAGTTCTTAAGATATACTATAACATCTGCCAAGTGAGAGACAGCTATTGAAAAGAACTTGTTTGTTTGCTGATGTTTGCTTTGCTGCTTATTAATTCTCAGAATCACAAATTATCAGTTTCTAAATGAGGGAGTTCTCTTGATAAATTAATCTAGGGCAATTCTGTCAAAAAACAGGCAGTGCTGGTTGAAGCTCCATTTACTAGAGGTGGATGCTGGAACATCCTGCTTTGCTTTCAGAAAACAGAATTTGCTGGTGTCTCAGAACAAGGCTGTTCTTTGATGTATTGGCAGGAAATCATTTTAAACAGCCTCACTGATAAAACATGTAAGGTCCATACAGCTTCCTTCAACCAAATATGACAGTCCAGGAAAACTCTGGGGGCTTCACATCCTTATGTTTGTCTCACATGACTTCCCAGTATTAAAAAGCAGTCCAATAACTGGCAAAATATAGTCCTAACAGTGCTGATACCTACAATGTATTCAGTATCCTCTTGTGTGTCTTTGACTGTATATGTATTTTCATTTTGATTTAATCATGAAGCCTTAGAGAGGAATTGCAAGTCTAATCAGCTTTCTATACTTGTACAGTCTGATTAATGCCTACCCTGGCAGGTTGTTTGTAGTATAGTAAAGATCTTCATGCTATGATCTCAGCTGTGGTGTTTTTAGAGCGTTCCCTGCCTAGTGATAAAAGGGCCAACTGCCGAACAGCTGCATTAACCATAATTTCTGATAAATGCTGCTTCAGCTTGCTGTGGCAGAGCTTCAGGAAGCTGCTGCTGCCAGATCTGGGTCTCCATTCAGGGCTGGGAGGTGGTCTGGAAGCTGAGATAGGCTCTCATCTATGGTGAGGTTGTGTTAGATGTTATGGGTACTGAAGATACAACAGTGCCATAGACAATTTTTCTATTATATTCTCGATTTAATGGCAATAATGTGTTCCTTTTAGTGAATATTCCTTGATGAAAGGTTAGCAAGGACATCCTGGTTTCCTAGACAGGTAAGCAGTTGCAAGGAACTTTTGTGGGAAAGTACAGTTTAAGGCCATGGTAACATCAAAGAGCTTCGAACATGTGACCTGAACCCCAGCAGTGGCTTTATAGCTTTTCTATTGCTTTTGCTTTTTGTTTCCAGCCTGTGTGATTAAATGGTACAGCTGCTATGCAAAATGTATGGGAAAAGTATAATGTCAGGCATCATTAAATCCGTGCTAACAGACTGCTTTTTTAAGGAAATCACTGTCAACCATGGCATTGCATCACTGCGTAGATCAGGTTAGTCAGCCTTGCAGCAAGGGGTAAGAATTTTTCCTGAAGTATAGCATATCTCTTTTGTGATTCAATTCCTAACCTACCTGGGGATGTAAAAATCATTTATTCAATGAGAAAACTATTAATCTAGTCTTACACTAGGCCACTACTTAGGACCTAACATGGTGAGCAGGGCAGAGAACATGCTTAATGGACCTTTTGTGAATCATTTCGTCGTCATCTTGGAGGCTGGATCTGTACAGAATTTCTTGTAATTATATTTTGCAGTCGATTTTGAAATGTCCTCAAGCATGTGGCAAATTGATATGCAGTTATCAATATTTCAAAGATTAACTGCCCTGATCTCTTGGAGAAAAAATACCTTTGCCTCAGTGAGCGTTGTAGTTCCGGCGTATCTTAGTTAAATTTTAAATAGCTCTAAAACTTTGAGCTGGCTGTATCTTGTTCAATACCAATGTGGGAGGGTTTAATGATTGGCCACTGGAGCAATCTCATTTTGATAGAATACTTTCAATTTTTCAGCTCAGCACTGTCTGTTTTAGAATTGCAGCCCCGGGAGCTGTACTGAGCAAATTATAGATCAGGGTAATAGCAGCATTGCAATACTAATCCTTTCCAGCAGGTGGGATTTTTTTGAGGCTCTCAAACATTTTTAGACATTTACTTGTTAATTTCTTCAGATTCTCTCCTGCCTTGTGGACTAAATTGCAAAACTGAGGCCATACCTCTGTGTAACTGTGCTATGTGTGTAACCTTGTGGGATCTAGTTCTGCGCTTCTAAATCCTGGCTTTCACAAAACTACAGACGCTACAATAACGTCTAATTTCAGCCACTTATTTTAAATAACCTTTTTCTCTAAAGACATGCCTGTTTCTAGGACGCCAGCTCAATGATGTTCTGTAGGTCATTTTCCAAATGTGGTGGGAAGCTTCCTGCATAGCTCACGTTCACCTCTGTGCTTCACATCAGTTTTTCTATCTCCTGGTGATTCTAAAAGTAACTAACTCTTAGGTTTTCTCCAGCTTCTAAGTCAGATAGCTTCCCCTTCAAGAGCATAAGGCATCAACAAGTGTGTTATCTCATTTTGCTCAAAACATGATTGATTGTGCCTTTTTCTGAGGGAAGGGGGAAGGATTTGACTGGTGCCCTCCTCCTCTGTCCTACTGAAGGGATATGAGTACTTTCGCTTGTGAATCCAACGTGGGATCCGACAACATAGTCAGGAGAAGATTCCAGTTGATGAAATGGTTTAGAAATAGAAATTCTAAAAATTCTTTTTCAAAGGGCAGTTAGTCACCAAAGTCACTGTCTTCTAAAACTAATAAGCAGCATTTTCCCTCTAAAAAGTGAACAAAATGGTACACTATTTTCTTCCCCAGTACTCCCTCCCATCATTTGGCAGCATCTTCTATTTGGTACACTTTAAACTTAAATGTGTGCACTGAAAATAATGATATGCATAAAGGGACAGAGACCCCTTGGTTGCTTGGTTATTTATAGACATTTTGTACTTTTTTTTCTGCAGAATCACATTGACATTTTAATGCCTTCCTTTACCAATATATTTTTTATGGAATAATTGCTTGGGGGCAGAATGAAATTAACTGTTCAAATATTTGGCTTTGTTTCCTTGCTCTACTTTCTAACATCCAGACTCGCACTGCGTGGATTCCTGAAAGACAGAGGTATTCTTCCTCCAAGATTGTAAAAGTCAGATGGAGGGATTTATTTTCCTACTTGTATCAATTTGTAGGCTAGAGGAAGAAAGGAGCTGAGAAACGTAACCTTTGTATCCTTGATATGTTAAGAGAAGGATTTGCCTTACAGAGGACAGGAGGATTTGACCCCAAGGTTGTTTCTCAAGGGATAAAAGTTTATTTCTTATTCTTTCCCCTAATAGCTGCTATTACTTCAAAACTATCCTGCTATTTTGTAGTCTGTAAAAAGAGGCCAAAAAGGCCCTTTTTCTATAAATTTAAGCAAAACCCAAAGCTGGTAGGGAAAAAGGAGTTCTCAAAACCCTCTGTCCCCCTAGGATGTTAGCGATTGGCCCAAATGCATATGAATAAGAGCCAGAGAAAACCTCTAAATATGCAGGAAGCCTTGAAACAATTCCCACACTATAAAGAAGATTTAATTTTTGTGTGGGTTTTTTCATGTTTGGAGGTTTAATAAAGCTGTGAGATGCTACAGGATATTGTAACAGTATTTTGTTGAATATTCCATGACAAATAAATCAATTCCACTTTTCAGCACAGTTATTCAGATACTTGGCTCTAGTCTGTGTGTAGCATGCTCTTGTTGAATTCTGCTGTGATAATACAGTTCTCTGCTTCTGAGACCTAAATAATGTTTTTGGGAGCATTCTCTAAAACCATTAGCCATGACTTTTCTGCCAGCTTAACAAGGTACGAGGAGCGCTTAGCATGTCTTAGCTAGTAGGGCCTGAACTATCAGAATAGAGTAGTCAGCAAGGCAAGAAAGATGTTTAAGATGGACTAGAATGTGCTGCTCACACTAATATACAAATAAGCTTTATTAAATGCAAGTTCAAGCTAAATACATTGTTTTGAAAGCAGCTGTCAAGTTTATAGAAAGTGTGCTCGTGAAGGTATCACTTATGCTTTTGTAGTGGGATCGACAGATCACAGGTTGGCAGTTTTTGTTTTCCTTCACTTTTGCAGAAGCTGTGTTAAAAAAAGCTGTGTCCTTACGTGTTTGCTCTTTCTTTTGTGATCCTGGATTGAAATCAGTGAGTTTTGTTTCTTTAGCTAATGTTAATTAGGTGGGTTTGTAGACTCCTTTAAACTTGTCTTTAAGATCCAAATTGGCTGTTTCTTGGCTTGAGTGGCACTTGATCCATTGTTGAAGGTGTCACATAAAAGTAGGAAGCTGTTGTGTTTTTAACTTTCTTAATTAATGCTTAGGGTAACTTTCTTGGAAGATAAATGGCCTTTCAGCCATATCTAAATCCCCCAGAGAGGTTATAGAAATGAAGAACAGTTTGAAATAAAGCTAAAGTGGAGAAAAGAATTCAAATTCCGAAACAATACATGTGTCTTTGGATTTTTTGTAGTTTGTTATTAAAAGAAATTTTGGGACTCAGGTTTTGTTGTTGTTTTGCAATGATATTACTGAGCTTTATAAGACAGGCAAGGAAGCATTTTCTTATTACTTCTACAGAATCAGAATGTTTTCTTTACCCTGTTAGGCTCAAATGCAAGATCTGAATGTATTGATGCAGTAAAACAAATTCATTTTGTGGGGAAAAAAAGGCATTATTTTGTATTACCTATATATAGGTATATTATATTATATTATAATATAATATAATATTATATAATTTTGCTAGATTCTTTATTTCTGATTAAGTTTATTTATTTCTTTATTTTTGCCAGTAAGTTTCAGGAGTCATCAGTATGTTTAGAATAGAAAGTTATTCTAGGAGGAAAGTGAACAGTGCTCTCAGATGGAGAAACGTTTGAAAGATGGAAGCAAAAACCCAATCATTTGAATGCCATTCAGAGGGAGACCTCACTAATCAGTGTTTTGTTCATGGCTCCTTGCTGTTTGGAGGACAGAATAGTATAGTTTAGTGAAATATTTGCACTACAATGCTTGCAAATTTTGGGAAAGGGAATTTGAATTGAGTCAGGATTATTTTTGATCTTATCCCTCCACATTTTTTTTGGTGAATGTGAGCAATGCTTATGTATGTGCATAAAGAAAATGACTTATTTTCTTTGAAGTGTCAGTAACATTGTCAGGCATTTATCTAAGTAAACACACAGCAGAATGATTAAGTCAGAGTGAAGCTGAATGTGTGAGATACAAATTAATTTTAGCATTGTTTATAATCTGTACACCACATAAAGCATGGAATGCTTAGCATGGGGGAAAACTACTGAGGTATGTAAAAAATGTCCAAATGAGATATGCGAAATTACTTGTTATGTAATGAGTTCTAAAAAGAAGACCTGGTTTGAATCAGTAAAATCATTAGCAAAAACATTTCCTTACACCGAGATGACTGTGTTTACATTTGGAGAATGACATTTCCAGTGCTTCACAGAATGCTGAAGAACAGGTACAACTCTGTGGCCGAGGGGAATGTCATCTCCTATACCTGTATCTCACACCTGGCATGGGAAAGCATTTCATTCTCACCAGCACTGCTGATACCAGCACCATATGCATGTGCAAATAAAGAAAGGTGAGAAGGAACATCATTTTGGAGAAGGTTGGTATGTATGGTGGTTCAGTGGCATATCAATTCTACAGAATTCTAATAAAAAGCTAATCAAAGCCTTCTGAGATCAATGCAAAAGCCCTTTAGCATTAACAGGCTTGAGCTCAGATCCCTAATCAGTTCTGTCAGTGGATACAAAAGAACTTAAAGCAGCCAAGCATTTGTATCCTCTCCACAGGAGAAATAACTATTAAGGTTAACAGCTATAGACAGATGAAGAAGCATTTATCCTCAATCTCCCCTCTGAAGCAAACAAGCCTGTTTTTATATCAGTGATGACAGCAGAGCAGAATTTTCCTAGAAAGGACTGGAGAAGCTAAATTTTGAACTCCACTTAAAAAGCTCTTTTGTCTTCTGATTAAATGATACTATAATTTTCAGCTTTGTTGAATAACTAGCTAATGTATTAAAAGCTTCAGCACACGTTATTTGGTTGTGTTTGTACATGGGATGATTGCAGCTATTTTGGTATTGTTCATTATTGAAAAGAAAACCTGTATGTAAAACATAATGTGAAGATTTATTTTTAGTTCTATGTTTACATCATTTATTTAAAAACACACAGGAGATAAACAGTTTTCAAAAACAGAGGAGAAAAGTGGAGTTACTTCGAGAAGGCGGCATCACCCTGTATTTATAGTATGGTAAACATAACATTAATCAGCTGGAAAATGTTCAACAAAATGTAAAACCGTTATGGGCTGTAGTTCAGAGAAATGTAGGTAGCAAAATATATCTAGCTTCTGTACTTCAAAAGGCAGTGCAAAGCTGCAGAACCTGTGGGAAAATCAATTTTCTGCAGCATCAGTGACTTGCACAAATTTTTGCAGTGCACCATCTAGCTGTTGTTTGGTTTTTTGTTTGTTTGTTTGTTTGTTTGTTTTAAGTTTAACTGATTTACTCCTGCTCCTCTATCTGTTATATGGGCTGCAGCATATAGGTTCATCCTTCAAATACCGTTGAAATACTCCTTTAAAGAATGAATAAAACGAAGCTCGGCGCTGCTAAAAGAAGTTGTGTGAAATGCATGTTTCTTCCTCTGTTTTGCCTTGATGTGCTGTGACTTCAAACCTACTTTCCACTGCAAATCAGGACGCGGTGTTCTGGGAATCTCCACCACCTCCAAGCGGTCCCAGAAAGCTGCCTGGCTCCCCGTGTTCCCATGGATGTGTCTGAAGAGGGATGACTAATTCCCCAGCAGTTATCAGGCAGCTGCAATTTGATCATATCTTCATTGAAGGCAATAGACAGGACCTGCCTCCACACATTTGTTCTGCTGAGAGAAGTGACAAAATGTGTCCCCAGTGCAGTTTTTATGGGTCCCTGTTCTGTGCCAGGAAGATTTCTTGAGCATCATCTCCAGAGAATGACCTTGCTATCTTTCTTCTTTGATGTGCTGCCCAGGGACATCAGAGAAAGCCTTATATACAAAATACATCCTCTTATTAAATGCTTTGTTTATAAATCACTCTTAGAATTAATACAATTTTAGATTGTATTTTTATATTAAATCAATTTAATTTTCAATTCTGTTACTGTTTTTTGACAGCATTTTATCCATATCACTTTAAAGGTGCATTTCTTACGCTTCATTCCTCAAATAAGCAGTCTGAGCACAGTGCATAATCTATCCTTATTTCACATGATGATACTTTCCTATTTGGATCTTTTCAATTGAGTGCCTTCTCTATCACCACTGGAGCTTACTGTTTTGAAGAAAGAGGAATGTATTACAGTAAGCAGTGTGGCTTTACTGGCTTGCAAACATTGTTCAACCTTGTGAAGCAAGATCGGGCTCTCTAATGTAAAATGCATTACTGCTAACACTGGGAGATTCAATTATAATTTTTCTCTTCTGCGACATCTTTTCTGAAAAAGAGATGAGAAAAAGTAAACTTCTGAAAGTTTGAAAGAATGGTGAATTACCATTTTGCAACGTGCAATGTTTTCTGTGACTCTGTTCTGTGGTAAATGGGTCACCTGCCTGCTCGAGCAGCAATGGATGGAAAATAATGTTCAGTAAGAAAGGGTTTAATTTGTGATAATTTTAAGTAATGCTAATGTTGAGGAGAACAACTTCTTTCATTCAGTTTTTCACTTGAGTTTGAAGCTGCCACAATGAAGCACTTGGGAGAAAACTTAGGGGGAAATAAACTGAAGCATCAAAACCCCACATTATGTGGGAACCGAAAAGCGAGAGCCCCTGGAGCTCATTACAGAGAAATTCTGCACTGGCTTTGGAGGTGAAATATCTCTTTTCTTAAGCTTCACCACCGGTTTTTGGCAGAGATGTTGTGTGGCAGCAGCAGGTCAGGCTTCACTCTGAACATGTGCACTGCATCAGGTGCTAGAGAAGAGGGGCTGCTGGCTGGGGGCAGCCCCATGGGGTGCCAGGATGCTGGAGCTAATGTGCTAAACAGCAGGGCATTCCTTGCTGGGAGGAGGCAGTCAACCTCTAAGCCCAAGGCCTGGACCTGCTGTTCAGAAGGCAGTGTTCCCTGCCATGCCTTTCTGTCTCTTTTGGACTCTTGAGGTTTGAGCTGTTGTATCACCCCCTGATGTGCTGTGTATGTGGCTCACATATAGCTTTGTAGCAACCAGCTGGGGTTGGTAGCAAGAGCCCTCCTGTCTCAGGCACTAGCAACAACATCAGCAATAGTGGAAAACAGAGAGAAGCGGAGAGTGTTAAAGAATTCTTCTTTCTTATGTATTTTGGTAATGACTTTGGCATTGAAAATCACAAAGATAATGACACTGAAACGTCCGTTGAAGCAAGATACAGTGGTGTCTACTCCAGAGCTTTTGTCAGTATGGAAATGTCAGAAAACATTATATTCAGAACAGAAATCGCAAGTATAGACCTGACAAAGTAAATTTTGAGCTGTGTACTCAAGTGTAATGCTTGAAACGTATTCCAAATTGGCAAGTTGCAACCAATCATGGAACAGAACCAGTGCTCCAAAAAACGGATGGAGCCAATGTTGAAATCTGAATAATCACAACTACATTTTCATAGTAATTTAAACGGAAGAAGCATTGGCAGAAATTCATGAATAATTTACATATAAGAATTTAGCAATCTGTGGTGAATAGAAAAATAAATGGCAAAGCCAATAAATAAATGATTATTCCGAATTACTTGCTCTGCCCTGATGTTTGCTAAGAAGTGTCTTTTTCGGACCTTCTTAAAATGCTGCATTTAAATTCCTGCTTCTCAGGTAAATGGTGCCCTAAAGGAGTAGCAGAAACTTATGTATTTGCCAGAGGATTCAAAAAATAAATAAAAGCAAAAAGTAAATATGAATCTATAATGTAGGCTGTTTTATGGGAGGAACATATAAAAAATCTCATTTGACATGCAGCAGCTGCAATGAGAAATGTTAGAATTTATATATATCTATAATAGTGAGCTACGCACTGCATTAGATTTTTATTAATTATGTATAAAGTTTTAAGATTTATGGTGGAAGTAATATCTGAAAAGAGAAACCCATAATTCCTTTCTGTGCCTTTGGGAATGCAGAATTATTTTAATAAGCAAGAAATTAATTTACAGAGCACCACTATTTGTTTCTGCATAGAAGGTATATTGGATCCATTAAAAAATATATATTGTTTATCTATGATTTTTTTTTAATGGAGTTTTGATGCTTTTGTAGTTTTTGTAAGCCTCTTTAATCTCATTGTTTTTAAATACTCAAATACTCTTCCCAAGACACCTCTAAAGTACTATTATGCATTAGTTTCTTGGGGGCACTCTTCATAATGCAGCTTTCAGACCTGTGGCAACAACTTTTTGACCCAACTTTTCTTTGGCATTTGAAAATAGTTTTTTATCACTTATATTATCTGGAGAAGAAGTGGTGTCTGCTTGTGAAGAGACTAATCCATTTGAAATAAATAATGCCTAGCTGGGAATTGGAATAAGACCCTGGCATTTGAAGCTGCTTTGATGAACCCCCTAACCGGTACCATCACATCTGTGTTCTCTCTCCTTTGCTGTCATGGCGGTGAATGATTGAGTTAATAGAAAAATATGTCCGAATCCATTTTATTTTATTCCTTATGATGAAAAAGCACTTGGTGCTCTGTTTCCAAATATTACTGTCTAGTTACTCTTCATATCCAACATTTGGTATGGCTCAAGTTGGTACTGCTGAATTTCAAGCATCCTTATTTAATCCTAAGTAGCAATTTTAGCATCCCAGTGTAACATTTCAATATTTTATATATGTGCTTGCCCTTGAGATGAACTTCCTCAGGTAGTTACTATAGCTGTGCCTGATTTCTGTGGGTCATAGTGTGTATTTTGAACAAATGAATTTTCAATCCTGGTAGCCAAAATCCATTTCAGTGTGAATAAAACACTGACTGCTTCTGTACAAGGAGACAATGAAATAAATTTAACATGCCTGTGGAAAGCTTTGCTGTTTCTGAGAGTGACAGTCTTTGTAGCGCTATTGTCAAACGGTTCTATCAGGTGGTAGTTAATTTCGAGCCTTTTCTACAAATGCTTACCAACTATCCTTGAAGTTCTGGGTTTCTCCCCAGACAAACTTGGATGGTTCTGTCAAAATGTCTGCTATTCTTCTGGGGTGCACAGCTTCACCAACTGTGCTGATTCAGATCATTATGTGTGAGTAGCATCCTACAGACCCAAGGCCAGATGGCAGATCCCTGTGGTCGAGAAGGTCACTATCAGTTCTTTGTTGGCCTAAAATAGGCTGGTGATGTGACCTCACACGTGCAGTTCTCAGTTTCAGAGCCTAGGGCTCCTCATTTGTCAAGTTGGGATGGACTGGGTTTATTTTCCACAACTATAAAGGAAGGTGATACAGTTAACTTGAAAGAAATAAAAAAAAATAATAGAAGAAACGACGACAAACAAAACAATACAGAAACAAAATGAAACAAAAAAGAGAAATACAACGAAATATAGAAGATACTTCTGGAACAGCAAGTGAGTGCAATAATGAAATAAATTTTAGTACTCTGGTATTTTGGAAAGCCAGAGGATGAATCTGGACTAGGTAACAGCTCTGGAAAATAGCTAAGTTGAGCAGTGTAATGTACTATCATTTACTGCATAGGAGCCTTCTATGGAAAGGTAATGTCAGAAGAGGGCTGGTGGAAGGAAAGTATGCAAGGTGTAAATCCCTATAAGAAAAACATTGCCTTGAAGAACTGAGCAAATTAATTCTCATCACTTGCTCATTCTTTTGTTCTCAGGATGTGAGCCAAGTACAGTAGCCTAGAGACTGAGCATACTATCAAGGTAAAAGGTTGGTCTGCAGAGATAAAGACGTGTGTGAATGTAGAGGGATGAATTTTATTTCTTATTCAGATGTCAGGGTTGGCCAGCTAAACGCATTTCTTTATGCCAGTGCTGCTGGACTCTGACTCCTTCTGCAGACAAATATTCTCTTCTGTTGGAGCTGGGATTTGTCTATGATGACTGTTCAATGTGTAGGAAATGGGTAGCAGCTTTGTGTTTTTTCCAGTCCAGGATTCAGCTCGCTGTCTATAATTTAGTCTTCTGTGAAAGCTTTCATAGTGAAGAATGTACTCATTCTAGACTTCTCTGGCAAAACTTCAAAACATTAATGAACTTGTAGCAGGGCTGCATTAAATCTGGATTTGTTTAGCCTTCAGCTTTGCAAGGAAAATTTTAATAATGAGGTTTGGGAAACAAAGGTCTCGGAGGTGATGATTAAGAGCTTACATTCCTAAAATAATAGAAGATGAACAACTTAAAAGCATGATGTTAACAGTGCACCTATATCATTCTACATTGAAATACAATAGCAGGCATTGTCCATAAAATAATATCTCATTAGTTTCAAGAAAGAAGGAGTTTACAATAATAGAATATTTATGCTAAACAGTTGGGGTCTGGGGAGGAGAGTGAAAGTTGTCTAGGAGGCTGAATACACAAAGCCTTTGGTACTTGAAAACTAATTTTATTTGTAGTTAATATTCATTGGTGCAAGTTCTAATCTATTGTTAAATGATTCTAGTGAATAATTACATCCATTACTTTGAAATGTTTAAGACAAGCGTGGAGTTTTAAAACCAATCTTTGTTACTGGAATCATCACCAAAGCAGCATTGTGGAAACCATGTTGACACTACGGTTTGATCATAGTCTGTAGGGCTCTCAGTGTGTACTCAGAATTGCTTCTTTGCATTGTATTTACATGCATTATGTAACCTCATTTTCTTGGGAACTGTAAGAAAGTGTATGGCATTTCTGTATTCTCATTTCCCTGGGATTTGTCAGCTCTTGAATGTGACCCATCTGTTGATGAGTGAATGACAACTGTTTATTCCAGAATAAAGCATGTGCTAAAATGCAAACATGCAGCCTCCAGAAGCACTGAACTAAGTTTAATTAGCTGTAGCAGTCATTTAAACTTCAAGCTATGAAGTTAACTCACTTGTTTTTTGCAGGATGCGTGCTAGTCTGGGCAGCTGATGATATTATATTTGTTGCTAGATTATGAGAAGGCATTTCTGATAACCTTTCTGTTCCTAAATCTGTAAATGTCTCATATGCACTCTCTGATATGGCATAATTCTTTATTTATGTCTCAGTTCTCAGATAGAAATACTATGAAGTTGCTAAGGATCCATGTGTAAAAATATATTACACTGTGTGAATAGAAAACTTTTGGCAAATCACATTTACTAAATGAATTCTCAGTTTATCACAGTTTTAGCCATGAGCAAAGTGCAACACAAATGAGATATATCAGTGTTCAGAAGGATGGAACTTTATTGTGTCACAAGAGAATAATGCTTTGGAAGAAGAGATGAGCTGGGAAAAGGCACAGATTTAGTGATTTTTAAGGAGTTTTAAACCAGAAGCAAAATAAAGATTGACTTGCCATTTTTAACCTGCTAAGTATTGTAATCATTACTAATGTGAAAGAAAAGAGACAGTTATTCAAACAGATATGCTAACATTTCTGCATTTTAGCACTACTAAGGCAGTAGTTGAGAAAATCTGTATCATTAATTCCCAGTGAAGTCATCAGAGTATTTGGAGTGTATACTGAAAATATATCAGGCCTATGAGAAGATGAGAAATGGTGCATTTCTCATCTGTTTGTCTTGGAAAAAAAGAAAGTATGTTAAATATTAGATTTTATAATATGATGAAATGAGTAAGTGTAAACCTGGCTCTGAATGACTGGCAACTTTTGTTGTGTTGACAGCTGCACTTGCTACATGGAGCTCATGTTGTTGTAGAATAACTGTATAATTTATTAAATCTAGGAGAGTACTTAACATGTTAATAACATTTTAGTTGTATGTTGATTAGCACGTCACTAATGTAACTGCTGTGCTGTGGGCTGGCATCTTGGCTGATCTGTCTCCAGTGTGATCAGTGTATGAAAATAAATGTGACACCGATAAGAAATATAAGAAATATTCACTAAAGGTATTGCATTCTCCTTAATCTCTCCACTAAAGATGTTCTGTTTTCATTTCTAGCATAATGCTTTTGTTCAAACTGTCCCATTGTGGGTGTTCATATCTGGAATGCTGGCTCAGATAACTATTCATTACACCTTTTTTTTGTTGACTATGGACTTTAGAATAATGAAAATTTCTATTGATTGGTTGCAGCTTTCTGCAGAAACTGTAGGTTATTGGCCTAATCCACACTTTTGAAGCTGATGAAAAGAATTGGAATCAAACACTACATTAATTTCAACCTTAGCTTGTGGTTGCACTGATGCCAACTGTGTGCTGGCAATTTTGTGGACACATTCACATGAAAGTGTAAATTCACATTTGGAAACCTGCAAGCAGCCAAAGGAGGGAAGTGCTCAGTATATCTTTGAAGTGTAGAATTTTCTTAAGTAATTAACATGTTTTCAATGACATTTGCTTCATATACAGTACCATTTCATTAAATGTGAGCCTCCATGTAGTAATACCACCCTTTGAAGAAGCAAACATAAACAGCAATGTCACCTGGCTCATCAAATTATTTTTATTGAGTTTTACACATTGTTTGTTTTTCTTATTATTGTTTTTTTTTCTTTTTACTTCATTATTAAAGACAAGCGGAAACCTCAGTAGCCTGATGATCTTTCCTTGATTTATCTAGGTAAACAAATTTCAGGTTCCTTTAAATGATCTTGACTGACAGAATTTACTTCCCCTCAGGTCAGTTCCTTTGTGCAAGATGCCAAAGATTGTCTTTCTTTAAAGTATAAAAGCCTGTGTTTGATGTGAATAGAAACTGTTCTGGGAATGACTGTGTAGAGCAAGATTACATGCTGCAATTTTAATTACATTGTTCTCAGCAGTGCTACTTGTCTGATCTTAGTGTGAGAGTCAAAATTCAAACCAAGGTTATTTGGTTCTGTAGCTGTTAGTCAAGCTCTGGTATTGTTTGAAAGAGATAACGATAAATTGAGCAAGTTTAAAATCCAGCAGAGTTTTGAGAGGTGGCTTTCCTGCTTAATCCATAGAAGTTTTTTACTTTACAGACTGCAATTATGAGGTTGATTTTATGTGGTTTATAGAACAGTTTTTGTGTTGGAATTGTGTTGATACATGAATAAAATAAAAGTTTATAACTTCGCAAACTTACATGTAATGCAGATTTTTGAAGGCATTCTCAAAACTTATTCATAAACTTTGACCAAGGATTTTATTTCAAAAACAGAGCTTTTAGACTGATGGCTGAAAAGCAGCATAGGTCTACTTGTGCATTCTGTGGAGCCACATGGAAAATTAATATTTCTACTGGTAGCTCTGTAAAAATAAAATTAAAGAGAACTCACTGGAGAGAACTCAGTTAAAAGCACTGAGAGAAATGTGTCACTGGTGGAGAAGATAAGGAGAAGAAAGGTGTACCCCTAGAAACTGGAGGAACTCTGTTGCATTTTCTCATTGGGAATGTTGAACTATTCACTGATCTAATGAACATTTTCAGGCATGGATTACTCATTCAGCAGCTGGGTAAATAGGCCAGCAACCTACAGCATCCATTTTGAAAGGAAAATATTACACAGTGGATTTATTACTCACTCTTATTTCCTTTTATGTATTGTAAATGATGTGTCATTCCCTATTTCAGAAACAAACTCCTAGCACTGAGTGCTATTTGGAAATTAGTTACTCAAGGCACAAGTTGAAAGCTTTATTTCTGAGGACGCCTTTTAAGAAAACATTATTGCACATCAAGAAAGACTTTTATTGTGATTATGATTCCAGAAGGACAGTTGTATATAGATGCCCATGAATTTATGTTTCTGTAATGTTTCCTAAAGCGTACTGACCAATAATTTTGCTTCTTAATTTTAAATTAAGACCTGAATTTAGTCTTGAAATTCAAGACTTGAGTCTTGATGTTGGGAAACAGTCTGTGCAACTCTCTGTTGAATTATAGATTAGATAGAATTCACACATAAGGTGAAACCAAGAGCCAAGATTGAGAAGATGGAGTCAATGCTGCCTCTAGACAGTATCTCTGGGTAACATATGAAAAGCACTTTGTGTTGGTAGCTTGTTTAATGGAAAGCTCCTGCACTTTGACTTTGTCTTACTGTACTGCTAGTGTGAGAGAGGCTGTCAGATTGACTGTATGATGAAAACCAGTAATTTCTTCTATCCTCAAATCACCAAAGTATTCCTATTTCCTACTGAAGGAGCAGATAAGCAGTCATTCTCCAATGAGACCAGATATTTCATTTCTGACCTTCAGTAAGCTTCTTACTTCTAAACTTCAGCCAAATGTAAATATCTGCATGATTTAGTGAATCCATTGTTCATTTAATTGTACATCAGAATTTCAAGTGATTAAGTTAAGGCTCACAGAAAACCAGTCTTAGTGAAAAAAGGAGAAAAACATGTGCTACCAAAATAAATAAAAAAGAAAAACAAAAGGAGAGGAGAAGAAGAAGTTAGAACAGGTCACATTAAGAAATGACACATCACTGTAATTATAACAAACCGACCTTCAAGACAGTTTAATTTGTGAACTTAGAGGAAAAAACACCATGGCTCTCAGTTAATTGCCTAGTTAAATGAACACCTTTACTAAATAAACTTGTGGCTTTGGAGTGGTTTTAAAAACACGCTGGTGTAAATAAGGCACTTTTTGTGCTGCTTGGTGCTGTACTTATTTCCTGCACTTGTTACTTTTCGTTTGCTTTTTGACATCTGCCGGCAGCAATTTATTTACATAGTAAAATCTCCTGGGACCCTGCTTCTTCTGCTGGGTATAACCTCAGCTGATTTCTTTTTAATAAATTACTTATATCAAGCAACTTGTTTTGGGTAGCATTTATGGTGACTGCTCAAAGATCAGATCTGTGTTTGTGCAGAAGCCAAGCAAATGCATGGTTGGGAATATGCTGCCTCTTGAAGTTTTATTCATCCAGGATTCAAGGGAAATAATGCATTATATCCCACTAGGAAGTCCTGTATGAACTCAGACCTTCTATCTTACTGTGCTCTAGGATACAATTAATTTTGCATTGACAAAGTTCTTGCAGTAATTTGTAGAACCACAACATATTGAATGCATTTGAATGCGTTTGATTCTGTCTGCTTGTGTCTTGGAATCAGCCTGTGAAAATGTTGTGAGAATCTAAAATTAATTTGATTATATGTTCTCCTGGGATTCTTAGCAAAATGTTATGTTAGTCTGCAGAAATGGAAAAGTATGGATCATTTGCATTGTGATGGGAAACATTTTCATTGAAACTAACGAAGTTTAAAAGAGTCTTTTCCACATATCCCTTCTGGATTCAGGCTCGTTTAGACTGTTCAGAATCAACACTGTTAACAGTGAAATGTCATCTTCCCCCATAGATGTGACAGCTCCTTTGAGACTGGCTACACAAATACATTATCACTGTCTGCATTTCCAAAAGGACAGCAACTCCATTTAAACTGAACTACGTGTTGTGCTGAGAACATCAATGGCAGTGTTACAGCATCTGAAGTTTTGATTTTTATTTTTTTCTTCAAACAAAGTCGCTAATATCACATTTCTTATTGAAAAAGTAATTTTTCTCCAGGGTTTAAAACAGAACCTATAGTATCACCATCACTTTATAATGCAGCCAGTGACCTAAGCAATCAGTCAATAACATGCCTACATTGTAATAAATAAGTTGAGATAACTTCCAGTTGACAATAATTACAGCTCCTTCTGCTTGATTAGATTTTTGCCCTAAAGGAGACAACAGGCAACAAAAGGATATATGAAGATACCATGTAATGTGAGCTGGCACAGAGTGCCTTCAGTCATGAGTGTTCTGTATTTTCTTATAACTTCAAGCAGTGAAAGACTGCTGATGGAGTCCCGTTTTGGAAAGGAGTTTGCTGAGAAACTTGAGACACAATTGAGGGATCCTTCTGTTCGGAAGGAAGAAAAGAGCAAGCATAAGGCAAGATAAACACAGACATGTAGTTGCCAAAAAAAAAAGCAGGAATGTTTGACTTTGGTGTTGATAGAGCCACTTTCTTCGCATAGTGCTCTGTGAAAATACTTGTATTTTCCAATATAACCAATATAACTTCTGGTATCGTCAGGGTTGTTCACCTCTAGCTCAGGGTACCTGCTGCCATATCAGCACCTAGCTGAGTGGTGGTGTGATGTGCTCGGTAGGAGAAGAGAGCTGGGTGAGATATGCAAAGACACCAGAATGCAGCACCAGTATAACAGGAGGTAAGCACAGATGGAACAGAGAATTGCTAAGGTGGTTCTTCAGTAAGAAGGTAGCTGTTCATTCTGGAATCACACATAATACTCATTACATAAAGGCAGAGGAAACCTTTAGTCTGCTATCACCTATGGCTCAATTGAAGTGCATGAGAGAATTTTCCAACTCTACAAAGACTGTTGGTGGTGGCCAGGTAACATGGGAGAGGGACCAGTGTGTCTATTCCCATCTAAAACGTTCCATTTTTCATTGGCTGTGGCTGGCTTCTGGGTGAGATCCCACCCCTTGGGGGGAAAGCTTATCTAATATCTGTGCTGTATTCTTCTCACGTATTTTTACAGTGCCAAAAAACACTGTTACTATTGATAGCTGCAGAACATACGGTTGAAAGGATATTCTCTGAAGGGCAGATAGGTACAGCCTAGTGCCCGCTGGATGAACTACTGGCCTAATTTGCAGATTTTAACAGGAATATGCTCAGACCTCATCCTCGTACAGAAATTGCATGGAGATGTTTGTCAGTTTAGGTAATTTGTTTTTTTTGTAGACATTATAAATGTGTGCAAAGATCAAGTCTGTTGTTTAGTTCTTGTTCTTCCAAAGAAGCTGAATATAGATGTGCGTTTGTGTGTTCAGCAATCCTTAAAATATTCTGATGAACATTGTACTGTTGTTTATATCTCCACAGTTTTTGACTATCTATATGCTAAATAAGTCATTGTTATAATTTATTTCAAAGGGCACATAAAGATACATAGAAAAGAATCATAAACATGCAATAGAAGATAATAGCCCACCACTGTTTGATGGATTTTTTGAGATCATTCTGTAACAATTCTGTTACATAACCAGAATTTAACACTGAACTGTTAAAAAAAATAGCACAAAGAATTTTCATAAAACTCTGTAAGATTTTTTTGTGTGTGTGAAGAAATCTTTCAGTCTTGCTTGCAGCTTTTCTAAGGCACAATTTTATTTCTAGAACACTTTTAGATATGAAATATTTAAACTCACATTTGAAAGAAAAAAAGCATCAAGTTTCTAAAATTTGATCTTTGCTCTGTTTTTTGTTTCTTTTTTGTTTCCTTCTTTATTTTCCAATTAAAAATATGTATCACTGTGGTGGTCCTCGCTAAACGTGCCAGAGATAGGAAGATGGAGATAAGGGCTGACAAAAACTGTCGTATGCTCTGCTTTCCAGTGTAAGTTTGGAATTGGTTACCCAATGAATTCCTCAGGCCCAGGCACAATTCCTGCTGCCTGTTACTTTTTGGCTTAGAATTCAGTTTAGAGAAACTGCCTTCATAGAACATAGATCAGGAGAGAGATTTTCCAAAGTGAACTTGAAGCTTTTCCATGATAGGTTTTTATAGCTTGGAAGGAAACTGTACTGTTGCTTGCTCCCAAAACATGGTTGTGGAGTGAAAGCAGTCACTTCCTAGCAGTGTTTCTATGCCATTCATTCCCCGTTTCCATCTCTCTGCATGTGTTCTAATTGCCTTATGCCCTAAGAAGTTATTTTACTTCAAAAGGTTGGAATTAAGTGTTGACTGTGTAGTTTCTGGATTTAGTTTGTCATTTTTGTTTGCCATTGTTTAACATACATTAACATACATTGTTTAACATACATAACATACATCTTGTCTAACAAGAGCCGTGGTAGGTCATGGCAGTTTGTGAGTTTTTATATACTCCAGCACTCAGGAGCATTTCTATTTCCTTCAACCATCACTTTTCTCTATGTAGCTAATGAAGATCAACTGTCTGTTCAATAGTTTCTGTCTAACTTTTGTATTTTGCTAATATCTTTGATCAGGGAAGACTTTTCAGCCCAGATGAGGGTTCCCTGCTGGGCTGGAAAGTTAACTTGCCTTTGTGCAGCTGTAACATACTTTTCTCACCTCTCTAGACCCCTCTCAGCTACAGCTTTCTGTAGTAGAAAACGACTCATCATTTCAATTTGATCTTTCAATTTGAAGTTACGTCTTAAAATAGATTAAAAAAGAACAGTGTAGGATAAAATAATGTTGATATTATAAATCTCACTGATTTGAACAAGGCTAGACTGTATTTACAAAAGGGATCCTAACATTCATTGACATAATAATTAAGAATCTGTTGTTGGTATGTATTTTCAATGTGAAATTTCCTCACTTAAAGACCTGTTTTGTTGCTAGCCATCATTAGCTAACATAAAAATTTGTGTGCATATATAGAGAGACATACGGAGTAAGTTCTGTGTGTTTATAGATAAATGTGTGTATTTAATTATTCAAAATACCTCTGTAGAGATTTTGTCAGAGAGAAAATTACGGATTCTGTATTTCCATTGAACACAAATTAAACTTCTGAGAATCAAATTAAACTTTGAAAAAAATGACTTTGAAAGAGGAATATATCAGTTTAATGTGCATTTGGATATAAGATTTTGGCATTTTTTCTTCTTACATAGTTTACAAGAGAGGTTCAACTGTTAATCTTCCAATATTTTAAAATGGTGCTCTTTAAAACATTTGCAGTTGTACAGAAACCTATGTGGCATATCATGACAATAGGGTGCAATGAAAGATCAATACTGGGAACTTGAAATTTCTTGCTGAGATCTTTTAAAGGTAGTATTTCAAATCACAGCTTTGGTTTTTCACCATTACAATATGGATTTGTGGTCTTATAGAAGAATCCTCTTTGTAGTTGCCTTGATTCTGATAAGCTCAAAGTCAGTGACCAAAGTGGACAAAAATATTCTGAACATCTCACACGCTTTCTTACAGAAAGCAGTAGAAGTCTAGTACAGGAGGCTGAGAAATGAACAGAGAAAAATGAGTGACATGAATGTTGTTTTTCATTGGGAGACGCTTGGCAGTATTTTCATTTTGCTTGTATGGAGTTTTGGAGCCTGTCTCTTACCATATGGCATATTAAGCACAATAAAGATGTTCATTTGGCAGCTGGAGCATGACTAGCAACATCAGAAGAGTCATATATGCATCAATAAATTAAGAATTCTGCCTTCATGTAAATAAACATTAGATCATTTCTTTTAATTGCCTATTGAGTTCTTGACAATGAGACACAGTCACTTTGTAGTCGTCTGCTACAGCATTTTCAAAATTCTAGTTTATGACTATAGCTGAACAGCTCCTATTATTAATTTTTTGCCCTTCTGCAGCACCTGGAGCACCAACCATAAATAATTTTTTTTCAAGTGCTCTACAGATGCAGAGGAAACAAGTGGTCTTTGCTCTGAAGAGCCTACAGCCTAGCTAAACTTCTTAAGCTCTGACACCACGTGAGTGTGTAAGAGGATGTGGGAAGATTTAGTGCATGTGGATGCTCAACAGGTTACTGTTCATCCAATCCGTTATACTGCAGATGGATAGTATGAATAATGTCAGTCATCTGTCCCATGGTTTTCCTCATACCTAATCTCTGTGAGAAGCACACGAACATCACAAACATAATACATCATAAATATATGTCATCATGGTTGTCAGGCAGCAAAATGTTATATACTGGGAGACAACATTTTTGTGTTAGACTGCCAGATGGTTTTGTTTCCTCTCTCCCCTTAGCAGACTCCTTAGAGCAAATCCATTCAACTGACACAGACTTTGGTAACTACTTTTATTTTTTGTTATTTGGGCACTGTTTAAATATTAATCTGAGAAGTTCTTTTTAAAACAACTGTTTGTAATGGCATGTTTTATTTCTGAAAAGAGAAATATAATAGCAATGTAGATCACACTTTTTCTCAGTGGAGCTCTCTGAGATGTTTCCTTTCTTCTTCCATGCGCTTGTTCACGTTGGTTTCAGAATATCTCAGTCCCATGCCCAAGTTTCCATCAATCCTAGGAGAGATTCCAGGCTCTTTCCAGCATCAAACCTAGCTCAGCACTCAGCACTCAGCACAGCTGGAACAGTAGGATAAGTGATTAGAATCTGAGCTAGCTACTAAAGTTGAAGGTCTACAGGTCTCATTCGATTGTCTGGCAGGGCAGAGAAGTGTGGTTGGTGTCAGGACAAGCTCCATAGGCCATGTAGCTGGTACTGGAGCTTGCTACAGACAGCTTGTGTACGATTTTGGATATCTTCATTGGCTTTTTCCCAGAATCAGCATGAGTTTAAGGATGCAGGTGTTTCTGGTGAGGGGCACTGTGAGAATTATTTGGAATTTAATACAATCTCCCGTGATGTTCGCAGGTAATTCCGATCCAGAAGGTATCATTGCTTTCATAAAGTTCTCATTTGCCTCACTTCAGAATAGAGATTTTATCTAAGGCTACATTTCTTTTCAACTCTCATAATAATTTAACAGTTTGCTTCGACTTCATCTCTGTTGGCCCCTGGTCCACGTAATCTTCAGTGTTCTCTGTCCTTATGATCGCTTCATCTCCTTCCATCCACTTCTAATTTCTCTCCTACATATCACTATTTCTTATAGCCCTTTCATTTTCTTTCCTTCTCCTTGCTTCTAACCTTGTCAAATACCTTCGATTCTGTGGTAGACTTGGGAATTGAAAGCATCAGTGCTTTTGGATGAGATATGGTAAGAAAAGTTTCTCACTTTTAAGCAAGTTTGCTTCTGCTCTTTGTTGGAAAAAGTGCAGAGTTTCATAACCAATGTACGAGCAAATATAGAAGGTCTGAAAGTTTCAAATTCATAACTCCAAGTGAATGTAAAATATACATTCAACTACCTCTTTTAATTCCATGTGTCAGCTCTGCATGTGGCCTTTGAATTTCCAGAATGCATGCAGATGGCAGCAATGCAAGCGCCTCAAGAAATGCGATGCTGAGCAGCAAGGTGGGAGAGGTGTGCTCCCAACAGAGAGCGGCTGCTTTCTGACTGTGTCTTGTACTATTTGGCCATACTATCACTCCAAGTTCTGACATTTGGTTTTAGATTGTTACTCTGTCACAGTTGTTAGGCTTTCTATTCTTTTATTTAAGCTTTGCTGAGAAACATCTTATTCTAGACGTGATGAATTTGTCAACTAGAGATGCCAAATCTTCCAGTTGTGTGCTATTAATAGACCACTAGGTCAACAGCAGCTTTGGACTGTGAGAAGTACAGGCTGATTCAGTATAACAAGGTACCTGCCAAAGGCACTGTGCCATTGTTTTTTAAAGGGTGGAGAAGAATAAGTTAAATGAGAATCCACTCATAATTCATCAAGACTGTAATCTATACAGTGATTAGCATAGAGAATTTCAATTTCCCACATTTGTGGTAACAGAGAAATTTTGTCTTTTAGTGGGCTGATAGCTTTAGGAGATTACAGAGAATCTGTTAAATGCCTGTCATATCACCGACATCAGCTGCAAGGGGTGTTTTAACACCGGGGAGGCCTTGCCAACAAAGAACCTTCCATCAAAATCCTTCTGGTTTCTTTTTTTATTTATAATCTCTCTTGCTTTCAGCAAAATTCAATGAAGTGGCAAATGTGTGGCCATCCACTATAAGAACATGTTTTACCTCTAGGATTTAGCCAAGCTGTGAGAGAATCTAGGATTTACTTTTTTTTCCCCTTTAAAAATACCGATCAGACAGAACAAGATAATCCATACAGTGAATTTTTAAAATTACTAAAAGTGCTTTGTTTTCAGTAAAACTATTGTCTTTGATCATCTCTAGTCTGTATCCCTGTCTGTAAGGCAGCTTTTAAAGGCGCAATGGAATCGAAATGTAGAACCAAAATAGCAGGAGCATACAGATAAGCAAAATTCTACAGCACAGTAACTTGAGGAACAGGTATGAAATACAGAACAGGTCGTCTAGGGGAAAAAAAAAAAAAGCAGCACACATGTAAATACGTCATTCAGATGTCAAAACAGGAGAAATTTGCTTAGAAATTAGAAGTTTGTGAAGACCTCTTAATCATATGGCTGTAATTACACCAGTAATGTTTATGGCAGTGTTTTGAGCAAAGTGAATCTACTGGGCTCAGAGAAGGAACATGAGGCAGTGTCACATCTTTATCTTTAGGGATGTTTTTCTCTCTCTGTTGGTTTTCATAAATATTGTAAGTACTTCATGTAAAGTGAAACAGATTTTTGAAAGCTGTTTTTTAAGTAAGAGTTCTTCTCGGGTATATTGGTAGTGCAGCTCATGCATCACGCTACAGGTGGTTAATAAGAATATTAAGAAATACTATAATTTTTTTTTTTAATTATGTAACACTTTTTCAGTAGAATGTAAAATTGCATATTTTGCAAACCGCCACCAGCAAAACTAAAGAAAAATACATTGGATATCTGAAACCACTTGGGCAGCAGAAGAGCCTTTACATCTCACATGTTACAGTGAATGGGGAGAATAGCAAGGCCACTATTGGTGTCACCCAGTTTGTAGAATTAGGTGTGCATTTTGTGCTTTTGAGTGATCAGAAAATATTCATGTCCAATGTGAGTTTATTTCCTCCTTCCCAGTTAGTATGGCCAAAATCTCCTCATCCTTCTGAAACCGCATATTCATAAGATTGTCTATGAAATATTATAGCCATGCAAGTATAATGTTTGAAAGTATTCCCTTAGATTGGAGCCATTTCTCCATGAGATCTGTACATAAGCCAACAACGTGAAACTTCTGAAGTCTGTATTCCAAAGTGGATACTTAAACTTAGGTTTTCTCATTTTTCTTTTTATTTCTTTTCTTCCCCAGTGGTGTTTGATGACTGCAAAGGGAATAACAGATTGAACTTCGAAGTTTCTAACCCAGACTTTAAGGTGGAACACGACGGGTCTTTAGTTGCACTGAAGAATGTATCAGAAGCTGGCAGAGCTTTGTTTGTCCACGCACGATCTGAGCATGCTGAGGATATGGCAGAAATTTTGATTGTTGGAGCTAACGAGAAGCACGGTGCATTAAAGGTAAGATAAATAGAAAAGACTAGAAGAAAGAAGATGTTGCTAGGTACTTACACGTGCCATCTAGGACTACAAGCAGATTGAATCTGTTAGCAGAGAGATCAAAATTCCATCCAGGTATTGCTGTAACAATTTAGCACTTAGCTGAACATAATAGAGTATAATTTTTGTAAATTTTGAAAGATGTATTACATCTTCAGGTGTAAATACTAAATATTCATACAGAATTGACTTAAATGAGAGAGCCTGAGTATCAAAATTGGCAAGTTCTTCTAATGTACTTACCTCAGATAACCAGTTTGGCAATAACTACAAATGGAAAAGTCATACTCAAAATATTTAATTTAGAATTTACTTCTTCATATTTGTTGTAAGTCTTAAGGACATGGAAATTAGTTCTATGCTGTGGAAGTTAAATTTTCATACAGGTCTGCTTATCTGATGCCATTATATGTTATACTACATCAACTTCTGCTTGCAAATTCCAATCTACATTTACTCTCCATCAGTATTTCTATCTGCACTGTTGAGTTTGTTCCACTGTAGCAGAAATGCTAAGTCACAGCTTGAAGCAGTAACTGAACACCTGGTGGGAAGGCAGGGCCAACCCAGGGGAGCTCAAATGCATGCAATGAGTGACTGGAAGGGGTGGAGCCAGGATCCACTCCTTCCCAGAACTCATTTAAGAGTTGGCAGTGGAGGCAAGGGGATCTTGCTGGAGATCCTTGCCTACCTGAGGCCTTCTAAGGGTAAGCAGATTCTTTTCCTTTGTTTCTGTGCTCAGGACTGTTGCATTTGAGCATATCCTCACCTGCAGTCTAGGACTTTGCAACCTTAATGTCATTGCTGCACCTTCCATTGCATCATAGCATTACATCCACTCTGCTCACTTATTTCCGTATCCTTTTTTTTTTTTTTTTTTTTTCCCAGTTTGGAATTTCAGCGTAATACCAACCATGTAGTCTGGGGAAAAGTGCCTCACAAATTGATTGAAATACTTACTCTGTGCCCATGAGAGTAACAGAAAGGGATGTGAGGTAGCCTTCATTTCTATATCCTGGCATTTAGTAAAGAGGCAGGCAACACAGTGGTTTCCTATACAATTAAACCTAGTACTGCTGTAGACCTATAATTCTAAGGAATCATAAAGAAGCCATGATGAGAATCACTTATCTTTTGTTTTATTTTGGTATTTAGACTTTCAGCTATCAAAGTTTTCATTGCTTAGCATAACTGAAGTTTTTCATTTAAAAAAACTTAGCTTTAAGGGAAAGAGTGAACAAACTTCTGAAAGTCTGTGGCTGAGGAAAGGTTTTGATCTGCGCTTTCAGCAGCACGAGATGTGAATGTAGATTGCCAGCAGGGGAAAAGTATCAGAATGTGTAACTGTGCAGAGAGCTGATCAGAACACTGAGAGGGAATTTAATTTTATTTAAATATGCCGTACCTTCAGAAAGTTCAATTTTAACAAAGTCATACTTAAGAGACTCTTATGTGTCAGAACTGTGGATTCAGGACCACGCACCATCAAACTCAGAGTACAAAAAGTAACTCAGATGACCTGGGCATTTAGCTGCCCTTGGTCTCAAACTAGCAAGACGTGTTCCTTTTGGTGCATTCACAAGAATGTGGTAATGATTTTGATTTAACTGTAGGTTTTGAAAGCTTAGGAGCTGTTTTAAAATGGTGATTATCATTCTCCTGTTGAAAGTTACTGAATCCACAGAGAAGTTTGAAACATCCCAACTGGAAGGCTGGAGTTAAACTTAATGGGATTGGTTTCTTTATGATGATCCGATTCTCTGAGAATCATATTCTGATGCTTTATACTGATGTTATACTGATTTACTAAGAGAAGTAACTCTTCCCTGCCTTTCTAAGGGACATATTCTGTGGAAGTTACAATCTTGGGGTAGTTTTACTGCCTGAGCAGAAGTTAACAAATGTGTGTTTGTGCTGACTACAACAGAGCTTTATTACTGGTCTTTTCTCTTTATATCCTATTCAGGTTCTGGACAGTATTTTCTCAAAATGTTCCATTAATATTAATACCTAGTGTTGAAACTTATCATCAGACTGCATTCAGAAGCCAGATATAATTTGGCCCCACTCCTGGGTTCTGTTACAACCACTCTGTATTGCTTCAGAGAGGGAAGACCAGTCTGGACCTGACATATTCTGCTCCTTGCCAGTCTTCCCTCATGGGTGGCTACGCAGAGCAACCTCATAATATTATCTCTACCTGTATTCACCAGTTCTTTGTGAGTTTTGAAATTCAGCTCATAACTAAAACATTGTTCTTTTGGCATGTTGATTCTTGGTGTGTGCAGTGCCTTTGGGATTTAGATGATGCATTACTGTGAGCTGGGAAATCCATGTAATGAGGATCTACACTTCTTCAAGATGATATAAATGTCTTGGGGCTGGTTGTCCTACTTGACCTCAGCTAGTATTCTGTAGCTCTTAAATATTTCTATCAACAATTTCAGCTATTATTTGCCTATTTTAAACATAGCAGACAGCCTTGTCTTTCTGTCTGTCATACCTCAGAAGGATATAAAGATTACAGCATCCTATCTGATGTGACTTTTCTGATAAATTTGAACTGAATCCTCTACTTTTATGGGCTGAATGTGTAAGCATGGAAACAGCAGAACAGCTCCATCTGTTAAGGCAAGGAGCCTTGGATAAGAAGTGCTCAGATGGAGCCCTAATATTTCAGCATGATTTTGTAGGGTTATGATGATTGCGTGCTGGAGCATTGCTCAGCATTCAGTACTTAAAGTACCTTGTTTAATTAAGGGATAATCAGAGAATCATAGAATGGCTTGGGTTGGAAGGGACCTCAGGGGTCATTAAGCTCCAACCCTCCCTGCCATATGCATGGCCACCAGCCTACGTATCTAGTACTAGACTAAGCTGCCCAGAGCCCCATCCAACCTGGCCTTGAACACCTCCAGGGATGGGGCATCCACAACCTCTCTGGGCAAGTTATTAAGGAATTAGTATATTTTTCCCCATTACCAGTGACTGCCAGTTTTTTACTGAAAGCATGTGACCTACATCTGTGAAATCCCATTGTTAATGTTTCTAATAGTAGATTCCCAACATGTTTGGAAACGACTGATGACGATGATCTCTAATGTGCTGACATGCAGACTGAGCCTGGAAGAAGACAGTGTAATTCCTGAAACTTTGAAGGGTGATTACTACCAAACATACTTAAGAGGAATATCAGAAGTATTTAAAGTTTAAAAAGAGCAGAAAGCTATTGGTATTCTAGTGGTTGAGGTATATGATTATTTCCTACTGAAGATGTGGGAAGAGAGCCTCACTGATCAGTAGTAGGTGATTAAGTACCTCCAAGGCTCTAATACAGTCAGTGGCTGTTAGAGTACCACTTGTGGTATAATTCTGCTTTTTGAGTCTAAAGGTCATGTTTCCTTTCTCTTCTGCCAGAGACATATGAGCTCTGCAGCTTTCCATCACAGGAAGGCCATGACTGCAGTATGAGGAGATGGATGGTTCCTCAGCATCATCAGCCTACTTGGCTGTTACTCTCTGATCACAGAATGTTGTACAGTTAGTGACAGAAGAGCTGGACTCCTGTATGTTAGATTTCTGTGGGATATGAGTGCACAGAAGAGTTGCCATGGGCACATGGAGGGTGCAGCTTTATAGGGTGGTGTTGTCTTTTTAGGTAAGCGTATGTATGTTCTTGTACCAAGGGCAGTCAGAGTACTGTGTGACAGTGGAAGGAATGAAGTCCACTTACTTTCAGCTTAGGGCAGCGCTGATGAGGAGCATGGCTGTGCTTATGCTCTGCTTTGCCTCATGTTTGCTTAATTATCTTTCATATGGTCAGGACTCGAGTGCTTGTGATATTAGCTAAATATATGTGGAAATGTTTTAATTCACCCAGGAGTCCTAAAAATGAACTTTAGGCTCATTCTAAATAATTCATGGAACTGCTAGGGATCTCTAATGGAAAAATAAATCACTCATGGAACCCTAGTAGGGAACAAACTGACAGAATTGATGAGTGGCAATAATTCAAAATTATGCCTCATTGAGTGCCTGCATTTTTTTAAAGGACTAGTAGTAAAGGACTCATCACATCTGAGCATTTGGCCAGACATTAATGAAAGCATTTATTTGTTTACTTTAAAAGTCTGCTTTTGTGAAGGACAAAGTATAGCCAAACTGTTTTTAGAGGCCCATTTAAAAAATGGTGCGTTGAAGAATGCAGCTAGCTGGGAATTGAATTGTGTCCTCCAAGGCTAAATAAAATGGGTATTTCTTAGTCCTGCTCCTGCTTTATAATCCAGTGCTTGTTTTAATAACTAAACTCCTAGTAGACTTCTTGCTAAAAGAATCCTTAGGAAACAATTTTTCTCTACAGATGGTGTTTTTTTTTTGTGTGTGTGGTGGCAAATACAGCCTTTATTTTCCACAGCAAAGAGAATTATTTGGAACTTCTATTTGTTACAGCATCACAGACACTGTGTGAGGGGAGTTAGATATCAAGAGTCTGGCACTAAAGCAGGTAAGAGGACAGGCAGATATTCAGAAATTCCAGGCTCGTAGTAACTTCACTGTATGGTGCTCAGCAGTCTTCCATACAGAAGGATGAAATGATTAAATTAGAAACTGTCAAACCCTCAGGACACTTTTCAGGCACTAGATGGAAAAGGAAAAGAAGAGATAAGAGGGAGGAGCGCTCCCTGAGACAGCATGTTGTAGATGAGGAAAGTTTAAAATTGTCTCCAGCAGTAGCTCACATCGAAGGAAATGAGGTTGCTGGAGTCCTGCTACTCTGTCCAGTCCGCTTTGTAACAGCGAGGGGTGGTCAGATAGACTGCTCGTGCATTTCCTCCTCTCAAAGTATTGTTTTCCCAGTGTCAGTTCCACAGTTTATTACAGAGAGGATGGGAGATGCAGCCTGGTGTGGAGCTTGCCATGCTGCTTTGCAGGCCTGAATTCCTTTTTCTATTAAATCACTGCCTTAATGCCTGTGCCTCTATTTCCTAAAGTATCAAATAGGTATAATGAAACTAAACTCCTTGGATTTAAATGCTAGTGTTTCTTATTTATGCCTTACTTCTCTATTTTATCCTTGAAGTACAAATTTCATTGCAAATTTTATTGACATGAGATAAAAAGCACCCAGAGCCTTAAATCCTACATGCATAGCTTTCTGCCTTAGAACAGATGAGAAAGGATCAATAATCTTATTATGATTCTCTTGCAGAAAAAAATACTTGCACGAGGAAGTGAGTGGTTGAGTTTTGTAATCTGGCAGTTCAATAATTCATTTGGAAAGTAAGATCAAGAATCAACCTCTCCGATATAGCAAGCAATTGTTCCAATTAATGTATGCTAACATTTTTCCAGTTGAGAATAGAGTTCCAAATAGGCTGAAAATGACTGCAAAAGCATGAAGATGGAATCTCATATGAGATATTGACGAGCAGTCTAGAAGAGTTTCGTATTATTAGATTTGCATATAGCAGTTGCTACGAAAAGTAATGCATTGCATAAATAAAACACCGTGTTCTGCTTTTCATTTTAAGGCACAAAATAAAGTAAGTCACAGAGGTATATCAATATGACATACCTATGAATTATTACGCTGATCGAAACAGCATGTAGAATAAAATTACTTCCAGAGAATCTGTGGAGATGCTTCTCCTTTGGACATGTCGGTTTCCCTTAGGCACATAAACATGAGTTTCTTAAAGAGCAAACAAAGAAAAATGTCTAAATGTCTCTTCTTGCTTTTGTGCTCAGTTGCCAGAAAACTTAACATGCTAATCTTCCCCTATTAGTTTTGAATTGAACAACTTTCTATTACTCCTGCTCTTTATAACACTGCAAACACCGATCGACTTGGACTTCATGCATTAAAATCTGAGCTGTAAGTGACTTCAGGATATAACACCTGTGGGTTGATGAAATCTTGGTAAACGTCTCTTCCCCACGTTAATCATCAGTGGAAGGATGCAATGCTACAGTGCATGTTTCACAGAATACATCTTAATTAATGTCAATGAAAGCAAGATCTTGTTCTCATCAATGGGTCATTCTTTAGTATCTCTTAGCTGCCTTTTTTTTTTTTTTTTTGCTATATTTTTATAAAAAGCCTTCACTTGCTGTTTGGAAACAACTCCTTTATTATAGTAAATCTCCTTAGCCACTGAAATAAGCTATTTTCTATAAAAATTCCAGTCACTTAATTTTCCTTTTTATCCTTCAGTCTGATCCAGAACCCCCCGAAGTAATAAGATCCCAGCAGGCTTTAGGTCAAATCCACAAAGCAGGAGTTCTGCCTGGCAGTGCCATACAGATGTGATTCCTGTACTTCTTCCCCAGGACACTGCAAGCTGACCCTCCAGATGCCATAGTGTAGTGCACAGGGTTATGGCTTTTCACATGCAGCCACGCTTCCCCTTTGCTCAGCTCTACAGCAGAGCCTTGCTTTTATTGCAGGGCTGGTGCTTTCCCTCAGGCCTGCACTGAATTTATCCTTCCAACTTAACTCTGCAAATTCCCATCACCAAAGAAATGCAGTTTTCGTATACACTGGCTTTAGAGTTTGCTCTGACAAAGATCCATTTATCTGAGAATTATCTTAGTGCCAAGAGTTGTGGCAGTTGCCATAGCAACAATTACATATTGTGTTGAATACCAGAATAAAAACTGTAAGAACCATGAGCCACTGGTGGTTTTCATTAATGTAGCGTTCCCTATTTGGTCAAAGTGTGTCTTCTAAGTTTATTCATCGTGTGCATAAATGCTTGGGTCAAATGTGTAGGCTAGCTTTCCTTCCCTTTCCCTCAGTGCACAGCTTCAGCATGTAAATGAGATGTACTTGGTTATTTAAGGAGAGAAAAATGGTCTTATAGACTGGAACCATGAATAATTGACTGTGAAGCAAGAAGGTGTTAGCTTCTGTGAATGTTCAGTGCTTTTTCTTTGAGTAATTTTCATTCAGACTCTACACAAACTAGGGAAGTATTTATCCTGGAAAAAGAACTTTGCACTTCCCAGTAGCAAACACAGCTAAGACAAGTATAGAATAGGTCTAACAGGGAATCCAGGGTGAAATGAAATGGTGTTTTAACCAACTGCAATCTTTGTTAATGAGTCCAAATTACTCACTCATGAAAAATATCAAGCAAAAATATTTTATATGCGCATTTTTCAATTAAAAAAACTCACCACTTAAAATCATTAGTTCTGTCAGCATTGAATTACATTTAGGCTTTCTGTTCTCTCTGCAGTAATAGGTATCATCCACAGGTTTGTTTTACTATTGCTTGCTGTGCAGCTGGCATAAATATAAGGTTTCTGTGGAAGCTCAGGACCAAATGCAGTTCTGGAAAGCAACCAGTTTTTATTCTATTTTCTTTTAAAACACACTTGGGTCTTATCCTTCATCCAGGCTTAATGGCAAAACATCCATAAATCTCACAGTGAGATTGTTTGAAAGTTACTTAAGTCTTCTAGCTGAATTAAAATTCACCCCAGCACAGAATACTAAGGAAAACCTATCTACTTCTTACCACTAAAACATTTTCCTGAAAGCTTGAATGGTAGATGAGTTGTGTGAAGATCTTTTGAATTGAATTATCATTTTTTTATGATCTAGGATGCTAACTGTCCTTTATCCATTTAAAAAAAAAAAAAAAAAATCCACTAAATTTTGTGGAAGAGTGATAAATCATCCTGCACTGACATAGTTGGTTTTTTTTCCAAGCTTGACTCAGAACTGTAGCTTGAAAGTATTTTGGTGATATGGAGAAACTGCACTTATACTGTGTGATAATCTCTCAAAATTATTGATGAAATTGTGGAAGAATTGTACTATAGATGCGGGAACATTTAAAGGAAGCATTTAGAAAAGGTTTAAATTTAAAATTCATTGTAGTAAATGAGCATATAAGAGGGAAGGCAACAGGCTAAACATGATTTAGTAAAACATTAAGTAAGATCATAAAGGATAAGTAAATGTCTCATAGGATACGTAACATCTTACATTTATAAAATGGCTTTCTTTTTGTAGAATCCTTAAAGTGTAACCACTGAGTACCCAGAGAACACATGCATGCATGTAGGAATACACAAATCAGTAGAAATAGCAAATAATAATAAAGAAGTATTTGTGTACACGTATAGAGGTACTTGCATAGGTAATTGTACTGTTAATGCATATTTCATAAAGCTTTTTCCACATCAGGTAAGAATGGAGCCATTTTTAAAATAAGTTTCTGAAAAGGGCATGGTGATTTCCATGTCATACTGAAATTGACGTTATCCCCAGTGTCCTCAAATCCATGATGAATAAAAGTGTTACAGAAGCCAGAAAAACCTGTGATACTTCTGGTACACAAGAGAACATCTCCATTTCTTCTTTGTTCTTTCATTCATCATGCAGGAATTAAGTCAATACATGACAGCTATCCCAGTTTCACCAATGATACCTCAGATTCATTAAGGAATGGAGGCAATTCCGAGTGAAAATCAAACAAAGCTGTGTTCAAACCTAAATTCAAGGTACATTTATATGTCAGGGATGCAAAATATGGCCATTGTTCTTCGACAGTAATCTTTTCTAGCAGCTCACAGAAACAGGGTGGATTTGAAAGGGAGCCATAATAGAAATTATTCACATGTAAAAATGATCTTAGAAATTTCTCTCCATCGTAGACATCCATAATCATTCCTAATGATTGCCACAACAGTTTCATGCTGATTTTCACAAATGTGAAGGAACATTTATTATGTTTATTGTAGTAACACCTATCTCAGCACACATCGTGAGCATTTAATGGAGCATTATGGGATAAAAATTTACACTTGTCCTCCCCCATTAATTTATTCTGCCACTGCAAGGACAGATGTCTCCTTTTGGATCTGAAATTCCTTATTTGTTGATCGTTGTAATTCTGTTGTTTTGAAGAACAATTCTTTGTCTTATTTTATGGTTTATTTTCTTGGATCCCTAGAATAACTTGGCAGGTTAAAGAACTCAGTGTAAGAATGACGGAGTTAAAGCTTAATGTTATCTCTATATAATAAACATCTCTGTTAATGTGTGGAGACATCTTGGAGTTATTACTCATTCAGCTTCACTTATTTCACCACCAAATCAAGCTGAATAATGTTTGAATCCACCTTAGGAAAAGCATTTGATCCGCCTTAGGAAAAAAACAGTTTTCCCTGTTATGTATATATCTCCTCCTCTTACTGAGGGAGTATATAAGGAGAGTAATTAAAGAAGGAGGTGGAAGGGCAAGCAGTTCCATTTTCCCAGAGAAGTTGTGGGTGCCCATCCCTGGGGGCATTCGAGGCCAGGCTGGAGGGGCATCCTGGTCTACTAGGTGGCAGCCAGCACAAACAGATGGGTTGGAGTTGGGTGATCTTCAAGGTCCCTTCCAGCTTAAATCATTCTGTGATTCTGTGAAATGGCCAATTGTCCTGCTATGGCCAGAAATTGGTTGCTACGAATACTTCTGCTGCTGCTGAAGTTGCTCTGAGTACTTTATTGCTATGGAAAAGGAAGATTTTATTGAAAATTACTGATAGGCATCCATGCTGATTGGAAAGGGTAGATGGAATTTTACCTCCGGCTTTCTAGCAAAACCTGGCTATGAATGTTTGCTGCATAAAGTAAGCAAGAAACTTGCTGGGGAGTGATGAGAATAAATTTGTTAAAATATTTCTAGTAACTGTTCTGATAAAATGGTTTGGTCTAAGTTTTAGCAATGAAAAATCATTTAGACAGCAGCTGTTCAAACTACTACAAGGAACGGATACGCTTTAGTTTATCTGCAAGTCAGCAAACACCCTTGTGGTTGATGGTGCTCAATATTTACTGAATCACTTGGCATATGTTTGAACTGAAGAGAAATTATCTTGGAGTTCTTTTGTCTTTTCTTTCTTTTCTATCTTTAGAATTAGTGTGATTTTTGTGGAAAAATGAATCATGGCTGTAGAATATGCAACTTTTTAAGATAAGATACTGTAAATCTTTTAAAAGGAGAGAAGGATCTAGCTCTAAGAGTACTAGCTTTATAGTTATATAATATGTATCTCCTAATCACCCAGAAGAAAGACGAATGTTTTTTTTTAATCTCTGAATGACTGTATGAAACTGCCATTCTCAAATGTTGGCGTGTTGCTTTTTTGGTATAAAGATTTAAAGAGTGTGATCCTGTGTGGCATCGGGCGGTCCTAGGTGATGCTCAAAACTTGCTATGTGCATTGACTGTAGAGTACATTAGTACCATCTTGATGTAGTCTTGATCTTCCTCAGAAAGAAATGTTAGTAAGAAATTTTGATACTGATTGTGCTCTGAAAGCTTTAAATAGGACTGTATCTAAGTGCAAAGGATTTCCTTCAGACACAACAGTATAGTGATAAATCAGCATGTCAGCCCCTATGAAATAAGGCATTGGAGTGCTCTCTTGAGGTATAATAATTTGGTTCAGACCTTTGAACTCACTGACAAAGCTTCCAGTAAATTCAAAATTTCTGATTAGCTGAAATATATCACACATCATAGTTTGTTCTCTACACAGGATGAATATTCTCAAATCTTTGTCTTTCTTTTCCTAAGGTTAAATAATAAGTCAGCCACTCCTATTTGAAAGGAAATTCATGACTGCTGAAACATATTGTTGGTAGACAAAACCCCTGTTGGGACCGTGTGTACTCTGTGATTGTGCTCCAGCATGGCAGCATCTGGCAACAAGAATATTCAGACTGGGTATTTTGCTCTTGTTGTGGTCTTTGTAAAAGCTATAAACTCTTGCCATAGATTAAGGTGATTATTTCATTTGATATGTGATTCCTACCAGCCATTTCCAGCAGGATTTCTTGCTAGGATTAAAAACAACTAAGTTCAATGCCTGGTTTAGGAAATGGGAGGTTTGATAATAGTTTTGGCACTGGCTCAAAGATATGTTATTAATTATTGACTTCCAATTTATTGCCATCGATCATATCCAAAACCTGACCTTAATACCGAGAGGTTTATTGAGAATGTTTGCATGTATTTGATTTCTAGCTACATGCATAGAAACATAGCAGAAAAATATTGCGTTAGGAGTATATACGTGGTATAAGTGGTTTTGTGTTTACAAAAAAAGGAATGATATAACAAATTTTCAGTGAAGTAATGTACCTACTACCTGAAATTGTAATCTTAACATCAATGCAATTATTTCCATCCATTCTAGTTTCCATCTATAGTTTCAGTACTACCTGTAATCTGTTACTTTTGAACAATTTTTACTTGCTCTCCCCTGTCTTCTGATTATCGGCAAAGGCAAGTGGTTGCAGTAGGTCAAGGCAGAAAGTGTCAGCTCTTCTATGTGATCAATTTAATATGATGCAAGTCCTGCCTATTTCCTGTCCTTTTTCATTACCCTATCACCATGTGTATTACTGAAGATGGATGAGGCTCAGAATTCTTAAGACCCTGCTTATTCCTGCTATGAATAGATCAAAATATGTGTCCTTATATATTTAGGAAGCTGCCCAGGATGGGTTAAGTAACTCGTTTCATCTGCAGACAATGGAATTTTCTTTCTGCTACTGTACTGTGATATCTTTGAGTGGATTGCTCTACTCCCCCTACTCCCAATATTCATCCTTCTAGAGCTGATAAAATCTTTGAAATCAGACTTGTCTGATGTACTTCATATTGACCCTCAAACGAGGAATTAAGGTGACAGAAAGAAAAGAGGATGTTAAAACCTCAAAGACTGAACATCAGAGCTGAGGAAGGTTTGATTCTGTGGTTTGGCTCTTGTGTGATGCTTAAACTCATTGCTGACCAAGTTACATGTATATGCAAGGTAAGGATTGAAGCTTATCGTTGCAGAGTTGATTTTAGGCATGACTATTCACAAATCCGTGTAATCAGGAAAGCATGGAAAACAGTACACTAAATGCAAACTCCATTAAGTCAATAGGAGTCATTTCACCGACTTTAATGAGTTTTGAATTTACTCATAAATCTGCCATGAGAAGTGTCCAAATCATAATTTATTTGAGGGTGACCTTGATGTTAATTGTTAATGCTTCCATGTTCAGTTGCAGGAAAACTGCTTGTAATAGTGGGATGGTCATTTGGCGTATGGTCCTCTCTATTGGATGCTATTAGCATAATGTTGATATATTCCATAGAATATTAATTGTGCAGATGGTTATTGGGTAGTCACACTATGCCAATCGTCTTAGATATCTACAAAACAGAAAAAATAATTTATTCTGCCATTTTAAGTAATACTCATGCCTTCATCTGAATCTTTGCAAAATTAATGCTTTTTTGATCAAGCAGTTCTTTAAAGGATCTCAGAAGTTTCAAATATCTTGGTTGTTTTTAATCACAGACTTCATGTATTGACTGTAATTTCTTACAGCTTTTATCTGAAATCTGTAAATACTATAAGGCAGCTTCTTATCAATCCTATGATGCTTAATAAATTTAACATCTGTTCAATCATCTGTATCCCAAATGGCAGTTCTTCTTTCTTTAATATGAGTAATATTTAATATGTAATATGAGAATTGATTACAGGAAAAATAACGGGAAATATAAATATTATAAAAGGGAAATAACTGCTCTAGTATTTGTCTGCTTAACAGAAAAGTAGCTGGTTTACTTGAAGGATGTATTTATCTCCTAGTGTCACAAAACTATGGGGTAGTTAAGGATTTTGTGTGGATTTTGATAGTGTGGATTTTTGTTTTTTTCTTGACTTTAGCATCTTTCTTGATTCCTTGTCACCACTGGTAATTATTGTGTCTTTTCCTCAATTAGCACTTAATGCATTATGCTGTGTTTTAGGATCATTTTATTAATTGAAAGTGTGCTTCAGAACAATTGTGAATTAGATAAGTGACATGATTAAGCCTCAGTCTTTAAAACTATAAAATGAAAACATAAGTTGAAGGAAATTAATCTTGAATTTACACAATAGCAAGACTCTGGATTCCAGTGTAAGCATATGTATTTAGGAGGGTGAAAGGAGAGAGCAAAAACATTTTGAATTTGCATTAATTTTCCTTGGTTTTCCTGTAGCAATATTGAAATAGTATCAAAGATTGTGGCTTATAAGATCTTGTTTATACATACAGTAGAATCTTGCTAAAAGACCTTCCAAGCAAATTACAGGCTGGACAAAAGGAAAAATTGTTACATAATTGAAAATTTCCACCTTTAAACCGTTCTTCCTCCAATTTCTATGTATAAAATGGAGATGCACTTTAAATATATTAGGAGTAAGATGTTCAGAGGAATAAAATAATGGGAGTAGTTTGCAGGCAGAGTCCACACAATTTTGAAATAAAGGCCGTCTCATTTAGTAATTGATTTATGTCCAGTCTAAATCACTTGTTGGGTTGCACTGAGCTCAGTTTCAGTGCAAACAGGCATCAGGCAGATCTTGTTGCAGCCTGCAGTCTGCTCTGTAGGACTCACTGACTTTTCCGTTCTCTAGAAAGATTGAACTATTTGGCACAGAGAAATCATAGAATCATTTGGGTTGGAAGGGACCTTTGAAGGTCATTTAGTCCAACTCCCCTGCAATGAACAGGGACACCTACAGCTAGATGAGGTTGCTCAGAGTGGATATCTGAACAAATCTTTACCTGCCTTGACATTATGCTCATCTCCAAAAAATTCTTCTTGCCTTAAGTTAATTGTTCCATGTTAGAATTTATGTAATTCATTGTAGAAATTCTTGTATTAAAAATTAAGAATGTTTTTTTCTGCAAGAAAGTTGTTTCTTAATTATTTTCTTCCTATCTGACATTGTGCTAAACAAGAACATGACTTAACAGTTGATATTGATTTGCACATTGCTTTTTTGTCTCACTTTCCTATTCAAAAGGAGTCAGTGCTGACAAGTTAATGAATTCCAGCTACAAATATGTAGATAAGACAAGGGATAGGTTTACTACCTGCTTTGTTCTAATTATGAAAGGTTTAACTAATGGAATGTCTCATGTTCACTACAGAGAAATTGGAGCAATCTGTTCTTATAGCAACCATCAACAAAGCAGAGAATATCTGGACTAATGACATACATCTGTTTATAGAAACTTTTCAACAAGTTCAACATTTATCCCAGTATGTTTATGTCTTCAGTACTTATATGTGGAATACAAAGTACACAGCTCAATGGCTCTCCATTTATTGGGGATTCATAAAACTATGCTGTATTATATTTTTAAATTAATTCTGATGTAAATGAGTGGCTTTGAACAGTAGAAAAGGAGCTTGGGACTGTAGCACTGCTTCTCAGTGGAAATTTTTCTACGTATGCTTTCCAGACTGGAAGAACTATAAAATAGAGTAAAAATATGCTCTACATAACCACTGTCACTCTACAAACCTGTTGTACTTGCTATGGTTGTAGAGGATGAAGACACTGTGATACTCTGAGATGTGGACTTACACTGTGATCCTCTCCTGGCTAGGAATTTACTGGTAAGCACTTCCTACAAGATCAACAGTAGTGCAAAGAGAACTTCATCTTATCAGGAAATTCAGCCACCTAAGTCACTAGTGGACTTTTGGAACTGAAGATTTGCTTTCTAAGCACTTGCATGGATTACAAGACTAAAGGAATGAAGAGATGGAGGGCGTTCGACAGGGAAGCTAGATTAATACTAGCTATCTTGTGAAATATGTTTCTTTGGTGACCTTAAAAGGCAGGGAACACTGTGTTTCATGCTTTCCATCATAATTTCTCTTTTCGTAAGAACAGGGTGGGGATGGTCATGGCATGATGCCCTGAATTTCAGATGCATGCCTTGCCCAGTGTTGCTCTGGCAATAGAAATAAACTGTTGTCTGTGAGGAATATACTAATAATAGTTAGCCAACCAGAGAAGTGGCATAAGCAAAAGTTTAAAACTGTATTTTCCAAGTTATGTCTGCACTGTATTAGAAGCCTGTTCTGCTCCCCAGTTGTGTTGATGATCCTGACAGGTGAAGTCAAGGTGCAGTGACTTCTTGACTTTAGAGGGAGCTATTATGTTTCAGGAGGATAGAGCTAGACAAAGAGCAGAAGAAAAAACCTTTTTGGTTTGGAGTAGAAGGAAGAAAAAGAACATAACTTCATGGCTAAGTATCATCAGCAGCAATATTATTATTATTTGCCTATGTCAACATGAGAGGCTTTGAAAAGATATTTGTAAAATTTGAATCCCAAATTATTATCCTGTTTGAGGATATGTCTGCAAAATTCAGTTCCTTGTCTTTTTAGTACAGTTTGTATATTTCTAACATGAGAAAAAGGTGAAATAACAAAGATTCATCTTTTGTTTCAAGTCTTTAGCTTTTGAAACTTTAAATTTACTCAAAGCTTCTGAGGTTTGAAAAGCTATAGTAGAAAACAATACTACCAACGTGCCATCAAAGTACTGTTTCTATTGTGATTCTGTTTGTGTTGCATGAGTGAATGTCTCTCAGGAATTCCATACTAAACTTTCAGGCTCACAAATTGTGATTATCCAAGCTGAGCCTCAGACAAGCCTATAAAAATTGCAAGTGTTTTGTGCAAATGTTGGCTTGTGTTTTTGAACTGTAGTCGTTCCAACATGGGCAATGGGATCTCTTAAAGCTTTTGCTGTTCTTAGAGGTAATGCTGGTGACTGGATTCACTGGATTTCTAGAGCTGTGAAGTTTAAATGTATTTGCAGTGTGAGTACAGAGATTTAATAGCACAAAAATGATATATATTCCTTCATTGCTTAAAACAAAGATTGAAGTGCTTGTGATTCAAAGGAAAAAAACAAAACCAAACCTTTCTGGGAATGATCTTGTTGTGATCCTTGCATCTAGGAAGTAAACAAAACAGTCTGAAGCTGCAGGATGTTCAACTGCCTGGGGAGAACTTCAGCGAGATTCAGTGAGATGCTGATTCTGCTCCACTGCCACTTCTGTTGAAGTTTTGCGGGCCACCTGTGTGGCTCTTCACTCTGCTTTTGCACTTAAGGGAGGATAAATAGAAACAGCCATTGAGTAACAGCAGGGAATCCCATTTGGACAAACTTCTTTAGGAGAGAAACTGGGAGGAAAGTTCAGGGATAGCGAGGAGGAGGAGTGGAGAATAATGAGGTAGATGTGGCAGGCGGATGGCATAGAGAGCACTGACTTGTTTATTTTTTCAAAGTAGATTGTAAGTGGAAAACCAACTCATAAATAAATAAAGAACTCTATCTGTTCTCACAGGTTTCCTCAAATTGTTCGTGCCCCCTCTCTTGGTATAGTTTCTCTTTGCTGCCTGTAGCATGAGTCTCATAAAACTTTGCTAAGATTATAATGCAATACCTTGGCACCAATCTCTCTTGTTTATGTGGCCATTAGTTCAAAGCCACAGACAAGCAATTTATTGGGTATGAAAAATGTCACCTATGGCACCCTCATTTGCATCTGAAAATTGATTTTTGTCACACTGGGAATTTAGGACAACCTCTTTTGGCAGCCAACATTGCCACAAAGCATAATAAAAATAATTATGTGACCACAAAAGCAGGTAAGGTTCACTGTAAATTGTGAGTCTTTACAGGACTGTAGTTGGCAAGGCATTGCTGATGAGATTATGAGAGAATTATCTGTGGTAATCTTTCTTGATGATTTAATATTGACACCTAAACTTAAAGCACAACGTGTGATTGTTAGCAAGTGTTTAACAACATAATGGTGCTTGATTATGTTTAGTCAAACCCTCCAGCATGACAGCAGAATATTAGAAATGCCAGCTGAACAATTGATGAACTATTAATTAAGATTTCTAAAGTGATAATTACTGAGCCACAGAATGTTTGTGAAGAAAGTACTGTAAAACACCTTTTGATGATCAGTTAAAACATATAATCTACTTAGCATTTTTGCAAGTGCTGAGTTAATTCATTTTTTGCTTTCTGATCTGCCAAGTTTGTCTCTTCACTGGTGAGACAGTGAATTTACGTGGGAGGATGTCATTGTCCGTTGTGATACTGAAAAATCCTATTAATTATCAGTGTTAAGTTGCTCAAATCTTTTCACGAGTTATTTTGGCAAAACAGTTCCCCAGGGTGAGATATTTATATAGCAAATTCCCCTAAAGTCGAACCAACCATTAATGGATTATGCAAACTTGTTTCCTTTCTTGTAGATAAATTGTTTTACAGCAGTGTTCACTATGAGAAAGTCCTCTGCCCACTGTAGTGCTTTATCAGCTTAGAATAATCTACAGCTTCAATTTCAATAGTAAAAAGACACTATTCTTTAATATGAATGCATCTTTTAATCTTAGCTCAGGATGTTGGTTCTTTTTTCTTTTTTTTTTTATCTGCCTTACTGAAAGGCAGGCAAAGGATGGCGATTTATAAGCTCATGCTCCTTAAACCAGGTTACTGTATGCAGCTATGAAGGGAGCTGTACCCTACTGAGGATGGATGAGCATGATCTGACTGAAATGTGCATCAGGGAAAGGCAAGGAAAAAAGTGAAAGCTAACTGTTATTTAAGGGATGCAAAAGTTTTTATGCAATTTAAAGTACGTGGTGGAGAAATTTGAGTTTGAAGGTTGTCTTTTGAAATCAAAATTTATACCTTTGTTTTCTAGTCAGATTCATATTCAGTGTTTTAATACTTCATTAATAACACTTTAGCATTCAGCTGAGTATTGAGAGAAATGCTCACCAAGTGACAACACTCCTGGCTGTTTCCTGGAATGCCTTTACCAGGGTTTATGAGATAGGCTGTTAAACAGTAAGCCAGGGCTGCACATACGTCTTTCACATTCACTCAGTGCTGTTTCTGCTAGCAGAAGGACTTGAACTTAATCATGGGTTAGTCACAGTCCACCCAAAACTAAGCCTGATTTAAATCATATGTGGCACAAATATTTTGTACTGATGTCAGACTGCAGCTGTTGGGCACACTTGCTGTCTCTGGGCCTCACTGGCATTAGTGAATAGCACAGCTGCTGGCTCGATGGAGAGTACCAGAGTGTTTGCCTGGCTTTGCCCATTGGCAGTGAGGTGAGATGCTGGCTATCACAAGTGTTACTGAGTATCAGGCCACCTTTATATTCTGATGTGACATTATGAAGTCTGGCAAAAACTCAGATGTATTTTCTTTGCAAATGGATTTATTATCCCTCAGTTCTTTCAGACTGGCTTTAAATGTTTAAAGAAATAATAATGAAAGAATTACTGTTGTTTTCTAAGTTTCTCTCTGTTGTTGCAACAAACTTTTCTCCTTCAGGGTTTGTCATGTTTGGTCCTCACCACTTTGGCTGCCTTTAGAATGTATGCTTTATAGTTTGTAGGAGTAGCTTGGATCAGTTTGAGTGCATTCAGTAACATAGTTTTGCCATATTTGGTTCTCTCCAATGGAGAGAAGCAGCCTCTGCTTGCAAAATGCTATATTTAATTTTGAACAAGTTATTTTGCTTTTATAAATCACTTGTTCCATAGAAAAGAAGAATCACTGCTATCAGTGCAGAAACACCTAGGCAAATACAAGTGCTTTACAAAGTTAAACAAAAAGGTGTGGATTGCAAAGTTTCTCATACATCAGCAGGGGAAGAAAATAGATTCCATTACATACTTACATAATCTACAGTGAAATACTAGTGATTTTTTTCAGTATTATTGTGCAAGAATGAGTGATGTGAATAAGAGTACTTTTATCTGCTTTTTCTGTAGTTTTGAACAATTTCCTTCAATCTCCATCATTCTTCCTGGCCAAACTAGGTAGGCTATAGTCTAGGAGAGAAGATGCTAATCCATGGAATGTACTAATCAATAGAGGATAAAATAAATATGTCTATGTAGATAATGAGTAAAGAAATATTGCACATATTATGGTTCATTCCATAGCAAGACCCTTGCAAACTTCCAACCTAATCTTTATTATCTTTGTGTTTTTGTGAAAGATCTCTTCAGCCAACATGATCCTAAGTCGTGCTTCCCACTGATTCTTGCACTTCCTTTATTTTTAGTGCTTTTATTTTTTTCTTTTATACAACGATGTCACTAGTTTTCCAAGTGGCACGGACATTATTTGTCCTGTCAAGTCTTTTTGATCACTGAGATAACCTTTGTTTTCATCTTGTGCTGTGAATGTAATAAATCAAATCCTTGCCAAAAGCAACTTTTGAATTTTATATCATGAAATTTGCATTTCATGCTCTGTTGCTTCTTCACAGAATCCATCCAATCTGAAAAGAAAAGTAAAACCACGTGACCTGTGTATCTAATACAAATAAATGTTTCTAAGCAACTGCCTGAACAGTCTGAGGATCAAAAATTACTCATCTGAGAAACTTGCGTATCATGGTAGATAATGTATTTATTCACAGATTTCAAGGTCTGTTAGTGCACGGTTTGTAAGCTGAAACAGGGCCAAAAATGTATCAAATTATGAGTGCTGTGATTTATTAACCTCTATTAGATAAATTTGGCTAAATATAGCTGTTTTAACTTAAGAGACTAATATTGTCCTTCACTTTCAAATGTTCAGGTGGCAGCAATCAGAACCTTAAGCACTAAGCTGTTTGATTTTGCTGTAGTGCTGCATTCACATACCAAAGGGAATGGTGCAAAGAAATCTGAATAACAGAGTAGAATTACTAATTGTACATTCCTTGGAAACTCTGCACTTTATAAATACAGCATGCTGTGCATAATCTGATGTACACAATGGGGTTTGGGCCACTTTTTGAAGGAGAACTTTTGTACTTGGTGTGTGTGGCAAGAACAGAACTATCTTGTGAATTCATAATGCTATTTAAATACAGTCCATTCAGAATTATTCTGGGACTAGTTGCATGATGGATAATGATGCAGAGTGGATAAAGGAGTAGAGTGATTTTGCTGATTTTGCTCACGCTTTGGGCACTCAGGTTTTTAATTCCAGAAATCTGTTTAAATGCCAGTGTGTCAGTAAAGGCAGCAGACGTAGTTGGTCTCACATTAATGACTTGCTTGGCTTTGGAAGAACATTGTGTTAGATTAAAATAGAACATTTTGATTGGACTGAGCACAGCGTTTGCAAGCAAAGTGGAGACTAGGAGGTGTATAATCTTCTGTTTTGGTCAGAGCTCAGTTTTTTGAAGGCACTGCTTCTCAGAAAGGCACTGGATTAGAAGTTGAGATCTGAATAGAGTTTTTAGATCGTAAGGTGCAAGTTCTAAAATAACACGATCTTCCTGAAAGTCCCTGGAAGCACTTATTAAAACAATATAGAATCTACATCTTCTCTATTCCTTATGAGTATTTTAACTGCTGTACTATTTGTCCCTGTTCGGTCACTCCAGAGTAGTCAGTAAGGGTCTGTGGAGTGCTCTTATAATGCCAACACCCAAAGTGTTAGCACTTTGAGAGTATTTATTCTCTTCTAAATTCTTGCATGCTGTGTCCCACCAACCAGAAACCTATGGCCAATGCTGCAAAAGTGAGGCAGCACGAGCAGCAGTGGAGATACTGAGCAGATGGCACACAGGCTGGAAGGGAGGCTGGATGTGTCTTCTCTTGGCCAGGAAACTTGAATAAGACCTGTTTACTTGGTGTTTGTATATGTGGTGACTGTTCTTATCCCATGCAAACATATAGTCAACAGATATGAAGGAGGGAATATAAATATTTCTATGCTACTATGGCTGCAGGTTGTTAGTGAAGAATGCCTGGATCCAAACATATGAAGTTGAACATATAACATTACACTATCAATGTCACATCTCACGTATTGTAAATTCAGTTCCAGTAGTTATAATTCAAGAAAAAAGTTTCAAACTCTAGTAAACTGGAGCTCCTGCCATTTCAGGATCTTTTTCCTGAAGCATGTAGCAATGAATATTGTTAACAACTTGATGTTAGAGCTCATGAATTATTGGTCTCTTCCAGTATACCAATTAACATACAGTGAGAGTGACACTCTGTGAATCTCCCGAATTAGACTTAATTGCCTGCATGTGATTAAGGCGAAAAGTGAGAATCCACTGAGATCTCCAAGACTGTGTCAGAGCTGCCTTCTTGCATCTTTTGCTTTTACTGTGGGAGTGTTCTGTAGAAAAGCTGATCTTTGGTTTCCCCATACCTCAAACAGATATGGCAATCACAGGGCAACCTTGTCATTTCTAGCCAGTGTGTATTAGAAGTTCTGTGGAATGTAAGTCTGGAAATAAAATTTTATTGAATGACTCTTAAGTGTCATGGTAGCCATATTTTTTTTTAAATCAAGTTTATTTTCTGAATGTCAATTTTAAATAACTCTCATCAGACTCAGAACTTCATGCTGTCTTCTTCAGTAATATTGTGTAGGTCTTTGAGATTGTCCAGACTTATCACTGATTTAGAACTAATGGGCATTGTCATATGAATTTAATTAGGCCACTGTGGTAGAATCAAATAATACAGGGGGTGCTTGGGTCTTGTATTTTTATTCTTAACAACTGCAATCAACATTCCATACTGTTCCAATGCCAAGACAACTGAGGTATTAAGAGGTAGTGTCTAAAAGATGCTACACCAGGGTCTCTTACTTGTATCACAGAATGGAATTAAGCTTCTGGTATCAGACACTTACTGTCTGTTAATTCGTTTCTATTGAAGAGTGAAAATACAACCCAAATCGTGAAGTGGATTAATACACTACCATTTTGGCTCTTTGCACTCAGTTAATGCCTGTTAATTAATTTGTTCTGAGTAGCTAGACCAAGCTGTGAAGTGGATTAATGTACTAACATTTCGTCCAAATTTCAAATTTAGTTTGGTGAATGAGGAGTTTTGCCTTAGCCCAGATCTAAGTGGGCATTTTGTCTTCATCAAAGACTACCACTCCATTTGTCAGTCTGGCAGCTCCTGTATGGGAAAAGCATAAAAAGACTGCCAGCTCTGTAGAGCACCATGCATGCATAGTACAGGCTGATAGAATATATCTAGCCTTTTTTTGAGAATTGTTGTGCGGATCTGTGATCTCAACATAATGCATTCCTGCATTGCAATCTCATATAATGTATTATTTTTTCTGGTATTCAATACAACTCTGATCTAATGGAGTGGAGGAAGAGATTGTTCTGGGCATTTCAGCTTAAATTCAGTATTAATGGAAAGGAAAGTATTCAAACTCCCTCCCAGGTAAATAACCCTTGATTATTGCAAGAAGAAACAGACTTGTTCAATTCTTAATTGTGTCTTATTTTTCAGCATAAGGTAACTGGCACTTTTTTTTTGTAGTACACTGGACCAAATCTCTTGTAGGTAATCTGTGCTGTGCAAAGACTATAATTAATCTGGGTGTGCTCAACTGGCTGCACATGCGTAGTTCAGCTTTCCAAAATGTACTGAGTAGGGCTGTAGGACAAATTCAGTGGTTACATTCTGGATGTTTTTTCTAAGTTTTGTGAAATTGCATATGGGATTTCTTCAGGTCTTATCTATTGCATATGTCTATTCTTCTCTGTAGTACTTCATGCACATCATGTCTGCTTTTTAAAGGAAAGTCAGGGGGTAAAATAAAGGGACATGATAAGGAATTGCTGTTACTTTTCTTGCGTTGAATGAGTTGGAGGACCTGCACCAGAAGTGTTCCTAAAATCTGCTAGGATTTCTGAAGTTCTGATACTGACTGTGCTTTCTGTGAGGGATTGGTTATCTGGTGAAGCTGGGTGAAATAGGAAGGTTTTGGAGGTGTAATGCCAAGAAGGATGCTGTTGAAGGAAAAGACCTAAGAATATATATATAAAATTAAAAGGCATTCTGGTAAACAAAAATACAAATTTTGGATGACTACATTTGGGTAGGATTGTATGATCAAGGCTTATGAGAAATAAATTGAAAATGAATGTGATGAACATTTTCCAATGGGAATACAGGGTTGGTAGAATTACACTGCCACCTGGAGTGCAGTAAAGTGGGGAAGATGGGATTTGGGATTGCAGGAGGTGTTCTGGAAGAATAGAAAGATCACACAGTTTAGAAAATAATAAGGTAAGTAATCAATGAATTTTGATTTAGATTACAGGTTGTTTTGTTGAGGGAATGGAGATAATGAGGAAACAGAAAACAACAAATATGTAGCAATAGAGCTTGAAAAAATTGCTGAGGAAGCAAAGCTGAGAAGTTTGAACTGTAATCACAGCTTGGAGTCTTGGAGAGGATAGGGAGAAATGTGCTTTATGGACCCATTCAGATATGGGACTGGGGTTGCAGCTACTAGATCTATTAAACAGTATACATGATTTTAACATACAATATTATTGCTTTAGGGTATGATGAAATTGCTTTTGTGCAGCACTCTTATAATGCAATGGATTTCAGAGCATTTGTGCAATCCAGAACATGGGTATAAAATGTTAGTTTTCTTCCACATACTTATAGCTCACTGCCCTGCAGCATGAGATAGAAACCTGTTTTTCCAAGGTAGAACAACTTCTGCTACGAATAGCACTTATTTTTTTTGTAAGAAATAAAATTTCTTTATTAGGAATTGTTCTTATACTCCAATACTGAAACATGAAACAACTTGCTCACAGCTGCTCATGCTGTTCCAAATTTTTGTTTACATCAGTCTGATCTACAACTTTTGTGACCTTATATAGGCTTCTGTTCATCGCTGATTCACTTACTGTGCCTTAGAATCAAGATGTTTTCTATATGGTTTTTCTCTTTCTCACTCTGGAAATTAGGGTATCTTCAACATTCTGGAAGCTTGTTGGAACTAGGGGGAAGTTTTTGCATCATGAGTTCTTACAATATAGATGGAAAAAAATTCTGCTTAGTGGATAGGAATATTAAAAGTAAGAAGCTAAGGCTTTGTGTCCATGCTGTGCAATTGATTTTCCACGTGGTTTTAGTTGATTTTCAGGAGGATCAGATTCATGAAAGGTTTTAATTGCTTCAGAACTCCAGTATGTTTAGTGATATCTTCAGCTGCAGTATGGTTTCTTAGTTCAGTGGGTGATACTTTCATGAAAAGTAAAACAAAATGAAGAACAGCAATAATTAAAAGAAGTCCACCTGTTTTCAAGGTAAAATTTCATTACAGGGCACTTTTACTTCAGGTTGTATGGCTTGGCAATTGCTTTCCTTATCTATGTTACATTTACTTAAGCTGCTGAAGATTGAGACATCTTTTATTTTTTTTCTGCCATGCTATAAGAACAGTCTGATTTGTTTGCTTTACAACTGGTGTAAGCACAGTACAAATTGGGTGAAGGGTATTTTTAGTGATAATAAGTGATGTGTTGTTAGTGTGCTATGGTGAAGACCGAGGCATAGGTCAGACATTGTCTCTTTCCTTAAGCCCATATTTGCAATGTTTCTGGCAGATGCAGTCGGTCAGAGCTTGTTTGATTGCTTATGTATAAGGGGTATCTCATTATATTTAATGAGCAGTGTGGAACCAGTATGAGATTTCCTGAAGGAGGAGGTTACGTATGCCTCAAAATGCACGTAACACCCACTAAATGATGACAAGAAAAGTTTGGATTGTTAATTTAAAATAAATATATAACACTTGATCATCAGTTCTGTATTATTCTTGGAAAGGGTAACTCCTATGGTTAATGTGTACAGAAGGGAAAGTTAATGGCATTCATTCCATTATCATCTTAGAAAATGTTTTTCCTGACACAGAATGAGGCAGGTATGAAGGTGAATAAAACTTACACTTGAGTGGAAACAGGACTCTTCCACCACAAAAAATACTGCTGAGGTTCGAGATGATAATGGAACGTATCATTTCACAAAGCTAAGTTCAGATGTGTCTCCACGATAGTTCACGTTATTTGTCACATGCATTGCAAAAATACTTTAGGACAAATTAGCATTAAAATAGTTGTGATTCATGCAGCACCAAATGTTTCCAACAACAATTCAACTTTTTCTTAGTGTTCTTGACTCCTGTAGGTCAAGTAACCTCCATCCTATAGAAATACCTGTAGCACAGCTTGCTGAATGCAGTAGCAAAGATCTAGTCTGAGATAATCAAGCGTGTATGAAGTTAATGGGTGTATTGACCAGGCCATTTAGGGATCTGCCTCCCTATTTATCTAACAATTATGCTGGTCTCTCCAAAAGTAATGCCTCCTATTTACTTCCATCAAAACTACATCAGCTACAAAGAGCGTAATGACACTATTTGATAAAGAAACTTCCCAGAGACAAAACACTATTTTTCAGTATAGTTACCACCATTAGTTATGCGTGTTTGCCAGCAATGAACAAGAGTCTGCATGTAGTGCTTGTAAAAATTGGCACCAACAAAGGTGATCATCATTTCACAGCTGCTATGACAGCATCGTTGCTAGGAAAATGTTGCCCATGCAGTCCATCTTTCATCTGTCTGAATAGATGGAAGTTGGAAGGTGCCAAATCTGGACTAGAACGGTTCAGCCAAAATTGGTGATTGTTCCATGGTCTTCAAACTGGCATGGTGCTTGTCATGTGGTGTTGCAAGAGAAAGGTTGACTGCTACTCTGGCCTGACTCTGGAAGTTTGAGCCTTCAGCTTAATGTTGCAATGCAGTGGTCAGAGTTGATGGTTTGTCCAGGCCTAGGAAATCTAGAAGGATCACACCTTTCTTATCCCAAAAGACAGTACACATTCTTGTACTTGACGAGGGCTGCATCTTGAATTTTTTCTTCGATAGGGAATTAAAGTCCTGCCACTCCCTGGACTGCCATTTTGTCTCTGGCTCTTAATGGGGACACCATGCCTCATCACCAGTAAAGATGTGATTCAGGAAACTGCAACCTCATGTTGGCTCAATAGGTTCTGAAAAACTTGCATATGGTGTTCTTTCCGTTCTTGTGTGATCATTCATTGGACTCACCTGGTGCAAACTTTGCTTTATTCCAATGTTGTCACCATCACTTAGAATGCACTGAAGCCAATAATCGGCTCCATACACAGTTCCCTGGTCATAGTCCACTAATTTGTGTGGATGAGCTGATTGAGGTGCTCTTCAGTTCGTGGTGTGACAGCTATGTGTGCCCATCTGGAATGTGTTTTATCTTTCATGTTGTTGTTGCCACTGCTAAAAGGCACCACTCACTGTGCTCACATCCACTGTTTGATCTCTATAAACATTCAGCAAATATGCATGAATGTCAATGATTACAGTGTTTTCTGCATGGAGGAATTCAGTGACCCACCTTTGCTTCATCCACACTTCCATGTTAGATGCCATTCTGTCAGACTGCCCCTCTGCTGCCATCTGTTGCAGGATAAGATTGGAATGAAATATTGGTGGGAAGATTCAGCCTGTACTGCTATACCACCAACATCTGCCTCCAGTGTTGTGGGCCAACATAGGGAGTGTTGCTTTCAGAGCAGTCCTTATAGAATGGTAAAAATGCTCACACAAATCAAGTTCCCTGAACAATTTCCCTTACTCATGTATCGTATCTGACCATAATTCATGAGCCTGGAAGCTTACATGCTCTGAAGTAACTGAGTATTCTTAGCAGATTTTGGCTGGATTTGTTCTTATTTGTTCTTTTGAAGTTTTTGGGTTTTTTTTAGGCTGGCATTTGTAGTCACTGAGGACAAACTGTTTCTGAGCAGATGTTTCTATATTTGCTATTGACCTTTACAGATCTCAGTTTTATTTATTGAGTTAATTATTTACTTAAACAGTTGTTCTTTAACTTGTGAGTAATTATTAGCACACTTATTTTTTTGTATTATTGAAAACACAAGGAAATATTTTTGAATATTTAGAAATCATTAACCATTATACTGCTGTTAATAACAGATCTGATGATGGAAACGATATAAAGCAATCATCAGACACTGAATGAAGATTAGAGCACAAGTCTGAAATTTCAGCCAAGAATGACATGAAAATGCTTCCTTTTAAGTTGATTTGCATACAGTTTTAGTTCAATCTTATGCAGCAATATTATTTATGAGAAAAATTAATATACCACTGAATATCACAATTTTTTTTTTTTTTTTTACAATGAGCGTCCATTTACACTTGCTTATTTTTTGTAGTGGAACTTTGGATTGTCCACATTTTAGGCCATCAAGCTTAGCATCTAAAAGCAATAAATGGTAGAAACTCAACCACTTCTCTGGTCAGCGTAGTTAGTGTGTTCCAGATTGCCACTCCAATGATGCTTGTTGTGACAAATCAATAAGTTTTCAGCCACCTTATTCCCATGACAAATTTTAATGAAATTTGCTTTGCTGAGAGTAGTGGTACCTGCTGCCAGATAGCAACTGTGCCATTCATTCAAATATTCAAGAATTGCAATGAACCCATGAGCCCCTGGCAAAAACATAAAGGAAAAACAACAACAAAATCCCAGACTGGTGAATTCTCGAAGGAAATGAGGAAATCTGAACCCACTTTTTCCACTAGGCCAACTCATTTTTCTAAAATTTAGCTATATTTGTTGCTTGCTTAATGCAGATAGGAAATCAAGCTTTGTTGCCGGTGAAATCAGCTCTTTGGTTCTGAACTATTGCTGTTTTAAGTACTGAAATCATGACTGGAAAAGAAATATAATGAAATGAAAAATAGGGTCTAAAAAGCTATAGTTATGAAGTAGTGCACTGGATAAGGAAATGACAGTTGGATTCTAATCAGGAAAAAAGGAGCTGGAACATAGTGATCGTGGGTCTGACAAGGAAATTAAATAGTACAAATAGAGAAATCTTACCATTTTATTTTTGTTTTAAAAAATTTGCAAATAGAGAAACAGAATTTCTTACTTTCAGTGCACTGTTCCTAGAAATGCACGTGTTTATTATTAGAAAATGTATATATTTTCTTAATGTAATTTATTTCTTCAAAAAAATAAAGCAAATTCAGTGAAAATGCTTTGTAAGCAAGATAGGTATCCTCCAATGGGAACCTCTTCAGAGTTTTGATTTTTGAATCAGGTGCTAAGCACACATAGAATTTCGATTTCTTGCTTTCTGTTTTATATACTTTTATATATGATTGAGGGTCAAGCCATGAGTTGCCAGCTGCTTGGCATTAAGCAAAATCTTCTGTTTTTTCTCTTTTTTTCCAAACAAATTCTTACGATAACCACAAACAGCCCTGAGTTATTAAATATGTTGGTAAAATACTCTTGTTTCTTTCTTTCTGTTTACCCATGTTCTATAGTGATGCTTTTGGTACTCATTTAATCAGCCGTGTTGCTGTGTCTGACAGCAACAGTTAGGCACCAGGGAATGATGAAGTAGGGAAAATTCATCAAGAAGTATGTATTTAAAAAACCATCAGTGTGATCTGAAGAATAAATAGTATGAAATGTACTCAGCAGAAGTGCTTACATTTCCTTGTCCAATATCCAAAAGCTTTTTTTTCTTTACCATTGCAAAAAACTAATTGCATTTAAAAAGATAATTTTGTTCCCTAGTCCTACTCAGAAATCTGAACTTGGATGCCCGAAGCCTTTTCTTCCTGCTGTTTTCCTTGGAACTTGGCTTCTTTGTATTAATGACTGCAGTGTTGACTCATTGGAAGAAAAAGCGAGAGTGTATTCAATTTTGGACCTTCTGCACATGTGTAAGGGTAACTTGACACATGAAAAAGTGGTGAATTAATTGCTCATGGGTCTACGGCTACCAAAATTTGAGAGGTCTAGGTGTTGAGCAGCCTGAAAATTCCTTTTACTCCTCAAATTAGCATAAAAAGAAACATGATACAAAGAGATGTAAATCTAAGTGTGCCATACTCCTTTCCAGTGATGATGCATCTGGGAAGTCATCCTTACCACATTCTTGAGCAGACGGGTAGCCTTGAATATAGGAGTTATCACAAGTCAGAACTGTGATCAGTTCTGCACTGCTGCTGCTAATGTAAGGTGCTGATATTTCTTCCTAGACATACTGCTAGTCATTTATTCTTGCTGTTCTTAGCAACGTCACAGATACGTGCCAGCCAAACTGTCTGCTGTGTTTACAGTGTGAGTGATTTTGAAAGCTTACTGCTCTGCATGTTTGCCTCTGGACAGAATTCAGCTCTTTTTATTTGACACGTCATGTGTTTTTATCTTGAACTTTCTCATGAATTTTTATTAGGGAAAGATCTTTTGGGAGAGGGATTGAAAGACAAAAATAGGGACCCAAGTGGCCCTAGGCTGAAAGATTAAAGAGAAGTGGCAAAGCCTTTGGGAGAGATGGGAACTCCAAGTCAGGGTGAGCCTCTACAGGTTATGAAAACAGGCAGAGTTGTTCTCGCTGCTCTTTGACTTTATCATGGCTAAAGATGACAGATGAGGTCTTGCTTTCCTCATTACTGTTTGTCACCAAATTTGCATAGTCATGCTGAAGCTCATAGATGTAAAGCAGTGCTTGGTGGTGATACATTCCCACTTGGTGTGGGAATGTAGGTGGGAGGCTCCTATGCAGATGGCAGCAGGAGGAGCCTGGGGACTTCCTGACTGATGTTCAGATTGTGTCATTGAGAAAACCCATTCAGTTTTGCCTTTTAATAAAAATACAGCATCGAGATGAAGCTGTCCTTAGATGATAAAGTGGTGTTATTAAAACAACAACTTGAATTCCAGAGCTGATTGGAAAATTCATTGCACTGAGAAAACAAGGAAAATTGCATGGTATGTTGTAATTACCTTCCCGAAATCAGACAGTGAACCTGTGATTTGGTTCACAAAACTCACAACCGTCTGTTCAAACAGTGGTGATCTAAACCTTTTCCAGTTTCAAAATTCATTCTCCAAACAATGCAAGTTGCGATGTTTCTTTTAGAAAGGCCTGTATCAAAGTGAGAGGTGTGGGAGATGGAGAAAGGCTGGTTCTGACCTTAGTAGCTGAAGGTAGAGAAGAGATCTGCAGAAAGTATAGGATAAGAAATAGGTTAGCTTCTGGGAAACTGCACTTTATGCACAGAGAAAGCACTGAGAGGATCAGAGAGAAGGTTGGGAGGGAAGGCAGAGATGTGTTGATAGGGCTTCCAAGGGGCTGAAGGATGCTGGAAAGTACTCATGAAGTGCTGAATTGCCTGAAGCTCCTCTGGAGCTAAACAGACCAGAAAATGTATTGGGGGGAAGAAGGCAGCTTGTGTATAAACCATTTCCATTTCTTTTCTTTCAGATGTGGTAGCGTGAAGTTTTCCCCATGTAAAATAAACCTATTAGATTATATTCTGAGTTATTCTTGGGCTTTGTTGTACATTGTTTACCTTTAGCTTACAAGTGTTTGGTCTGAGACATCAGCAGCTGGGGTCAATCTTGGAAAATCACCTCTGAGTTCTGTTTGTTGGAAAGCGTGGACTGAAAAGTGACTGAGTGTAGATGCAACTTCAAATGTGATAATAGAAAAAAAACATGTAAAACACTTAAAGTAAGTTTTTTTGAAGGTCCCATGCTAGTATTTGAGGTCAGCTAAACCTTGTTTAAAATTTATGATTTAAGCAGTCCTCTGAGTTTAAGTCTAGTCTATAGGAATACAAAATGAATGTGGATTGTCTACACTTACTTTCATAAGCAGAATAAACCTACAGTTTTAAATAGTTTGCTATGTTATCACTCATCATTGGAAAACGTAATATAAAGCCTGTTAGTTCATCTTGATTTTACTTAAAGACATAGGGAGTGGAAATAATAACTGAGTGTTATGTTGAAAGTCATTGTAATTTGTCTTTTTCCTTTGTAGGAAATCTTTAAGATAGAAGGCAACCTTGGAATTCCAAGACAAAAAAGGGCTATTCTGGCAACTCCAATATTAATTCCAGAAAATCAAAGACCACCATTTCCCAGATTAGTTGGCAAGGTAAGTTTGAAAATATAAATATATAGAAGATCAAATTTTGATATTAAATAATTTTTATTCTGCTTTAAGGAATGCTTTTAATGTTTTTCTATCTGTATTGTATAGATGAAAGTGACTTTTTATTCACAGGAGCCTTTAGTGGTGTACATTATTGTAAAATGTATTCATCAGAACCACATGGATTGATGAAGCTGCTGTCTGTAATAGAGGTTAACCTGTCTGTCTGTGTGTGAGGCTGAGGCTGAAATCTAGGTTGGGAATGTTAGGGAGCATAACTTACTGAGTAATGTTGATTACCTTGTTTTTAATCTTAACCCATAGGAGGTCCTAAGTTAAAAATGTCCTGAGTTCATGTACTTAAATTCATTTATAATGTCTAAAGACTAAGTCAGACTTCACGCTCATTTGTGGTTTATTTTGTTAAAAAATGGTAAGTTCTTGTGGTTACAGGAATCCGTGTAAATTAGAATTCCAACAACTCCTTTTCCAAAACTTGAAGTTGTTGCAGTAGGCGCTAACGAGGTATCGGGTTGAAACGTGACAGGACCTCCCCTGCTCTGTGATTGACGTATGACGTATGCTTGGGGGGCGTAGACGAAGGGGGATGTATATTTAGGGGGTTGTAGTGCCTTAAAAAATGCCATTTGGTCCTCCATCACACTGCTGTTAGTGTTGCTATGGCCCTAGCAAATGGAGATCGCTAGCCCCCCCCACGACGGTGCAGCCCTGGTCTCGGTGGTTGCTGCAGATAACATGAAGTATACAACTAAAATACAAAATCATTCAAAGTGAAATACAAATAATGGTTTAAATGGTTATTTAGGCATCAGAAGCTGTAATTACATTAATATATTTTGTACACTGACAGTTATGAAACAGGAACTCTGTGTCGCTCTTTTAGTAGGTGTGACAGTGACATGACAGCCTATGGAGCTGCGGAGTACATTCATAATTCCCACCAATGGGATTGCTAGAGCTCAATGCACAGCTCAAGGGCAGAATTTTACTCTACAATCAATGTGTAATTTAGCTAGCCTGGTACCTTATCAGTTACTTTAATAGTTAGGAAAGGTTGTTTTGCATTCAGTAAAATGAAAGAATCTGTTTTTTCTTCTCTGTTCTCAGTAATTTTACAGTCATTTCTGAACTTCACGTCATGTTTCATAGTTCGACAGTTAGAGAGCAGTACCTTAGTAAGTATTGTTGGCTAATATGTTAGTGAAAAATAATTAGTTTTTAAACCTCTCTTGCTCAATTTTAAAGGAGAGAGAGATATTTGGAAAGATTTCATATACATAGGTATGGTGTCTTGTTTTTCATGTTTGTTTTTCCCCCTTATTCTCCTCCTTCCTTAGGTAATCCGAGTGCTTTCTAGAAGTGCCTTCATTAAGTATTTTTATTGCTAGCCTAGTTTGATAGCACTGGTAATTGAGGTTTCTTAAGCAGAATGAGATGAATCTGGTCCTACTTGTACTCAAACGTTTTTTTCTAGCATCTTGTCATCTTGATTTCTTATAATTCTTGAAGTAGTAGTTAGGGATCACATGTTAAGTGTGGTAGATGATGTACAAACACAGAACTGTTTGAGCATCTGGCAGTCTGTTTTTCAAAAGCCCTAAGATACCTTTTTGCAACTGATGATTAAATCATAGGAACTACAAATGATCAGCACCTTGAAATACTTGAGCTGACATCAGTTTAAGTCTTTAAATATGATTTTTTTCAGTATTTTTCCAACTGAGGTATCTAGACCACTATTTTGGCTATAGTCTATTGTAGGTAATAATGTAGAGTGAGTGAGACAAAACTTGTGGAGATATTTAAAATAAGGGAGTGAAATATTCCACCTCAACTGCTGTAATTTGTAATTGATTGCTTAACAAAGCATAAATAAAATGTTTAGAGCCTCGAAGATGTTGAATGTAGGGAAGAGGAGTCTGCTGTTCTTCAGATACACAATTCAATAGGAGTGAAGGCTGAAAATAAAAGCAATCATTTGAGGTCTTTGTTGACATCTCACAGAGCTTTATAAACTATGTGAGGAAGTTTGAACTATAGAGATGTTCAGAGCGCCTTAAACACTCAATTGATGCACTTGTTTCAGACCCTGCATGAACTGTTGAAAAGGTTGGTCATCTTTTTCATTTAACTTTAGAAGCTTATTCTGAATTGTTTGTGAATTTACCAGAGTTCTGTACACTTCTGTGAGACCTGAGAAATACAGTTATTCTTGAACTTAAACTTTACCATCTCTCTGGTCAATTGTAAGCACTGTGAAGATGACACTGCAGGCGTGTTTTGTAGTTGTCATTTCTATGGCCTATAGAGAAAAAGAGAAAGTGTAAAGAATGCTGATCACAAGCTTGAAGTTGGATAACTTGCATGTTATATGAGAATTTTAAAAATGAAAGAGAAGAGAAAACAGATCCTGGATCGTAGTTTCATCATGTAATTGCCAGTATTCATGACTGAGCACTTGTGTAGTTTTGCTGTGAAGCAAATGGCAGAGATTCTCATAACACGGGCTCACTAGAGCTCACTCCATCTGCCCAACACTCTGAGCAGTGCCCTGGGCTCCAATGTGATGTGTGCTCATCTTCAAGTCCTGTGAGCGAGGGGGTGACTCAGCCAGGAGCCAGCATCAGCTTGAGCTGAACTCTGATGGCTTTTCTATGAGAACACAGTTCTTTCCTATTCCATAGCTGTGATATAAATATGAAATAGAGAGACCTCTGGAAGGGACTGCAGCTAAGGAACGATTGTAGCATTTAAATAGATGCTTCCAAGTTTGGGCAATACTTTGTTTCAGTGTGCACTATGGAGTATTTCCTATTTTATTCAGGCATGGGCAGGCATACTGTTTGTATGAACTACAGGATATAGAGGAACCCACAAGTTTACTGTTGTAGGTATTATTTATATGTATTGTGTTTTGGTCACCCAATACTGCTGTGTCTCTGCCTCTACTGGCGAAATCTCAAAGGGAAACTAAAAAGTAGAATTTAGAGAGAATATACTGCTTGAGTGTAGTAAAAACATAATACTGAACATTATTGAACTTGCTTCCTATTAGGATGAACACAGCTGATTCAGTCTGTCAAGTGTTATAGTGAGGGTAAATGAATTAGTTCCAACCCTGTGCAGTCATTTTCAGAATAATTTTACTTCAGAAAGTTGCCTTCTGCCATGACTTGTGTCTGAGAGGGCATAGAAAATAAATAATCAAAGTCGGGGAAAAACGTGTAACATCTGTTGGCTCACTTTTTCTTACTGCAGCTGTAACAGATATCCAAACATGTCTGAGGACTGTACCAACTGATAGAGGGTCAGAAGTCATCCCCTGCACTATTTCAGGGCTGGAACAGCTCTGTGGCGTTCCATGAATGTTGGATCTTCATAATACTTGATAATTTCTGAAGTGGAATTCCATGAGCATATTTAAGATGTCAAGCTCATTTCTGACTTCAGCTTCAGCGTAATTTTCCAAAAAAAGTTAAGTTCTTCAGGTGATGAATAGCAATAATAACGTTTAGGAACTAGGAATTCTAATTAAATAATGTTAGGGAAGTGCGTGTGTGTGTGTGTGTGTGTCTGGGAGAGGTGGATGGTGAGAGGGGTGGATCAAAATAACCACGCACTTTCTGCGTGGAGAATAATTACTATTTTTGTTTACTTCTCATCTTCATTATGCTCATCAGAAATGTAAAGCTTTCCTGAATGAATGGAATATGGGATAGGGATGGTCAAATACAGCTTGTTCTGTTTGATGCTATTGCATCGTGCAGGCATGTCTACATGAAAGCTTCCAGGTTCACCCTGAGTGTTACTTTCCCTTTCTTCCACGTACTTCAGAAAAATTTCCAGTTTAGTTCATTCCTCTGTCCTGACTGCCTCCTGGTTTCCAACTCCCACTAACACAATGCTGTCTGGAAATACGCAAAGTTGTTTGGAAGTGACTGCAGAAGCTGCCAGCAGTTGAACTGCTTATTAGTACTTGGTTGGAAGCAAGGCAGATGTACAAAACTAGGAGAGCAGAGGGAGAAAATTTTTTTCCATAATTAGGAATCAATAGCATAAAAAGAAAATCATGGTAATTTTAGAGGACTTCATTGATCAAGATTTGATGTTGTAACTTGGGAAGGAGATGGTGCACTGGTAAGTGGAAATATTGGATTGTTTTAATTAATGAGAAAATTTAAAGTCAGTATTCAGTATAACAAGGAAATACATGTGTAGAGGCTGTTTTCTTTTCTGTTATGACTTTCTATCACACCCACTTAGGGATAAGTGCTTTGCCTAGCCATTGCACACCCTTGGTTAGGGGATCCCTTAATTAAATAACTATCATAGACGTGCTGTGCTTGTAGGTAAAGGAATCTTGCCTTTCAGCAAAATCTGAGCTGCTGCATATTATCCTTCATTCCTGAGGGAGAATAGGGAGATGAAAATATTTTAATACATTCTTGGTACTATGGGCCTATGTGTCCAGATGGTCCAGGCTACAACTGTTGACTGTTATTGATGTGTTTTGTTTAGCTCATGCTGATACAGCACAGGGATATAATATGCAATTTTTAGTCTCTTTCCATATGCTGCTTTCTGTCCACATCAAGTCAAATGAAGCACAAAACAGTGGGATCTGGAATTATCCTGTAATTACAATGATTTGTTGTGGATTGATTTTTATATATGGTAAATCAATTATTCTATTACTTAATTTAAAGGTATACCTTTCATTAGAAGGAGTATTATAGTTGTTTTAACATAAGATAGGGAAGCTCTAAATGTCCCTGCAAAAATTGGCTGAACTTAAAATGGTTGGTGTAGACCAGAAGACAAAGAACATTAGAGATTCTGTAAGAAATAGTGGCTGAATGAAGAAGATGCAAAACTTTGGTTTTTGCCAGTAAGATAATTTGTTGGGTTTTTTTGACTGTTTAGTTTGTCTTTTGGAAATGAAAGCATGCTTAATATTATATTTATATAGTCATGCTTTATATTAGATAGTGTACGTATATTCCCTGCCTTTCATCTGTCCTGATGGACAGTTAAGCTGCCAAATGACAATTAGATGGCAGAACTGATCTAAGCTCAAAGAAAAAAAGTAATGAAGGCTATCCAACACAATAGAAATCTCTATGATCAGGGTGTTTTTTTTTTTTCCTCTTCAAAGCTGTGAATTTAAGGAGAGTGGTTTTTTCCTCCTTCAAGTTGTGAATTTAAGGCTAAGTGAAAACACAGCTTGTCTGTTAATGCTATGATAGAAAATCCTAAAAAGGAGAGGAAACTGAAGATAACTGGATGGAAAAGCTGCTGGAAGCTTATTATTTTTGAGTGGATATCTGATTGAGGCTTTTTGTATATGATAAATTATATGCTTCACGGAAGAGGAGTGTGAAGCCCTAAAGATGAAGCTGGAAAAAATGCCAAACTGGAGGCAACATTTGAAAAGAAGGTGATAGAAAAGACAAGAGAGACGTGATGATGATCCACAGATCTTTGAAGAGAACCTAGAGGGAAGTATTGTAGATTACAAGGACATGTAAAAGACAGCAAAGAACAAGATCAGCCAGTGAAATAAAAACTGAAGTGTATTTCTTCTACTGGAAGATTGGAAAGAAAATGGCAGTTGAAGCAGAGGGAGTGAAGGAAAGGAGCTAGCTAGGACTGTTGTCCAAGTCTGGAAGATAATGGTGTACTCTGACAGAGAACTGAATGATGTGTGGAATAGAGGAGATAAACCTAAATGCTTTTCCAGAACCAAGATTCTTTGTGTGATTCTTTACCAACTTTCTGGATTCCAGCTGAATCTCAGTTCTTGCTCTAAATCTTTGATTTTTACAAAAAAAAAAAAAAAGTGTAGAAACAGGAGAACAAACTCCTTGCTAAGAAACTAGAGCTGTGTCTGAGCTGCATGGGAAAAATCCACTGGATTTTTGAAGTTATTTTTTAAACTGTTTTGTTGTGTTCATATAATCACCACCACAGATCTAAACGATCAGGTTACACCAAAGAAGATGCTTAGGGGAGGGGAGGTGTCTATCAGCAAGAATTCTGACTTCTCCTAGGGAAGAGTATTTAGGCCATGACAGCTGTAAAAGTGGTTCCATCAGAAAAATAGTGGAGTGATAGACTCCTGGGAAGCATTGCAGGGTGGGGATGTTTTTCAGAGATTGGAATTGTTCGAGCACAGATTGTTCTGGCTTCTTACATCAAGGTTTGATGGCACATAAGGAGAACACTCTTTTAAAGTGTGCGGAAGAAATGTATCTTTCAATCTACACAGGAAACTACACATCCAGAGATGAGAATCTACAGCAGAGGGTGGAAGAAAATTGTGCAGAAAGTGGGAAAAAGTCTAAAACTGATGCATTTTATTTCATGTAAGCAATAAGGACAGTCTTAACAAATAAGTCTCTTTGTATTTCAGCTAAGAAAGATTGGGATTACACAAAATCCAGTTAGAATGCTAGTACATAACTAGTACTAGTTGTGTGCAGTAGTACATTGGGCAGAAATATGTATATTGGAGTTCATTTTGTTCAGTCTAGTAATGTGTTTTATCTAGGTCTATGGTGAGTGTAGTCATTTAAGCCAAGGGAAAATACTGGCATAAAAACAAATGGATACACACTTTTTGTCTGAAGATTAAGGAAAAGGTTTTTGATCTTCAGAGAAGATGAATTAATTTCTATGTCTTCCAGGACGAGGAATTCAAAGTGTGATAAATATCCAATCACAATTGCATAATGCATCTTCTTCTGATCATGAGAAAACAGACACCAAGACATTTCTTCCAATTCTAGGGTTCTTGACAATGTGTAATACCCTGATTTGGACCTATGTGGACTACTGAAGATGTCGGAATCTAATGTGATGAAATTTGTGTCTTTCCTGAAAGGATGCCACCCTTTTGATACTCATGGAAAAATACCAACCTGCATCAGCAGTAAATGCAATGAAATGAATAGCACTCCATTAAATTAAAAGGCTTTCAATACAAGTACATGAACTATTAAACTACAGCTTGTTAATTTTCATTAGAGGGTATGTGTTTGATATCCCAACAAACCATTAGATGAAAACAGCATTTTAAATTTACCTAGTTCTCTGAAAGGTCTTTCTTTAAACTTGTCCTTTTTTAAAATATTGATAGTCACACAAACAATTCCATCAGAATACATTTGTTCTCTATAAGTTAAGGAATTTTAATGGAAATCTTTTTAAAATGTTCTTGTTTACTTAAGGCGTTCTGGAAGAGTCAAACTTGCACGGCAGATGCTTTCAGAAGCAGGAAAATTAGAATTTACTATTGTTTTTTCATTCTTTTGAGTCGTTAATATGGATAAAAGAACTTTTAACCTTTTGAGGAATACTTTCTAATCAAGTTACCATGGTTACAAGTTTTGTTGGAGATATAGGTGTTCTACAGGAATGATGGAATTAAACTTTCTGCCCAAAATTGAAATATCCAGTTCCTAATTTCCTTCTATGTAATAAATCATGCTAATGACCCGAAGTGAAGCACCAAGGAGATGAGATTTTATGCTCTGAAGTTTTCCAGCAAAGCATACCACAGCTTAACAGTCACATTGTTTGTGTTAACTTTGATCTTAGAATTTAATATCTTAAACTGTGCTGCAGATGAATGTAGAGGGGAAAAAGTCAGCCTTTGCCAATAAATTACATATGTAAAATAACTGAGATAAAATAAAACCCTGATAACTAATTTTTCATTCATGCATTAATGGAATTTTAGATTCATGTTTAACAGAAAATGTTTGAATTATTTTTAAATGCAACAGCTATATCATCTAATGATGCCCAGTTACATCCTGTTCCACAGTGATTGTCTCACTTAAATGGTGTTTTATAGTCAAATTTGCAAACAGATTAGAAGTTCTCCTAAACTCCATCTCCTTTCTAGCTTTCTTGACTCAAATAAACTCCCAGACTCCTGTTTTGAATGCTATTCTTTACCTGGTCTTGCTGATCATGAACAGAGAATGCCATTGGCAAAAGCAGCCACAAAATCCCCCTGCAGGGCTGCAGAATAAGTTAAGTTGCCAATTCCTAACCTGTTTCTCTATGATTTTTGAGACTCCACACTGATTCATTTCATTTTGGTCAGTTTTCATCTTTGCAGTCTTCCATTCTGAGTCTAAATCCAGTCTGGACCTAATGGAAAGTTTTTGGTATCCACCTTGAATTTTCACTGTCTTGGTTTAATTCAGTTATTTGAAATAAGCACTGATTCTGTCCAGCTTGAAGAAGCTGTTTTCTTATTGAACATCATCTTCTGATCAATATCTTGATCTCTGCATTTTCAACCAGGTCACATTTAACCTTAACGAGAAATAGGGCCTAATTGTGTAATCTCAGATTGATAAAACAGGATATCTGGATCCAGGATTTCTGTTTGCTTGTTGCCTTTAATTTGTAGAATTGCTTCCTACAATTGTAGAATTGCCTGTAAGTAGTATAGCAAATGCAGCAGGCTATCCAGCATTACAAAGCAGTATGCTGTATTAATATATTATTAGAAAGGAAATGAGATCTCCAGAATACGGAAGACAGTGGAGAGAGAACATTACCACTGAGCATCCTTTAAAGCAATTAAGGTATTTGATAACTGTGCATTCTCACTGATTTGAGTTAGATCTGTTTGTTACCTGAATACTGTCCCTTCTCTATCCAGTTATTTTCCCTTCTCGTTCCTTTTGTTTCCTATTATGAAAAATCTGTCAATAGCAAGTTGGTAGTGTAATGTAAAGCAATATCCAAATGAATGACATTTTAGAAAGAAAAATAACTTATCCCTGCCAATTTACAAGCTAAATACTGTCATACTGTCAACCTCAATACTTACATTAAGGAAAGACTTTATAATAAAGACATTTTGTGGTCTGGACTGGTGATAAATCTGATATTACTACCTGTGGCTTGTTAAAGTGACACCAAGAGAAGATGGCTGGCAGAGTATTTCCAAAAGGAAAAATGATATGTATTATGTATGGCTCGTCTGCAAGATGGAATAAACAGCTGTCACACAGAACAGCAGACATTCTCTTCCTCCTGACTAACTGCTGGATCTCTCTGATGGTGACTGACTAATTATAACCCTTTTGTGTTTTGCTCTTGGTTTTATTATGCATGGATAATTTTTCTTTTGCATTTCTTCTCACGTTTATACTACTGTATAGTAACAGATAGTAGCGTAGGTGAAAGAGCGTGGTGCTAACACGTATCGTGACAGCTGTGTTTCAGTTCAGTAAACATTTTCCTTCTCCTTCACAAGACTTCTGCTACTCTTTTTTCCAACTGCCTTATAAGGGCAAATTTCTAACCTTTCTGGTTAATTATCTTTACCACTTAGTTTGTAGCCCTGTTTATGAAATTGAGAAGTGAACTAAGTCATTTGTAGCATACAGGGATGAAATGACTTCTATGTCTTTATACCTTTAAGTGTATAATGAGCAGACATTCTTCTTCCCTTACCTTATTAAAAACCAGCTGATGTCTTTTATCATCATTAATAATATGTCATTTTGAAGTAAATGTTACTCTGCTCTATTGACCTATTTTTCTTTCAGGGTCAAATACTTAAGATGTAGGAATTATTTCATTGTAATCACCATCCCACTGTTGAATTAAAATCCTCAATTTCCTTTTGCCTGTCTTTGGAAGCGAGCATTCTAGTCTGACCACTCTGTTTTCTTTTAAATATGTCAGAAAAGAGAAAAATTACTTCCTGTCATTGAAACATTGCTTAAACAAAGGCAAATGAAAGTTCAGGCATCTGTACTTGTAGACTAACCTGCTTACCAATGTTCTGTAATGAGATTAGCAAGAGCTTTGATTTTTGGTTTTTATAACATTCTATCAGTTGTTTGAGAAATCATGCATTGTTGGAGTTTATATATTTTGAATTTAAATACAGGAATCATGTTCCCTTACTAGATTTACATGCACATATTCATAAATGTGTGCATACATACTCATGACTGTGTACAAACAAATGAGTACATATATGCACATCGAGGCTTTTTTGAGCTCTCTTGGTCAATGCTATTGGTTTGCAGGTGCTTTTTATCCCTTTTTAATCCATAAAATGCCTCTATGGACACACTGATTCTATTGGAGGTCTACTGATTTCACCTGTTCATATGTCAGTGGGTGTCAGTAGCACTTTTGTTCCTCCAAATCTTATTTTCTTGTTGTATTCCTACTACAGCATCTCTCATTTCTGGGGAGGTAAACAAAATGGATTGAGAAATGACTTAAATAATTGTACCTTTTTGCAAATACAGCATTTGATCATTTTGTTTAAAGTGAGTTGCAATTTAAGCTGAGATGTGAAGGTCTTCATGAGCTTGTCCTTGTCACTCAGTGCTTCCATGGAATATTGATGTGTGAAGTACATACCAAAAACTTCTGTACCACTGTGCAATGATGTCTAACCTTAAGCATATTGAAACTAATAAATTCTCCCAACTATGTAGAAAAGACTTTTTGTCAGGCCAGCTGTCCTGGGACACTTAATTATATTTGGAAGGAAAATTGTTAAAAGTAGCTGTGGGAAATATGGTTTTGGTCAAGATTTCAGTTTGTCTATCATTCCTATATCATCGTAAGTATTTTCACACTGCTTCTGAAGTTCTCCTTCTCATTTCTACAGCACACTGAAGAAACTATTAAGCTTACATTTTCAATTGAGCTTGTGGGACACGAGAATGGATTTTGATAATAAAAATCTGTACAACAATGACATTCCGAAATTGAAAGTAGTGGTGACCCTGTAATCCAATAACATGTGTTTTAATATTTTTTTACTTATTAGAATTGCTAAAAAACAGGAAATGTGAATGTAGCTTAGTGTGGATAGAAGTTGAATTGAGGGGCTATATTAATTTAAAAAAATCATGTCCAGACCTGATCTACAATATATTACAAGTTTTTTCATGATCGATTGAAGCAATGAAGTCTGGCTTCCTGCAAATATTCATTTCCTGCAATAAACGCAAGTCTTCTTACCTGTGATAACACCTCAAGCACAATGACCTTAAATCACCCCACAGTACCCACAGCTCTGCCACTGTTATTTTCTACTTACTGTCATTTCAAACTGAGTGAGAGAAAGCACATTGTGGAGCTGCAGCCAATCTGATTGGGAATGAATATGTGAAGTCAAAATGAATACTCTTCCTTTCTGTTTCTGCAGGCGTTAATGCATCTTTTTGTCATGGAAGTGGCTACAATTCTTACAGTTCTAATAGAATTTCTAGAAGCTTTGGATTTTTGGGGGGCTAAGTTTAGTTGAAACTAAAAGATAAGGTTAAAATAGGTGGTGGAGATTGATCATCTGAATGGTGTGGGTTTTTTTTTTAAGGGCATCAGGACAGCAAGAACAGAAATAGGAATGTTCAGGCTTTTCTCGACAAATGCTTTTCTACTTGATACACAAATCCTTAAATGTTACCAAAGAGCTGTTGCTCCTTGTTGGGCTAATGATTAAATCAGGTCTATTAAATGAGCAGTGTCTGAAATAAGTCCGATAAATAAGCTTTACTTGGATGTTGCTCCAAAGAGGTTATGTCTCCTTTTGGTGAAAAAAAATAAAAAAAATAAAAATTGCTGTTGGTGCAAGATGTTACTGGTTATAGGGACAGATAGATTTTCGGGGCTGACCCACCACCATTCCTATTTAGTTAGTTGTCATTGAATTGCATTTTTATTTTACTGCTCTTTGTGTAGATAGTAAACTGCAGAGATATCTCAATGCAACTGCACAAGTGCTTCCTTTGCTCTTCTGTATTCTCACAAGCCATCTCAAGTTAATTTTTTTTTGCTCTATATTCTATCAATTTTCTATCAATTGTTCTATTTTCTATCATGTGAGCGTATCAGGAGAGCAAAGAGAAAGGATGAGAAATGTCTGACTTTTTATTTGTATTCAAATACAGCTTTATTATTTATAGAGTCATTCTGTATTTCAAAAGCATGTAGGCAATGTTGGATATAAGCTATTTCTGAAAGCAGTGAAATTTAGGTTAATGAGACCCACATTTTCAGTGAAATTTAGGTGCCTCCATTCCTTCACCGTGAAGATAGGTAATCTGCAGCTGCAGAATGGAGTTAAACAGTTATTTCTTCTGACATTTATGAGCCTTTTGTCAACTTCAGCTCTACTACAAGAGGAAAGATTATATTTTCTGAATATTGAAATAAGAAGAAAAATACAGTGGTCGATAAGAGCCACTCCATCTTGCACTGAGTAAAATTCCCTGAGTGGGTCCCAAAAATCACGTGGGGAAGTTCTAGATGCTGCCAAATGTTCTGTGATTCCTAGATTCATTCCAGAAGAAAAAATGTGCAATTCTATTGAAGGCTACTGTAATTTAATTTGGTTCCTAACATTATTCATGCCTCTAATGTCACACTGACATACACAGTGTGTTCAGGTGAAATCGTCCGAATGTCTGAGTCATAAAACAGGCAGAAGTTGGCCCTGGAGTTTAGGGCCATTTGAAGCTGGGATTTTCATTTCGAAGATTTAAGGCTTCAGTTCCAATTTTTTCCTTTGCAGTGCACTGGACAGGGGCTAAATGCAACAACTTCATTTTCTAATATTTGTTTTGTAGATATATGTGAGAATTATTATTCAAGAATGAGGGGGGCAAACAAATGCTGTGTGTAATGAGTGAGAAGACAGCAATATGTCTATATTTCTGTGAAATGCAGGGCTGTAATAGGTAACAGAGTTCAGATATACAGAATACAGTGTCTGACATCCGTTAAATACCATAAATAACTTTTTTGTTAGCATATAGAAGGCTGATATGCCAAAGCTTTAAAATGCTTATGGTTCCTTTGTTTTGGAGCAGGATATCAGAACTGTGACAACAGTGCAATCAAATGACTGATCACTCTTTAAAACTGTGGTTGTAATGGGAATTTACCATTGTCTTAACTGGAGGTGCACAAGTTTAAATTTCTGACATGCTTAAATTACTGTGCTGGTAAATATGGTTAAAAGGCCGATACACTGTGTTGCCAGTTGAAGATTGCTAAGAAATGCCAGTGGTAAGTCTACTAATTGACAGGAGATATTTCCTTGCCTATTGATTTCTTTAGCTGACATTGAAATGAATCATTTATAGTTGAAAAGACTTGACCGCTCTTTCTAAATATCACTTTCAAAACATTCTATGTTTTCCTTAATAGCTGATAAATTTGGGACTGTCTTAAGCTGTTTTGCATCTTTGAGACAATAACCGTAGCTATAGAAACATACATACTAAGGTGATTCTCATTATTGATGAAATTAGTAGACCTTGTTAAATTATTTTCTCCAACTCCACGATGTGTTGGTGACTAATTCATGAGAAGTAGTTACTGATGCCATTAAATATTTCTTTAGTTTTATTTGAGAATTCTGATTTTATGCCTGCAGCCTTATTTTTCAGTAAAAAATTAAACAAGAAAGTCTGATCCTGGGGAAACTATCCTGCTTCATTAATCTAAAGGTTTGTTTTGCCTTATTACGTACAGTACAGCTTGTTTACTAAACTTGTATTTCTTTTAAAGTAGAACAGAAATTCACATATATTCTATTTCTGAATTCCCTGTGAATCTAGATGTGCTCTTGTGCCTTCATCACTATGCGTATGAAAAATTATTCGGAGGATCTCTGAGTGTTTTGATTCTATTTTTGTTAGGTTCACAAATATTCAAGATATGTTTCTTTTTGCCTGAAAGCAAAGGATGAAATTTAACATATTGAGAGTACAGTGAAAATAAATTCAGGTGCACTCCCAGAAATAACATGCATTGTATTTGTTATCATTGGATGTTTTGTCATTTCATAACTGCAGTTAAATAGAGGGAGACCACAATTAATTATATAAGAAACACTGGTTCTAAGTTGTATAAATAATCTAATCCTATAGATACTGATGAAACGTGTGTTATTTGTTAGCACTGTGTTGAAGAAATGTCTGTGAAACTTGGTGTATTGTGAATTTATATTTGTGTATCAGAAATCGAATATGATTACCAATTATCACCTAATAATATCAGTATCGGAAGGAGGTGGTTAGTATGAAGTAGAAATAGCCTTAGAATTAAATTGTTTTCTTTTTAGACATGGGTTCTCCTTTCTGTGAATCAGCAGTGAGCCAGTGTCTTATGGCTGCAAAACCAAGGCTTCATTTTTTGGCTGTGTTTAAATAACGTATAAAACTGAGGGCCAGAGTGGTCATGGCTACTTAAATCACAGTATAATTGAATGCCCTCTCTGCACAGTAGAGGTAGGAAAGTTCCTGCTTTAAAATGTTGGTGGAGACCTACAGTTCTCTCTGATTTCTATTTGGCTTCTATGACTTCAAGGTGGATTACGTGTTTGTTATTCATACTACAGTAGAACGCTGATTTCAGTGAATTAAGGAACCCATCAAAAAAAACACTTGCTCATTGCAGATCATCTTTCAGCTTTGTGTTTCTGACTGGTGGCAGGCAGATGCCCTTAGTGAAGGCTGGAGCCACTGAAAGGCTGCACCAACATCCATACAGCTGATGAATGCGCCTCCAAGTAGTGCCAGGTGTAACCAGAGCACATTTTGGGCTGGGTCCAGATGTGCTTCTAGAAGTAGCAGGGTCACCATATACCAGATTGGTTTCTAGTGGGCAGGTTCGGGCTGCCAGTTTTACCTTCTCCTGACAGTTGCAACAGAATCTCCTAAGGACTTCTTAGGAGTCAAGAAGCAAGGCCAGTATCTTCCAAACCTGTGTCCTTAACATTAGCTACAAATTGGTTGTTATTTTATTTTATTTTTTTTTAACTGAGTAACATTACTGTAGTCAGTTGTCTGTGACTGGAAAACATCTCATTTTTCAGTTAGAAAAGGTAATGCTATTGCAAATAAGGAAATAAAGTCCCTCTTAGATTTGGTCACAAGTGGATTAAAAAGCCTAAGAATGTATTTTCATGTTTTTCTTCTTTGGAAAAAAATACTAATTCTATAAGCTCTAACGTAGTTTTATGTATTGATAACTGATAAATTCTTCAGATAATACTGACTAGCAAGTTTATCTGAAGTACTGATGCTTTTATTAAAAAAAGAACCAAATCATTTCTACTGCCTAGATTTCTTTTTTCTCGGCTTCAAGCAAACATTGGGCAGACTCAAACCTTTTATTATAGATCCTTGTGTGTATTTACTCCCCAGTTTTTTCCTCTCAAAAGTAATTTTCATTCAACCTCATGAGCAGAATTGTATTCTTTGTGTTATGTGGGTTCTCTTTGGATGCTAATATTTAGTTAATAGCCAGTGGCAGGAGTCTGAAAATGCTACTGTTACGTTAAGGCATTATGATATATAACTTTTCTGCAATGTTAGATGTAATAAAATACTGTCTTTTTTGAAAATGTATTTGTTATGAAAAGACATAAACTACATCTTGATGGACAAAGTTTCGCAGAAGATTGAAAAGCTCAATCTTTTATGAGATAAAAAAAGAGATAAGTGACCAAGAAAAATGTTTTTGAAGATATATGAAAGAGCTTTCAAAGAGCTTTTTTTTTCTTTTTGGCTGCTGTACGTGACAACAGTAACATTTGTTTGGAATTAGGTTGCTTAGAACATCGTTTTCTGAATAGGATATAGTAAAAATAATATGTTGTTTCATTGTGGAGCTCCCTGTAAAAATCATCTTAAACTTTGGCAGTGTTTATCTATAAGTAGAGAAAGAACAGTTTTAATAGATTTCTAATAATTATATGTTATAACATTCAGATTTTTCATGTACATTCTTAAAGAAGATATTACCTGAGCTTTCACTAAATTCCAAGTTGGTAAATTTATTTTCTCTTGTTGTTGGGGCTATATTCTCACTGAGAACATAGCTTCATATTATTGTGCTGTAGTTTTTAGTAGGGACTAAAGAAACCAGGAAGGCCTTGATTGATCACGTTACTTCAAAAACAAGAAAATGTTTTGGAGAATCTGTGTTATCTGACTTAAAGGCACTTTTTGCTTGTGGAGATCAACAAGATATTGATTGGGATGAATACTTGTATAAGATTTCTCAATCAAGGTGGTTACCCAACACTTCAAATACAATGTAATTAATCACACAAAGTCAACACAATATTTATACGTGTGGATTTTTACTTTTTCTCAAAGGGTTATCAATAAATCTTCTTTATAATCTTACAGTTTGTTAGAGCCAAAAGTAAGCAGTTGTGCAGTTCTTTCCAATATCCTTGAAAGTGCTAAGGGGTTTCTAGATGGTTTCTGTAGGAGATCTTTAAAAATATATGGAGTTTTCTTTCTAAATGAGACTCCAGATTAATGCAGGTTAATATTTATTTGCCTTTAGGGAAAAGTCAGTTGCAATTTGGATAATTAAGATAGGATCTCTGTGTGTTAAAAGAATAATTAATAGTACGTGCATTTCTTGTTACAAATTAGGGTCTTTTTCCACATACCAAAAGCTGCCTGAGATGCGTATTATTACTACTTTGTGCTTTAATTTCCTGTTAAGGCATTTGATCAGTACTATTGCAAACTCTGGTACATAGTTGGCTTTATTGCAATCAGTTGAAGCAATGGTTCATTGCAAGTGAAGAGTAAGTATAAGAGTAAGTATTTAACATGTACCTGCAAGCCTGTAGGTGACTGCAGTTTCTCTTGCTAGCTAATGAGGGCCGAAGTGAAACTGCTGAAAGCACATTAATGTCTACAAATAATTAAATATATATAATGCATAGATTTTTGTACACAAATGCATGTGTTTATGCATACATTTTTATATAAATATCTGTTGCAATAGGAGAAAAAAAAAACCTCAGTTGGAGTGATGACAACTCTTGGCTTGCTGAGTCAGAAAACATAGATGTTTTGCATAATTAAATTTTATAGCTCAGCTTCTAGTATTTCTAGGAAGGAAATTATCAACTTTGATGAATGAATTATCATGCTAAATGCGTGTGATTATATTCTATGGAAATGAAGTTTGAATAATTGGTGTTGTTGCAAAATGGAATGGAATAATTTTATAAGTGCCCAATCAGGTATGCTGAGGCATCTTGATGCAAATGAAGACCAGTAATATTTTAGTGTCTGTGATATTTTCTTGAAGTGATCTCATATAAAAATTAGTAACAAGTGAAAACCTTTTTACTTGAGCATACGTGGATATAAAGTTCTTATTGGACACAAATAAAAGAAGCTACTTTGATTCCATGATACCTACTAGTAATTTGTGATACCTTTGGTCTGTTTGTGGCTTTTTACAAGTTCCAAAGACCTTTTGTACTTCCATCAAGCACTTAGGAAATAACAGATGGTGCTCTACAAACAAATGACCACCTGGAATTATTGTATGTTAAGCACACTGTACCTTGAGGTACATCAATTTTTAATCAAAACTTAGGCAGAAATAAAACTTCCAAGGAACGAATGGCAAAATCTGCAGTGAAAATGTTAGGATCAGAGATTCACCCTTTGACATTCGTGCAACCATTCTACTTCATGAACTGATTGCTGGCTTTGCACAAATTAAGAAGTCAGTCTGGTACGTTTCATTTGTGGATTTTTTTATATGTACAACCCTTTGAAATGTTACTACAAATAGTTTTTGTACTATTATGATAGCTTAATTTTAATGTTTTAAAATCTTTTTTAAGGTTTTTAAATGGTCACTGGCTTTATCCTTTTAGTCATGATAGACTGGTTTTGTTCATACTGGGAGCAGTCAGACTTACCGAGGTAGTTATAGCTCTCTTTTAGGTCTCTAATGTTATCATTGGCTATTCTGCCACTTTTGTGTTACATCTTCCAGACACTGCCTGAGCAGTAAGGGCCTGGATAGACAGAAATTAGCAGAGATAATAGTTAATTCTAATAAGCTTGCATTGTGAAGAAGGCTACACTGTCATGCAGCGCTGACTTGAAGTTACTGAAATCAAACTTTATCATGTGAAGCAGTAATACAAAGTAGGTGAAGGAAAAGAGAGGTGGGAAAACAACCTGACAGAGCATTCCTGGGTCTTATTTTGAATTTTTATATTCTTTTTCACAGCTTTAGGAATTACTTATTGCTTCCTTGTATGTCTGTAAGTGCAACAAAAACAGCTTTGCTTCTGTCTGTTAAAACATTACATTTGCAAACCATTCACAAAATTACTTAAAGAAGAAACGTGTTGAGCTGAGTGGTGTGTAATAATGTTTCATTTCTTATGATTGCTCAAAACCCAGCCTGGGAAAACACAGTTCACTGTTGAATTTGAGTGGGATGTGGGTCTTAGCTGTACAACAGTGCAAGGTTATAAATAATGCCTATTTTGCTCCGTTATTTCAGAAGTATAATGTCTTGTACACAGAAGATATTATTAAAATTATTGTTTAAGTCTTAAAATATTTGGGAAAGTTGTTTGTGCAGACAGATGATGACAGAGTAGGTTACTTTGATACAGTTGGTTTCTCTGTGACTACCAGGCTAGATTTGCTTTTCTTGCTTCCTTTTGGACTCCTTTTCACATAGTAGGTTTTTCTATTATTGTTCAGTTGTCAAATAAAGGTTTCATTTCAGAAGGTTGTTCAGGTGTTGCTGTTAACTGAAAATATAAGTGTACTTAGAAGACAATAACTGAGATAGTGGACAAGAGTGCATCAAATGTGTTACTGAAGCTTAATTGATCCATAACTCAAGACATCTTCCAGCTTTTAGAAGTGGAAATCCAAGCTTTAAGTTCTGTATGGTTTAGAAATTGTGTGCTCTTTTTTTGCTAATTTCACCTTGATTGATTCCATAATTTCTCACCATGATTTCATGAAGAATGACATACATTAAAGTATTGCAATTATTGAGCAGACATCTGAAAGCTTCTTAAGAGACTCTGTCACTAATTACAACTCCATTAAGATGTTTTCACATCAGAACCCATAGATTAATGCATTATATTTCTAATTCTAATGTGAGTCAAGCACTGTAAAGTTTAAGAGTGACCTCTTTACAGCTGGAAGGAGAATCTAAAGGTAGAGGTAGCTCTTTAACTGCAAAGTTTTTAATTATCTCAAATGTGGACTTTGAACCTTTATCTTTGGTTCTTTGGGATATAGGAGAAAGGAAGGAAGAGGAGAAAAAGAGTGTAAAAATTATTTAAAAGATTTCATGAGACTTAAGATGTGCCTTTCCACACCTTGGTGACGCTGGCACTGGCAAGAAAAAACAAAAAATATTTCAGAACATCAAATCTGGCTAAACCTGGAAGTGTGAATACAAACTCGCCTATATAATTGCTAACAAACCCACTCTCAGTTAATGTTTTTTAGCTTTAGAATTAGGCAAATCAAAGAATGCTGTAGTTAAAATGCTTCTTAGCCCCATTTGGAAGTTAGGAACTGAGGAAAGCTGAGGTGTCCTTTAGAAATATGAGGAAGAGATAAGGAGACATAAGACAAAAAGCAAACACTGCTTGGGGCTTCCTCAGTCATGGTTAATGAGGCACCTGCTACACTGCTGTGAAAACTTCTGCTTTCTGAAGCTGCTAGCTTGTTTTTGAATGAATGAGATGTGTTGTTTAGAGATCCTAGATTGGTATAAGTGCTCCCTGACAGTCATGTCTTCAGTGCTCTGTGCAATAAAATGGGTAACCCTCACTCAGCACTGATATACCAATCTAAGGCTAGTAGTCATTAGAAGATTTGAAATGCTCTCTAATGGTGGCAATTTCACCAGTCATGTGAATTTCCTTTTTTCCACCTCTAGCTATTGAGAATTCAATCTATTACAGCAAGAGAAGCAAAGGTAACACAGCACAATTGGATCTGTGAAATAGAAAAACAAATATTAAATACATATTTTTTTACATCACATGGAAAAAGAGCATGAACAAAAAAAACAACAACAAAGTAGGATCCAAAAACTTTAAACAGAATCAAATATTTTTCCATCCATGTATTCAACCATGGGAGCAGAGCAGTTCATGTCTGAGGTATTGGCTGTGGGCTTGGGTCCTGATGGAAGCCTGTCCACAGATAGAAGCAGAACAAGACCTCTCTAAGGCTTTGGGGGCAACCTGCAGGAGTTGCTGCAACTCAGATGTGCTGACAACGTAGGCTTCCTTCTGGCTTCCTACAGATTGAAGACTCTCTGATTTAGCTTAAATCCTTTATTTGACCCTAAGCCGCACTGAATATTGTACTCGTGGCAGTAGGATTGTTGAGTAATTACGTAACTTTTAAGCTGTCATTGTAAATGGCTCAGGATTGAGTAGAATGGTATTTTTTTTTGTTACAGATGAGGAGGACTAATCTGACAAAGCTTCCCTCTGTCACCCTCACATTCATTCTACTTCGCTCCTATTCCAGTTGTGCCTTCATACATACCTGGGTTTCCAATGAATCATATTTTGTCTGCATTGTTTTTCAGCAATGCATTGGAATCAAATCAAAATATGAGTAGCAGTGTTTATACCTTTTTTTCGCTAAGACTACTGCAGGTAAAAATGTTTCAGTTTGCAATGACATCTGTTAACATTGAGAGCCAATATCAGAAAATATAAATTATACTTGGCATTCGTGATATGGAATTAGGTTTTTTTCTTTCTTGTCTTTCTTTTCTAATCAATTGTAACTACTTAGCAGCTGTCTTGCATCAACCTCCGACTGCTAAACATTTGAGATGAAAGTGAGGTGGACTTGCTGATACAAACAAAAACAGGTTTGGAAAATGATAATTAAAATCCTTTGTTGACAGCATAAAGAGGCATAGAGCATTCCAAATAATGGAAGCATTAAGCACTTCATCAGATTAAAGTGTTTAGAATTTTAAATATTCAAGATATCTGTCAAATATAGCTGCCATCTGTCCTTGACAGGAACTCCAACATCTGCTCAGATGTGGACCTGTGACCTCTAGATAAGTTTCTATATGCAGAAAAATATTTAACTTCCTACTCTGACCTTCCATGCACAAGACATGAGCCATGGATTTGTTTCCTAGGGAACTGGTGGCTGAGAAAAATCTATAATTAGATCTGTGAGTTGTTTGTTACAAATGGGAATTGGGTGCTAAGCATGTTCCTAAAGCATCTAGAAGTATTACGCTGACTTTCTATAAGGGAGCCAAATGGGGGGGGGGAAGCAAAAAAAAAAAATCCTTCCTCATAATATCACTTTTTTTAGTACCTTCAGTTAAAGAATTTAATGTTTTTGATACAATACTTATTCCTCTGTGTTCATCTTAACTGCAGTGTTCTTAGAAGCCTAGACTTGGCACGTTGCAAGTGAAAGCCAAATAAAATTAGACACAATCTTACAACAAATTTCTTCAAACTGAAGTGAATCTTAATTTTGAAGACTGTGAGTGAATCATTCTCACCAGTTGCATTTTTCTTGGTTTATTACTCGTAGTCCTTTCTTTTAAATATTCCCCGTGGAGCCCAGGGCAGGTCTCTAGACCTTCTCTGCAGCTTGTTTTAGGCTGGCCACAGTGCAGCTGAGATGCTGCTGTGCTCTTTCAGCCCAGTGCTAGATCAGAGTGCCTTCTGGTTTTCTGGGTGCTGCAGAAGTAGCATTGAGTAACAAATCAGGTCTTTGATCTCACTGGAAATAGATAACAATGAAATACCTGGAAGAAGATGCTGTAAGTTCTTCTTCTTCTTCTCTGTTCTTCTATTTTTCTCTTACTCCTCAGAGACTTTGCTCCATGTGTGTTGATTAAGTGTTACATATTCTGTTCTTTGTCCTTAATTTCTGCAATTAGAAAACATCAAATATTACCTCTGATGATAGGTTTGCTATCGAGCACCTCTGCAAATCCGAATGATTCTTTTTGCATTTTTAAAGACCACCTTTTGAGATTTTCTTCATACATTTTCATCAGTCACAGTCAGATCTTTCCTAGCAACTAACTATAACCTTGTATCTACTTCAGCAGCTTGTCACTCAAAAGCTGATGCTCCTCACATTCCTTCAAATATGAGGACTTGTTGTAAGTTAGTAACCTAAGTAGCAATTAAAATATGATGATTAAATTGCTACTGATAGGCCAAATCAGCCAGCTGAAAATCCAGGGCTTCTGTGACATGCGGTACTTCCAGATGATTCTGTTCTGAGATTATGAAAACCTATGTTTATAAATTTCATGCTGTCAGTAGGAGACTGTTGTGTGCTGATTCCTCAGCCTGCAGATACCTATCTGAAATTATCTACTTCTGAGGAAAAGGGGAAAGTATTTGTAATGCATTCCTCTTGCTCTTTATAAATTAAGAGCAAAGGAAAGTTGAAGAATTACCTCCCACAAACGACAACACACATCTGTATGCGTTCATGGAACTTCTATCTAAAAGGAAATGCTTGGTGGTGGCTGTTTGTATCGATCAGATCCTCAGGGTTGGTAGACAAGGCCTGCAGACCTCAGTGCTGCAATGGGTTCTTTGAGGGAAACGTTACATCTGTACAACAACAAACCCCAAACAGGAGGTGCCCACGGGTGCTCAGGGCTTCCACACACATACAGTAATGACGTTCCATTTGGGCACCTGTGCATCTTATACAAAAGTGAGCTGAACCTTGAGAAGTCTACGCATAATTACAGTCCAAAGCCACTCTGTTGAGATGGTTTATTTTGGATGAATATGAAATGTCCTGTTTGTGTTGATTATTCCAAAAAGAGCTCTAAAAATGAGTGCTGCTGGTGAAAGCACTTCACCAGTTGCTGATATACCATGGCATTTTCATACATTAAAACGTCATGTTGACAAATCTGTCTGTGGAATTTATTAAACGTGGCAAACTTCAGATTCAGAATTGTTTTTATTACAGTGACTAAAACCTTGCATTTGCACTGCTGTAATGAAATGATAGAAGGACTGCAAGTTCTTCCCAAAGCACAGCCCCCATTCCACGAACGTTTAAACATCTTCATCACAAGTGTTACAAGTTCTATTTTCTTCATGTACCTGAAGTTCTAAATATGCTACCTGACAGCAGTGCTCATGCAGCTCTCTTTGGATTGCTTCGAGCAAGGAACAGTCGTGCAGTCTGCAGCCCCCCATCAGTCCTGCGAACATGCATCAGATGTCAGAGCATGCATACTACATCCTTCAATTTTAACAACATTGTTCCTTAATTTGGCACTTCCTATAATATTTTATAATATTATAAATATTAGGTTGGATGGTTGTCTGGATGATCTTGAAGGTCTTTTCCAACCTTGGTGATTCTGTGATTTTCCACCATAAAGTTCATAAAAAATTCCATCTTCTGAACTTGATAATAATAGTCTGTGATTTTTCATTTTCACAATTTGTTTTAATTTCAGCTCCTGGTTCTTTTACTCCCACATTATGTCTGTGTCACGTGGTGTAAAATCTCCCCTGTTCAAGGTATTTGTTCACCTTGCAATCAGTACCTCAACAATTCTACATTGCTGTTAAAAAAGCTTCAGTTTGCAAACATCTTGGTACAATGATTGTATGTGTGGTCTTGTGTGAGGAATGTTTTCTGTAGTTTCTAAGAGCTGTAAAAGAACCAATACAAAAGAATGCAAATAAGTACCAGCTGATCTTGGTAAGGTGGGTTTGCCCAGTAGACATTTGTGCACAAAAATCCAAACGTGTTTTGGTTGTGTATTTCTTACAGCTTAAACTGTGTCTTGGAGATCTGACATAGGATTTTAAGGTTAGCATAACTGATTTATGGCTTTCTTTGCTGAGTTAAATCAAGTCTTTCATCTTGTGTGCATATACCTTTTGTGTTCTCTGGGCAATGTATACATTCTTATTAGGACTGTCAACAAGCAATCAGTAATTGACTGATATGCATTTAAACACTGGGGTTACAGCATGTGGTCTAGGAGATTTATACAGCTTTGAAAATCTGTCCTTGTACATAAAATGAGGTTTGATAACTGATCTGGAACTATTTTCAAATTCAGAACTGTGACACTGCCTCTGTTACTTAATTACACGAGTGTCTTTAATTGCTGATGACTTTTCTGTTGTACATTTGAGTTTGTAAATATTACTCCGACAATATCAATTTAGCCTGTGTTATGGAGAACATATTGAAGGAGCATTTGTGCAGATGTATTTAAGTTAATAATTATTTTTTAAGGTTGGTGATTATGAAAGGAAGCTTTAATGGACCTGACAGCAAGGCTTTTTTTCTGAATAGAAAGAAAATGTTGCATAAAACACATAATGTTGCATATAGTTCATTTGTTTTATCCCTGGTTACCATGAACAAAGGACACAGTCATGTGAAAGAATTTTCGAACTCCTGTTACCTTTATTTTTTTCAATAAATCACCTGGAAGTTCCTGAGCATCACCCATGTATTGAACCCAGCAAATTTAACTGAATTGCTTTATAACCACGAGTACGGTATGTTTGTCTGATGGTAATGAAGAACTGGGTGCTGGTTTGGGCTTTTTGAATAAGGACAAGAGTATTTTGCATTTATCTTGTTTTGGATAGTGCCAAGCACAAAGAAATCACAGAAGTGACTGAAGCAAGCAGTGAGACTGTTGAACATGGATGGTGCTGTTAAGCACAGATTTGTTACGGCTGCAGAACGGCAAAGTCTCTCTCTGGGGGTAGTATGCTTTTTTCTGCTTCTATTTCTCTTCTCTTGAGAACACGGGTTTACTTTTGTGGTAAACCTGTAACAAAAGAGAGATCACAATGTTGGAATGAGTTTAGCTGGAGGGGAAACATAATGTCAGCAGAAAAACAGCACTTGGTAAATATGTTACAGCTATGGTTCAGCAAAAGGCAGATTCTGTCAGCTGAGCACCCTTCTGTTTTCTTGGAAGTGTCTCTTAGGTGGGCAGAAGCCCACGCTCTTTGCCTTTATGGAAATAGTATTAATAATAATAGTAAGTGAATGCTGTTTGGGTGCTATATATGTGGTTCTGACATCGATCCCTTCCATTTCCAATGTGTTTGTTCTCTTGGGTGTGGGATTCCTGTTGAGCTGGAAGATGCTGGTAATTCCTGTTGAGTTGGGGGAGTGGATCATGTTTGAATCTACCCTGTCCTATGAGTCCTGGGGGAGAAAATAGCCTTTATAAGTCTACATTGCTGTGGGATGCTCAACCAGCATCTGTTGTGCCTGTTCCATCTGCCCATGCTGGGTTGGGTTGGAAGGGAGCTTTGAAGACCAGCTTGTCCCTAACCCTTGTTGTGGGCAGAGACCTCTGTCACTAGAGTGTGCTGCTCAAAGCCCCAGCTGGGCTGACCCCGAGTGATTCTAACAGTGGGGCAGCTCACCAACCTCGAATGAAGCAGCTTTGTAGACAACAAATAGTCACTGTTATATGGTGCAGACGTTTCCAGTATTAGGACCTGCTCTGGACTTCCTAAAGCTGTGAACAAATTTGGGAAATAAGTGTTTCTGTCTGAACTGTAGGAGCAGCAACTGGAGAAATTGAAAAACAGTGTCCCAAAGAAAACATTCCAGCTGAAATAATCTGGCCTTGTTTGTTTGTTCTTCAGCTTGTAAATTGGGAAAGCATTGCTGTGTATAATAGACTGTAACCAAGGAAATTCTCATATGAACAGTGTGATGTTTTAGACAATATTCATAATAGCAGTCTTACCAGAGATGTCAGACAACCCTCCTGTTCTTTCTTCTTTGCTCTTGTAGAAGCAGCAAACCATATGGCAAATTAAACCAGATTTTTATTAAACTCCTCATTGTACTGCACTGTTGTGAACTGGGAAATGCACTTTCTTTGAACTATGCAGCCATTATAGAAGCTTCTTAATTAGGGGATGTTAAGGTTCTTCTTTACATTCCTGGGAGTATGTAGCTCCCTCTTGTGGCTAATTATGCATTTGTAAAAAAATCATACTTCATCAAGATTACTTACTGTATTGCCGTTGTTGCTCTTGAGCAAATGATGCAGTGGTATATGGAGCATCTCTAACCTGAATTTCTTATTACTACATCAAACGTGAGTTGCTGTGCAATAATAGCCTAAATGGCTAAATAGGTAGGAGAGAAGTGTCTGTGTGTAGTTGCTCCATGAATGTGCCTGCTTCCCAAGGCTTTAAGAAGGCTCAGCAGGCACATACAGTCATTTAGGAGAAGAAGAAGAAAACAACTCTACCTTTTTTACCTTCTGATAACTCAACTGTTCTTGTACATTATATACTGCGGAATGGTTACAGTTGAAGTTGGGATTCGTTGCATCTCCAAGGATTACAAGCAGTTCAGGTACCAAACAGGGATGCTATGCCATCAAATTCAAGGTTAAATCTTTGTCAGATTTGGAGCCAAAACAGTATTTTTTCCTGCAGTCATGTTTGCAGGGTATCTTCTTACTACCGTTATTATCACTTTCTACTGTGAAGAAGGATGTGTATGTGATTATCAGGGATTTGTTTAATAAATTCCCTTTTATATCAGCATATAAATAAAGCCCATGGTTTGTTCTGCTTCCTTTCTGTGGTTTGTTGTAACTGAGCCCTTTTGCCTACGCTATGTCTTCAATGTGTTATAAACAGTTAGGAAATGCTTGACAGCTGTGGTGGGTAGGACTGTTGTGCAGACAACTTCAAATTAGATTTGTGTGCTGGCCTGTGGCTATGCTGGTGCCTTTCAAATCACTCTTATATTGCATGGGAAGGAGCACTTGTCTTCTTGCAATAAGGCTCAAAAATCAGGATGGGGGATGAGCAATTCTTTTCCCTACAAAGGTGAGCAATGGCCATGGCACTGATTTGTTAAAGAAAAAGGAAAATATCTTTTTAAGCTTGATGTAACAAACAAACAACAGAGACTGGTCAAAGCAGGAATTGAACAGCCGGTAGCTTTTTGGTAGCAGCCATTAAGTTTAAGTTTCATCACAAAACCTGAAGCACAACATTAGTTTGCCCTTCTGTCACCTGCCTCCGTGTTTTGTCATGGCACACTCAAAAGTACACGGGAAGAAAACTTCATCATTAGTGTTTCTGCCTGGGAGGAGGAAGGAGAAAAGAAGGTGAAACAGGTTTTTGCTTTGAAATTTCTTCCTATCCCAAAGGATTTAAGAATTAAAACTTTCTCTCTGAAAATGCTGATTTCTTATTTCATAACTTGTGGCTATTTTTTCTCAATTAAAGTGAAGGAATAATGATTATAGAGTTTAGTCAAAATCTCGCTGCCCAATAATATGCCAACCAGCACTGCTGAACCCACAGCAATAGGGCAACAAACATGTATTTCCTCAGGGATGCTATTAAACACTCTGCATATTTATTATCTCAAAATGGGAACGGGTCCAGATTCCTAATGCTGTTTGCTCCTTTCTGTTCCTGAGCCGTGATTCAGAATAGCAAATAAATATTTGACTTAAGATTTCTGCAGAAACATTAAGGATATAAAATTGCTAGAAACAAAAGAACATGAAATAGCAGTGGAAAAGAATGGCTTGGCAAGATTGTCAGCCTAAAAGGGCAAGATTAGTTTATAATCCTCCTAGATTCTGGTGTGCAAATACAAATTTGCAAAGCACGTAGTTTGTAAGATACATCATGTAGCTCTGCAAGTTTACATATGCTACTGTCAGTAATGTAAGACAGCCTTGAAATTGGATTTTTAGGGATTTTTTTCTCATTGGGAAACAAGGTAGAGATAGTAACCAGCAGCTTCTGTGCACTGACATGTATATATGGGTATCCAAAAGTTTAAAGTTTGGAAGGTGAAGGAACTCCATCTGTGTGACTGAGCAGAGTTTGGGGCAGGATGTCCATTTTGTGAGGTTTTTCCTTGGTTTAAAATCCTGGGAAAGGAAGTGTTCTTTCTTAAGAAAGAACAGCATCCCCAAAGTCAGCTGCTGTGGTGATGAGGATTGCTAATAAAAAGGGGTGATTAATTGGAAAATAACATAAAGGTTGTTGTGAAATATGTATTCCCTACGTCACTTGAGGGAATGTCTAATTTTTATTTTTATTTTTATTTTTTTTTCTCATAGGATTTCTTTGCAACTGTTTTATTAATGTAACGAAAAATAGAAAAAGAAATAAAATGTCACATGTTAGTCATGGAGTGGATACAGTAACATGAAATAACAGAAAATTTAAGTCGTGAAATAAAAGATAGAAAAGATAAGACAGCAACAGGCTGAGGGCTTTTCCATGGCTTAACAAAAGAATTGCAGGGTGTTTTCCAAATGATTGAAACCGTATTTTGTGTTTTCATATTATTGACAGGGAACGTATCTCAGTGTTACAATAATTGAAATTGCTTATGTGAGTTTAAAAGCATTTATAACATGGGCTCTAACGTCTTATTTTCTGCCATTCAGGTCATCAGCAGTGAAGGGACAGAGGGAGCAAAGTTCCGACTCTCTGGTAAGGGAGTAGATCAAGACCCAAAAGGAATTTTTAGAATCAATGAGATCAGTGGGGATGTCTCTGTGACCCGACCCCTGGATAGAGAAGCAATAGCCAATTATGAGGTGAGTGCTCATCTCAATTGAATCTCCCCTTCTGTGTTGGTAATATATACTTTAGAATGTGTGTGTATTAGCTTTTGAAAGGACTGCAGTTGCTGAAGGCTAAATTACAAGCCACTGCCCTGTAAAATTTCTAGTAGAACCAGTTATCCTTTGGAAATTGTAAATGTGTGTATTTTCACACACAATTGAAACTGCTCTACTTTCTGCATGTCATTTCTGTCATTTATCGTTAGCAGAAGTACTGTCTGAAAATCACGTATGCATTTGATTTGTGAATACAAATTTTTGTTCAGACTAAGGGAGGTATTTGGGGTAAGTTGCCTCTAAGACACTGTGTGGTTATTCCTCCTTTTTTTAAATTGCCAAGTTGTCAATAGCATATACTATTCATCTCCATTTTGCTGTAATGGATATCTTTTAATTCATCTACAGAGAGTTCTGTTGATGTGAGAATGTTAGCAGATCCATCACTGCCAAATATATATCTTGAACAAAGACTGTACAAAGGATTCCTGCTACATTTTTCCCCATTGAACAAATGATCATAAAATCATAGAATCGTAGAACTGATCTTGGATATCTATGAAATAACTTCATGATGTCTTGAAATGCAGAGAGGATCTGTAAATTCACGTTTTCTTCCTAGCTCTGGAAATGTGCCCTCAGCTAAATTGCTTCTTGACACTTGGATGTAGATGAGCAGCTGGAATCAAAATGGCTGAGATTTGTGAGGGTTGTGCTAGGAGCTTTGTGCCCCAGCATGGTGGGTCTGACCTGTATGTCCTTGTGCAGAGTGCAGTGTGTGATGCTCCAGCCATGCAGGGCATGGGGTCAGTAACAGTACTGAGTGCTGTCCTGGCTGCCTCGTGTAGTAATCAATACTTCCACTTTCAGTGCCGTTTTCTCTCCTCTTCTAGAAGAACATTCTTGTTAGATGACCAGTGGTGCTTGTTCAAAAAGCATTGCAAAAATTTACTGTATGTTGGTTTTTGACACTTTAACATCTACTTCTCATCTGGGCTTGCAGTGAAATGTATGTTAACCACTTGCATAGGATTTATGGCAGTTGCTGCTGTCCTTTAAAGAGAAACATTGCAGTTTCTCTTTATAATACTGTTTCTTGTCTTCATTTTCCAGCTGTTTCTTATTTTATCCATACTGGCGTTCTACCTTAATGCATTCAGTATAAACCTCAAATAGGATATTTTTTTACTGGAAAATCATAGTAGTCTTTTCAACCTAATGCATCAAACCACAAATGGCCCTCCTATCTGATGTGGCAAAGCACGCTCTTAAATTAAGACAAAAACATTTCCCCTGAGGAGCCTTTTTGAAGCAATGCAAATTATATACAAATAGTGCAGTGTAGTAGATTATCCAGAGCAATGCAAATGTCTGTCCTAATAGGCTGCAGTGCTTCCTAACCTGTTATATCACACTCTGCTCAGCGTGCTCCCTGGCATCCTCTTGTGCAAAACGTAGTTGAGAAGTTCTTTAGAAGGGGAACCCTCAACTTCATTTAGTCTGCCTTTGAATCCAGCCCATTTTTTTTCCAATGAAGATGTGGCATGGTATCAGGAAGGCAGCGGGATTTTTCCTTGATTTCCTTGGTACACTGAGAGATGATTTACTGTAAAGATTCTTAGATTTTGGTTTAAAATTTTTTGAACCTTTTTTTTTTTTTTTTTAATTTTTCTCTCCCAACTTCTCCCCCCTCCACAGTATTGATGTCCTTACAGATTAAGTTCAAAGCGAAGGGCAAACAAGGAAAGAACAGATCTGCAGGAAAAAAATTGTATGTTCTTTGCAAGCCATCTTACCATCAAATATACAGTTATTGGTAGGGCAGGGATAACAAAATGAAATTCGTTTGAATCATTCCAGCTACACAGTAGGCTGCAGTGCATTAGCACTGACTTATTTCTTATTCTTAGTGTATATGTACTCAAGGGATGAGAATTAAAGCGTATGCTAATAGGACAGAAAATAGAGCTTTGTGTTCATAGTATTTCATAGAATTTTGCAGCTTTTACCATCCATGTGCCTCGCAACATTTTACATTAGCTAAGGCTATTTAATCTGTTATAAGAATGTGTTGTTCTTTGTATCACTGAATGCTCACAAATGCTTTTTCCTGCCCTGTTTATCCTGGAGGAATATTGAAAAGCATGTAGAACTTCTCCCTATGATGTTCATTACAAGAGAAAAAATATTAAATTAGAGGATGACTGAATCCCACTCAGAAAGCCATTGATTGTCTGAATTAATTGCCACTTTCCACTCTTTGTTTTAATTATTCTATTTTTAGTGAGGAATAGAAAACAGAATCACAGAATCACAGAATCACAGAATCACTAAGGTTGGAAAAGACCTATAAGATCATCCAGTCCAACCATCCACCTATCACCCATGGTTCTTGCTAAACTATATCCCTCAACACAAAATCCAATCGTTCTTTGAACACCTCCAGGGTCGGTGACTCCACCACCTCCCTGGGCAGCCCATTCCAGTGCTTGACCACTCTGGACATTTCCAAATGGGAGTGAGAAAATTAGAGATTCAGGGCCTACCAAAAGTGCATATGCAGCCCAGGAGCATGGCAGTTATGCTTCCATGTTAGTCAACTTTTTGTTTGATAGCAAGAGAAACTCAAGCAGGAATGAGGAACGTAAGGCAGCCATGCTAATAAAATGGCCTTCACACCCAGCCCCCTTGTCACAGCTGACTTATTTGATTGATTTATCGATTGTTTTTTATGAAATGAGTTCAACTGTTCAAAAATGGACCAGTATGTGAGAATACAACAAAAAACATCAAGGGAGATTAATTGTTACAGTGTGTATGACGTAACCACTTGCACATTTCAAAATGTGCTGGTTCCTGTTAAGGAAATGAAGGTATGTCAGAGGAAGTTACGTGAGAGTCCAAAAGCCACAACATTCAAAATGAGCCAGTAATAATTTTTGTCTCGTTTAGGTGAAATCATGTCAAGTAAAAGCAGACAGAGTTGAACATGTAGATTACCATGATTGAGATGACCAAAATTAAGTTAAAAAGAACTACATTTTGTTCTTTATTCATCTGTATTCATCTTTTGAGCATCAGTGGCAAAGTGGCAGCCAGCCCATGGCTGCCTTTCAGTCAGGTGCAAAGACATCGTCACTGAAGGGCTTCTTAGCTACATAGCTACAATCTACATGAGAGAGAAATAACCCGAAATGAATTTTGATAAAGCTATTCAGCAACAGTTTGAAAATGAGAGCTGTGACTAAATGTACCTGGGCAATTTGAACTGTTAATGAAGAGTTAGTTTTACTTATTTTTGTTCTAAATTGAAAAGCTGTATTTGCTTGAGAAAATACTTAACAATCAGAGGTGTGAAATCAGCTTTCAACTTTTTTACCTTTTTTTTTTTTTTTTAAGTGCCATCACACTTCTGTGAGAGGTTGCCTTGTGACTGATAGACTGAGATAATCAGAAGAGTTACACTAACAGTACTGAAAAAGGGATGAGGACTGTTCTCTATGTGCTATTGTTTCTCTGTGTTGGATAAGTAGACTGAGAGCAGGCTAAAGAATTCAGACCACTGAACAGCAACCGATTCTTTAATGTGGACTGCATGAGTTCAGTTCTCCTGTTCTGTAACTGAGCAGATACTTACATGCTTGCAGTTCTGGGCGCTGTTTCTGAGCTTAATTGAGAACAAAATATGGAGACTCAGCACAGACACAAAGAAAACTGACCTGGTCATTTGCCTAGGAGCATTCTGTGACAAATATGTTCAAGTTGCAGACAAAAGAGGCAGTACTGTACTGCAAATGCCTAGACATAAACAGCTGTAAATCATCTGGTACACAAAAATGAATTTGTCTTCTGTATAAATCCAGTTTAGTGCAGCCACATCTTTTTCCCAATAACTTAATGTACTTTGATACTGAATCTCTGCAATATACAGCATGGAGATAGTAAGCATGTCTCCCTCCTTTTTGAGAAGAATAGGATTTGCTTCTAATTTTGAGACTGGTCTAAACTTTATCTTTTTATCTTAGTTATCTGCACTGGTAGAATTCTATGAAATATAAGTGATCTTCTCTGTCTCGAGCTGAAACCAATTATTACTAGGAAAGGTCAGACCTCTGTCATCTCCCACTAATTTCCTGAATAAGAGAAGGCACTTAGCAACCAATGAGTGGGAAAGTTTTGGTCTTCTGGAGGCCTAAGTTTCTGTAAACTGTGTTTGACTCAATTAAAACATAAGTGATACACTGAGAAGACCTATCAGTGCCCCAAACTGCATGTGTTACATCAAAAAAGCTTGGATTTGTGGCAGGTTACAGACTTGTCCAGAAAGAATCTTGATGTTTTATCAGTACAAAGGGAAAGGAAGTTTAATGAGGGGAAAAAAAAGAATAGTTTTTATGTAGCTAATGGATTTGATTTGATTATTAGTAAGTGAGAAACTTCTTTATAAATGAGTTGTATTTAGATCAATGACATACAATTGAAAATTCTGGAAATGAGAAAGTTCTCTCGTTAACATTATACGTATGTAGAGAGAGCATGAAATGTCAATATAAAGAAAAAAATATATATTTAGAAAATGATTACGTATAACCAGTAAAACACATTGCAGACACTGGGTAAATCTAGAAGTGATTGTTTTGAATTCATTTCATATTTTGGCTACAGAGAGAGAAATTAACGTTGACAAGAAAGTGCCATTACATTCTTCCCAGGCAGCACTACTTGAAGCTTAGCTGTCCCTATATGGGATTCTCAACAAGCAAGCTTTTTTCCCTTCTACTTAGCTCCATTCACCTATGGGAGGTGTTGAGGGTTTGCTCTGGGCAAAGCGTTGCCCTACTGCTGTGTTCCTTTCTGAAATGTTCACTGCAGCCCTCAGTTTCACCGCAGCGAAGTTTCACCATTGGTACTAGTGTTAGTTGGTGTTGTGTTGGTGACCATGCAGCTGGCAAAGCTCCGTGGATTAGTGGTGCTTGATTTGAATCTTTGAAGCTGCCGTTGGTCTCTATCATCTCTGATGAAGTACTCAGCCTACAGAATGGTACCATAATAGGGAGCATGCTGTGAATCTTAGGGAAACTTGTTCTGCATTCTGACAGTACTGTCTTAGTAGTGATCTCTGCTTCTGACATGATTGTCTGAACTAAGTGCTGCTTTTGCTTGTATGGGAAAAGGGTGAAATAAATGGATCTGTCAGCATAAAAAGTTATTTTCATCTAAAAAATTAGTGATGGATTAATTTAAAAAAATTGCTGTTTCCTGTTCCTGTGTAACAAGTGGATTTAGAGACAGAAGACATGTAACAACGATGCCCTAAACTGGAGAAAAACAGGTACTTTATTTAATCTTTTTTTTTTTTCACTGAGATTATAAAAAGGCAAGATTAAGCATTAGCAGATGTCTCATCAGAGCTGAAAGCAGAAGTACAAACAAACCCAACAGAAGCAAAGGTCCGGATAGTTCAATGAGATCTGTGTGGGCAGACTCATGAACTCATGGGAGACTTTTAACATTTGTTCTTCACAGAGGTGGAAAACAAGGTGGTCACTGTAGCTGTGTACATAAATATTTGAGCACATAAATTTTTCATAGGATCACACTTGTTAAAATGAAGATTTAAATAGTTGTTTGCACAGCTGGGATTTAGGTAGGATGTCACTCTCCTGGGAATCTCTCTTCATTTTTTCCAGGACTTTTATATGGAATAAAATGAAAATCTGACAGAAAATCAAGTTAAAATTAATGTGGTTTTCTAAGTGTATTTTCCCATTTTGTCTTAAGGGAACAAGATATTTACTTTGTATACACTCTCTAATGTACCGCATTTTCTTCTTTTTTTTTTTATGTAAATTGTCCATTCAATTTATACTGTAGATCTTAATGTTACAAGATAGCAGCAGGGCACTACGATTCGTTTTAGAGACTACTGGCATCATCATCTCACTTATGTGGAAAGCATACAAAAGTCAACAGTTGGTTTTGTTAGAGGGCATATGCTTTGTTTTAGACCTGAGTCACTTGGCTTGGATATTCCTGCTGTTCAACTGTTATGTCTCGTGTGGCAAGAACAAAAAGTTGTTTTGTTAAAGGGAAGATTGGCAAAGATTTGTTTATAACCTATACATGCTAAGAGGTTGTTGAGTTTCCATGCTAAAAATAACTCAAATTCCAAACACTGAGCAAAATTAGCATTTTTTATTGAGGAGAGTGAAGTGGGAAAATACAGTAGTGAGAAATAAATAAAGAATCGAGTTTACCAAGACAGTAATAAATGAGGAGAAATTTGGTTTTGTGTTTGGTTTTGATTCTTTTTTTTTATTAGTATCGCAATAAAATGCTACTACTGAAAAGAATAATGATGTGTTCAGTAAAACAAGAAGAGACTAATAGCACTTTTGTCATTTAATATTTATAGTCTGTGGAACAATTTTTACTTTTTTAATTAATGGCATTTTAAAGCATTGAAATGTTGTCACGAGGCTGCTTCTCACTTTAGGATGTTCTGTTTATTTCTTTTCTTTACCTGTTTGTATTATAGCAACCTTCAATATTTCTTGCTGAAGATTGAACATTCTAGGTGTAACATGAATACCTGGAAAGACAGTGCTGCCCTTTCCCCAGACATTATGCTTTCCCACAGTGAAAGGAAGCAGTGTGTCTTGCTTTCCAAGTACAGATTATTTTTCCCAGCCTTACGCAGTGATGGACGGGGCAGCAGTTTTGCAGAGATTATTGATGTGCCCCACATCTGGGCAGGGCACAGCAGCACTGAACGCAGGGATGAAAGCAGTAGGTGAGCTGCTTGCAGTTCTTCATCTTTTGCTAAGCATGCATACACGCTGCATGAAGCCGAGCACGTTCTCACTGATCTGCCTTTTTTCACCATCTGCTCAAACCTATCCTGGTCTTAGGACTTGGTTTTGATAAAATGTCCTTCAGTGTTGTACTTTGTGTCAATAAGTAATGTTGCTATAAAAGCTATATAAAAAAAAAAATGTTTCCTTAAGATACAGAATCTGAACATTTCCCAAATAAGCTTTTTTTGATCAAAAATCAGAATTTTAATGTTCTAGTTGCTAGACAGATCCTGGTTTCTGTTTCATCAGCTTGGAAATGTAGATCTGTAACCCTCTCTGGCTTTTTAAGAAAACTATAATTGTCATTATTAATAAAACTGTAACAACTTACTCCTTGTTTACCTCCTTTTTTCCCTCATTTCCCTCATTTACTTCTTTCCCTTCTTTTTTTAACTAAGGCAACGAATTCATTATATTTTTACATCAGTAATTTCTTCTCTGCAGCTAGAGGACCTTCTGTCTCCTTTCTGACCTCTTGTTCTTTATGTACCTGAAGAAAATCATATTACTTCTCTTAAGCCTTTTTTGCAATCTTTTTTCCATTTTCCACCTCTTTAGATCTTTTTTCCCCTTGCACTTTTAACTTCATTTCATAACCTTTCTACTCACCATCTGTCCTGACTTTTCATTTCACCCACTTAAGCTATTTGTACACCCTCTGCATTTCCTTATTCAGACATACTGACCCTTCTGTAAACTGTGTTACTGGGGGCATGCATAACCATCATCCAAGCATCAGTTTGTTTTGTTATTTTGCAGAACCATCCCATGTCTTTGCAAAAGCAGTTCCACATTACTCGTTCTAATCTGATGTATTCAGAAAGAAATTCCTTTTGAATCCCGTGTTTTGTAAACCCTGAACTTTGGATTACTTGCTGCACCAACCTGCCTTTTATTCAATCTGATGAAACAGCCTACTTAGTTGATATGTGATAAGAAATTTGATGGAAAAGGGAGTCTTATTTACTCTCCAATACTTTTTAGATTGTGTATCTCTTCAGTCAAAATAAACATACTAAGAAGTACATGAATGCCTGGAAAAGCCTAGCATTTAGTTTATGAAATATTAAAATATATATAGATAAGCTAGCTTCAATCTTTCAGCTCCTGCTTTTTTTTTTTTTGAGTCAATATGTAGGAGCCCTAATATTTTATTGTAGTTATATCATAGGGCCTCTACTATGGCATAGTCATTGTTATATATTTTTCTTACATCTGCAAGAGACTTTGAGGAAAAGTAGTAGTATGGGCCATGAAGGCTCCATTATTGAAATCATGGAAAACTATCTGTGGGTTGTTAAAATAAATTTAACAAGAGAAGATGGTTGTAATCCAGAAATCCATGCACCAAATATATTTTTAAATTATTTTTTATTTTATTTTATAATTCTTGGGCAAATATGTCAGCTGTGTCTCTGTTATTGCACTGATGGCAATTACCAGCCTACAATTTCTTAATTATAGGATTTCTCAGTTATCTGTGGAGAGTTATTAACTCGGAGCCTTTAGGCATTTTACTTTCACCTTCTGAGCCATTGCTTGTCCCAAGAATTTAAATTATGCAAGTCAGATCCCCAAACTTTGCCTGAAAATTTTATACTGATGCACCGAGATCCTTTTACTGTGGCTTTGGGGCTTTTCTTTTGGTCCACAGCATCTGAACGTTCCAAGTTCTCTTCGGCAGTTACACGTTTGTCTCTTTGAAATGGAAATATGATAGGACTTGATAGGTGGAGCTTTGAGAAAGCCACCAAGTGTAATGAAACTCAAAATTTAAGAGCTGGCAACTCTACCTGTTAGAAGCCATGCTTTATGAATCTCCATTTCAACCTTATTACTCTTCCATGGTGAAAGCACTCATGGGAAAAAAAAAAAAGTCCTTCTTCTACATTCACATTTTTCCTCCTTTAGATCTTTTTCAATGCATAACAGCAAATGAACAAAAGAGTTGTAGTGAACTGCAGCTATAAATAGAGAGTGCTGTACGATTGTATTATTGTGGAAATTTTAGATGGCATCATTTTTTAACACGTAGATGATAAAAGTCTTGCTGTATTTGTCCTCATTTACTCAGGTCATTGCTAATTATTTCTTAATAATACATACTTCTAAAATCCAAGCTATATTTAGGTAAATGTTTTATTTTCTTATTTTCTAGCAGCTCATTAATGAGAAGTGACTTTGGTTTAAAACTTTTTAAGAGATAATTAGTTGTTTATATCAGTACACGTAAAATACTACATTTAAACTCAAATGATGGATTTTTCTGTTTTGAGGGGATTTCCTTCTAATTTTCGTTAGAAAATTCTTTTCTGTGTAAATATGCAAAAGAGTTGATGGTTTGTGGATTTTAAAGACTTTACTTTCTTGGATATTTCTGTACTACTTCCATGACAGTTGTTTCCTGTTTACACTAACGCATCCAAAAGGACTGTGCTTGTCGAGAGCTTTCCTATCGTATTGAGCATATTTAATCTAGACTTGTTAGACTGCTTGCAGCAGGAATAGGGACTGGAAGATATCCTGCTTGAATAGCCCACCACTGCTTGAAGCCCAGCAGTGCAATAGAAATAAATGGTCATAAACATTGTTAGGTTGGGACTGAAGACTTCTGAGTGGGAAAACACATGGATGAAATGTTGCAAAAGTGATATGAAACTGAAAGAGCTCTGTTTGGAAGTGTTACACGGCTGAGGATGTTGGAGTAATATTACTTGCAATTTTTTTCTAGTTTTTGTTCTTGTATTGTGCTACCTTGCAAAATAAAGGGTTCATCTTTGCAGAATTCTTCCCCGTACTTTTCGTAATAGAAATTCAGATATCTGAATGCGATTCATTGAAAATGCCTATTATCTATTTATGGCTCTGACATTATGTATTTATTTCTTAAATGTATTATATATACACAGGTGATATGAAAACAGGTCACAGATTTATTTGTAGATGTGAATAAAAAAGAAGCAATGTACTGCTGTTATATTTCTGCTAGTTTTACCAGATTTAATGGATATAAATAACAGGATTATGATACACTACTTTCAGATTGTTAAGAGGGAGTAAAATCTTGACAGTTTTAAACTATTAATTTTTCTTGTTTTCTAAAACGGTTTTGAAAGATTTTTTTCTCCCCTTGCCGCTAAGGAACTGGAGTAGAAGACAAAAAGAAGTAAAAGAAATTATTCTAAAAATCTTAGATTCCAAAGATCCTTTACTGTATTTTACATTTTCCCCTCTAAAAAGGGCAGAAAATATTTTATATGAAAGAATCCCCTCCTGGGAAGTCATTGTATATGAGCTTTTGTATTCCCAATGATCAATGGGACAGCTGTGCCTGCTGTATACAGAGGGATTGAATTTTATTCAACAATCATAGAGTTAACAGGTCCAAACGCCTTATTCCCAGGAATTGCAGCTTTTCCTCAGCAAGGGAAGCAATCTTGGTCTCAGTCAGAAATCTAGAGCATCTGATGGAGACTTAGAGAAAACGTAGAAATGTTGGTACTTGTCAGGCCTAAAGTTCAGATCTTGGCGTATGAAAATTTGTACTGAGTGTTTGCTGTGCTCTGCAGAGTGATGACAATGACCTTATTAAGTAATGGATCTACTGTACATGAAACCAGTAAATTAAAGAACAATCTGCTGTGTTTTGGGGCTGTAAGAGCCAGCAGGCTGATTCTCCAAACATGTAATTTTCCTGTCATTCAGCTTTGCTGAACACAGTTGTGACTGTAGAGTAGCAGGAGAGCATAACTGCGTTTGTAACCTTTGATATATGAACAGTACATCAACTTGAAAAATATACTGCATTTTGTCAGGTTTAAAATTGCAAAATTAATAATCAGTATTACTTCTAAGGCAACAAGACACCTAATGATATTTGGATTCTGTTCCTACTATTTAGAATTGATATTGGCAATATATTTATTAAAGAAAATACTTTAAAAGAATTGACATGCTTCAGAATGTGCATTTAATTTCACTGCATTTCTTTACTGGTAGCTTTGATCAATACTTTACTTACTAACTCTATCACTTTGAACTTGCAGATGCAAGTGTATAAATCATTTCCCTAGTAAATTCTGACTGACACAACCAGACTGAAATATAAAAGCAAGCTGTCTCTTAAATCTTGTGAGTGGAATTAGTGAATTGATTATTTGAATTCCAAATGAAAATTACAATTAAAGGCAAAATTGCATCCCTTATGTTCCAAATAATTTCCCCAAAGTATAGCCGTCAAACTGTAGGTTTTTGACAGGGGTTTGTTTTGTTAAGAAAGACCTTTTTTTTTGTATCTTTTTCCTGTTTGTAAATTGAATTGTTACAATAATAGCAATTAGTAAGCAAAAAAGATATATTTTTTGTGGTTTTTCTGCTCGCAAGGGAAATTCCATTGATTTTTGAAAATACTGAAGATTGTTTCTATGAAAACAACTACAAATAAGTACCATCAGGAGCATTTAAGGATTTTTTTTTTCCAATAGACTCAGCTGAAAGTATTTAAAATGACTGTGTAAACATCATATATTCAATTGCATTTAGTATTTACAGGGCACTGATGTATGCTTTGCTGTAGCAATCTCAGGGCAATGCCAAGAATTTCATAAGCATGTTCATTCCTAATGCTGACAGTGTTTTGCTACCCTGTTAGGAGGTTTTCCTTCATTATGTTTTATTCTGAGCTTTATTTGAATATCCGTTAGTGTCCTTCTGAATACATTTTCATCACTTATTCCATTTCCATCATTACAGTTTGTCCTTTTTAGTCCAGATATATGATTGTTCAATGTTATTGGAAGTGACAACAGAACATCAACTTTTCATCTCAGTGGTTCTTGCAAAACACACAGTTTAATCACCTCAGCCTGCAAATATCCAGTGCACATTTTAACCCCAGATTTAGCAATTTAGTAGGTGCTACTCTTGATATAGCAACACTAGTAACAGTAGTAAAGCTGCACCTAGCTTGAAGGATCCTTTGAACTTGCTGATACTGCTCATACAGTAACAGCCTAATATTGAGCTAAGACAAATTATTGGCTAACTGCTTCCAATTAAGACTGTAATATATTAAGACAAAACCCAATAATCCTAGTAAGACTGGTCTTGAGATAGGATTGACATTCTAATATATGCAAAGGCAGAAAAAATAGATGGTTCAAAATAAGCATTACTAACAAACAATGATTTATTTTGCTAAATGTGGTCCTTAATAATAGATATATTTTTTTATTCTTTATTTTATTCATTATGGTATTTTTTTTTCCATCCTGCAAGCTGTAAAATATTCTTTGTTGTTGCTGGATGAGTAGAGAAGTGAGTGTAAAATGGAGGGATATTAGAATTTTTAGAGTTTTTCTATGTGAGACGTTAGAGAATGCATAATGCAGGAGAGCATTTGGCTAGTTGCATTTGGAATCTGTGTAGATCTGACAACTACAGTTGTGCAGGATACTAAGTTCTGATGTTATGTCTGAAATACGTACAACACATGAGGTGCCAGGTCCAATTAACAGTTTGATGGTGGTAAATCCATTATACTTGGAAGGAGAATCCACCATCAGGAGACATTAATTCAATGTGACACCAACTGGGGTGTTTACATACAGCTAATTGCAGTGTCAGACATTCTGCTCTAATTGAGTTTAATTGTGGCAAAATTGGAGTTAATTAAAAGTTAATGGTATAGAGCACATCATGTTGTTATAAACGAGGGATACATGTTTCATATCCATATTATTGTTATTTAAATGGTGCCATCAATTTCTGTGCCTCGTATTGGCACTTTGGCATTGTAAATGTCTTCACATCACTGAAAGTGTTTTGAGTAGACACCTGGAACTGTGTTTGTTTTAAAAATCTTAATGAAGTTTAGACTTGTTCATTACATCTCAAAGCAAATGTCACATGTGATGTTTCCAGCCACCTTGCTGAGGAAAGGCTTGACTTCACCAGGCTGCTAGTAGAATAGGAGAGGGGAATTTTAGTTTAGCTTACAAGAAGGATGCTGTTTGTGACATTGTCAATCATACTTTGATCTGGAAATCTCAGTCTTCTCATTTTTTTTTTTTTTTCAGGAATCTGCCTTTTTCTGATTTGTCTTATCTCTGGCTTTTCTGTCAACATCTCTTCTGACGAATCTCCTTTCTGGGGGATTTTCCCTAAGTTGTCTTCACTTCTCTCTCTGCACCTCTTGACTGCTTGCGTGCCTTCCAATTATATATAGACTGACAGTTCCATCTCTATGCTAACCTCTCTTCAGATGCAATCCTATATCATAACCTTTTTCTGACATGCCTTTCTGGGTGTATTACTGATGATTCAGAAATAATCATTGCATCTTCCCTCTTCTATGTCAACACAAACAACGCAACACTACCACCCTCCTGCCAGTCAAGCTGGTAGACTCTCATCTTTTCTGCTTGCTCCATTCCGTATCAGAACAGTATAAGGACTTTATTCTACTGAATGGGAAATAGAAATATTACTTCAAGATATTTTCAAGGACTTGTGCTTTGATTTCGTTATTCTAGCACTATAAATGGGATGTTACAGGTAGCTTCAAATAAGTCAGAAGATAAATACTTGCTCATGGTTTGTCCATAATGCAGAAAGGATGGGTCAGTCTTGTACCAGATGGTCACACAGACTCCGTTTTTTTTCCTTATTGCTTAGTGCATTACTATGAAATACAAAGCCCTCAAGAACCCCTATGCTCAGTAGCTAAGTCAGTGAATCCCGTGTTTTTCTATCTGTTGCACACCTTCGTTTTTCATTGATACTGCTTTCTGAGACCTTTAAACCTGATTGACTACAGCAGGTAGAATGCCATGATACCTGAACCAAGGTCACTCTTAAATCCAGTTTTGTGGTTACCTACTTGCAGCCATCACGCTTTCTTCTCCTGAGCCATACCCAAACTCTCCCTGGCATTAACAAGAATGATGTGCATCTACGAAGAGATGAATGGTGTTGACCTGAGGCTGAGCAGCTGATGTTAGTTAACAGGTCAGGAGGCATATATACAAGTGGTCTGGTACCTTTTAAAAATGAAACATTTCTGTTCTTCTTATTAAGTGTTAGTTTGAGAAACCAGTTTAAAATTCTACTTATCTACGAAGCATGTTAACAGTTACCGAAGTTCCTGGCATATATTCACTTGACTGATCTAAAATGTAATCACTCCACTACTTTATCATTTGACAAAGGACAAGTCTAAGCTTTAGCATCAACACTAATAATCTATGGGCCCAAGAACTTCTGTTTGTGGTAAATGCATTATAACTGAGTAGTCAGTGGGAAAGGAATAAGATCATTTCTCAAGGAATAAAGGGGCAAGTTGTCTTTTTACTTTGCAGTGAAAGATTTCATTTTGTTAGAAGAAAGGTCTGACATAATTACTCATACTAAATATAAATTATTTCACCTTAAAATGTGTAAGGAAGTTTACGTGGATGATAATAGGGTTTGTACTCTTGTTCCCTATCCCAGAAGTTTTCCAAATATTTCATTTCTACAGCATAGTGAAGTGGTTGCATAGAAATACTGGAGTGTAAGAGGGCTCTGTAGGGTTTTCTTTGCTCATTTCTTGTTTTCCTTCATATGACTTGTTTAGAACTGTGCAAATACACTGAATGCAATGATACAAAAGACTTGTTTTTAAGAACTGTGGTTCCATGTGCTAGCCAAACCTTTTTATATGACCAGATAAATGCAGGACAGATAAACGTTATTCTAATTATATAGATGCACAAATAATGCTTCATTTAGAAAAGCTCCTTACACTCAGGAAGTGGTAGTAGAATTACTGACTGCTTTTCATCACTTTTAGGTAGGTTAACACTTTTTTTTTCCCCCTTATCTTTATCTATTGCAGTCCAGCAGTTTCCTGAATCCTGTATTTTTTTTTTTTTAAAGCTAAACAGCCTGAAAAAAAAGCAGAATGTTTCATTAACAGATAGAATAGTGATTTAAAACAATTCCAATGAGAGGAAATGTGGCATAGCAGCTGCCTAGCATAATTTTGTGTTCTGCAGTATTTTTCATTAATCTCTTTTTGCTGAAGTAAACTGTTTTCCCCATGGAAATTAATTACTGTGGTATCAGAAATTTTCATTTTCAGAAAACACGAGTGAGTTTTCTTTAGGTTCTGTCACACAGCAGGGCAATAATGGAGTACAAAAAAATGTGATAACAAATATACTTGCAGATTTCCCTAAAGCTGAGAAGGGCTTTCATGATATGATTTTGCTTAACACTAAAAACTGACCCAAAGAAGTGAGTGAAGAAACAATGTGAGAAAAAGCTGTCATAGCTTAAAAAAGCCAATGAGTATTAACACTGGGCATGGTATGCAGAGAGTAGATTTGTACTCAAATCTTTTTAAATGATCTCAAGCAGCAGATATGGTTTTCATTTTTTTATTTAAAGTGATGAATTTTACTGGGCCATAGATGCATTCTAATAAAGGATAGCTTTTGTCCTTGTCAGATACTTAGAGTATCTTCTGTGAGCTCAATTTAATGAAAAACTAGGGCAGTTTTACTTCAACTCTGGTTGATTCAGTAACCGGTCTGTAGGACAATGAAACACCTGACCTCTTCTGTAGGCTGAGCTGGTGTCTATGTTAATACATTTTTAAATCTTCATTTGAAGGTCAGGTGTTCAGTTTCATTACATCTGCACTAGGCTTTGATTACAGCCTCTTCTAATTATGCTCTGTGGCTCTTCATGTATTTAAAATTGTGTTTTGTGTCTATGTGAAATGACTGATTTCTAGAGGTCCCAGCACATAAGCCATCATCAGGCTCCAGGCTTTCTTCTGGATTATACTGTAATCTGAAGGGACGGCCAGTGAATAAAATGGTCTTAGAAAAGAATAGGAAAATCTTTCTAAACTAATAAAACATATATGAGTGGATTTGGACCAGTATCTGAGTAGCCATGCTGCAATAGAAGTAGTGGCAGTAATGTTGAAAATACCTTTTTTTGTTAGGAGCAGCAGTGGTGAAACCCAGTAGAGATCACTAAAATTAAAATACTGTGATCGCATTGGGAAGCTTATGGGAAATTCAAGGAAAATGATGTTGATAACTGAAGAATTCTACCTGTTGATGTAGTTTGTGTTCTAGTAAACGATAGCACTGATGTTGGCATGGCACAGTCAGGAGTGTAATCCTCTGAGGCTCTTGCAGTGAGATAGATATGACCATCCTCCTAAATTCTGGATTCTCCAGAATATTCATTTATGCCATTTCCAACCTTCAGCTTCTGCCAAGTGTGATTGTTACCAGAATAGTTTCTTGTGAGGAGGAAAAAAGAATGAAAGCAGATGGGATGTGAAATATACTTAGCTGCTATGGACTCAGAAGAACTTTTAAAAGTTTCACAAATTAAACTCTTTGAATTTAAGATTAGACCAGGTGGTTTACAAAAATCTTGAAGTAATATCCAAGCTGTCAATAAATCCCTTATGGAAGGCTCTTCAGTGAACTTCAAGAGAATGAGCCAATTGCTTGGCTCACATTTGATGAAGCAGTGAAGTATAAGAAACAGTTCCGAAGAAGTTACTTGTTCTAATTTATTTATTTTTTTTAACCATCTGCTTCCAGCCTTTCTCCATACTTTGGGACTCCTGATGCTTTCCAGCTCCCCTCGCTCACCCTTCCTTTCTCAGAAACTTCAATGGAAAAAGTTTCAGACATCTTCAATTTAGATTTTGGTTTAGTTTTGTTCCTTTGTTGTAATAATATGGTTTGTTTGCATGTTTGTTTGTTAATTGGATGAAAATGCAATGAATTCTCTCATGGATCATTTATGTCTCAGATCGTGAGAGACTAATAGTCTGTTTTAGTAACGCAGAGTGATTCCTGCTGTGACAGCCAGCCATTGGGATCCCATGGCTTGGAAAATTGTCTTTTTGCTCCTATTTCTCTGCTTTTTGTATTCTCATTTAATTGTAGCCCCAGCTACAGCAAGCCTCTCCTTGTAGTCTTGTGCATTATTTCTCACTCGGAAGAAATATTACAGCAACATGAAAGTGAAATTGTCTTTTGGAAATTATGATGTGGGAGAATCTTATTTTTATATTTTTGTTCTACTCATTCCAAGTTCCTTATAAACATCTTTAATAATACAAATGCTAATAGTTTTAAAACTTGAGCTGAATTTTAATGCTTTGTTTGTCCACAGTCTCTCTCATCAAGTCCCAGACGAGAAGCAATGAAGAAGAGATTAAAGCATATTTTTTAAAAATATACGTTACGTGGTTTTTGAAGCCATGTCAAACGTGGTGATTATTGCCATAGTTTTTCCTCTGAATTCTACTGGAATGATATAACATGTAGATTTGATGAGGCGCGCTTTAGTATATAGTTCTTTTTAGTATGGGAAAATCTTTTGTAAATTAAAAGGGCATGTTTGTGTTATTTTTTAATGGCACTGGAAGACTGAAAAGCGTTTATCTCTTGTAACTAGCTTCTATCAATATTTTCTGATTGTCATGGTCTACAACTTTACCATTGAGTTAATACTGTAGCAGTAATAGATGGCATGAAGGGAAAATGAAATGGGACGTTTATTGAAGAATACACCTCAACACTGCTGAACAAAAATATTGCTGTAAATCCATGTCAATCCATATTGCTTTCACGAGATTAGAAACTCTTTGAAAGTGTAATTTTGGTCAGAGAAGGTGTGTTTAGCTCATTCTTAATGCCCAGTTTAAAGAAAAATCCAAACTTTTAAAATTTTCTGCAAATCACTCTCTGAAATGTGAACCTGTTTTGAAAATTAACATAGGTTGATCATTTCAGAATAAGAATTCATCCTTATTTGATGTGTTGGAAGTAAGGATTAAGTCTCCCAAAGATACAGTTCAGCTCCTACTTCCAAAATTCCGAAATTCAATTACTGACAACCTATAGCAATCTTTGTAATTTTAAACAATCTTAGGATGGTTTGGGTTGGAAAAAGCCTTGAAGATCATATAATTCCACTACCCCATCACAGATAAACATACTTCAATAGTTTCTTTTATGGAATTGAAATTTGGCTTTACTTTTCATTTCCCATCAAGGAAAAAAAAATAAACACATTAAAATATCCCAGTTCTTCTGGAGAAGAGAGCTATCTTTGCACTGTTTGGTTTCTATCACCTGTATCTATTGCACCTGCACATTTCTCCCTTATCTTTGTAAGAGAATATTACAATAACAAGTTTCATATTAAGGTCTCACATGTGTTCTGCTTGCTGCCTCAAAAGCAGTTGGGAATTGAAGTCCCAGCGTTGCATATGCTGTTGAAATCCCAGGTTATTACTTTGTAACTTGTAAGAGCATAGACTTTGACAGTAATCACTTCATTATTTCAGCTTGGGAGTATGTATATTTTTATTCTGTTCTTGGTTTGAAGTCCTGGCGAACTCTCTTTCTGTCAAAATGTATATATGTATATTTATATTGAAAAAATAACCAACATACTGCAGTATGAAATCATTTTTGTTTGTTAGACATGTGCTGAGATATATCAAGCAAGTCTTATCCTTTATACCAAACTTAGCCATTCTAAGCTCATTAGGTAACCTCATTAACATGCTGTGCTTTCATTGAAGCTGCACAGTGGATATATTTTATTAGAAGGGAATTTGGTTCAAACATAAATATAGAGTGATTAAAGAAACTTCAGTTGATGTGTTTTAGGAAACTTGGTTGTTCTTATGAGAAAGAAAGCAAGGAGGGGAGTCAAGTTTTGAAGTATGGATTAAGTGGCTGGCACATGGAAGCTGTTTGTCCCTATAAATTGGATAGAAATAGGAAATAGAGACAAGGAGTTTATAATATTTCTTTAAGATCACAGTATAAATCTGTATTTCCAAAATCATAGGTATCTATGTACAATGGATTATATTACAAAAATGAACGTTTATTTTGTCACTGTGATAAACTGTAATGCTATGTGTTTTATGTTCTTTGCTGTGTTTCTATTCTTCTATTAGACATTTTGCAAGCAACCTTATCCTTTGCTCTTTCATCACACCTCTATGTTGGGAATAATCTTGAGGGCAGAACAGTTTGAATGAGCTGTTAGCACTGCAGGAAGTCAATTCCAGTGGTGTTAGAAACCATGTAGATAGGTAGATGAACAGTCAAGTCATAAAAAAAAGAAGAGCAGAATGGTTCCTGTTAACTGAAAAATTGTCCCAAGAAGTACAGCGTCTAATTTTTTTATTTTATTTTATTTTATTTTTTAAATCATTGAAGTGATTGTATCCAAACTTATTTTGGGAAGGCTGTGTGAAAAATATGGTGTTTGTCTTTTGTTTGATTCTGTCATTATATTCGTGTCCTTATTAAGATCCTTCCCACTCTACTACCATTGCATCAATGACATATCATCATTTTCCTTGAGGTTTGTACCTGTTGTGTTAAATCAGATTTGTCATTAATTTGAAGGAAGACATCCATGTAGGAGGGGCAACAATGTGACCTAATTCTAACGTGCCCAAAGACAGATGAAATTTAAGCTTTGTGAAGAAAAAATGTGCCACCATTTGAGAGCATTTAACTTATATTAATTTACCTATTCATTTAATGCCATTTTAGATTAACTGAAAAAACTTTTTATTTCTTTTTAATCAACATCATCAGCACAAAACAAGCTAGTTTGTCCCTCTCCTATTTATTATGTTATTAACACCCATGAGAGTTTTTGATCTGAGTCTTTCCAAATCTTACAAACCTGACTGATTTAGAAGATTTCAGGTTTTCATGCATTATTTCTTACTTTATGGAGGAGAAAAAGGCTATAATTATATATATATGTTTCTGGTCACGTGAGGTATTATGAACAAGTGAAATGGGAGAAATGATGAGGAAGCATCAGTGTGTATGTGCCAAGAAGACAGGGGCATTCAAGTTAGCCCAATAGACAGAAAAAGATTCTTTTTTCCAACTGAACGTAACTATTTCTGCAGCAATGTTTCATTAAGTGAAATACTTAGAATAGAGGTTTAACCTTGAACCAAGTATTGCTTTTCTAACAGGGCAAACTTATTTGGAATCTGTTTCAGTGATTCGTACTGTTTGAGTGACTGTAGTGGTTCACTGTGGAATCATTTGGAGTTGATTATTCTTTTCTGACTCGATTCATCCAACTTTGCTTCTGTTATCAACAGCTATCGTGATTTATGTCATTTGAAAGATTGTTGGCAATAACATTTAGTTTTACATATCAATAATTTCCCCAGAAACAACAATTTATTTCATGGACGAGGGAAAGCTCAGCCAGGATTAGGGGATTAATTTGATACTTTAAGACTGGTATCCAAAATAAACATCTTCTCTGGGAAACAATATTTTTATTTTTTTTCAAAAGTGCAATTTTGAAATTAAAGTACTATTTTCCAAAGTTGACATTTCTAGTGAAGTATTTCTTTGAAATGTTTTTGAAAGCTCAAAGTTATATTTTAATTTTAGAGCAATGTTTTCATTTCAAATTTTGTCTACCTGAAAAGTATGGAAACTACATATTTACAGAACATAGGGTCAGTTCTGCTGATATATATATATATATTATATATATATATAATATTCTGTGCTAATATTGTCCAAGGGTTTGAGAAGAATGCAAACCAAAAGAACACACATCCCATGGGCCTGAATCGAGAAGATCTTAATTCCAAGAATTGGTAACGCTGAAATGAAATTTGCCTTTAAAACTGTAGAACTTAATCTTTTCTACCTTCCATAAGTTTGTTGCTAGAGCATGAAGTGCTGAAATGTTTGATAGAAAACAATTTTTAAGTCGCAAGGAGAAGAAAGAGTATGATTTCAAGATTCTTTTGTGCATCTAATGTCAAGGTATGCTTGGCAGAATACCTTTGGTATTCAGCAAACTTTGGTGTTCACTGACACTATAATATTTTTTCCTCCAAATGATGGTATCCTCCTGACACGACTTGAAATGACCATCATTTTGTGCCAGAGCATTCTTCATCTAAGAATAGTTTAAATGATTTCAAAATAGATTATGGCTTTTGGTGCAATACATTTTCTTTTTTTATGCAATTCTTTTTCACTGTACTTACAGATGTGTATATTTTTATAAGAATATATACATATGTTAGAATGGAAGTGTGCAATGTGAACTTTTTTATGGCCTTACATCATATCAGCATGGAATTTGAGATACATCATAGTTTAAAAGGAAGCCATTTCATATTACAGAATAGCGTTAAGTATTCTTAACTTAAATCTAAATTATTTTCATGGCTGATCTTATGTCTTAAAGGGTCATTGATACATCACAGAAGCAGAACCACAGTTTCAACAGAAGGCTGAGAAAGTTAGAATGACTCTCTGCATCAACTGAAAATTTATCTCAGTTATGTTAAAATTTGCTTACAATACCAAATTTTTACTCCATTTACTGGTACTATTATTCTTCAGAACATTCACTTTGTTCAAACTCCCATTATTTGAGGAGTGTCACAGAAAGTGTTATATCATACAGTGCTAGTGAATGTTACTGACTTAAATACCTAAATACATGCACCTCTTTGACAGACCTTATTGCTCTGTCATTACATAATATGAAGCAGACGTCTATGAGAAGAAAATTGAATCTAACACACTTGAGGTATACAGGTACCATAGTAACATTCAGCTTATTAGTCTCTTGCAGTTTATCAAATCTTCTGAATGACTAAAGACATTGCCAGACATGAGGGTGGCAATTCTGCCCTAATTATTATTTAAAGACATAATGTACTGAATAACTTTCCATTGGAAAATGCTTCTTATAAATGCTAATACCTTACAATCTACTACAATGTGCTGAATTACAGTTGTTGACCTAACAACTTTTGTTGCAATTGAAAGGCAAAAAATTGATAATCCACAAGAAAGAGGAGAAAAATACATTGCAAAAAGAAGAAATTTAGAAGGATTCAGTGGAGCTGGAAAGGGGTAGTCTTATTTTTTCAGCTGTATTTCAATGAGTAGTATTCTAATGTTAAAAAGTTTCATTTTGTGTTTATTTTTCCTAAAAATAATTAACCCTTTCTAATTAGTGTGTTTTATTAATATTATTAAAGCACTGGCAAAAAGTTGTCTCATAGCAGGAAATGCAATGATGTCTTGCAATCTTAGAGTCAGGAAAAATTTTATGAGACTATGAATTTATGCATTCATTTATTTACTTATTTACATATAGGAGAAACAATGTCTTTCAACAAACCACGCTTTTATTTTAATATTCATCTGGAGTTATGCATTCCTTATTTGTGGATAAAGGTTACAGAGGCTTCCTTGAGGGGAGAGGAAGGTGTGACTGCAGCATTTTAATTCTTTGTCTTTGGGAGCAATGGCATAGTCCTGCTGAAATAATTTTCTTCAGTGAGGACAGTGTCACAAGTATGTCTGCTCCAGAACACCAGCAGCATATCTTACTACTATCATATGTTTGAATACTTCAGTTGTGTATTTTCTTAGACATCGAGGATTCTGAGTTTCTGTTTCTAGATTAATGTGAATAACTGTCTTTATGGTACAGGATGAATCTAATTAATCGGTGCAGTACATTTTTTATGAGGGCTGCTGTCTCCTATTTTATCTTGATGGCCCACAGTGTCAGAGGCAGACACTGGTGGTATGGCAGTAGAGGCTGAACCTTCCCACCAATATTCCATTCCACGTTGCTGCCACGTGACAGATGGCAGCAGAGGGGCAGTCTTATAGAATGGCATCTGCGTGGAAGTGAATGTGAAACAATGGAATATGTAATCAAATTCCTTCATGTGGAAACAAATTGCACCCATTGACCTTGCTGAACATTTATGGAGCAAACAGTGGATGAGAGCACAGTGAGGCAGTGGGTGGTGCACGTCTGCTTGGCAACAATGACATGAAAGACAAGCCACGTTCTGATGGCCGTGCACAGCTGTCATATCACAAAATGAAGAATGTCTGGGTCGGCTCATCTGCATGAATCAGCTAATGGTGGCGACTGTGCTGAAAAAAAAATCTTTAGTAGCTGAGAATTTGCTCTGTTAAGTTGTGTTCTTGTGCTCTTTGCAGCTGTTGTGGTTTCCATGGAAATAAATAGGAGGCATTACTTTCACTGTAGATACCTTAGCATATTGACAACAGCTGAACAGGCATTTCACATTTTTAAACACATTAATCGGGTGGCATGATTGGCTGCATTGTGAAGTACTGAAAGAAACAATTCATACTGCTCAGTCTGTTTCCATGACTGTCAATCTGGCAACATACTCATTTCACAAAGAAAAGCAGCACCTTTTCATAATATATATTTCAAATATAACTGAGTACTGTTTCTTAGCAACAAGAACTCAGTAGCTGGTGATCCTGAGATGCACCATTGAATAGGGGAGTGAAATGTGCTCGTGTGCTCATGAACCATGGTGCTTCAATTAGCAGGTAGCTCACAGAGGAAACAAAGGTATTCTGATACTAAATTTCTCCCCATAATTTTGGTTACTTTGTGCTAGGAGAGTAAAAGAGCATTCATCTGATCTCAGAAACGTGCTGGTCTTTACTAGGAAAAGAATAATCTTTTCCCTCTTTGTGAATAGAATAAATCATCTTGAATTTCACACAAAAACATATGTGGAATAAATGTGACCTGACTATAAAACAGATGTTTTTTATGAATAGGACCTCAAGAAGTAATTACTCACAGCTTGTTTTAGAAAGACCTACTTTCTTGCAGTTTGAAAAGAAAATGTGTGCATGTGTCATACTGTAACAATGGCTTTGAGTGCTTCTGATGCTGAAGAACTTCAAAGACAGTTGAGCACTTTGTGGTAAGAGGCATTTTCATGCACTCCTATTTTTACTCTGTGGTTAGTAATGTAGAAATGAGGGGGAAAGCAACGCTGAACATGTTAGATACCCCAGTGTTGTAGCTTTCTCTATCTAAAAATGTCCATCCTGGATCCAGGGTTTATTTCTCTTCTCCATCTGAAGTATTTCTTAGGGGTTATTTAGAAACTTTTTTAAAAGCAGTGGCATTCATCGCAAGTCAGAGTGTACCAAGGCTATGTGAAGGGAAAATTAAACAAAAGTCCTGCAAAGAGTCTTCTACGTGACTTCTCTATAGAACAGAAATATATGAGATGATGAAGAATGCCTATTTAGATTAACTGACTTTTGCACGTCCAAATGGCAATGACAATAAAAAATCTCCAATTTGTACCTAAGGAACCTTGTCTGATTCCTGTGGCTACTTGTTTTGATGCAGCAAGGCTATATAAAAAATTCATTGTGTCGTTAGAGAGATTTCAATGTTTTCAATGGGATTTGGCTTAGTAAATATTGTAGCAAACTAATACAAAAGAGGCAAGAGAGACTTCCCTTGGGTTTAATGGTCTTTGAATTATATTCTAAACGTGTAATTCATAGCTGAAAGAGAGAAATGTGGTTCTTCATCTTGATTTTTGCTTCTTCAATTCATATCAGAATCTTAAATATAAAGGGAATTGGCTTTTTATTGGAAAATTGTTAAATTTCTTCCACTTCTTCCCAAGTGAAAGGGAAAAGTTATCAGAATTAGTCCAGGATTTGCTATTACACTGTCCAATTATCTGTGCCTATTTGGTTAGACTTTTGGCTTTGCTGAAGTTTAGTTTGCAGAACATACATATATGCCTTAAATATTTATCTTGTCCATTGAAATAATATCTAATAATGTTTTGTAAATACTTGCTCTTCACTAATCAGATAATGATACTTGATGTGCTCATTAATGCTAAATAATAGATTCCATTTGTAATTAAATAACCTTTGTGAAGTTAGAGCATTATACAATCAAAGAGGTCGATTACCAAGTGTTAACAAACAGTGCATTAGACATTATAGTTATTACTGTAGTAATTATCATTCACCAATACATTCACAATGTAAAAATCACATTCTCCAAAGGCTTTATACATATGGAAATGTCAGTGAATTTATGCAGGCTGCAAAGGTATTAAAAATATAATAAAAAAACTTTCTCCTCCTACTCTATCTACTAAACGTTTGTTTACTTATTTTATTTCAAAATTGAAAGTGCTGTGTAACGTGTGATTTGCTTATTTGAGCAAAAGCCATAATTATGAAGGGCAGTGCTGTGAAATATTAAGAAACTTGCCATCTGTTTGTGCAAAGCTGTTAGGTGTGCTTGTAGTCAAGGCTGATTGCTCTGCAGTGGGAGTGAAGTTTTTATATTAATATTTCATATGGTACGAGCAAGGTATAGTAAACAGTATTTTCAGATTGGATGCATGAGGTTAAATCCTGATTTACTACAGTCTAAGCCAGCTTTGTTACTGTTTTTAGTGATTACAGTGGTCTGTTTATGCCCTTAACTGTTCCTTTCCCTTAATTTTGGAAAGGCTTACTGTATTTGTGTCCTGAGTACCGTTATTACTTTTTACAGATTTTATGCATCTGTAAAACACAGCAGCTCACAGCAGTAGAGCTGGAATTCAAAGACTGACAGCGGAAAAATTGGTGCCTAGAGCAAAGTCTTCAGTCATAGCTGCTGACCATGATGGTCGCCAGAATGTCTTGAATGATGGTTTTCTTCTTTAAACGTAACAGCAATAAAAACATCACGTTTTTAGTAATAAGAAGGAGCATGGTCTCCTGTTGCATTGTCCCCGTGTTTTTAAATGTCTCTGCCAGAGGGAAGGAAAAGTACAGGGACAGTGAGATGAACATCAGGAGGATCCAGGCCTTAGAAAATGAGCTGAAGGGGATCTCAGATATAGAGATTAATCCAGCTCCATCCTCACTCTGATTTTTGTACACTCAAGTTCCTGCTGAAAAGTGATTCAGACTCTGCTCTGATTGAAAACTCCCTCGTATGTCCAGTGTACATGTATTTGTGTTCACTTTTATTTGTTTCTGTGATTCCACAATCCTATGCCTCAGGTTTTCTCCTTCCTGTTGTCTAGCCACTGCTGGCTTTGTAGCTAATCTCATAGAAATTTTTTTACATGAAGTAATCCTTAGATTTTGAGGGTAGCACTAGTTCTGGATTTCTGAAGTCGTGATAGAGTGATGCTAATTCCAGGTTCTCTTAGCTCTTTCAATCATTAATTGACTCATGCTTTGTGAGTGGTTCACTTTTTGCTAACTTGCCTTTAGTGTTTCCCATGCTGATGATGAAACACTCATGCAAAGATTGATCAAGACCTAAGAAAAGCCATCCATAGGACTTAGTTGATAGTATTAAAATTTTTAACATTCATTCTTCTCAGCTTAAGTCATGGCGCAGCATCCAGGCAGTACAGCATAGCCTTGCTCTGACACATCACTGCAAAATGTGGCAGAGATATTGTATTTTAATTTTAAAAATATCACTGTGCTGTCTTCCTCATAGTCACGAGGGTATCTTAAATTCACATTTTGAGCTTACTGAAGTGGGGCCTGTCTCTAACCATGCAGTTTAGTTTATGTGCTGCTCATCCCAGTAAGTATCCCAATTCATTCTTGTTATTCCCTTAATAGAAATAATACGCAGTAATAAGGTGAAATAATGTGAAAATAGCATTGAATTTTAATCAGCAGTCTTTAGGAATGTTGTCTTTAAATTCTGTGCTGAAAGTTTACTGAAGGAACAACTTACATTTTAACAGTTAGTTCACAAAGCTGGCTTCACTTCTTACACAGTCATGGTTGTTTTTGTGTGTGTGTTTGTTTTAATTCATTTTGTTTTACACATCTCTGCCTTTTCCCTGCTTCATCCCATTTTCTGCCCTATTCATTTTAACCTTGGCATACATGCATGGACTTCCGTATTCCAGTGAAAAATAAAACTGCTATTGAACTCTTCATTAAGGTCATAACATTGAAAATAATGATTTACCTTAATGTAAAGACATGAATGAGTTTGCAGATATGGATTGCTTTCCTATTAGCGAAGGGTTCCATAAAGCTCAGTACAGTGCCCTTATGCCTGCAAAACCGAATATAAAGTTTTCCTACACTTAAGTAAGAACACCATGGTACCCTGCACTATGTCAGTTTTGGGCTTGGGGAAGCAAATAGGATCTTCTTGCTTTCTGAGTCACAGACACAGCTTTTCTTCAAGAGCTTTTTCTTCAAAAGTTCATACTTTATGCAAACCAGAAATTAAACATTAATTAGTACTAAACATTGCTTAATTAAATTAACTATTTGTGGAGTTTGTGTGGGTATGTTTGCTGTTTCTCTTTCTGTAATCTCTCTGCATTACTCTCCTTAATACAAAGTGAAGAAAGTAGTTTGGGCGTATGGGTTTCCTGTCAAAATAATCATTCAAAAATAACAATAACCACAAAAGAATATATTAAAAAAAAAAAAAGGTCAGACAGCAAAGTATGCATTTTGTTACTCATAGTAATCTTTCTATGTATGAAAATGATTTCGTTGGTGGTCCAAGTGTCCTTTCCTTCAGTTTGTCAGTTTTTCATTTCTGTGTTGCAGACACTGAGTAACTTGGTTGAGGACACAGGATGGATGTGAGGGCTTTGGAAGTTATGTGGTGATAAGAATGGATTTGGTTTGATGACTTGGTTAGTTTATCCACTTACTTTTGAAAATGGTGAGAAACAGGCAGGGTTTTTTTAGCTGTCAGTAATTCCAGCTACAGAAGTGTTGTTGATTACAGCGTACTTTGTCGATCTTTTAACAGGGGTGAAGTGTGATACATGGATGAGGTCACCTCTAATCTTTGCTGATGTTTATGTGCACCTACCAGCACGCACTGCTATGGAGTTGAAAGCTCACTCACAGCAGCCAGTTCTGTGACACTAACTAAAGTCTTCAGAAGCATTTTAGACTCAGTTCTTCAAATGAGATGCAAATGTTCAGCTGGCAAAAATCAGTGCGGGTCAGCTGATGTCACTGAATTCTAGGAACTGCTGGCAGTAAGGAAAATGCTTTTATTACCAGTCTGACAGTCTGGTGTTGTTTTCCTGACTTCTGTATCTGTGTACACAGTCCTCCCTTTATTGAAGGAGAATTGTTTGTGTACACTAAAATCTGTGGACTTCATAAAAAGTTGTAGCTTACCAACTTGAAAAGCTAAAAATGAAGACACTGTGTTGCTTCTGTTAATTATAAGTGAATTAAATGGGCATTGTTTTTGCAGTAAGCTCTTACTGTATTGTTAAAAATATAGATGTTAGTAGCTCAGTGGCTGATGCTGTATATGCTTATGGTTGTATTAAGATTGAAGTGGTTCCATATGATGATCCCTTGTTTAAGTAGCATGCATTTCAATAGCACTTAAAACTTGTACTCAGATGATTGACACTAATGATTCTGAAGGAGACACTGTAGTCTGTCAACTGTGTAATTTGTTTTTCCTAAAAATTGCTTGAATACCTGTTTATGCAGTAGACTGTAACAGCGGGGGAGACATTGTGACGATATAGCCAATAAAAAATGGTTAGCATTTTTTTAAGTGCCTGAAACACATGCCATCCAAATCCAGCGTGATGTCTGCGAGGAAATAGATATTCATATAGCTGTAAAATTCTATAAAGACTGAGCCATGCTTTTGTATAGCTGCCTCTAGATGGTTATCATCAAAATTATTGATGGTTTATATTCCAGTGGGATAAGCTTAAGCAAACTGAGTATCACAATATTATTGTTTATATCTTCTATAATGCATTTATATATTTGCTTCATTTTCTTAACATACAAATGATCGTTGTTCTGATCTCAGTTCATGTGGAACCAATGGGAGTTTAAGTACGGTAGCATTTGTCAATATGTTTGGTAAAAGTTTGGTCTTATATCTGTTACTCCACTTTGAAGCTGAATTAATCCTAATAACAAATAGTCTTTAGTGGGGAATAAGTCACACATACAGTCATAGAGGGAATTAGTACAGTGTCAGCTACATCTGCTTCCCATTCCTGCTCTAGAAAAAAGCACAGGGGAAGTGCTTTTCCATAGTGCTGGATTCTCCACCTCCACCCAAAGCTCCTTTGTGCAGCTACCCAGGGCGAGTCCCCACCTCCAGCAATATTCAGCTTTTCTTTCTGAAGACTCTCTGTGTGTTGTGACCACACTGGCTGTTACAGCCTGTCCTACATGATGAATTTTGCCAGGTGTCAATATAGTAAATTCTGATGCTAGTAAGAGCTTTATAGCCCATAGAGCTGATGGAATCTTTCATTGCTGCTGTATGGTAACAGAAGAAGTGTGCTGTTCATATGAAGTAAAACATAGCTGCGAGGGTCTGGTCTTTGTGAAGTTTCCCTTCAGAAAGCCTCCTCATTCTTTGGACACAAAAGGAGAAGTAGAAGGGGGATGGAAGTATACCTCACCTTTCACCTTGTACTTTCTTGACTTCTCTGCCTTTAAATGAAAATCGGAGGATTTCTGTTCCTCCTCAAACCTGTGATAACCATAATGAGAATTATGTCCATTCATCAATACATTCTTAGTCCTTCTGGAGTGGTTATGCAAAGAGCTGCATTTCATCCACGTGAAACAAAGTGCAGATGATCACATGCTAATGGCACAAGTGTGTTTTTTCCTTCCTTCCCTTCCCCTGCTGTAACTGCTCCCATTATTTACTTAATGAAGGAAATAAATGAGAACTTACTCTTGGCCCTTACTGGTACTTATTTTATATAACCCTTTCTTAGAGCTAAACCAAAAGCTCTGCTCAACATATGATGCATTTGAAAATGAAATTTAAAAAGATTACAACTTCTAGCATCTGATGCCGATTGAAGTTTTACAATTTCTGAATAACAATCTTTTTTTTAATATTCTTAGTGAATTAAATCTCCTTGAACGCAAGAAACCTTTAATCAGTGTATGAAATAATAAATAACACTGCTGTTATTGAGTGCTTTGTTCATGTATTTTTAAGTCTCAGGGATCTGGTTTAAGAATAACAGAGTATCCTTTGTCAAAGATTATCTAGATCATAAGTTTTATTGACTGGTGAAATAGTGCTTTTCTTCATAAGAAAATGAAGGAGCTTTAAGTAGAATAAAGAAAACCACTGAAAAGATGTGTCCTTTTGCTCCAACAGCCATTTGTTGAAATAAAATGCACATTAATTAAAAATTTAGACACTTCATTTCTGTTGCAAGACTCCTTGCAAAAAAAAGACAAATTATTTTATATATCTAGTATGTGTTAGAACTGACAGATGAGATTAATATGCTTCTTAAATTACCATTACCAAGGGTCAATTAATAAGTGAGCTAACCTTGTGAAAGTCATTCTGAAAGACTAGTTACGGATCTGCAACGGTTTCTGTCAAATTGCATAGAACTGAGAAAATGAGAAAGCTGTCAAATAAATACGATACCTACTAATTATATTCTGCATAACGTAAATGAGCTTCTGTGGTTGTTGGTGGAAGGAATGAGAAATAAGCCTACAAAATAATACATATTTACATATGATAACTGTATACAGATCTGGAGTAAAATTTACTTGAGGGAACAGGATGTAAAGGAATGTAAAATTTCTTGGAAATCACAGACTGAGTGATGTGAATGTTGAGTGAAAATTAGAGAAATATTTATTTGGTTATTGTATTTTTCACCACTTTGGCTAATGGAAAATTCCCATATCACTGTCATGCGTTAATTACGATATGGTTTTTAGTTGGCCTCTTGATCTCTTGGAGACATAGAAGTTTCATTATGACAAGGAACAAAATAACCACGTCGACTTGGTGACAAAGATAACCCTGAACACTGATATTAGATTTCTCTCTGTGGGAAGGATTTTAAAAATACTGTTCCTTCCTAGCTGCATACCTGCAGGCTGACCAAGTGTCATATTATTCACTAATCTTACTTGTGATCAGGCTACAAAGCTACAGCAGATACAAAGGCAAGATCACAGGAGCACACATAGTTTGCATTCTTCCAAAAAATAACAAAGTGTGACAGAATGGGTTTATGTTGAATAAGCATCAGAAAAACAAGAAGAGACTAAATATAAGGAATATTGAATAAGCAATTAAGTTAAAAAGGACTCAAAATAATAGCATTACAGGTGAAAATAATAAGGGCTGCAAGCTCTGAACTACTATAATTCCACTTTAATCCCCCCCCCCTTTTTTTTTGTAAAAATGAACAGTTCACAGCTATTGGCAAGAGCAAATAGGTTTTTGCACTGTGTATTTCAATGTGAGCCCTTTTCTATCTTACTAGATTGTTAAACTGTCTTACTACATCTATTACTTACTAAATATTACATGAATATTGAGTACTCCAACTTGCTGTATGATGTGTATCTTGAAAAGTAGCATATCAAGCATGTATTTGTACAGCAAACACAGGGTTTACAGTGATGACAGTACTGGCTGTTCCTGCAGTTGTTTTACAGTAATATAAGTTTGAGAAACTTGGTATTAATAAGAATGTTCATGGATGAAAACGTTAGTCATGCTTTTGGACAGACAGTCATACTACCATGTACTTTCAGGAAGGTTTGATCTGGAAATGACTTATTTCAGTCCTTTAAATATTTAGTAGGAAGGTCAAGTCGGAGTGTACCAGTAATGCCACATGACTGCAGTGATCAGTCAGCATGGTTATTCAAAGCTGTATTCGAAACCTAAGGGCTGAAAGGCATTCAATTACAGTTCTTGATGGATAATTTTCAATGATAAATGTAGTTCTGAATGAAGGTGTTCAGAGAGAAAAGAAAAAATATAAAAAATAAAAAATAAATCAGTTTCTATGGTTTTCTTTGATTCTGCTATGAATGACCTTCTACTAGTGAAACCAGAATATAAAGCAAAAGAATAAACTTAATGTCAGGTGTTGTTTTTTTTCTTTTACTTCATTAATATTAGTATGTTTTTCTAAGATTGAAAATCCTATTTAGATCAAGAAAGTTTTGTTGAGCAACTTCATTTTAGTTAAACTCTTGCACAGTGTAATTTACCTGCTGTCAAACTCAGCTGACGTGATACAGTTTGGCACTAGCATATTCCACAACATGTCAGGGTCTGATGAGCTATGAATATTGTGGTTAGTAGTATGCATTTTTATAAGGTTTTTTTTTTTTCACAGTCTTCTACTAAACGGGCAGTGCATCCTTCTCTCAATGTCCATTTTTTCTGCAGAAGAATGTTGCTGTTGTACTTGTTGAAGAAGCAACCTACAGACACATTTATTTGACCTTTTATGAGAGAAATGAAGGTCTGATTACTTAAAATGCATTTCTTTTTGGCATGTTTTCTGTGGTTAATGTTCCCACTTTCTTTGAATTACTTAGTGTGAAGCCCATTTATCTTCTGTTAAAGAGTAATTCTTTTTAAGCAGTGTCGATTGTAAAATTAGGGCAGGTGACTAAACTCAGTCCACTCATCTCTCAGCTGCCTCCATTTAATGGCATGTAAGGTATTCATAGAAGAGCACACAGTGGCAGCTAATTGTCGTGATGCAGCCTTGGTTCTGAATTTGAAAGAGGGTGAAACACAAAAATGATTATAAAATATTTTACATAAAAAAAATTAACAGCCTTCTGGAGATTTTACGAGTATAGTTCAACGAGATGGGACTTATAGAGATCAAAGAGCCTAAGTGCTTGACCGCCTCGGGGCTAACCAAACATTAAAATGTTTTAATAAGGGCATTATCTAAATTTATCTAAATGCCTCTCGAACACTGGCAGGCTTGGAGCACCAACCACCTTGTGAAGATGTTTCCTGTGGTCTTCATTTCCTTCTTCGATGTAAAGTGGTACAAACACAGAGCCTCTAATATTTTTTCTTGGCCTACTTTGCATTTGAGTGAATCTGTAGGGATCTTACTACTTTCATAGATGGACCAAATACTTTTAAGTTGTTTTTGTGCAGGTTGAGTCTGCATTTCTTATGAATGGGGTTCTTCCAAAACATAAACTCATCTCTATGACATAGTTTTTTCCACATTCTTTTCATTAGTCTTCATTATCTGTATTTACCAAACAACTTTTTATATGGCAAATGATCATGTTACAGTGGTCTGTTTTTTGTTCTCTAAGATATTGTACTCCTTATAAATATGCTTGCTATACAGTTTGAGACATATTGTTTATCCTGACGCTGTAGGATTTATTTTGTGTCATAATGACAAACCTTTGGTTCTGCAAGACACTTCAGTTGCAAACAGAATACTTCTACTCTCTTTGATAGGTTCTGTAAGGCTGATGGATTGCTACTGATTGGAGCTCAAAATTCAGGCTCTTGGTATTGATTGGACTGACTTTCTGTATGTGTTTTGCATTGAACTAGCATCTTGCTTAATAGTGATGGATTTATAAATAGGTTACTCTAAATAAAAGAAGTTATCTTATATTTCAACCAGTAATATATTGATGAAAAGTGACCTTGCCAAGCTAATGGAGAACACTTCATGGTCTAGCAAAAACAAGTGAAGATGTAATTTGTATGTATGTATGTATATAATTCTTAATTCATTGTTATATTTTTGTAAGGATTTCCTGTTCTTGGATAGTTCAAGTTTTGGGGGAAAAAAAAAGATGCAAGGTTTAACAGGTCAAAATGATGCAAGCTTTCTATTGTCTGCAAAATTTGTTTCTACATTATGCCCAATTTTCTAATCTTATTCAGGTAACCTTGTTACCTAGAATTAAGGTTCTGAATGTGGTAATTTAGAATCGATCGAAATCTCAAAAACAAAACAAAGAAGTTCAGGGAGGTTCATGGAACTCAAACTAGTAATTATGCCTTAAAAGTATATGTGTGTGTGTGTATATATGTACAGTTTTAACAGCTGATGTTATTAACTACGTAGCAGACTCTTGTTGATCATTTGGGAGCTAGACTACAACTGTTTGACTACTCAAAGAGGCCGTTACTATGTTAATTAGCTAATTCGAGGCCCATTGACTAAATCTTTCTTTATTGATATTTAATGTAGAGGGATGGTCCAAGATGTTAAGTTGCATTAGGTTTAGAGAGAGAAAACAGGTAATTAGGAACAAAGTTTATTTCAGTTCAGGCTGCCCTTGGCATATCTTTCATTATGTACATACATGCAACTGTCTTCATTAAAATAACATAAGGAAAGTGTTCAGATATTTCCTTTCTTCTTTACATGAAGTACATAGCTTGCCATTTTTGGCAAAGTGGAAGCAACAACTACTCTGTTTTACTGAAACAGAGAAGCTGCTAAGCATTTGTCATATGGGATGTGCTAATCCATTTAGATGCTACTAGGAAGATCAGCTGTCTGAATTATAAAAGTATCTGCCATAGACATCCTCTTGGAAAAAAAAAAAAACCTAGCATGCTGTGAAATCCAATAAAGCTGATTTTAGACAAAATCAACAAAAACTCATTTAGTTCAAAATAACAGGAAAAGATAAACAGTGTATTGTTAACTTCAGTGCTTGTAACAGGTAATTCCAGGCAGAGAATACAGCAGGGAAATGAAAGCAGTGCTACTGTGACTACTGCTCTGATATATTTAGCCAATCAGATGACAATACCCAACCTTTGTAACGTAAGAGAGTTTCCAACCTTGTGGTTTGGAAGAATTTCAATAAACTCACTTTTCCATGATTTATGTAACCAAACATACAGTAGAGAATGAAGCACACAGTTGGCATTTCCAACAGCTAAAACTTTTCTCATTGGCATTGAAATACACTATCTTCAACACAGCAAAAAGAGCATACAGCACTTGTTAGTGAAGAGTACAGTGAGGAAGGAAGTTTGTCCTCTGTGGAAGTAGCTGAGCTTTGTGGTCAAACAGGCAGGCTCTGGTTGGTAATGCAGGTCATTGGGCATCTGAGTGGTTTCCAAAGATTGAGAAAGAACTTGGAATGAGAATTAGCAGATTTATAATACCAATAAACAAAAGCTGTATATTTTCAGGCATGAAACACATCAGAGTTCATTACCATTGCATTTAGTGTGCTGAAAAATGGGAATGGCAAATGTCTTGTACCATAGCACAGTGTTTCAGAGCAACTCTCAGTGATGGGGTTTTTGTAGATAAGCAGTTTGAAAGGGTTTCATAACACTTGACCCTTATGTTTTGCAGTACAGTCATGCAAATCTTATCACTTAGACACTTAGAAATTTCATCTATTTCTCTTGATCTAATTTTTATGGATTAACCTTTAAAAAGATGAAATTTAAAAAAAAAAGAAATTTATCTTACAAGGGTAATGCAAATACAGTACATAAAATACGCTGATGCTGTTTCAGATTTGAAGAGAGGAAACACTTTTTTTTTTTTCAGAGAAAGAAAATTTCTCAAAAGGAAAACATCCATTAGGAAGATTTTGTTTCCAAATTGCCAACTTTTTTTCTCTTTACTGACACTCAGAGGCCAAGCATGCTTACTCCATCTTTAGACAGGGCTTTGAAGGACTCCTGGCTGCATCTCATCACTTCAGATCTGATGGTGTGAAGAGATGAGATGTCTGGCAGAGCCAGCAAGTTAGGCAGCAGCTTGCTACATGCCCTCCTGTTTAACCTGCACAAGTGCTCCTGTAACTCCGTCTGTTGCTTTCAACTAGAGAATCTTAGTTCTGTATATATGAGATGGGTATAAGTTGAGTGATCCTTGACTTCTAAGACCTTTTCCTACTCATTTGTAGGAATAGATATGCTTAGCAGTAAAAACAAAGTAAAATATACGTGTGATTTATAGCTGACATTTATACTGGCCTTTATTTGGTGTGCCTAAATAAGTCAGTTTTCTTGACACTGCTGCATTTTAGGTCTTGGATTTTTGTTGGTCTGATTAGTTATGATCTCTCTCTGACCCTGTCGCTTCTTGAGTCTTTTTGAGAGATGAAATTTGCTCCACTTTTGCCACTTCCTACATGCTGTTTAGAGTGATTTTCAAGCATTAAGGACAGTGAGCAGTGCTTGAATACTGCTAGGAGCTATTTAAAAGTACAAAGCCATTTTTCATCTTTTCTTACATACATGTCTCTGTTGTTTTTGTGGTGCTGCATAGAGCCTAAAAAATTCTGGCAGAGCTTATGCTTTAATCCTTTATTTCAGTCCTACTTCTTCTCTTTTTGATTTTTTTAATTCAATATTTTTGTGGTGATTAGACTCAATTGCTTTGGTAAATCCTGATATCTTTTTTTTCTCTCTCTCTCTCTCTCCCTCTTCCCACTCCCCTCTTTTTGAGGGGCTCAACATGTGTTCTCTTGTGATATGGGAAGATTTTAATTACTTTTGCATGATCATCCATAATACTTTTACTTTGTGTGAAGTACACATGCTTTCATTTGAAGTGCTGTATTGCTCCACAGATTTGAGGGATGTCCTTGTCATTTAATTCACTGAGGTTATTTTTGGAGTGGACATTCTAGTTTCATAACTTGTACAATATATAACAAAAAATATATTTCAGAAGTCATTTTAATTCTGTGTTTGTAGCTATATGAGGAACCCTTATAAATTTGCAGCATTGTTATGCAAGGACATAGAAAATTATTTTCAGTTGTTGTTTTGTGTCTGTGCAGCTGCAGAAAAGTGCTTAATGGGGGAAAAATGATACCCTAACAAGACAATCAGGTTTTCAAAGCTCTTTTAAAGGTGTTTTGATGTTAATAGGATATATTACCCAGTCTTGTAAGGCACTTTGAAAGCTTTATTAAGCTTTATTAAGATACCTGTTGGTAGCTTAATAACCTTTGTAAATCTAATTTTACATCACTTGCTCAGCAAGAGATAGAATCCAGCTATCAGTCTTGTGTTTGGAGATCAAAAAGCCTGGACTCAAGCTTGATTCAAATTTTATCTAGTGTGTGACTTTCGTGAAGTCATTTCATCTTTCCTCTCCCATCTTCTCCTATCTTATTTCTTTGATTTTCTTTTGAAATGCTCTGCTGTATAGCATCAGTTGGTCCCATCAGTTTTATCATAATGAATCAGGATACTTACAATCAGTTTAAATGCTTCATACCTCATTTATATCCACCAGTGAAATGGCAATGGCAATTCTGAGACTTTCTGGAAGTCCTTATATAGTGACTGCATTTTGCTGGTGCCCAATTGCAGTAAGGTTTACCGGAGTCATGGTCAAGCTCTGCTGGCGTGGTCATCTCAGTCTGCTGCATTGCATGGTGTGCTCAGGGCTTCCTGCAAAAAAAAAACAAACACAAAAAGAGGAGAGACTTGTGATAATATCACTCTTCTTTACTCCCAGTTGCTTTGTTTGCTGTTGTTAGTTTGCAAAACTAACCAGTTAAAGCCAGCCTTCTCCTGTGCAATCTGACTGTTGGAAGTGTAGTGACCCTACACAGTGACATTCACCACTGCGACTGGATTTTGTGAGAGGTGGGCTTACTATTGCTTGATCTTATGCATAAAAATAAATATGCCGTGAGCATAAGAAGAAACCTGGCATGCATAAAGAAATACTTCTTACAAATATTTAAATATTAAAAATATGAAATTTTTAAGATGATGGTTACAAGAACTCACATGAATAAATCTTGTTTACTCCAAACTAGTACAAGTAATGGAAAACACCACTTACTCCTCAATGACCAGATTTGCTTTTAGTCATTAAAAATTCTCAGGAATGTGTTGTTAAAACATCAGGTGAATTTATCAATTTCATTTTTCCTTTTATTAATTAATTTATTTTTTTGACATGCAACAAAGTTTCTAGGAAATATAAAATGATTTTTGTTGTTTTTTTTCAATGTTGTATTTTTCAATGAGATGAAACATTAAAAAAAAAAAATGTGATACTGGATTTAATGCTGTCCTGTAGTAAAGGCAGTGTTCATTTTGGTATAAGCTTTTTATTACTTCATACACAGAGTACTATTATCTTATTTTCTCTTAAGGTTTATGCCATCATTCTCTTTTTGTGCTTTTTTTTTTTTTCCTGCTTTATTTTTCCTTCTCATTCTGTGATCTTGTTCACAGAAAAGGGACCTTTCCATGCTGACAGCAGAGAAAAAAAAATCAGGATTAAAAGTCTACAAGAAAATAGCACCTTTCTAGTAATATTATGATGCAGAGAGACACAGCTGTAGAAAAGAAAAACAACAAAACTGTGACATGGAGAGCATTACAGTATATACATTCAATTATGGTGAATTCTTAACTGCTTAGTTTACTGCTATGAAGGAATTTATTTATATATATATATAAAATCTAAAATGTATAGTGTTTTATCTTCATTTTTGCATCAATGGGCATATTTCAGTGATGGCATTTTCTAGGCATGTTCTGTGAAGTGAACTGCAAATCAAGAGGGGTTGCTGGTGCTAGAAGACAGGTGGTGGTACTGCTGGTGTGGAATAAAGATCTGGAAAATTCAAAGAGCTCTTACAACTAGCTTAATGACTCGAGATTTGTCTTCACACTGACACTGAGGAAGATCTGTCTGCCAAGATGTAGTGGCTTTTCAGGATGGCTAATGGCAGTTTTTTTCAAAGAGATGGAGGATTTCTGATGTTGTTGCAAGGCAAAAGTAGTTCACGTAGAATGGGCTTTTGGAAGTCAAGTTAGATAAGGCTTTCTAGGAAAGGTTAGTGGTATTTCTCATCAATTCTTCCCTCCTTGTGTTATCTCTCTTATAACTTTGCTCTTGGGGCTTAATTCTCCACTCCTGGATGCACTTCCCCTTCCTACAAAAAGCAGTTTTGCTGTCAAGTGACATTAAATGTCCTACACACATCACATGAATAATTACCTTAAACATGCTGTATCTTTCTCCCCTATTGATGTATGGTCTCGTTATGAAGAATTAGACCAGTCATTTCAGTTTGTTTTGCTGTTATTTCTGCACAGAATAGCTCTGACAGGCAGAAGGAAATAAACTAATGTGCCCTTTTTTCTCCATCTAGCAGTGTAAGTATATACATCTACCTACTGTTTTCTTAATGAAATTTAAGTTCTGGGAAACTCAGACAAGTTAAATATCATAAAGAATGCAAGTTCAATACTTGTTTCATTACTTGCTATATTTCACTTCACAAACCAGAATAGTATGGCATTGAATTTTCAGTCTATTTTGAGGATTCAAAACTTTAAGACCACTCCCTTTAAAACAAGGGTGAGAAATCAATCTCTGGCTGTTTATAATATTAAATTCCTTGTCCTTTTCAGAAATCTTGTATTAATGTATCTGCAAAGCCTTGTATCTGACTTGGTCAAAGAAGATGAAGTGGCTCTTATCTCAGGAATTGTTTGTCATTCTTTTCAGAGACAAAAGTTGTTCTGTAGTAATTTTTGTTTATTAATACACATAATTAAATGATATAGAAAATATGAAATAACTGTCAGGCGATCTCAGGTAAGATACGTAAATGTTACCAAGGGCTTTGTAAAGGTTGTTAAATCCTTCACCTCATTTGGAGGCTTCAGAGCTGAACACGCTGTTACAGTTTGTTATGTCATTGGAAAGGTTATGGTGTGATCTAGGGGAATACTACTTAGATGTAATTTGGGGGATGTCCTACTTCATATAACCAGCTTATTTACAGAATTTGTTTTGCATTCTTCACTTGGACTTCGGTTTTTCAGATTTGCCGAGTAGAACTGAATAATGATGCTAACATAAAATTATCTGATTCTTGAAATATCAATTTGGAAAATCTCATATTGCATACTCAGAAACAATTCCATAGTTGTTCTGAAAGAAAAGGCTTTTTTGGTGTAATGCATTTGGTCTTCAATCTTCTTTTGTTAACTGAGGTTAAAAAAAAAAAAAAGTAGCAAGACAGAAATGGTGTGAATTATTGCTCTGGAATCTTTTCCCACTGTAAACTCCTACAACATCACTTTATTCAGTGTGTAGACTGTATGTGGTTGCAGTCTATACATTGCTCAGCTTACTGCTGTTTACATAGAAAGATGTAAGCAATCACAGAAGGCTCAGTTGCTGTTTTAATTAGATTTCCTGGTGAAATCTCCAGTCCTGGAATTCTTCAAAGATTTTATATAGAGAGTCATGTTGAGATAAACATGAAACTTATGAGATTAAATCTGTATTTTCTGTGTGAGGAACTTAAGTATTTTTGTGTAATAAGGCAGGCTGTTTATGCTGGGACTGGCTAATTAATCCCTCTGCACCTAGGATATAATTCTGAATATGAGACCAAATTGTATACTGTGCTTTTTGGCAACACCCATACAGCCTTTTGGAGGAAATCAATGCCCTGTTCTTGAGTAGCTTGAGATACAATTATTTGTTCCTATTAGAAGTGTTGTTTTGTTTTTAAATCTTTTCTCTCTCCTTTGTGCCACGTAATAATCAGCTGATATTTTATCCGTATCCTTAAAAGCAGGAAATTTAATTGCAATTTATTTCTGTGTCTAAATTATCGCCTCTCTGATTTTTATAAGATAACCGCAGCCAATCTTTAAAACAACTTTTCAGCATTGAAAAAAAACCTCCTTTCCTACCTATTCTGTACCTCACCCAGCTGCACTCAATTCACCTCTACAGCAGCGCTGGGGTGAGGGCACAAAAACTGATTGGCTGAGGTAAATCCAAAACACCTGAGAACACTTCACTTTAATACTCCCACACCTGTGTCCTTGGGGGGGGGGGAATCAGCTGCTCCTGATTGCAGAGCTCTCTGGAACCATCCAGAAGCTCGGTGGGAAGCAGCCCGGCTTCTCCTCACACAGCAGCCCGTGCTGTTCTGGGAAGCTGCTGTTTGCACCAGTGAAAAGAACTGAATTTTGGGATGTTTTTTGGTGTTTTTGTGTGAAGATGGGTGTGAGGAACGTGCAGGAAAGCCATCTGTTAATCAAACTGGAAGAAGTCCTGGAGAAGCTCTCACCAGCAGCAAAATTTCAAATTAGAAAGCAGTTAGTGACTAAAGAACCCGTATTAGACTTCGAAGATAATCAAGCACTAAAAGATATTCCGGGTTTAGTTATGAAAAGCTTTAGATTCACGGTGTAATTTGGTGTGGGCCATTGGCTGGCTGGCTGCAGAGAAAAAGCAGACATTTATATGCAGAGGAGGAATGGGGCCATCCAGAATCGCTTCACCAAAAGCAATAAATGAAGGGAAGCAGCCGTCCTGTGAAGAGAAACCGTGGAAACTGCTTGAGGTAATGGTAAGGATGGTGCTGGCTATCTTTCCTTTTAATGTTATTGCTGAGTGTAGGAGTGGGAAGGAGGCAAGCCTCTGTACGATATAGGAGAGTGCTTCAAACAGGTTTGTGCTGCTTAGAGTAACTTTACTAAACTTCAGATAAAACTCACGTCTGAGGTGATAAGAAATCACCTCGCTGCAGGTATGAGGAAGAAAATAGTGCAGAATGTCAGGAAGTCCCTTTTGAGAAGGGAACTGAGGAGGGGATGGAGAGAAATAAGCTGGGATCTGTTACTGCCTGCAGTTATCAGTGTTAACGTTGCTTCACCTTGTTTTATTGGTGTGCTTAATTTTGTCTGTGCTTCTCAGCTCTGTGAACTTCAGTGGTCAGAGTCTGCTTTGTATCCTGGTGTGCTGATGTGTGTTGTGAGAAATGTGGTGTTCTTGTAAACCCCTGGCCAGCTTTTGTAGTTTGTAGGTATTCTTCTGTCAGAAATGAAATTGAGGTTTGGTCTTCAGTGTTTCTGAAAATATGGCTGCTAGATTCATATGGATGTAACTTTATGAAAGTAATTCCATAACTTTAAAGTTGAAACATGAGGAGTATGGTCAATCTTACTTAATAAGAAATATATCTGCTGATTTTTTTTTTTTTCCGTCAGTTTGCCCAAATCTTTGCTTACCATTTCTCCTTAGTTATGTTGTTGGAATCAGGTAGAAGCTTAGATGCTTTCTGTGTGTTCAATTACAGTCTGTTGCTATTAGAAGAGTGCAGTAGCTCTGGTATATAAGTCAAATTTTACATTAAAACTAGATGGGCTTTTCTTCTTTACTAAAAGACTGATGAATCATTCTTCTGATAGTCAGATGCAATATAATTTTTCATGTGGTTTTATTTACAGCCTGCTTAAAGTCACCTGTTTTCTCTGCCAATAGTATCCTTTTCTTAAACACTCCTTTCCTTTGCATGTGTTCAGATTTTGTGTTAAGATGTACTTTCTGCTTTTCTTTGGTGTTGTTCTGATGTTGGATTCAGAGAGAAGGTGGGAGAGAGGAAGGCAAGATCTACACAAGTGTCTTCTGTACAGCAGTCAGGTGAAGACAGATGGTCCTAATTAGGTGCTGTGGCTTTTTGGCTCTTGTTACATAATGTTTAGGGTTCTACAGATTATTGTACAGAGACTAATAAAATCTTCGGTCGTATTAACAAAATGAAGCAGACTGTGTAACAGTTTCCATGGACCTGTTATCAGAATCTTTTTGGCCAGTGGGATTCAGACTTAATAGAGTTTGCCATGGTCATGTAGATCTATTTTCTTCCTTAACCTGTGGAAGACAAATCAACAGATGTTAGATCAGCCTTTACTTTAGATCGCTAGCAGTTTCTATGAAAGCAAATAGTTACTTTAAACTTTGTTCGTTCCAGTGAGCAGTATAGCTACTTAATTTTTAGAGAGATTTAGAGTGTGTTATCTTTAGAAAGTGAATTTGCTCAAATTTCACAGAAAAATCTTGCTATCTTTCATTCCCCAAAGCAATTAACATTGTTCTGATGAGTCAACATTTACTAAGAGAAATCTTTTTGTCAGCAATTCCTCACTGTATCTGAAACTGTATCTAGATTTAATGTAGGTCAATAACAACACTGCGTTTTCCTTTCTAATCCCCATCACATCCTATGCAATCCTGAGATTTTTACATTGACTTCAGTGTCCAGTGTTAAACAAACCCAGAAAAGTGAAGGGGCTCATGCCCTCTAAAGCTTGAGCTGTGTCAATGCCATGTGAATTTCAGAGGACATCTTAGCTTTAAAGCTGTTAAGCTCTATATACAGTCAAAAAAAAAACAACCAACGAAAACAACAAAAAAAAAAAACAACTTGAGAAAATCCTCCAAGAATAATTTCTAGATAAGTGAGAATGAGCAGAGCGAGTAGATGCTAAAATGGCCTGTGATACTATTTACAAATAGAGTCTATGATAGCTTATTCATAAAATGAATGCTCCTACTTGTGCCACACAAATTTAACTATGAATGTGGGATGTAATTATAACATATATGGGTATGTGTTATAATAACCACCTATTTTAATAAGGAATTAGAATTCTGACCTAATTCTTTCTTAGCACAATTTATCACCAACTTATAAATAACTTACAGGTGTAAGACATGGCAATGAAGAATAAATTAATAGAATAAAAAATGCTCAGAGACTTCCAGCCCCTGCTGCTACCACTGTCTCACGGAAAGACTGGAAAAGGGTGGTTTTAACATCCATGTCAAGGTTCACTTTCACGCTGCCTTAACTACATTAAAGAGTTGAATCTAGGGATGGGTAGAATAGGTGAGGATGATAGCTGTCTCTCTGATATGTTTATTACTGTTTTTACTGATGTCATGGTGAGGAGAGAATTGCAGATATGCAATGCTGCTGCAATTGAAATTGACCTTTTGTGTTATCGTGTGTGAGAAGTTTTAGTATGGTTTGCCCTGATGACTTAGTTTTGGTAACTTGTGTGTTTTCCACAGTGGGTGGATTGATATGTATCTTCAGACAATAAGCTATTATCAAGCTACTGGAGGGTGTCTTGATGTGAATATACATTTATCTTCCACTTTTGCTTAGATTTAAAATCTGCTCTGAGCCCAGTCCAAAATAGTGGGCTGCAAGTGCTATACCTGGTGGGATCTGGTAACCACACCACTGATGGGAACTATTTTTCTCTTATCCTTCAATGTGATAAGGAACTAACTTACCTCCTCCCCCTCTCCTTTTTGTTTATACAGCTGGAAGTTGAAGTAACGGATTTAAGTGGGAAAATCATCGATGGCCCAGTCCGCCTGGATATTTCTGTTATTGATCAAAATGATAACAGGCCGATGTTCAAAGAAGGACCCTATATTGGTCATGTCATGGAGGGATCCCCTACAGGTAAGTTCATGATGATTTCTATAAATAAGCCTTGAGAAATTGTTGATAAATGCATTAGTTCCATGTTGTGTGATCTTTTTTACTGATTTTATGACTCATTAAATTCTCCTCCTGATTAAGAAGGCAAGAGCAATCCGTTCTGGACAATAGATAATGATTTTTTTTAAGTATCTCTGGCAAAAAAAGGCAAAATTAACATGGTGTAGTTTGGAAATGACAGCTGTGGTTTAGATTTGTGACTTGTATCTGGAATCAGTGAAGACAACCTCCTGGATGTGATTATGATTCAAATCAAATTGCATGTATAATTTGCTGTTCAGAGTGGGAATTCTACTTTTTTCTTTCTGTTTAGTTATAAGCAGGACCAGTATTATATAAACAAGTAAAGCAAGGCAAGGTAAATAACAGGAATAAATAGAGTATCATGAAATGTTAGTACTGTAGTGAGGATTCCGCAGTGACATACTTCAGTATTTGATAGAACACTTGCAACAAAGGAAAAGTACATTCTGAGAATTAAAGTCAGTACTGAAAATGTCCTGATTAAACTCACTTTTACTGAATTTCATCATCAAATAAGATATTGTTCCAGATGTTAATTTGACCACAAATGACCATCCTAGCTAAACTCTTCCTGCAGATGCAGGCTGAATTAGTTCTCTTCTGCTTTGTCCTCAGCTTTTGTCAGTTGTTAAGCAGCTGCTGTGTTCCACTCCAGAGGTATCTCTGTGTTTGTAAGCACTAATTTTATAATCATGCTATAATATAATCTTGATCTTGGTGCAAGAAATCCATGTCACTTCACAGACCTTAACAGGAAATTCTATTTCTCTACACTCTGCAGAGAGTGGAACTGTGCACTACATATCTGTCTCCCTATCCATGATTGAATGCAAGGTCATATCTAATAAGCTGCAAAGTTAGTGGCTATATATATAAAAACAAAAGCATTGGAAAAATAGGCTTTTTTAATCCTGTTTTTTTTCCTCTTGAGTACTGAAGTCTCTTATCTCTTGTAAGAGATTGAATTCAACATATATTATTATATCAGGGAAATAATAGTTGAGCCTGATTCAGTGACACTTATGGCTTTTTATTGTCTGTAATGGGTTTTGTATTAACTGTACCTATAATTTTTCACCTTTTTGTTTTCTAAGTTATGACCCAGTTTATTTCCTATTGATCTCTGATCTATCAATCTGCCATTTCGTGGGTGTAGGGTCTGTGCCCTACTGCAGACTTACCTCAGTAAGTTCATGTATGACTCATCTCATTGATTACATAAGCAGGTGAAAACTTTTGGATATGTTTCAGTAAAGACAGAAAATGAAGGCTGATTAAGTGAATGAGGCACTCAATTGCTGTAAGCATTTAGCAGGAATTATTTTAAACCTACTTGATGTTATGTTACTTATAACGATATGCTGCAAGCCCAGTAGAGTAAAAGCTTAACTGGGGGGAAAAATGCTTAAGAATTGCATTAAAAAAAAAAAAAGGCCCACTTGTTTTCCATGATGGACAACAGACTGAGCACACTGCATTGCAGACCAGGACTTACAGATGTCTATAAATAATTGTGAAATGTGGGAGCATTTAAAGACCTTAGAAGCAAACAGGAGGAATTAAGAATGGTAGCCTAGAAGAAAGTTCAGTATCATAAATTGTTTAGATTGTTAAAGTATGGGGTAAGGACTGATGCACTGGGTAAATGTTATTGATAGCTGTGAATTTTGTAAGTGTGCATGGCTGTGATTCAGATAAATGAAACCTGATTCTGAAGTTGGCAGCTTCTTATTGGGAGCAATATGACAGGATTATTTTTTTAATACTTAATCTAACAGCAAGAAGAAGTTTAGTATGTAAATGAATATAAATGAGGTCGGGTGTGATAGATTATAATCAAAAGATACCTGGAAAATTAAGCTACAAGAAAGGAAGGCTGGCCTGGTAATATGGCAAAGATGGGTAAGACATCCTGATCTCATATGCGCCAATTGCCATCCTTGATGCAATTCAGATATTATGCTAGAGTTTTCTGGATTGTGGTTTTTCATTCCCTGAAATGCTTTCTGATCTTTGAGTTAAGGTCACTAAAGTTTTAAAATGACTAATATTGTATTGAATCTGGTGAACTCCCCAGACCTACTTCTTTCTTGAGACCTATAATTCCAATAATATGGGAGAAACTACAGGGGTGCTTTTAAGAGCTTTCACAAAGAGCCATCAGAAGAGAATAGTAAAGCATAAGTACCTTTTTATCCAAGGTAAAAGTAACATCTGAAGCTTCCCAGTGTCTTCTGATTCTGTCTGCATCAGTGTTAAGATGGTACTTCTCCATACTTCAATCTTTCTTTTGTCACAAAAGTTACCATATGTGTGTCCTTGTGCAGGTTTTTCATATGGTGCACACATTTTGAAAATGAAGATGCTCTTCCTAGGAGGTTACCTGGGAGAGGCAGTACAGGATATCAAAACCCAAACAGCATTTAAAAAAAAAAAAAAATGCTGTCATCATCCACACCTTTTTAGCACAAGAACTTAGCATCATTTTATGGTGCGAGTCTGAAGAGGAATGCAGGTTATATATACGTATTCTGCTTGGTATTTGTGCTTTGCTGAATTCTGAATTATGACCGGATGATTTCCAGAGTTCCACACAGAAAATCTGTGGCTGAGTTGGAGGAATGAAAACATAGCACAAAATTATTTCACCAAATAAAATTGTTTGTACAGCACAGTATGCAGGGGGAAGTACTTTAAAAGCAGTTTTAATGAAGACTGAATTCGTGGCCATAATCAGAATAGAATACAGATGTACATTTTGATAAATCCTATCATACTTCTAAGTAAAGCATGTACTTGAAGTATTGAAGTATGGCTGACATCAATGATGATCTTAAAACAGTGTAAAAAATAAACTGAAGACAATCACAAAGAAAGGCTTTGTGCTTACAATGTATGAAAAAGAAAAATCAAACAAATACTACTTTTTGTATTTCTTTTAATATCAGGAATTGCAATCAACACTTTGCAGTATGCTGTTTAAAAAAAAAAAAAGCAGCACAACAGCTTCCCTGCTGTGCGTTGTGGAATTACTTTGTATGACACAGGAATATTGACATATTTGAATACGAGAAAGTAATTTAATGTACTTGGTGTGAATTTTAATTATAGGTGGCTCATCATACCAGAAACTAAATATTTAATAGCTTGCTTACAAAGCCTTGTCTTGTTCCCAACTGGGTGGGCATGGTCTGCTAACTCTGGGGGAAGTATGTATCTCATTCTGTGCTTATCATTTATTATACTATCTTGATCTAGATTACTTTTTTTACTTCTCCCAAGCAGAAAGAACTTTTCAACCTGTTGTTTTTTTTTTTTAAGTCATTTAATTTTATTTGCTAAAAGGGAAGACAGGAAAGAAAGGAGGAGAGCTTGTATAGGTACAATTTAGTATTAGCTCCCACATATAATGCAGAGCTCAAAAATAATTCAATGATGCATATTCTGGAAAAGATTTTTCAGCCTTGAACCACATTGGCCTTACCTTTGACTAACAGAATTTCTGAAATAGTGAGCGTGCATTGGGGTCTCTATTCTAGGTGGTGCTCAAGCTGTTTTTTGAACATCAGTTAATTTTCATTTTCTACCATTTTGCTGCTAAAGGGATATGATGACTGAGTTCGTATTTCATACTAAAATATTCAGAATTTTTCTAAAATCAGCAGTAGAAAACTTAAAATTATATAGAGGTCAGAGCTGTGAAGCTGCAATGCCTCAGCAAATCCACCTCTAAACTACCTCAAGTTAATACTTGAACTTGTGCTTTCTTCTTGCAGAACACTATCTCTTGCAGCAGTAATGAAACTTTTATCAGAGACTTGAAAGCTCAAATGTCAAGTTAATTATGAAACGTTACTGTGAGCCGTTGTGGAAAACAAAAGTATAAACTGTTTCAAAGAATTTGATAAATCTATGGAGAAAAACTTCAGAAATAGCTTAGTTATTCAGGTGGTGGTATTTAATGAGACCCTGAGCTAGGAAGCCTCCAACTTAAAGGAAATACAAGGATACAGAGGTCTGACTTTGGCGATTCAAATCTTTCTCAAATGCGTTTTCCTTAATCACCTACTGAGGGAGATGGAATGCTTTGGTGTAACCCAGCATGGCCTCTTGTATGTTTTATGTACAAATGTAGGCAGTTTCATCATACTTTTAAAACTTGTTTAATGCAGCCTTTTAGCAATCTTACTTAGGACCAATCATCTGCATTTCAACAAAATTGTACTTCAAAGCTTTTTCATAATGTAGCCAGTACATATAGTGCACATGAACTAGTTAGACACATCTGTAATGCTAACCTTTTAATTTCTAATCAGAAGCCACATGGCTAATTACGCATAGCTGTTTTGTATATAACAATAGGAATCTGTTCCCATCTTTGTGTGGTGTAAAATGTCTTTAAGCACACAGTACACATAGTAATTTATATTTGTATACATACTATGTATCTTTATATAAATGGAATATGTATATATATTATAGAGACAACATATATAAGCTCTCGAACACTTATTTGATCTTTTAGTAGACCCTTGGGGTTTTGGTATCTTCTAATTATTGTTTATATTCATAGTGAAAAGGTATGTTACGAGTCTATAAATAATGTACTACTTTATTATAGCAGCCAGGGTTATACATCAAATATAATCCACCCATGTTTTTTAGAAGAATTTGAGATAAACAAGCAATTGAAGTATTACCTAGTCACACAGGTTGTCATGCCCATGCCAATGTGGTTCAAATGTACATTGAGCAAATTTAAATAATCTCAAGTGTAGCAATTAACAGTTCACTCAAACTGAGTATGTGGTATTAGCATCTGTACGCAGGAGTCTGCACTTCACCCCAGGGTTCAATTATTCTTGATTTCCAGCAGAAATACTGAGAAAAGGCTCCAGATCACCTCAGGTGCACAGGCTGCCATGGCTGGCCTGTTTGCAAGGACTAGAAATAGGGAACCACCCCCCTTCTTCAGGACCAGGCAGAAAGTTCACTTATTTCTACTAACTCTAGTGAACAACTGTTTAGTTTGCTTGCTGTCCTTCCTGCTAAAAGGAGCTTTCCCCTTCTATCTTCTACTCACAATGGTTAGTCTTGAGGCCAGATCAGCATTCAGACCTGATGCTGAAGGCTACGAATACATTAGGGTCTCTTTATCCTAGACGTTTCACACAGAGTATTCGCTGTAGTGTACTGCTAGGAACAGAAAAATGAGAATAAAGATTGCTCTTTGGGCTCTTTTGACATTATAGCCCAGGTTAATTAAATAAAGATAAGAACGTTTCTTAATTAAAGAATAAATGTGGATTGCTTTTTGTTTATTTTCTAAGGGCTGGAATCCTTTCTGGTTACCTGAAAAACTAGGTCTCAGCAGTGTGACTGTGTAATACAATCTGTAATTCTTTGCAGATGAATATGCATGCGTTAATAAAGTTTCCAGTGTGATTGTCATCTGCTATGTACCCCATACATAAGCAGAGAAGGATGAGCTTAAAAGATTTGAGTAGCTTAGACACATGAGGTGACCTTACCCATAAAATCAATTCATTGAAAGATTGGAGAGAAGGATGCCACAGCCCTCTTGATAGACTTCATTAGTGGTATAGAAACTTGGTTTGTGTTGATTCAGAATCACTGCTTCTGGATGCTGTCTTCTCATTGCCTATCTGTAGGCCAGCAGCCCTGCAGGCTCTATGGCAGGTTGTGCTTTTAGGCAGCGGTTGTCAGCATCCACACAGCTGTGTTTCATTCAAACCCTTTGAAGTGTGTGAAAAAGGTGTTAAATCTTTGCAGCTTGCAATCCTGTGCCATATATTTATTATATGATTTGGAGTCTGATGGCAGTAGGTGCAGCAGCTGAAGCACTATCCCCACTTCCTTGTCTTCTCTCTCAGCTGGATGTAAATCTTGGAATTGTGTTACTGGGTTTTATAACAATGGGGCATCATTTCCTTTGACAGTAATGCTATGGTGTGGCCACTATTCCAAGTGCTGAACAGAAAAAGCCCTGTAAATTGTCAGTGCAGGCAGGGTTTGACTGCCTTAGCACACAATGCCAGGGTCAGCCAATAGACAAACCCATGCTACTTTTATTGTGAAAGAGATGCATAGCTGAATAGAAAACACACAATTGTGGGATGGCAGGATTATTTATTGCCTTGAAGGTTAAATTGATTATTTTTCCCAGTGTTATTTGAAAGATACCGTCGGATCATGTCTTCAAATGAGAGAGAGAGAGAAGGAGAAATTCTGTTTTTAAACTTTAAGTTCATCTTTTCTTTTTTTTTTTCTTTTCACGTTTCTCCCTGTATTTCACACCTCCCTTGGTATTTGAATTGCACTACGTAGTCCCAAGATGTTAAAGGGCAATTGTACATTGGTACAGCTGGCTGTGAGATATGAAAAATATCCTTAGAATGACTGGGCAGTAAGAAAACACAGAAGTCATGAGTTGATTGCATAGTCCAAGTTATTCAAAGAAATATTCATAGTATGATTTTGCTATTATATGTGAAGCAAATTCCCCTTACCCCTCCCGTCCAAAACAAAATAAACCCAACCCCACGTTTGCTACTTTTATTTTTAGCAACTCCAGAACATCAAGTGTGTATGTAATCAAAACAGTTGCCAGAAATGACGTTTGAAGCCAATGTATATATTTTTTGTCTCTTTTCTACTTAGAATGACTGAGATAACAGATGATGGTCTGTTTGAAAAAATCTTTGAGGGGTTTGAAATTTGTCTCTGTTTTTCAGTTACTCAAAAAGCAAAAGTATTCAAGTTCTCCTTGAAGTGAATTGCACCAATGAATCTAAATTAATTCAACTTTGAAGTCATCTCAAAGCAATTGATAAGAAAATGTCATAGTGGAACAATTCCGCATAGTTGGCTTTTAATACTGAGTTGTTTTTCTGATTCTCTCCATATAAAAAAATTCTGGAGAAATTGACCTAATCTTTCAAAATGTTTCAGTTGCAATAGAACTGCAACAAAGCTGTGTATTTCATTATCATAATAGTTTCAATAAATTTTCTTCACGTTTTTCTGCAAAGAACATTTGTTTTGATTCTTACTATTATTATGTCTCTGTAACACTTCAAATCAAATCACTGTGTAAGAAAAATAAGAACCATAGAACAGTTTATGTAGGTTTCAACTGCACTAACTTTATCTGGCAATGTTAAGATATACCTGCTCCTTCCTGAAGTATTTCAGCTCTGGTTTTGGTCGATAGCCTGTTAGAATCTTGTTCTGAAATTGTTGATTGATTCCCTGATACTGGTCAAAAATACATGACTTTGTTAGCTGAGTGTGTGCTCCATCCTAGTAAATTACTTAGATGTGGTTCGTAATTACTGCCATAGTAATCTGACTTCACTTTCTGTCGGATGGCTTTGCAGAAATAGGTGTGTGTTCTCTTTTATCACATCACACCAAGTCAACTTCCAAATTCTTTTTGTCAGTAATTTTTGATAAGTAGTAAGTCTAAAAAAAAAAAAAGGATAACTCATAATCTCACCTTCCAGTGTAACTGTGATCTCATGTGAATCGTAGATGCTCCCCTATCACTAACCTTCTTAGCTGCTTATCAAATACAATCTTTGTTTTTATTATCTCAACCTAGGAACAGTACAGATGAATGGCCAAATGAATGGCTTTCTTTTATAGGCAAATCTTTGACAGTGCAAAATGGGGAGCCTGGATCTTAAGTTTTCTGGCAGGAACAAGAATGTTCTTTGCTTTTGCTTGCAGTGTATCCATGCTCACCATCATGGCAGTACCTGTAGTACCACAAAGAAACAAAATGGACATGGCTGGGTGAAATCTGTCAGTTTCCTGTGTGGAAGCTCTGAAAGAGAATCAGAATACGTTGATTATATTAAGAGTAAAGAACAAATTCTAGTTTTAATATCTTTTCTTTTAAATCATCAAAGGAATTTCTAGGAATCCTGGCAGAGAAATCTGTTTTTAATATGATTTTGAAACTTAGAGACACTTAGAGACACAGTAGAAGTCAAAGGTATTTTAGTTAATGAAATCATTTGTACAGTGCAAGCTTTGTCTGTGGGGCTGTGTGATTACTTCTTCAAGAATGTTGATTATATTTTTTCTTCCAGCCTCCTTGATGGTGTTAATCTCATTAAGTACATGAGGAAATAATATTTCTTGGCCACCTTGCTTTAGGTCTTGATAGAGTAGACTTATACTTGATACTGCAGGTAGAGGTGAGGTACACTTTCCCCAGATGGTTTAGGTGTTTGTAAGAGGTGTGCTGACAAACAAAAACCCAACCCTGCAAATTCAGTTTGTCAAACCTACTTTTCTCATGAAGCTGTCTTGATTTGTTGTGTGAAGCTGTAATTTATCACTTGTAGTGGCAAACAGCTCTTATGGGCTTTGAAACCACTACAGATGAGTGAATTCCATGATACTGAGAATGTTTGTTCAAATTAATTTATTTTCTTTACCCCAGCAATTATAAAAACATTCTCTTTCTTTAAAGTTCTTTTTATTTTTGAAAATGTCATTTGAATGTTCTCCATATGTCATTTCTCGCCATGACTGCTGTGCTGTTGTGGCTTATCTGAGGAGTTTGGGATGCAAACGAGAGACTTAGGTTAAAGGAAGTGTTAATAAAAGATCTCTTCATGTTTTTTCTGTCAGTAAGATCTGGTGTTCTGGGGTCAGTGTAAGCCTGGATGTGTTAATAGAATATAAAAAAAACAGGGCATCAGTGTCTGAGTTGGATTCTGCCCAGGACTTTTGTTTTGAAATTCAATTCACTGCATTCTTTTTATTTCATATTACATTGCATGAATCATTAATTAATGTCATTGATCTTGTAGTTTCAATTGTTTAGCATCTGCAGAACCTTTGCTGGGAAACTTCATAACTAAGTATTTCTACCAAAAGCTCTTGCAGTAAATTCTCTGATTCAGCACCTAGGTAGCACTTTTACTCTTCAAAAAGTTCTCCTTTGGGGTAGAGCACCAATTATAAAAGTGCAATCACAGCGGTTGCATGATATTAAAATAAAACTTATGCAGTAGCATATAATAGCAAATAAAACTATTAAACAATATACAGTTCTCTATGCAAGATTAGGTTCTTACTCCCACAGGCTGTATAAGTGACTTTATAGGAATTGTAAACATTTGCAGGATTGGACTGTTTTTGAGAGCCCTGGAATAAAGCCAGGCTGAGCCTGAGACAGGCAAACAACGCGCTGCTCAGTTTGAATTAAACTTGCTTAGGATTCTTCCATGAAGAGACAGGAATTTGTGTCTTTAAACTGAGGAATAACATGGAATTGAAGTTCTTGGTGGCCAGGATCTCTGTTGCACTCAGTAACATTAGTAACAGCAAGAAAATAAAAGCAATTCAAGATTTTCATCTGGCATTATCAGATGAAAAATTCATCAAACTATCAGATTAATAATTTTGTGAGGACTGTTCGTACTATTGGAGAGTGAATACCTCAGAATTGCTGTAACTTCTGGCCAGACTTCGAGTACTCATATAACAAAAATGAAGAATAGCTCTAAAAGACAGAATTTAATTACATCAGAGGCATGAAATACTGAGATATGAAGTGTCTGTGCTGTAACTGTGAATAAATGACTTTTGTGTTACAAATCGTTGTGTTGGAACAACTTATTACAATATTAGTTTAACAAATTTTAGTTGTGCAAATGAAGTTTGATGGGGTTAACAAAGTTATAATGGGTGGAACCATTCTTGTGTCAGCGTATTTTTACAGATGAAATAAGCGATCCCCAAATCTGGGAACAGGATTTGGTATAGGAACTCAGTGCCGAGCTGCAGTAGAGAAAGACCATGGCTATGGAAAACAAAAGTAATAGAGACACCTCAGCATTTTTTAACAGACAGTGTAATGGAACATGAAATTGCATACATTACTGTTTGGACACGCTTGCAAACATTACTTTGCAAACTCTTGGTTTTTAATTTAAACAGCCTTTCGTTCTTGATTTTAAGCTGAACTCTATCATAGTTTCTGTTAATAAAAATCTACAGCACTCAAAATCATTATAAGACAAAGAGATAGAAGTGCCTGTTGGGCTCCTTGTGATCTTGCTTATTTGGCAGTTTAATTTTAGGAGGTTACACTTTCAGCAGGTTTGGAATATGCTACAGGCTTGCTAAATAAGTAAAGAGTTGAAAAACGGAGCTTTTTTTCTTAGCAAGGGAAAAAAATGTTAATAGTATTGCTTTCCTTTCCAATTTCATTTTTTGAAGGTTTGTCTTTGCTAGTTAAGATAATGTAGTTTATCCATCCTTTGGGCTCTTATTTTCTCATTACTACAGCTGTATTCAGGAACTGAAGGTAGAAATTATCAGCTTCAGGCTTCATTGCTATTGAATCAAGTTTTAACATTTTGGGGTTTTTTTCCACTCAAACGGAAGAATCATTCTGGAAGCAAACAAAGCATTTAGTTTTTCTTCCTTCCTAGTTCCTAGCTTACAATTTAACTGTCACTTCCATTACAGAGGAACTGGTAAGTGTAGTGGAAGGACAGAAAAATTTAGAATGTCTTCCTCAGTTGTTAGATAGATTCAAATGTCAGTTACAGTATTAGCAGCTATGCTGCTTCTCTTGGAGATCTCCCTGCACAGAGGCATTCAGTGCTGCTAACTAGCCACCCCCAGCCATGCACTATAGCTTGGGAAACTGTCTACAAAACTTTGCTCTGTGTGGTTTGTTGAATATTGCTAACTTTTTCCTAAATGAATAGGAATAAAATTTTCTGATAAAAGCAGCGATCATTTTCTCAAACGTCCTCCAGAGAGAGAGAGAGGCTGTGCTAAGCATAGGTCGTAACAGGGAAAGGGTTCAGTCATTCCTATCATGGCTCAATTAAATACATTTTTGCATGAAAGATGTTGTTGTACTTTGTCATGACCAGCATACTTCTGTATTCCTTCAGGCTGCTTTGAGGGTTTTAAATTGCATGTGCTAGAGTGGAAGAAAAATATCTTTTCTGACTTCTGTACTTTGCCATTTCCCTAAACGTGGCTGTAATAGATTTCTTTGGACTGCAGTGGCCAAAGAACTGGAAAACAGATTAAAAAAAAAAAAAATTGTAAGAACCAGAATGAGGTAGGTTTTTGTTTGTAGCTGCTTTTAGTGATTAAACTGTTTTCTCTTGTAAATCTGGTATACTTTAGCTGTGGGCTAATCCCCAACATGAACTAGGAGTTAAGACCTGTTGAATGCTAAGTAGGTGGTGTGGACCAGTATTAATGTAGGGCTGTACAGCAGTCTCCTTATTACTGCTAGCCAAAGGGAAAAAGAAGGGTATTTCATGGTTTGCTACAATGCCTAGGGATATCAAATTTACATATGGCCTAAAACTGCTGATCAGAGCTAATCTCCGTGATCATTATAGCTTGAAGAAAGGTTTAATATTCAGGATTTTCAGAAGTTTTTCTAAGCAAAAATAGGCTGCGAGAAAGTGGGCCATTGGCAAGCCAGGAATGTGTGTTGCTGTCAAGAATTTTAATGGCTTGATGCTTTGAAGTGAGGATCTGCAATCCAGTTTTTGTGCTTGGTGAAGTTGTGGCTTTTTTTCACATTTTCTTATTTTATGAAGTCTGTACTAAAACTCACTTCACCCCTACACCTATCTGATAGGTCTTTGGAGCACAGGAAATAGTGAAAGTAACTGCTTTGGACAGTCTTGGCAGTCAGACATAACTGTCATGAAATCCATTGCATGTCCCTAAAATCTCCTCTCCTGGACAGTTTTCCTGGTGGGTATGTTAGTCTGCATTGTAAACTGTCATCTTTTTTATTAGTGCATGGAAAAGAGAGGGCACAAAACTGTCCAGGAAAGAAAAAATCCTGATTTCTTACCACTTCTGTTTTGAGTATGTACAAATTCATTACCTGTTTTTGTTCTTTATGATCTCAGGCTGAAGACAACCATAATCTGAAGGTCATGTACCAGTTGAGACCTGTGCTCACTTCCCAACTCCACACAGCATGTTCGCAAATTCTAATTTTGTCAAATTTCTGAGAAAATCAGAAGCAGTCATTTCTGAGCAAATGGCAAAATTTGGTCTGTGGATACACATTTAGGATTCATGTATAGATGCATTTGCAGATTCCCTGCAGCCTTCTACAACAACTTCTGTTCTTGTAGTAGTTCACTTTAGTGTAATACAAGAGTTGAGAATTCTAATGCCGTTCTGAAGGATCTGTTTGCTTCTTAATGCAAAGGTGGAAGAATTTTTAAGAAAGGAGTCCTGGTTAAAAATTGCATCTGGAAAGTTCTGTCAGTTGAGAACAGCTGCGTAAGAAAAGAAGGTGGGGAAAAAAGTCTTTTTTTTTTTTGCAGATGTCTTATTTTTCTGGGGCCCAAAAAAAGTGGGAACTGGAAAAACAAACAAACATAAAAAACAAAAAACCCCACACTCCTCTGCTCTATTTGCTCCAGCTGCAGTGGGGCTATTACTTATATACTTGCTATGATTGATAGCTGTGAGAAGGAACTGATGGGCCTCTCACTGATGCTGTTTTTTCACTACTCTGAGCAGACTTCATTTTGTCATTTGTCTCTGATCTGTATAGTATCCTTTTTTTCCCTTTGGCTGTAGGAAACATGAAATATTTTACACCTACTGGAGCAGCATGTTTCCTCAGTCTCTCTGACCTTTTTTGGCTACTCTCATGGTTCTTCTTGAGGCAGATGCCTTTAAGCTCTAAGGGCACAGGCTTGAGTCGTTATAAATCAGGAATTGAAGCGTTTTTTTTTTCCTTGTAGCTCTATTGATCTCTTTGCATCTCATTCCCTGTGTATTTCCTTGTGTTAAAATGCAAGACCCTATATTTTAGCTTCAGTTTTGCTTTATTTCTGAGAGGTTAAAAATTTGAGCTAAGTTCTTAAACATGTAAGGCGTTTTGTCAAGTGAGCATCTTGACTTTTTAAGGTGGCCTTGAAAGTCTCAGCTTTGATGTGAATGGTAACCTTGTCAGGGATATGTGATGGTAAGAATTCATTGCTTGTAAGCTGCCAAGTAATACATATTTCTGTGAGTTTGATAGGAGGCGTTCTTTGAATTCATGTATACGCTTCTGCAGTTTCCTTTCTTGTAAATCACCATTGGATTCAGGTCCCAAGAAGACTGGTCTGAGATAGTGGTACCAGTCTGGGAGACCATTGGTATAAGATGAAAAGTTAGAGTGGCAACTTCTGCAAGTTATTTTCCTGGAATGCAAATCTTCATTGATTTTATTTTTGGTGTGGGGTTGGAAATGATTATGACAGTTGGCAGCTTCAAGTTGCTATGGAGGTATTCTCTGTAGGCTTTGAAAGGTGAGTTATAATATTAAGTTGTGGATATACATACACACTACAGGTACACACATAGTAATTCATTGTGGTTGGGATTAAATGTTTTTATAGTTAAAAGAAATGTCTTATATTCCAAATTTTGGAGATCCCTTTGGAGGTGGACAAATAACTCTGCATTATCTAGGTGAGTTTTTAACTTGCGTGTTTCATAATCATTTTAACTCTTTGTAGGTCGCAGGGATTTGTTTACTAGCTGGGATGTTAACAGGTGGTTGAAAAAGAGTATCAGCTGTAAATTTAATGGTTAGCAGGTAGGGAAACATGATCCCATCAGACTCTGGAGTATGTGTTCTGTTAATGAGAGAGTATCAACTCCTTTATTTATAAGAATTTGAAATTTATAGCTATTTACTTAAATAATAATCTATAACTTATGTCCTTATCATTGCTCTGCTATTCAAGTTAGCTCCTTTTTAAAATAGCAAAATCAGAACAATACCTGGAAGACTCGTGTATCGCAGCTGGTGTGGTGGAGTGCTATATATTTGCTAACCACTTTTTTCTTAGATTGGAAGAGCTCTTAGGGAGGAGTCTGTAAGTCTGAGGTCAAGCTCGGATTTGTCATTTGGGATGAATAACTGTAAAGGATGGCTTACTACATACAGCCACAGAATAACAAAGGAGGAAGGACCTCTGGAAGCTATGTGGTCCATTCCTTCTTTCGTAACAGCGTCAACTTTATATTTTTGTAGAGACTGGCATGTAATATTGAAGATCTTAGGAGACCATCAGAAACTGAAATATTTTGAACTACATTCCCTGAGTAGTTTCTAAAAGGCAGATTGTTTTTGAATGGAATATAGCTTATTTAGGTGGAGTAAATGGCTGCACAGATGCCAGAAGGATCTGTTCCTGTTCAATCTGTTCCAGTTTGCTTCTGTTAATGGAATAGGGAAGCAGATGTTTTCCATAGACGAAATCTGTTCTTTTGCTACAGGTAAGCAAAGAGCCCATGCTCTAAGCTCCTGGAGCAGTTTTAAGAACTCCAGAGCTTATTTAACTTCTTACTTTGAGGTGACGTGAAACAACCATTATATCCTTCCCATGCTGTAAGAAAACTATTTTTCAGAATATCACTCATCTTTTGTTATTTCATGCTTACTCATCTTGGAGCTTCAGTGCACTGTTGGAAATGATAAATGTAGCCTACATTTCTGATATAATGCAGAGCTGCAAGTTACTGCATGTTTTTATTCAAAGTTATAGTTTCGTAAGCAAGAGTATACATCGGAATATAAACTTTCCCAACTTGTTACCTGAAGCAGAAGTCTTCAAAATGTACCCATAATTTGTCCAAGAGACTAAAGAATTAAATTGAGTTCAATACTTCTGTTTATTAATTCACTTTAATGTCTTGGTTTTGAGGTCAAACTCTGGATATTCAGAACTGAATGTCACACGTAGCACTGCCTTATGATTTTATATGCTAAGAAAATAATAGGTAAAGTTAACAGTGTGTAAGGCTCACTCATGATATTTTTTAAGAACTTTCTTTGTGTTCATTAGGGAAGTGCAAGAAAATCTGAGTGAAACTTCTTAGGTACTGCAGTTTGTCTCTTGGTGCACGCAGTGTGAAGCTGAATGGCAGGACGGTCAGCTGTCTGAAGCAAGGGTTCATCTAGCCTCAGAAAAGCTGCCTCAGGGTTTTACTAGGAACAAAAAATGTCAGTAGGATGGAGCTAATGAGATTGGCACTACAACCTCATTTTCCTTTTTGACCTCTATGCACATACACAGACTCTTGCAAAATTGTGTATTTCAAGGCTAAAAGCAGTCAGTGTGTCATACTGGCTGCAAATATAGTTTTCTGCTATGAGTAACTTTATGATCTTGACAAAAAGGAGTGCTTAGGAGAGAGAGAGGAAGAAAAAGATTTCATTGGTTCTCTGCTAGCAATCATGTTAGCCTGTGGATGGAATGGATTCCTGGGATTCGTAAACCAAAATATGTTGAGAGAACTCTAATGAAGAATTGTCCCAAATCATTTAATAATGAAAATAAGAGTCAATAGAAAAGAGATAATTGAGGGATGCTTAAGTAGTTGTAGAAAAACATTCTCAGATTTAAAAGGGAAGCTTGTTGTATTTTATTTTGTTAATGTAAAATATCAAGCCCTCCAGGAACTTCCCTACTGTCATAACATAAATAACTAGCTTGAGTATTAGAAGTAATGAAATGCTTAGTGTTCAGAACTCATAGTTCTGTATAGCTAAAGGCTGCATGAATATTTACAGTATGTAAGTTTGTTAAATGATAAATAATGTTGAACCTCATATTACCTTAGTAACTTTTAATATATAGAATATGCCAGATTTTGCAAAAACATACAAGGAATTTATAATTATCTGTAATTATTGGGGAAATAATTATTCATATGCAATTGTAAAAATGACAAATGCTTATTACTTTTATAATATAGTCACCAAATACCAAAGGGTGATGTTGGCACATGTTTGTGAAATAGTAGCTGCGTTGAGACATAAAGGGTGTTCAGAGAAGCTGGGGATTGGTTTTCATTTAAAAATTTCTCTATATGTTCAAGATGAAATACTGCCTCTGGTGAATGCATTGGGATCTTTGTGATCACAACTCGAGACATCTAAGTTCAATTGTAAAAACACTGAAAAGACTCCAAACGTAATGAATAACCACCAGAGATGAAAAACAATTAAAATTTTGGAAGATCCAGAGTCACATGTCAATATACTTCTGCAACTGTCTTCAAAATAAAGCAGAAAAATGGACAGGTTAAAGTAGGAGGATTGATTTAATAACAAATTATGTGTTGTAGCTTGGTCCTCTACTTCCCTCTAGAGTCAGTGGGAAGAAATAGATGCCTGTAAAGGGTGATTAATCCTCTAATGAGCTAGTGATCCTTGAAAGCTCGTATATTAAATGTCTTGTCATCAATATACTAAATGTTACCCTAGATAACCAAATGCTTGTGAGATGGATGTCATCAGACTAAAATCAGGAAGCTGCTGAAGTCAAATCAACATTTATCATGAAATTCATCTTCATAGCATAGATGTCTGTCATATAGGTTTAGCAAGGGTAAACACTAGCTGGATATACAGATTATAGTATGTCACAGATATCCAGTTCTGATAGTGCTCATGTTCTGCTATAGAAAAGGCTAGGGAAATAAAGAAATGGAAAGTTAACATTCAAATGCTCTCTTGATTAATCTCTGGTTAACTCAGTTGTATATTTCGCTGTTATTACTGGAAGCCTTTGTCAATCATGGTTGCTACCTGTGTAGCACACAGACAGACAAGGTCTCACATCTGCAGTTATGGTTCACTGAAGCTTTGTATACTTTAAAATAAATAAATAAACTTAAAAGCTTGGTGGAGAGAGATCAGTACAAGTATTTTTCTTCATGTTATGAATGACAAATTTGTTCTTAAAATGTAGTGTGAAATTGAAAAAAAAAAATGGAAAGTTGGAAAAAGTGTTGGTTCAACTTCAGTAAATATTTCTATTCACATATTTAAAACAAAGTTTTGCTCATGAACAGGATTGATTGGATTGTTTTGAATAGCACTTCTTTTGTTTTGGCAATGAAAACCATTTTCTAATCATGTGGACTTAGCAGTGATATCAGTCAGTTTTAATTTAAGCAGATCAGAGTTGATTTTGACTTGAACTTGTGCTTTCTAGTCTTACTGTAAGCTTTTCCTGTCAGTTTAATTTTGTTTTTAATAGATATTCTTTTATTTTAAATAACTTTTTAAAAAGGCATGAAGATTCATACTGAAACAATCATCCAGTTCTGCACCGAAAAATAAATAGGCTCTTTTCTATAAAATATCTTTGTCCCAGTGTGTAGAATGCAACACAGTTGAAGTGATGAGTTTTACTCCCTCCTTTTGATACACTTTTTGGCATTATCCCATCCTGTTACATGGGGAAGAATCATAGAAGAAGGCAGCTAAGAAAGTTTTAAGGAAATAGAATAGAAATAGAAGCAGAATTATATTAAGATCCACCTTCCAGATGAACATGTAGTTCCTATTTTTCTGATCTTGGTGTTGTAATCTTCAAGAATGTCTCTCTGGCAGAAATATTGTGGAATTACTAATGCTTCTGGAGAACAGGTCTTGAGTTTCTTCTTGTAAGATAATCATCTGCATTACTTCTGTTTTATACACCGTGAAATTAGAAAGGTTAGGGTCTGTTCAGTTCCTTTTGCATACATTAATTAATCTTACAAACTCATTCTGAATTAGCTATTGAAAGTTTTTATTTTTGCAGTTCAAAAGAAAAGCTGGGAAGTGCCTCGATGGAGGTTAGTTATTGGGCATTCAGCTGTATTCAATCAATGAGCATGTTTATTTCTTCTTTGGTTTACACCATTGCAAACTGTTACCCATAGGATTCCTCCCTTTGCAAAAGGTCATGGTGAGAAGGGAAAGAAGCTGTACAGTCAATAAGACCAGGGGCTGGGAACAAGTTGTTTTTTTTTATTTTCCTGTCTAGCATTAGTCTTCTGCTTAACTTTACCCATTAAACACCAAAGATAGCAGCACACATTATTTCCTTGCTTTAAGTTAATTAGGTAGGTCTTTATTTTCACAAACTTTTTTTCGTGTTATTCACCACAGGTGAGATAATAGCAGTCTGGAAATGTAATTTGGGTACTGACTCAAAGAAGTCTTCTCTATCTACGATACCTATTTATAAATACCAATTCTCTAGAGGTGGCATTATAAGAACACTCAGAACCAAGTGGATAATGTAATTAATGTATATTAAGGAACAAGCTTCTCCTTGTATACTTGGTCATTTGGGAATTCTATGGAAAAGGCAAACTGTTCTATAAAATTATCTGGCCCTATTTCTTTTTACTCGAAAGCTCAAATAACTGTTAACATAGTACCTATTCATTCATTCATTTTCACCTAGAACTGTAACCTGGTAGAATATTGAAAACAATGTAGAGTAATAGCTTCCTAATTTCAGGTTGTCATTTGTAGGTCCAAGACTCTCTAAATAGATTGCTTTATGTATAGAGAGAGAAGCAAGAAAGAAGTGGGGGAAGAAGGAGGCAAAGTATGGGTTTGATAGGTACTGGGTATCTGGGGTAGATTCAGACATGCAGGAGTAATTGGAAAGTGGAAAAGAGATAAAGTGACACTGGGCTGTGTATTCTGTTGTGCAAACTGTATGCTGGTGCACTATCTCAGAATAAAGACAACGTTGCTTTGAGTGTTGGCAGCTAGTTGGCTTAAATTCAATTCTTTGATAACTTGGCACTAGTGCTGCCAGTGAGATAACACTTTGTAACTATACTGGCAATCTAAGGACTGTTTTGTACTGTTTCAGAACTGGCCTTGTCTTCAAAACTGTGATTAACAGTTGTGAATGTCCACCCAAATTTACTTTCCAAAGGCTCTCATCTTTTAGATGCTACAGAAATCCAGGTCTGACAAAGACTTGTCCTGACCAAGTCTTGTTCTCTCCTTACACGCTGTAGAGGAGTCCTCTTATGGCCCTTGGCCAGGGAAGTTCAGTTTCAGGGAGATGGAAGGGCCCTCCAGCAGGGTGCTTGCATTGGAAGGTTCTTCCAGATGGAAGGCTGTATTGAGCATGAGAGAAGGATAAAGAGGACTTGTAACTATTTAGCTCTGGCTTCAGAGGCAATATTGGTAGTCTTTACACAGAAAAGCACTACTACTCTAGCAATGAGTAATGGGAAATGGGATAGAAGTAAACTTAAATGACATTTCTTCTCTGAGGAGCCCTCACTATAAGTTATTTTGTGGAAGGTTACACTCTTCATCGCAAAATGGTATTTTAAACATGGCTTTGCAATGACTGTAGGATTTGATAATCTGATTCTGATTGCTATTCTAAGTGTGTGAAAACTACAGATTAAGTAGCATAGATTATATTTCTTCTTCCCCCTGTTGAAGAGAAAGTGCACTTCTAGGAGTCCTCCAGCGCTGTGATGCACTAGATGTTGTACTGGGTAAGCCTTGTGGTTCTCCTCCCAACTTTTCACAGCCACGCTGGGCTGTGACAGTTTGCACTCACAGGGAAAGTTAGATCTTTATACAGTCATCTTCCATAAGATTGCTTAACTTTGAGTTGGATATTGTTTTGCTCGAAGTTATTATCTATCTGTCACAATCTAGCCATGGAGTAAAAGTGAGTCAAAACACAAATTTCTTTCTTTAATTCATATGTCAGACTCAAAAGCAAAGATGACTGCTAAATAGGCATGAGGCATCAAACTTGCATTTCTTCTCATGAGAGGGGAAAAAAAATTATGGCTTATCAGCTTTTTGGTTGTTTTTTTGTTTTGCTTTTTTTTTTTGCTTTTGTTTTTCCATCAAAAGAATGAGTAAGAAAGATGTCATTTATCAGCCCTGCTAATCTCAGTGTGTTCAGACAACATGATTAGAGACAGTTTTTACCATGGACTACTCTGAGTGTCAAGTTAAAGAAAAAATGCAACTAGATATCTTCATACACCAGTATGATATATTAATCATTTTTTATGCATTCTTTTCTCTTAAATGTAATTGCACGTGTGTATATGTTTAGCATAAAATCAAGTGGCCAATATAATCTCAAAATCCCCAACTCCAAGAATGAATTTTTTTTCACGGTCTCTCTTCCTTGTTAATCTTCTTCCCTGCAGAGAGCTAACTTGACAAAACAGGTCAGCAAATGCATCTCGACAGCTGAATCAACCTGAAGTTTAAATGCATAGTGGATTTAATATTTTAACTTAATTTAATTATACTTCATCACTCAGAAATAAAATTGCAGGTATGCATTTAAAAATAAACTTGATCCTTCATTTAGCCCATAAACTGTCTACTATGAATATGAGAACACAAGCATAAGCTAATATATTTCCTCAGCTGCCTCCCTAAACATTAAAGTGACATAAAATGCCCAATGATCTGGAACTCCTTTTCCTTGAGATCTGTTAACAAGACTTTCAGCTATGGCATTGGTAAGGGGAGTTATTGGGAGCTCTGTTTTATGGAGTGGAATTATAAAGTGGTTGATTATAATTGACTATTTCTCATTTCTTGATTTTAATGTTAGCTCATCCTGGAGCTCTTTCTAAAATCAAAATACTGGGTTTCCAGGTTCTTTCACTGTAGCATGGACAGGTCACTTGTTAGAGATTGAATTAAACGGTGATGCTATTAAATATCTGTTAATTTATGGTTTATTAATGTAAGAGATTGACACTGAGAAATACCAATTTGGGCTTTCTGGGTTTCAGTCCTAGTTGAGATTATTTTTGGTTTAACTACTAATTTGAAGAGAAGCTAGATGAAGCTAACAAGCCAGTTTGATGTTGGCTTTGAGCCAGCATGTACTTTGAAACACTGGATTGTGACAGTCTATTTAAAAAAAAAAAATCTGAAGAAATCTTTAACAGAATTGTTAGGAGCTAGGAAAAATTTTTCTTCATTACTTCGTGTCCTGTTTATATAATACTTTTACAGAAATTGTACCTTTTTATATTCACAAAAGCACAAAACATGAACCTGAGGACTTCTACAAGAAGAATTACTTCTCATTGGTTTCTCATTGCTTTGATGTGCTAATTTCTATTAAGAGTAGGAATAATTAAAACATCTTGTGAAATAGACCTTTAGAGAGTCTGGGATACACCTACTAATGATTTTCAAGAGCTACTGAAGGTGACACCGTTCCAGTTTACTAAATATACTGAAAGCCCTAGTGTTATGACTTTCTGTGCTGCTTTATGTCTCATTTACACTTTAGATGAGAAATCAAATACAGAACAGCAATGTAGAGGGAGATCTATACATTTACAGTTATAGGCTTCCATTACACAAACGTATCCTTTTCTTAATTCCTAAGTCTCATTAACACACTTTTTCTTAATGGCAGCTAACAAATTCCATTGAAATGAAGTTTACCATAAACTGTATAGCTGGCTTTTTTTACATGTATAAATCTAGTACTTTCCTTTAATTTCTGTAAAGGATCCTGAGTCCTTTGTTTCTAAATCTACTAATGTCTCTGTTCTTAAGGTGTTCCATAAAATAGCAGAAATGTCTTTCTGTTGGACAGCTATCGTACCACTATGTGCTGCCAGTGGAATTTGGCAGATTGCTGCAATGATAGCACATCATTCCTGATCACTGATACACCGATCATAATTGGCATAATCTTAATATAGTTTGGTTTTTTTGTTTTGTTTTTTAGCTCTCCTTGGAGAGTATGTGTTCAAAGGGAAATGATAGTCTTTTTCTCTATTGCTCTTGCAAGATTTTTGCCTTTGCCTAAGTGCTTAAAATACTCTTTTTTCTTCCCTTCATTTCTTAACTTTTTAGAGTTAGAATCCAACTGTACAAATTACAAAGGAGATTTCTCTGGCTAAGTGTATGCAGCAGGTCCCCTACTTCACTTGCAAATGGCCATCCTATTTGTAAAAAGTGTTGCACAGCTTGTAGTTAATAGAAGCCCAAAAAGCTAACAGGTTCTCTATTGCAGAACAAAGGTATACTGTTTCTTTTATCATAAGGAATAGATTTACAGGAGAAAAAAAAAAGCAGCATGCCTTGAAAATTCACAGCTTTTCTGTCATTACTTGCTGGCTGCTATTACATTAAAAAGGGAAGTCAAAAGCAATTAAATACAAGATGAAAAGATATGAAGTTAAATGTGTAACAAAGACAACTATTTATAGAGAAGCATGAATAAAAATTGAGGACTAAGAGGAGTGCTGATAAATCCTGTCCAGGAAACAACAGTCTTGTATTATGTTCAAGCCAGCAGTGACTCGAAGTCCATGGTATGAGTCCACATCATCTGCAGCAGCACATCAGACCCAGTAGTTCTCTAGTTGTGATAGAAATGACAGAACTAAGGTCCATTCCCTGTCTGTACAGATATCCTGGTTCAGCTCAGGAGAGCAGGTATTCTAAGCACTCTTTCTCCTATCACCGTCGTCAGACCCCAAAACAATATTTCTTAACAAAAAAAAAAACAACTACAGCTCCAGTCATACTGTCACTGCCAAGATGCGTTATGGGACACCATTTGTGACAGAAAGTATGCATAGAAGCTGTTTGAAAGGAACATAACTCCTAAAAGATTTTGCTGCTATTTCAGATCCTATTGAAATATTCTTTGTTCAGTGTTAGGAGCAGTAACACGTGGTAAATCATCATGCAGTTCTCTATCACAGCGTCACACCATACTTTCCCTTCCAGGATTTTGTAAATCTAGATACAACCACAGCGTCTTGGTCCAGCATTGTAATGTGCCATTTCTGTGCTAAATTAGCAGTTATCTGAAGGACAGAGAAATTCAGGAGCAGCAGGGTGTGATTGTTTCATAATTACTTAATGTTTGGCATGAAATTGTAGGTTGAACTGGAACTCCAGTAGGGAAATAAAGGCAAATCACAAAATCATGTAGACTCATGAGAAACACCTTTAATAACAAGATAATGTCAAAGCTTTTCATAGCCTCTCAGATCTAAGGATATCTCTTCAGGATGTGTGCTTATCTTAAAAGCTGCATTTCATCCATAGTGCTCAAATAACTTTAGGATGTGTTTTATTTTTAATAGTACAGTGATAATTTTCCACGGTCTGCTTAGGATGCATGATTTGAAATGCTGAAATTACTGCTAAACTATTTCAGTTTTACTATAACAGCATTCTCACTGATCCATGCATTTAATGTACCTTAAATTTGTGTGGTCAAATAATAAACATTATTTTAATAGATCGTTTTCTGTCTCCGTTCTATATTAGTTTAGTCGGGTAAAAACACTTCTGCTGTAATAGTGGTATTTCAGCTCCCATCTGAAGTCAATTGGTTAAATCCTTCACCTGGGAATTTTGGTGGGTCCTTTGAGTGGCCTGAGCTATGTTTATCCCAAATATTAACCTGTTGATCAAGTAAATCTCTGTGATTGACTCGGTACATCTTTGGACAATCTTATCTTCTGTTGAAGCAGGCTGAACAACTTATCAGTTCTTTGGGGAATTAGTTGCATGGTATAATAATTGAAAAGGCATCTCAAAGAGATGGCAGGCTTCCTCTTCACTTACGTTTTAATGAAGCATGCGATAATTATCTACGTGCAAGCTGGTTAAAACTTTGCTGAAATATTTCCAGCAGCTATAGTATTGAAAGTTCTGGGCTTCACACATGCTTACAGATAGTGGCTTGCTGATTATGAGTTGCACTTAGGGAAGCTGCGCTCTGAACCAAATTTTAAGTGGACATCTTTGGATCGATGTATCTGCTGAGCAAAACAATAAGAATTGAGCACAGTGATAAAATATTGCCAATACAAAATGTCTGTATGTGATGCTTCTCTCATTGATTTTAGGGAATCTTATGATGAGAATATTTGGCAGGGCTCTGAATCCTTCATGTAAAATAGGAGCTATTTTACTATGTGAGCTTTGTCCAGACTTTTCATGCACTGTGCTTCTAGTGAAGGTAGAACTTGTGGGGGATCTTCTGAAGTTAAACTTTTAAGAACAAATCCACATTTAACTGCCATTAAAAGAGAAAGTTGAGGGCACTAAATTATGGCAGTGCCCTCCTCCAATTATTAAGAATTGGGAATTAGAGCTTCCATCAGTCGTAGTGGATAAAGTCTTTGTGGGAGAGAAGACATGTAGCTTTATATAATACATAGCATATGCAAACATTCATTTTAAATGCAGAACTGTTTTTATTTTAAAATGTCTCGCATCTTGCAAGACTGATTTCATTGTTAAGTGAGAAATAGAGTTGATGGAGGGAGGGATTAGATGGTGTCAGAATGGTTGGTGTAGGCACAGGGATGGAATTAAGTGAGGGTGATTAGAGTGAAGCTCATTGTCAGGGTTTGTGAGCGCTGGAAACCTGATTCAGAACAGAGTTATTCTAATAGCTCTGAGGGCTGCTCATTTCATCCTCAAAGAGGTTGAAACAGAACAGCAGATGTACTCATCTTGATTTTAACTAAAATATGAATTATTAAGTTAGACATCATGTCTAACTCTTCCATGGCTACAGTTTGATTAGATTAATTCTGTTGTTTCTGAGATGGAACATAACCACTGTACAAAACTGGAGGTGTGGGACTAAAAGGGTTTACATCCAGATTTCCCTCTGGTATTTTAAGACCACTCTGTTAGGATTATGTTGAGAGAAGGCTAGTTGCTTTGCCAGGGGACATTCCTTCTTGACATTTTCCTGGGATCTTTAATAATTCATTTTTACAGTATTTATCAAATGAGCTAAGAGCTCTACTTCTATAGGACTGCAACAGCAAAATTTGGTGGATATTTCTTTGGGGAATAACAGTGTATCCTTAAGGTCCCACTTTGATTCAGCAGCTGTTACGCAGCGTGATACGGAATCAGTACTGAAATACAGAGTACGTTGAACAAAATAATTATCTTGACACTGATGTTACACTTCATGCTCTCCTGAGGTTTTCTTGTCACTCCAAAAATATTTTGAGACTTAAATTAACAGGGGGAAGGGAGTGTAATTCTCTCATATTGGATGTATATTTTTATATTTAACAGTAAACATTTAATATGATATTTTGACAGCTGAAACACGGAAAGAATAAATAAATTACAGCCACACACACCTGCCATTTAGTATATTTCTTCAGTGACATAGTTTGTGTGCCAGTAACGTAAATGATTGCGTGCATGTAATGCATTCAAGAATAAATTCAGTCATGTTCACAAGCTGACAATCAGATGGATTATATAGAATGAGATTGGAAAGTGTCAGTGTAGAGAATAATATGCTAATTCCTGATGACAGGAGGCCATGGAGGATGGAGGCTCACTTGAAGATATTGACTATGTGTTGACCACTTTATAACTGTTTTAAAGAAGAAGCAGGAGAGCTGGTTGTAGCAGAGTAAAAGACTGCAAAAAGACGGTAGAGATTGTTACTGATTTGTGCTAGCTACTCCATCCTCAGCCAACAGCCTTGAATGCTAGAACAAGTTACACTAAAAACATTTGCAGTATTTTAAGAGGAGAATACAGATATTTCATATCAGAAAGAAAAAGGCTTTTTCTGTGTTTCTTATTATACCACAGTTAATGAAACATCACTGCCTGCTGTTGCAATCTTCTGCAACAAAGAATAAATCCAAAGAATTAAGTCAGTTTTGTTCCCAAATGTAACTGTAGTTACGAATATACCTGTAGTCATTTGAAATACTGAGGAAACTGCCACAAAATGTTTGCTTCCCATAAAGATAAAAGAGACATGGAACGATATCTTCCAATGCTAGCCAATATGAGAGCATGAGAACACATATGAACAAAGCACAAAGTCAATGCTTTCCCCACGCTTTCTGTTCTACCTAAATTTCTAACTGGCAACTTGTAGCAGCAGCAAGATTGCCTACACCTCTTTCAGTGCTTCTACGTGTAGTTTTAGCAGTTAGGAAGTTTTAATATTTCTTTTTTTATTATTATGAAATAATAACTTGTTTGTCAATGATTTTATTATGAGAAAATGGTTTTTCTCATTATTTGATATTTTAAAAGCTTTTTCAGCAGCTCTATAGTTCTTTCATAAATATATAAGGCAGGAGGTTACTCATCTCAATTCTAAATAATTGGGATTTTATATTGTAATCCATTTGTTTGTTTCTGCAAATGTTTTAAACTTATGATTCACCAGGGATGAATTTCTACTAACCTGTTTTTTATTATCTCATTTTATACTACACATTTTTTTTTAATATGACACCTACTGTGCTATTAGTCATTCCAATAACTCTTTCTCATTTTTTCCCATTTGCTTCTTGAGCTACTTTAATACAAAGCTATTTTCCTTTCTGCGGGTTCCTTTTCTGATAGTTGGGAACAATCTTGGGGTATTTGTGCCCAGGAGCCACAGCACTGAATGCAAAGCATTCACTTGGGGATTAAAGATAACAGATGGAAGTGAATGACAGTTTTCCATTGGTGGACTCCAATTAAAGCTCAGAATGGGTGTGGGCTTCCCATCAGCATTGTGTTCATGTTAGCTATTCTTTGGTCTGGTAAGAGGCACAAAAAGCAAGAGGTGAAGACCCAAACTGTTTAGAAGAGGGACCTTGAGACTTTAAGTACGTGCTTATTACACTTACATGGTTTTGAGATTTTCTGATTATCCTGTAGATATTCTTTGGGAAATGGGTTAAAATCACTTGTGAAAGTCTTGTCGTCCTACCTACTGTTTTATATTCAGAGTACAAGCAGTTTTTTATTTTTTGTATAAAACAGAGATAAATGCATTGAGAGAATTTCTTATTGGTATTTTAAATACTTAAACTTGAGGAGTTCATTTGTGTCTTGAAATACACCACCTCAAAAAAAAAAAAAATCAGAACAACTTCAAAATAAAATGTGGCATTGAAGGAAAATATATTCCGTATTGTTTTCATCCTTAATAGCTTTTATAAGCATAGACTCATTCATTAGTCCTATTCATAGTAACACATCACCTAGGAGCTTCATTTGATGGTAATAAAAACCCTTCCTGTGAGACCCTTTAAAGAACTAATCTCATGAGTCACCTGTAGAACTGGGCATGTCTTCAAAAGCAGCTAAGCTGAGGAGACCCAGTGCAAGGTGCTGTAGAGCCTGCCTTTCCAAGGGAAAATTTCAGTATGGTGCAAAAATCCAGAGCTCTGTAGTTTTTTCAGTGTGTATCTCAAGTAATGAGTCGATTTGAAAATCAAGATATAATTTCCTTTTCCTTCTCTTTCAGGTTTCTTACAATTTCATTATAGAAGTAAATGAAATAATTCAACTATTATGTGTAATACAAACATTTTTGTCAGTATTGTTGAGAGCATAGCTCTTTTGTTAGAGCTATTTTTTCATTTATTTTCATTTATTTACCTTCTGAGTTGACTGTTATGTATTAAAAATATGCATAATTAGGTGTTCACATTGGTTTACAGCCCACCATCTGTGGTAACCTCTAAAGACATTTTACAAATAGGGATCTATAAGTGAAAAGGATTAATTGTTGGACTTGCTGGGGTTGTACCACATCTTTAATGGAGTTGTCATGACCCCTTATTCCCATTTCAGTGCTGTACTTAGCTCAGGACAATCCTTTTTACTCTTACTATGCCTTCCTTCATTTGTCAGGTAAGAACTGAACTATTCCAGGTGCTGTAAAGAGAATTTCATAGACAAATACCTTTGTATAGAAAAATATTTGGATAAATATATTCAAATCTTATGTTTTCTCTTTTAAGGATGAAATCTTTATTTCCCTTAGCATCTTCCTTAGATAGTCAGTATGCTGGTGTGATAAATATATGGCTTTTAATGCTGATGAATGAATGATTGTTCATGGTAGATTCATGGTAGGTACGAACAAGTTGTAAAAGTATATCTCTGATGATAATAAAAACTATTAAAAAGCATCATAAACAAATACTTAAGCAGCTGTGTTTCAGTGATGCACCAGAGCTGTTATAAATTAAGACTGTTTTGCTAAGTTGGTGCTGTATTCAAATAAACTGGCTTTTGTGAATTCTCAAGAGAAATAGAATATTGCATGGATGAACACGAATCCATCCCTCACTGTATCTTTCTGTTTTCTGTGATAGATCAAAAGCAGAGTTTTGTATAGTTCAGTAAATTGATAAAATATTTGGCATTTCTGTTTTATGATGAGACTTCTATTGTTTTTACTCAGTGTTTTAGCTAACACATTTTAAGGTCCTGTTCAAAGAATAGTAAGGCTTGTAGTAGTAAAGAATACTCTGCACTGACTTCCAATGCCAAAGCTGCCATGGACAGTTGATTATATGGCCTGGATATTTGGTTCTAATTTTGTGCCATTCAGAAGTTACATAGGCAGCATAGACTGTTGTGGGTGTAAGACTACTGCAAGAAAGAATCACTCAAATTTTTTTTGTTTTCATTGGAATGCTTCAGGAAAAAACAGCAGAGGCCATCAATGTGTTCTAGATGTGAAATAGCTAATGAAGAGGAATGTTTCCTATGCAGAATAGTATGCGGAGGGCTTGCAGTGATCGTATCTTGAAACTTTACAACTAGCTCTTTGGAGTTTGGTACTTTCTCTTCACTCTTCTTGTAATTCCTTAGAAAACACAGGAGCTGGTCAAGTACAAAACTGAGAACGCGACTGAATTTTGTCCTCTGATGTCAGTGTTTAGTCTTCTCTACGGCCTTTCTTTTCTGATTTTAGAGGAATTTCAAAGATACTATTGTGATAGTCTTAATCACAGACAGTCCTCCCAGTGGGGCACTTTTTTGCTGTGCTTATTATAGTCTGTTTTCAGAGACGTGCTGCGGACTGACAACCTGTATTCTTTTTGATGGAATGATTTTGCTTTCTTTCAAGCACAGTTTATTATATGACATTGAAATGATAACGTTTATTTTTTAGAGATTAATTTCTTGCTGTATGTTTTCATATTTGTATCGTTTCTTTATCTCAAAGAATAGTGAGGGTAAAATATTAACTTCTTATGTCAGAGGCAAACTGAAATGCCCTCTAACTATGCTGGCAAATGCTAGAGAGATCCCTGGACAAAGTATATGATGTTATAAGACAAAAAATGCTTGTGTTAACCTGGCTCCCGAGTCACCTTTGAGTGATTGCAGGACTGCCTACCTCAGCACTGCCTATAGCATGTCTATGTATCATATCTTGAATTTACCTCCCTTACAAAAAAAAAAACCATAAATATTAATTACAGGTAGATGTCAGTGAACTGACAGACAAAATAATCTGTGGTATCACTGCCCCCTATGAGCCAGCTAGTTCTTTTATTCTAGTGGTTTTTTTTTGGTATGAGTTGATCAAAGCATTTAGGAAATGGCCTCCCATCAGGGTAGGGCTCAAGTCCTTGCAGTAAAGAGATGGGGAGTCTTTGCTCAAATGCTGCTCTTTAAATCAGTGTTGCATCATGTAAAGTAGTATTCTTTACGTGATGCAAGAGAGAGGCATATTTTCTAATCCATTTTAGTTTGTTGCCCCATAATAAGCTGCTGAGAGAATCTGAGTGTGTGCCAATGGAAATGTGTTTAGCCCTAAGAGAGAAATCAGTGCTTGGCACTTAGATGCGATGATAACAAGTTGCGTGAGTAATAAAAATGTGCTCTTTACTGGTTTAGAGAGAAGTAAAGAGTGAGACTGCCTACTTAGGAGATTAGTTCTTGTTTGCAAGGGGATGTATGCAGTGCCTGTTAAAAATGACTTCCTATTTCTCTTGGTTTCCTGTCTTCTTTTGCTTTTTCTTCCTTGCTTTATTGATCTGATGTGCTTTTGCCCAAATTGATCCCTCAGGTTATAGATCAATCCTTTAAAAAATCTTCTTGATAAATGTGGAAACTGGGAATACTCTTTACAGTGAGTATTTGGTGAATTTGTCTACTTACAATATGTGCAAAGCTGTAGGAGAGTTTGAATGTGATCTTCAAGATGCCTTAATACATCATGGAAGTGAAATTGTTTAAGGAAGCCAGTACGAGACCTGGTGCGAGGCAGCAAGGCAGAACTGTTGCTTTTCTACCTGGAACTGAACATTTTAAAACTTGAGGTATTAAATATTGATTATAGAACAGGGTAGAGTAAGTAATATATGTAGTAATTAGAGTAATAGTATACAATATATTAGCTATTAATTATAATATAACAATAAAGTAATAATTAGAGTAATAAGTAATATCTGTTCCTATGATGTTTTCTCAGTACTGGAAGTTTCTCAAAATCCTTCTTTTTCTCAAAGACAAAATTAAATTGAACATTTGAAAAAGAAAAAAGACAAAGTTCATTTTAAAAAAAGTTATTTTGTCCAAGCACTGTTAGCACATTAATATACAATTTCTCTGCTGTTTTCTCTTCAATTATGGCTATTGCATGCATGGTTTAGATCAAGTTATCCCGTCTGCCAGATGCACTCCAAGCTGATTGGACAGGTAGCTTCACACTGCAGCTGAAACAACTTTGTCTTCAACCAGTCTTTGCATAAAAGTATTGATTCATGTGCAAGTAAGGATTGATGTAATTCATCAACTTATCTGACTAGGAAATATTCAGTTGCACTTGACGTCTTGGTGTGGCAATTCCAAGTGTTTTTTGTCCCAGACTTTAATATTGGTGCTCCATCCTCATCCAAATGATGAGCATTTTGCCAGAGAGATGTGCTTAGGTTTTTGCTACAGGCAATTTCTTCATTCAAAACAGTACATAAATAAAATATTTATTCATGCTTCCCTCTCAGAGCAAAGCATACAGAGGAAAATGTTTACTCTGTTATGTGGAAAGTGATATCTGTTGCAAAGAGTTAATCCTAGTTTTCATATTTAATGAAGCTGTAATCAATGGTAATGGATGAAGATTGCATTAAGGAAATCTTAATGTTCCTCTCAAGGGAAAGTCATTTTACTGGAAACAAGCTAGCTAGTCAGCCTTAGAAAACATTACATATATCTATATATATCTATAGATATATAGATATCTTTATTACTCAGGCAGGTTTTCTAAGGACAAAGAGGAAAATGTAACAAAAACATCAGTTAATTTTCATATTCAGAGGCTTATCACATATGGTATTATGTAGATTTCTTCTCTGAAACCCACAGTACTAGTTGTCTTTTGTAAGTTTATAAACAAAAGAGACATTACTAAAATATTTATTCCTGCCTTAGACTGCAGATGCAGTTATATGAGTCTTGATTAAAGAGCTAACAGCAGGATTGCAAAGGGCAGCAGTTGATCAAATATATTCTCCAGCTCATGTTATATATTTAAGCCAACATTTTGTTTTAGTGGTTTTAGCCACAGAACTTCTGTAGAACTCTATGCAGTCTACTGCTCCTTTGCCTGCCAGAAATCTGCTCTGCATTGGGAAACCAAAGGTCAGCATTTTGTCGTGGGCTGCTGGTAGGCTGTGTGAGCAGCTCCCTTCACGTGCTGAAAATTCCTGGGATTGCAGTCTGGATTTGGAGGATCTTGCCAGCAAATACGCCTGCCTGGGTTTAGACTGCTGGGCCCGTCTTCACTATGACACAAGCTTGCAGTTTTTAATGGACTGGAAACATTCAGAAATTATTTTACCACTAAATTCCACCATAGAACTGAATGCTCACAGAGGATATATTGTGCTTGGCTTAGAGTTGAAGGACAAGACGTATTTGGCTGAAGACTCCAGTATATGCTTCTTTATATTGTGAAGTTTGTATCTGTAGTGGCCTAGGAGTGTGAGTAGGATGTGTTTGTAAGGGGGAACTGTATTTTTAATCTGTCCGACAGAACTGGAAATAGAAGAATGCTTTTGGGACACCAGGGAACCAAGCATTTTTGAAAGTTCCTTGAAGGAAGAGTTTTGTGCCTGAAAGTTTTTGTTTCCTTCCAGTTATAATCACGGAATGGTTTGCACTGGATCAGATAAAAACAGTACTGTTTTTTAAGAAGAAAACTGTTTTATATTTTGAATTCAATAGAAACTTCACTTCCTATGCATTCCACAGAGGACATCTTCAGGTAGATGAGATATCTGGTCTAGGATTCAGAGCTGGTCATCGAATTTAACTGCTAAAAATTCCTCTCTGGCATTGCTGTCACCATCACTATGTAGAAGGAATGTTTGTATGGTGTAAGCAGGTACCATGGAAGTAGTATACCACAGGAGGAACCAATGGGACACCTAATGGCTTGGAGGCAACTTCCTGTTCTTTTTACTGGGAGAATTCAAAAACACATATTGCATCTTCTCCTCTGTGCTCATTTCCTCAAAGGCTGTTAGTATTAGCTAGGTGTAGCTGAGAGTCTTGTCCATTTCTTCTTTGCTGTTTGGAAGAAAAGCTGAAACAGCCTTTTTAGATGATATGTTCGATTAAGGCTCAGAATGAGTCTCATTTCTCTACATATTTCTTATATAGCAGTTTGTATTACATATACAGAAGAATACATTGTTTTACAGTTTTGTAATTAAAATACAACGGAAAATCACTGATCTGATAGAGAAGCGTAGAGAAAAAAGAAGCAGTGCTTCTGGTTTGAAGCAGGAGCTGAGAATAAAGCACAATCTATACTGTGCGGCTGCCACGTTTCTGGTGAGTCTCAGGCTTCATAAGTACGCTGTCTATTGATCACTGCAGCCTGCTCTAGAAGAGAGGAAATAAGGAAGATACATGGATGGCAAAAATAGTATCTTGGAAATACCTTTAAAAGAAATGTACGATTGTTTTTTTTCTCTCTTGTTTCTGCGAGTTACTTTAAGTCTTTTCAAGCTTGTGAGATAGACACTGGAACATATCGGAAGGTATTCTGCTCATTGCTCCATTTTTTTTTCAAGGACCTGGATCTGAAGTCACGTCCTCTGTTTTGAAAAAAAAAAAAAAAATCATATACATAGCAGGAGAAGCATCACTATCTTGGAAGTATTTATGTGGATGGTACTTGAAAACCAACTTGCTTGCTAAATGTAGGAACTTAAAATTTCTTGGTTATTTAATATTTGAAAGCAGTTGAAACCTGTCAGTAGAAACCTGTCAGTATATCCAGGGGCAGGAAAGATGCTGACAGTTTTATTACCTGTTAGGCTTGTGCTGATGTATTTTAAGAGGTCTGGTTTTCCTTCTTATAACTCTGGCCTGCACAGTCTGTATAGGTTGTGCATAACAGAACGAACATTTTTCATATTCTGCAACACTCCAGCAGTGCATTAAGAGACCATTGACTGGCATGACTGCACGTTCTTTGGACAGATCACCATCAACAGCTTTTCATTCCTTTTGCACTCCTTTTTTACATGATGAAATAGCCTCTAAGAGTTACGTGATAATAAAAAAATTTTTGCTTTCAGAATCAACAGCGTTATGTTTTTTAGGTTGACTGTTTTAGTTTCCCTGCTAATAATCTCTTTCGTCTGAACACGTTCACATAGTACCCTCCATCTCCTTCTAATGAAGGAAGTATTGGGAATAGGTCAAAGAGCACTTCTTGCTGCTACATTAACACTGAGTTGTATTATTGTATTTGCTTTGCTTGCAGTCTTTCTGTAAGAGTAGGCAATAGCTGCAACGTTGCCAAATCAGTTTTTTTTCCATCTCCTCACTGTCCTTTCTTCTGTTATTGCCACATAAGAATTCTTGACAGGCTTAGAGATCACTTGCTTCTACCAAACTCTAGGAGAAAGGTGATTGCTCTATTAAGCATAAGCTCCATAGAAAGTGGATGGACTTATAAATGTAGATTTTGAAATATATACCAAAGGTGTCTGAGTATGCAAAAGGAACGTTCTTTGTTCTACTGTTACAACATTGACAGTTTTTCCCTAATCTCCTGTAAAACATATCAGCTATTTCATCTGTTTTGACTTCCTTTTTCCTGAAAGTGAACACCATTTCACCCTTTGAACAGTCCCATTGTTGGGAAGTAGATTGTATCTAATGTGGGTGAGAAAGGTACGAGCAAGTTCTAAATTCTCCTCCAGGACCACGTGCGATACTGTGCTCCCCTGTGAATTATCCAAGCCAAAACACCACAACACTGCAGTGAGAGGAGTAATAGTTCTTGTTAGCAGCACAAGTTAGAGAAGTAGTTGCTTGGGTTGTGTTTGAGATACACTGCTGCTTGGGATGAAGTTGGCTGATCACTGTTGTCTTCTATTTCATTCAAAGAGCTTTTGTTTGTTACATCAAGGACAAGAAAAATAGAGATTGCAAAGGACTTAACTTGTTTGTTTTTATAAAAAAGTTCTTCATCACTGAGTATAGAATAATTTTTTTTGTGGGCTATAGGGAATTCACTTATCAGGAGAACATTCCAAAGTATTGAAAAGGAAAGTTAGATGTGCAGGAGATCATGCAGATGAAGCTGTTTTCCTATGAAAGGAGATGGAATCTATTATATTCTATTCAGGGATTGTCTTTTTGCCTCCATGAAGCAAACTGGGGAAATTATATGTTTTTTTCTCACTTTTTAAATTTCATTGTCTTCTGCAATTGCTTCTAGGAACTGAAACGTTAGATGGAAATTTTAGTTACAACGTTTTCTAAGGTGCCTTTGAACAGAGAAGTCAATATCTTATCGTATGTGTGTGTGTGTATATATATATATATATATCTCAATATCTCATAGCTATATGTGCCTGATTGCCTTACTTACAAGTTTTTGTATATGTATTTTTGTGGATATATTTTACTTTTTTGTATATTATTTTCAAACATCCTAATTGAACGTAAGAAGAGAATATAGTCATTTTTGTGAAGTAGAATTTCTAAGTATTGCTTTTTGGAATAATGGATATATTTATTGGTTGCGATACTTCAATACTTCATACTTCAATTTCCAGTGATTTCAGTGTATTTTCAGAGCAGTAGAAACAATGATCCATTCCTTCTGTGTAATAATTGCTGTGCATTCCCTTAGCATATTGCTTTTCATTAATTCTGATTCTTTTCGGTGCAGTCAGCAAAACAGGAACAATACGAATGCTATGTTTTCACTCATTACTTTTAAAAAACATGTTTTCTTTAATCAGCATTGCTGGCTGATTAGGTAAGAGTTCAGGTTTTAAATAAACTTGCTGTAGGCTAATGTTAAGATAATATTGTGATATATATAAATATGTGTATGTATACATGTATGTGTGTTTTAAAAAAATCAAAATATCGAAGACCTGAATTTTGCAGATATTTGATGGATTTAATAGTTTTCTATCTTCAGAGTCACTGGTGCAAAACTGTATCAATAGGTGAACATGTCAGTAATGGAGAAACATGCCTTACTGGTAGCCTACATGAAATTAATTTGAGATTTCAGTCTTATTCCTAAAAATCAGAAAGAAAGTGATTTCTAATTGATACTGAGCACAGTAGTTAAGGATTTGTGTGTGCTGCAGGTGATGTCTTTACTCCAACCTGTCCAAGGCGTTTGGGCATGTAGCAAAAGAAGCATGAAAGGAAAGCTTGCAGTGTTACCTTCAAACCCCCAAATTTCTTTCACTTTTACTACACGAGTTATATTTTCCTGTTATTGTCAATAGAGTACTAAATAAGTGCCTGAAAATCTATATAGAAAAACATGGCAAAACAAAAAAGAAAAGGAAGCATGCTGCAATTTGTAGGAAGAATGAGCACTGGGGTAAATGGGTACATTTTCCTGTAGGACCATGGGAGATTATTGGATCAAATGTCTTAGAGGCACATGAGAAGCAAGACATTGGGAAGGACGTTGGTTATATGAGAGTTAAGAAATGATGCTAAGCTTCTTATTTTGTGAGTAATCTTTTTTGTATTATTTGAATCAAGCCAAATCCGTGTGGATAACTCAGCAGGTGAAACTGTCAATGAAAAGAACGTGAGTTTGAAAATCATTTGTTCTGAGACAAACTAAAAGTAATTTCATTTTGCTCTATTTGTTCACGACTTCCCCAGATCTATAAATCTATTATGTGTTTTATACAAAGTATATGTCTCTCTGTACTACGGAAAATTATCTACATTACATATTTAAATAGCATTTTTCAAAATGAAATCACGTCAGTGACACACACACAGCCAGTTGTAATTGTACATATAATACAATTTATCTATTTGCTTCAGAGGAGTACATCTAAATTCCAGTTTTAAGAATGTATGTACTGTCAATTCTTAAAGCATTCATTTGCCTTTATGAGCCTGTAATGTTCCTGTGCTATTATTCACAGCGTCGTTGCTGATATCGATAAGTCAAAACTGACAAGAAATTACCACATATCCCATATCCCAGTGTCACCACATGCAGCATTAAGGAGAGAAGATGAAATGAAAGTACTTTGTAAAGTTTGCCTGTAAAATTGAAAGGCATCATTTATCTGTTCTCACATAAGCACCTTATAAATGACTAACAAGTTATGAAGAAATGTTTCATAAATGTTTAATTGAGGGTCACTAGGTTGATTTTAATTAAGGCTTATAAACATCTGTGGTGTGCTTAATTTATGATGTAATAATCTAATTTGAAAATAGCTACTTAGATCTCATCTCACTGCTTTAGAAGCATGCACGTGATTAGAGAATGAAAAATGTTCTTAACTAATACTTTCCTTTCAAATCCTGATGAAGGAATGCCTTCATGATATCCCATATAGAACTGCTCAGAGGTGTTTTGATTACATGCCCTGATCTTGGTGTGTTAGTGAACAGAGCACTACTTTAAAAACATCTTAGAAACAAACCATACGGGTGCATTCAGTTACATGAAGTCACCCATGATGTAACTTTGTGTGCACACAGGAGTGTCATTTTTGAAGAAATGTCTGTATCAGGTAGTATGTGCACTCACACTGTAGATTTCATAACTGATACAAAACAGAACATTTATCAACTCTGTCTTCTGCAAGCAAATGTGATAAAATCCCTCTGAAAGTAATCAGGTTGTTTTTCAAGTGAGGTGCAACAGCAAGGTACTATGAATCACTACTAGAAAAAACTTTCCGTGATACTTTTCTGCACTCTCTGCTTGTTAATTTTATGAATGACCTGATTTATGGACAGAGTAAGAGCAGGCAATGGCCTGCTGTTAGCCAGGACAATCAGAAGAATTCAGAGAATGTATAAAGGAAAAAAATGTCTGATATCTTTAGAGCTTGGCACGTTAGAGAGCACTACATTCTTAACACTCCACTAACAGTGGGGTACTAACACCTGCATTTCTGTGCTTTTTACAACACAACCATATTGTCACCAGAATTTTTGGTTTAAAAGTCTGTGGTTGCCATGAGTAGACATGATTTTTTTATTACTTTACAAAACTTAATTAGTATTCCATATCTAGCAGTGTAACTGGGTAACTTTTATATAAGATGATGGCTCTTCCTTTAGCAAAACATGCAGTTTAACTGTGTTACACTGTCGACACAGTGCAAAGAAGATAACTGTCAGATCTGGTTGTTATAGAAAGCACACTATGCATAACAAAGCTGCTGGGATTAGTATCAATGGATTATTTCATAAACAGCAAGCAAGTGAATGAAATTGCAAACTACTCTCTCTCTAATGTAGTACATTCAAATAAAATGCTAACATGGAATTCCCCGAACAGAAAAGTTTGCATCTAATGCGTGCTACTGATAATGTTTGTGAGGGTTGGTGTCTTCTGAAATCATCAGTGTTCCATAGACTGTGCAGTAGGACTCCATTCTAAAGCATAAAAGAAAATGCTGGGAAAAAAATGTTTATTTATGTATTTGTACAAATGCTATTTACAGATGACTTTTAAATGTGAATGTATACTGCTATTAACTGTTCTAGCAATGGAAACTGGGGTTTAAATCAACAGGGATCCTGGGACAGGATGAATTCTGTTTATTTCCATCTCTCAGTTGCTTGTCCAGTTAATTGTAATAGGAAAAGAAAATGAGTGAAGTAGGCACTCATCTGTGATGTTTCCTACCAGTATTTGCTGCCTTTTGTCTGCATAAATCATTTCAACAGAAATGATTTCAAAAGGTGCTTGTTTTGGGACAAAATGATCTGCTTTGTCATTTGGCCATAGAACACTGTGGTCTTTGCTGACTGCCTTAAGATCAGAAAGCAGTGTGTGGGTCTGCCTTCTGATAGTTTAGGATTCAAGCAGGTCTGTATAGGAAAAAAAAATATCTGTCAGTGTGGGCACCCACAGACAGTTACAGCTTCATCCAGTTGCATCCAAACTTCTTTCCTTTGAGCCTAAGAGAATACATATGTGCATTCATGCAACTATATTTGAACAAGCCTTAATGGTGTACTGCATTTTCCCAGAGCTGCACCAACTCTGTCGTCTCTATCTGTCATATTGCTGGCAGTGATATATAGTGAGTTGTTCAGTGCTTAATTATTAATTTTACATTAAGGAGTTCCACAGTCAATATTTAGATGTTTTATAACATACAGAGCCTTTTCCATACCCATATTTTCTCTGTAGGGACATAATGTAGCCCTTCCAATACTAAATCAATTACATGCAAAGTTAAAATAACTTGATTTGTTGCTTGAGGTCCTTTCCTCAGCACAATGCATCAATTTTAAGGGAATAAGAACAGTGATATCATGGCCTGCTGTTAATTCTTGCAGACCTCTGCATTTTGAGGGCCAAATATCAGTGCAGACTGCAGTGCTATCCAGCATAATGCTGGGGCATGGTTTCTAATATACTTCATACCGAGTGTGTTTTCCTTTCTTACGTCAGTAGTCATGGAGTAGGAGAGAAAATGTTTTATTGGGTATGTGATATTAGGAGAAGAGTGCAGAAGAATCATTGAACTCTGTTTCTATATCTGTACTGATAGACAGTAACAATAGGATTGGTATCATTTTAAGGACATGGCACTTTGATACCTTTTCTGAAGTTAAATTTCGTAGATTTCCTCTACAATTAGTGATTACTTATAAAAATTCTTCATCTCACCTGTCTTAAATATTCTGCTTAGAATGAAATGAATTCCATCCCAGGTTACAAATCCTTCTCCATTGACTATTAGAAAGCATAGACTAAGTACCTACCCCTAAAATGTCTGTAAATAAGTGAAATGAATTGCACTAAGCCCAATTTTGGTGTGCTTAGGGACTTAATTGCTTGATTAGAGAAGGAGTACCAAGACCTCTGAAAACATATGCCTCACATTAAATCATATTCTTGTTACAAATATGCTTAGATTTGTGAAATGTTCCTGCATTCCATAGCCTCACTTAATATGAATATTTAGTGATACTGGCCTGACTGAAATCAACAGAAATTCTGGCCCACTCAAAAACCACTTCCAATCAAGGAAAACTGATCTTCCCCAAGAGATTTTATTAAAATGTAATATTGTTACCTGTTAATCAGGAAGGATACCAGAATATCTTACTTAGCCATAGAAGAATAGTCTAAATTTGTTTCTGAAAGTAGTGATATGTTTTTGATTAAAGCCCACTACGGCAGGGGAGTATAATTGCTGTCTTTCTCATAAGACAGTTTGAAGGAGCTAGTAAATTCCTTTACAAATGTACCAAATTGAAAGAATGAGATCTTCCATCTACAAATTATTGTCCTGATCAAAGGACTATTGATATCTGAAATTACTCAGTTCATAGAAAAATCTCCTTTGTTGTTGTTCTTGAACACGGCTTAATGAAAAGCATGTACACTCGGAGATCAAGTAACTTGGGTTTCTTATTCTATGTGCCACACAAACTGTATTTTCACAGTATTTTAAAAAATTGACGCTGTCGGTGGATTGCATTATTTTCTTTCACTTTGAAGTAACGTGTTCATAGAATGAAAAAAAAAATCATTGCCTTTTTAAAGTATTATTAGATTTTAATTTACTACCGACTTAAAACATACATTTGTCACTGATCTCATTCATTTCCATGAATTTTATTTATTATTTATTTTACTCCTACCTGACAGGCAGGAGTGATCTATATGAAGGGTCACCCTGATATCATCTTAGCTGTATTATCATTTCCTATCCCTGGAGATTTCCAAGGCAAGGCTGGATCAGGCCCTGGGCAGCCTCACCTAGTTGTGCACGTCCCTGTTTGTTGTGAGGGAGTTGCACGAGATGGCCTTTAAAAGTCCCTTCTGACTCTAAGGGTTCTGTGATTCCACGCCTCTTTGTCCATGATCTACAGCCCATATTGATGGATCTCTTTGCACACACTGCTGCTTTCTTCTCTCCATGAGTGCAGCCAAATTTTCCTTCCAAAGGACCCTGCTTTGGAGGAAGGTTGATGGGCAGCTTGGGCTGCAGTAAGGTAAGGATATTTACCAGGGTTGAAGAACTAGGGAGTGCTGCTAGTTCTCCAAATTCAAAGGCTTTCTTAGCGTGGAGGATAGCTGAATGTGAACAAGGTTCTCAGCAGTTAAGTTTTGTTTAGTAAGGGCTAAGAGAAGAATCTGTAGTTATTGACATCCCTGTAAAAAGTTCAAAATGCTAACTAAACAGGACTGAATAGAGAAATGTGAAAACGGCCTTGAACTGAATGATGGCTTCTTCTTTCCCAGAAGTTCAGAACACAAATAATTGTCAGTTCTTTTTTACTAAACTAACCCTCTGAAATATCTATTTTCTTTTCTTCATTTATCTTGATTAAGAATTCTACCCTGCTTATAGATTAGGAGAAACTGGATATTAACTTCTCTTCTGGAAGGAAAGTTCAGTGATTAATTTAATATTACCTGTTTTATTTTGTCTTGAAGTTTGCTGGAAGAAGCACTCTACTACAGTCAAAAGATAATTTCTCACGGGTATTTCTGGATATGAAATTTTCATCAGGCTTTATGTATTCTTATTAGTATTACAGTTGTTGTCCATTAGCAATTTGAGCTGCTTTGTCCGGAACTGTGCCACCCAGATAAACAGGGAGGAGTAGAAGGATGGGAAACTAATAAAGAAAAGTCAGAGAAAAGCTAGAAGAAACATTGAATTATAAAGCAGAAATAAGCTAAAGCCTTCTAGTACATACACATATTTTAGTAAGCTCTCTGTATAGCTATTCTAGACTATAAAGTTTGCATCTGCATTTAAACAGCTGAAATCAAATTTGAATGATTGCAAGCAATTCCAATTTCACATGGAAGTAGAAACCAGCATAGTGAATCATGACTTGTGAGCAACTCTGACAAAGTATTTCAGCTGTCAAACAGTTCAGATCAAAGGCCTGAGTAAATTCAAAGGTCACTTTAGGCAGGAGCTGTCAGGTTTTGGACATTTTACCTATGAAAGTTTTATAAGAGTCGGAGGAAAGAGCTAAGCATCCTCCATCTCCACTCGTGTGGTGACAGGCTACAGTGTAGCTGGCTATTTTAGGCTATTTTAGGATTTGAGCTAGCTTTCTGGCAGCTGTTTGCCAAATGCATTCATCATGATGATAAGTCACGTAGGGACTGTGGAAATTTCTTTATTTGAGGTTTTCAAGCTAAAGAAACCAATATTCTGTATCTTTTCAAGAATGGTCCTGCATTGTTTTTAGGGAGCTGAATTCCATGGTATTTTAATGTCTCATATGGTCTTCATTTTCTGTGATTTTCTGACTGGCATCTTGTGCTAGCTAAGCTCCAGAGTGAATGCGGCTCCTCTGTGTTTTCTCTGAATGTGTCTAGGGCCGAATCCTCCTCTCTGTGTGCTGGATAGCTATTCTTTTGCACATAAATCATTGTTCTGTCATATTCATCTGCTGTGTGATGTTCGGTGCGTATCATCTTTTACATTAAACCTTTCACTTCAAGAGAATGTGTTATATTGCTTTATGAGTTATGTTATCTGACTTGTAAGATTATGTTACGAATTGGCAGTTAGAATATTAGATCAGTGGGACTTTTTATAGCTTATGGTCATGATCCAAAAGGTAATTCATGCCTTTTCTTAATAGACTTTACTGGTCAAAAGAGAAGCAAACATGGGACTGCTATGTTTTTGTTGCTGTTACAGAATTTAGGCAGAATCCTATTTGGAAAAATATAGCTAGCTTAGCAAATGGTATCATCCATGTCACATAACTTCAACTAATGCAAATTCACTTACTGGCATTTCATATATATCATTGTCTGTCCTGGACTTGCAGATACCTGAAAGCTCTTAATGTCATTTTCAGTCACATGACTCTCTACCCTGTCTCTGTCTATGGGATATCTGGAGACAATACTTGATATTACTCATTCTCAAAAAGCCCCCGCTAGCGTTAAGTAATTTCTTCTACCTAAACAGCTATATTACTCATGAGAAATTTTTTTTAGTATTGATAATGATCATCCTGCCCGTACATCTTCACTATTGTGTTATGTTCAACAAAGAATCTCCCGTTATTTCTTCCTAAGTTTACGCGTTTTCTGACCACATGAGCTCTCTATAGATAGCAGCCATTCTTCACAATTCTTCATCTCTATTTAGCATCACTGAAGTTTCTTTTCTCTACAGTTTGTTATTTTTTCCACATCGGAGATTTAACTAGTCCATCTCTCCACTTCTGCTGACTATGCAACATGTTGGCATATATGGTGTGCTGACCAGTGATGCCATCTAAACTCTAGCTTAGATAGCAAACTTATTCAGCATTTGCCAGGCATTGATGTAGATGTTGTGAAAAAGTCCTGTGGAGCAGGAAATTATTGCCCCATGCAAATTTAAGGTATGCTAAAAGACCAAAGTCATTAATTCTTACTAAATGTCTTCTCTATTGAGAAAAGCCTTCCAGTTTTTAATAACATGTGTAAGCTAATAACTGTAGTTGCAATTCAAACGCACTTGATTGGAGACATAATGGGCCTTTCTTCTTATATTTGTTTTGCTTCCCTGGGGCTTGTTGTCTTTAAAGTACAAAATGACAGTCAAACATAATTACTTATGATAGGTGTAGGAGTCAGGAGGCTCTTCTCTGCTTCACGTTCTAAAGTTGTTGGGTTTATTTCTACAGCAATAGATGTAAAGTGCTTTGGAGATGCTAAGAACCTTCTCGTTTTCTTGCTTTTTCTTCTCATTTCTTACTCTCTGATCTCCTTCTTGGGTTAAAATAGCTTTATTTCTTAGAAGTATACTGCTGTGCAACTGACTATTTTTGATTTACAGAGGCACATCTGAACTTTTTTAAGAAGTTGTATTTAGAATTCAGCGAACTGATCATGTTAATTATGAAGTCAGACATTGTTCTTTTTGTAGTACATGCATAAGACATTTAGTGAACTGAACATATAGTGAGACACAAAACCAATGTAACTCAATAGTCTGAAGATTTTTAGCACTGTAATTCTGATAAAACCTTTCAGTTCTTAAAGTGGATGATATTTTAAGGCTAGTATTTTGGCAGTCATCTTCTAAGATAGTTGTCCACGTATTCCAGGCCTTTTTGTAAATTCTTCGTTTTTAGTCACAGTAAATTGCACTTAAATACAGTGAGAGAAATAACCAGAAGACATTCATCTGAACAGTGTGAAAAAGTTACAAATCCCTGTGTTTTGCCAGATAAGACCTTTGAAAGTAACTCCTCAGTAAACGTTCAATAAGTCATGTTGAAAAACAGAAGTAAGAATGACTGCATTGCTGTGTAACACCCCACAAAAACCATAGCTCTGAGTACAGCGTGTATTGGTATAGCACTCAATTATGAATGACAAAACCTACTGCTTCATCAGCTGAGTGGGAATAGGATGTAGTTGCCCACTGTGTAAAAACCGCAAAAGGAATTGGGCACAAAGTCCTCAGTCAGCCTGGCAGCTGAATACAAAAACAAATTATGAAAAAAAAATAAAAAAGGATGGGGCTTTTAGGAGTAGTTTCATCAATTTACTGAACTGCTCCCAGTGTTCTCTTGGCATCTTGACAGTTGGAAAAAAAAAAAAGAAAAAAAAAGAGTGGGGTGGTGGAGGGACAGGAAAGGAAAAAGAAAGGTTAAGCAGTAAAACAACAACTTTTCTCCAGAAACCATCTGCTCCAATCACCACAAAATTGTGCAAGCATTTTGCTTTACGTCTTAATGCCTAAGGGGAGGTTTTTGCCAATACTTCCAAGCCGACTTACAGGCCAAACGTGCAATCAACAGATTGATAGCTGCAGTATTTGAAACAATGACTTGTGTAGTGGAACATGTGCTGGATCGATGAGGAACACGGAGGTGCAAGCAGAGGATTTGAGAGATTATGGTAATAGTTAAACTGCCCAGAGGGTGTGACAAATAAAGCGTGAATATTGAAACGCCATGGAATAACTGTACCTTTTTTGGGAGAGACTGCCTCAGTGAATATCTGCACATCATCAGCAGAACTCAAAAGTTGCTGATTTTGCAGACATTTGTTCCTCAGCTTGATAAGTTAATATATATTGTTTAACATGATAATGTAGCAAGCTGTTGTTTTGTGGTTTGAAAGCCAGCTGCGTTTGATTGATGCCAGGAATGGAAGTATTTATAAAATGACACTGAATTAGAAGTAGTCAGTTTATGGGTCTGGGGAAATGAATCTTTTATGAAGAATAAAACTTTATGATGAAGAAGTAATACTGAGGAAGCATGCATCTTGATTTAAACACTTTTGGACCGGATATATGTTGCAGAGCCTTTTAAAATAAAAGTTAGTGCAGCTGCATTTTAAGGGATCCAGATCTCTTAACGTAGTCTTTGTGTGGCCCATCCTAAAAAGTATGGTCAAGTGCACTCTCCATGAATACCCTAACAGGTATAGTCAAGTTCCTACCTGGAAATACAGTTGTCAGACTTCTACACAAGGTACTTGGAATACGCTTTAATTCCTGGTTTAAAGCTGCTGTGATTATTATTATTATACTTTTTTTTTTTTTTTTTGAGGTGCCAAACCATTCTAATTTTTGCATATGAGAGAGATTTGTTTTGATGTAATTAAGTATGTACTGCTGTGCTTTGAAATAAATGGACGGCAGTGAATTCCAGTTAGTTTGCAAACATGCTTATGAGAACAAGGCTGCAAGAGAGATGTGTCCGAGTAGAAGCCATTCTCAGCACGGCTGTAGAAGCAGAGTACTATTTGTCAGCTCAGAGCAAGGTTTCCTTTCTGTTCTTAGCAGCACTATTTCAGTTTTTGGAGTGACGAAGTCATATAAGTGATGTTTAAAGAGTTGTAATTTTTTTGTGCTGATGTTCATGAACCAAAAACAGATACAATCTTATACAGATGTAATAATATATAATGACATCTAACAAGAAGTTTTATATGCATTTTTACATCTGTTATGTGAACTTGTGAGAATAGAATGACTTTTACTTAAGCACATCTGCCACCTTGATGGTTAGCTAGATACTAATATCTCCAGACCTTAGAGGCAAGATAGAAACAAGTGGAACTATATTATTTACTTTCCTACTGGAGCTAGCATGTCTATGCAAAGTGATGTAAAAGCCAGGTCTTTTGAGTTACTGGATTTATTTTTTTTTAAATCCCTCTGCAGCAAAGGAATGGTTACACAGCAGATAATGTCCAGTGAATAGAAAGATTGAAGAACTTCAGCTGGCAAATCAGAATTGTATTCAGCCACTGTATCAAGCCAGTTTCATGCCAGAGTAACTAGAGATCTGTGGATTTGCATCAGATTTTAAAATCTGTATGTGCAGTCTTATCGTTAGAAATATTTCAGTAAAACTGACTAGAACGACTGTGTAAATAAGATTTCCACCTGAGGGTGTAATTTCAATCACATTCTAAATCTCTGCTGAATATCTCATACAGTAGATTAATAATAGAAGGAATAGTAGGAATTTATTTAAAATATCATCTAATGTACTTGAAGAGCATAGCATCCCATTAAATTATGCTTCTTGAGAAGCTATCCCAAATATCATTGAATTTCACTTATATTTGAGCACTCTTTTATAACCCTTGAAGATCTATCTTTATTCTTATTTATTTCACTGAGGTCTTGTGACTCAGGAGACTTTTGTGAAAAAGGCTATCTAACATGAAAATAAATAATTGTCTCCAAATGCAATAAATACATTTGAAAAAAAAAAATTCATGTGTCAGGAGTTCCCAATTCTTGTAAAAAGAGATGAATACTCTTCCTTCAAAATAGAAAGATGTTGGTTTTTTTTCTTTTGAAGAAGTCTCAAACAAAGTAGTTGAAAATATCAGGGCGAGAGTCATCTTGTAATATTGGAAAACATGGCATGGCATCCAGTGGCAAGCTTCTTTTTGAGCTGTCTGACCTTTAATCACTGGTGAATAAAACCAACATGCTGTCAGATCTGTTCTATTTCTCTAGGGGGTAGCTCTGCCTGACGTAGCAATGAAGCAAAACCTTTGAGAGCTTATACTCAAGGTCACTACAAGAGCCCATACTTTGCACTCAAAGAAGTACACACCAAAAAAAGCAAAAAAGAAACGTATCTAAACATGACAGTTGTGTTTAACACTGAGTGAGGAAATTGTTTTAGTTTATGTATTTTTTTTTTTGTATCTTTACCACCGTATTTCGTTACATTTGAAATGAAAATGATGTTTTTGAAATTGTTTTCATTGTGATATTTTTAAGATATAATTGTTTACTGAAAGTCAGTGGGGAAAAGCAAGTTAGCTAATACAGAAGATTTGAACTCTAACAAAGAATTATAATTAACTTTGACATTGTGGTACATGTGTTAAATGATACTTTTTCAGTGCCAGGGTACTTAAATGGGAATTGGATAGTTGATGGAATTTGATGAATTGGTTGAGATTTTTAGGCAAAAGAGTGAATACTTCCTTACCCTTCCTATTTGTATATGGTTTACTGGTGTCTTTTGCATTAATTTGTTGCTTTACTTCATTCACTGTTGAAACTAGTTCACTGATTTCATCATGACTTTTTTGTTCATTACGATTTTATTCTTTGTTTGTGCCAATACTGCCTGAAAGAAACAGTTCAGTTTTGGTGTGATTATATGTTGCTTCTAGTTAGATTTAAAAATGAACATAAAACCTGTTATGTTTATACGTATAGATCGACTGATTAAAAAATTATAATGGTCTAGGGGTGAATATTGCAGGGTTCAGCCCCGCTGTCTAATTACTTCCTTTCTTTGCTTCCCACAACACAAAGCAAATAAAAGATGCTTGAATAAAACTCTGTCACCTCTGGTGTGCCTGTGCAAGAGAGAGGATAAGATTTGATCTTGCGATGTGGGAGTATGTACTCCGTTAGTTAACAATATTTGCAGCTCTCAGTTGTCTCTGTATTAACCATGGTGTAGAAGAATGGTTTTTTTCTCTTTAAATCGTTTAAGATTCTGTGCAATCAGTGGCATTCACCCTGTTGCTCTCTATAGCAGAACTGCATGCTATAGGATTTTTGTAATAAAAACAACTTCAGCGCTAAAGATAGCTGAGCAGTAGAGTGTTCAGAGTGATGCAGCAAGCCCAGGAGTATGTTCAAATTAGAATTCTGTGAGCTTTAGTCATGATAAAATTTGTCATATTGGCAGAAGCCTTAAAACGTCCAACCAATTTTGAAACAGTGCAAAACTGCACAAACTGCAAATAGAAACCTTTCTGTTATTTCAGCATTGCTTCAGCACCTTCACCAGGAAATCCTGTAGACTTTTTGCCCGAAGAATTTAAAACATGGAAGATCCTTTAGTGATGTTCTTTATGTGGGCAGCAACAAAGTACTCAAATATGGGGTATTTAAGTGAGTCATTTGTTTGTTGCAAACCAGGAAGATTACTTTCTGTTGTTAGCTCAGCAGCAAGTAAAAATAGGAAGAATGGAATTACGAAGTATCACATGAAGCTACTTCCTGGCCCTGATGAGATGGTTGTTATGTACTCGTCTGGTTTTTGTGTTTGAAAGTAGCAAAATAAATGTGCTTCCTAACTGCATTCTGTTGTCTGTCCACCTTTCCCTTAGGAACAACTGTGATGCGGATGACAGCATTTGATGCTGATGATGCTAGCACAGACAACGCTCTTCTGCGGTATAACATCCTCAAACAGACACCTACCAAACCTTCCCCAAATATGTTCTATATTGACCCAGAAAAAGGAGATATTGTCACAGTGGTGTCACCTGTACTGCTGGATCGCGAGGTAAGTTTCCTATCACGAGATGGCATCTTATTGTTTGTGCTCATAACCTTTTGTGAATTGACAAAGTACTCAGAGTGTTGTGAGGGAGGGAGGAAGTTTGGATGCTCAACTGTGAGGGGTCTTTCATAGTGCTCTTTTTATTTCTTATTTTGGTGAAAAAAGTTACATGCTGTGATCACTATTTATAAATCTAATGGTTCTTCAGTGCTGGACAAGACATTTAGTGTTGACTGATGTATGGGAACTGCTGAATCACGGCCTGAACCTCTGATTCCTACCTGAGGTGAGCAATGAGTCAGCCCTGGGAGCACAGCTGAAGGCAATTCACCTGTGCTGCTGGAAGGGGTGGAGCCTGGCTGCACCTCTCCTAGAGCCATTTAAGAGCTGACTACCAATGGGGAAGGATCTCTTTCTGGAAATCCCTCCTTTGGAGTTTTACAGCGAGCCCAGGACAAGGGTAAGCACTCTATCTATTCATTTTTGGTATAATAACCTTTTGGAATAATAAACTATCTTACATATTTCGTAATTATAACATCTGTGTATTCGTTGATTAAACAGCTGATGAGAACAAAGATCCAAAAAATAAAGGTTAACCCTGAGTCACCAATTATTTGACAACGGAAGAAATAAAAGGCTTAATTGTATTTATGGCTTGCTATGAGATTGTTACAGGTTGGTGCTTTAAAGACTTTTCTAGAAGTTTGTTTGTATCGAGAGGACTTAGTGGAATAATTGATGTAGTACTCCATACTCCATACTGTGGATGTGCAAGAAAGGAATAATAAAGGGGCAGACAATCTGCACGTAGTTTTAAGATGAAACAGCGTAGTGCCAAAGTCCACGTTGATTACCAATCATTAACATTACAAGAGTGTGAACCGGTGGCAAAGAAGATGTAGGTATAATCACTTCAAGTTAAGAGAATGAGCTAGTAGTTATCAGAATGTATGAGATCTGGACAACAACACAATTATGACCCGAATAGTTACTCTGTAAATCAGCAGTTCTCTTAATTATATAGGCCTGTGTGCTCTTAAGGTCCTGGAGGTGACCAGGAGTCTTGCAGTCTGCACCAAGGAAATTCAAAGACCTGAACTCTTTGTTCATCAACCTTCCTGCATTTTGAGCATATGTGCTGATTTACAGCACTTGTCTTTTAAGTTGGTTAGGTCCAGGATTATTGAATGCTCCCTATGTTCAGCATGCTATTTCTTATTTTGACTATATGAAAGTGATGCTCATATGTTTTAGGTGAGTAATTTTTCTGCAAGTTTTTCCAGAATGAGACAGTTCTTGGGTAAAATAGACGTATTACAGACACAGGTTGCAGTAAAACTGAGCTCAAGGCCTGTAGATCTCTCTTCTAAGTTCAGAGGGATTTAATTTCTTTCATATTTGCGTGGCTGGCTACAGACCCATGCCAAAATTTAGTATGTAATCACCACCTCTTTGCCTCAAGTTTCCCTTCTTCATTTTTTTTTTCTGTTCAAAAGTTTCATTCTGTTTTCTAAAGTCACTTTAGGTATTTTTATTCCTAATAGATAACCATTCCCCAGATTAAACCAATTTATTCAAAATTAGAAAATCAATGGAAGGGAATGAATGTGCCTGCTTTTTCTAGTGTCTTCCAAAGGTTACTGGTGGTTCATGAAACAGTGATGCTGTCTCCATACAAGAAACCTGGCCTCAGTTGAACTGGTATTACGACTGAGTAGTAGATCCAGAAATCAAGATCTGAATTCTTTATGATTTTTAATAATAGTCAATTCAGTTCTTTTACTTTGAAGGTGGCATGGCAAACTGCAATCTTGTTGAAAGCGGGAAGTAATTTTAATTGTTGCTACAAGTGCTGAATGGTTTTTTGAGCCAAAATATAGGGCTGTGTAAAATTTTAACAGTAAAAACAAGTATTATCTGCTTTAAAGTCCATTCCAATACCGACTTGTCAAGTGACAGCCTTCACAAAGAGTTTTCTGTTTCTCTCAAGATGTTATGTTTTGTCCTGTCATCTTTCTGAGTTCAACTTCTTCTCCCACTTCCTGTTTATGTATTTCAAGTTTGTGGACTGGTTGTCATGCATCCTTTCTTGTGACCATCTATGTGTAAAAGTGTTCGACATCTATTTTCAATCATAAAAAATAGTTCTGTGGTGAAGTGGCCTAATGATCCTGTTCTGAACACTTCTGGGTACCAATATAAATATATATATAAATGATTTAGGTGTTTCACATGTATATAGCTCATGAAATTGAATTACTGTGAAAACACTGTCTGCCTTGGATACAGAGAGACAGGAGTTGCATCTGGAAGAGAATAGCTCTGTCTAGCTTCTGCTTAGAGATAAAGTATGTGCATGTCACCACCTTTGGAAAAAAAATAATTTGCAGGTCGCTAGAAAGCTGATTTGCCACTCCTTTGTAGAATATCAGCTGATATTACTGCCTTATTATATTTCCGCTCCTGAACCTTTGTAGTTCGTAAAGGCTATTTATCAGAACCTTCTCTGAAGTGCATCATGGAAAGATGGGAAAAAGAAATGATCATTTCTCTGAAAACCTTGTCAGTAGGTGTAAGAACAGGGGACAAAAAATGTAGATAGAGGAATTAAATGATAGATTAGCAAAGCTCCCATGAAACAGAATTAGTGAACTGTGGGAATGAACAGTTTTTGCCTATTCTCTTCAGCTCCTAACCTTCTTTTGTCAGAATGTTAACAAATAAAGTGTTATAGTATATATGGATAGAAAACAGCAAGTTGTTCACTGAAGTTTTCCATTAACTCCTTGGAAGAATGAATGAATGTGGACAACACAGCTGGTCCTTCTTGATGATTGTGATTGTGGTCAGCTGTATGGTCAGGTAACTCAGTGTAGCTCATGAAGATGTGCATGGATTTTATGCAGGGAGTTTTCTGCTGGAGAATTCCACTCCTCCAGAAACTAAGGCAGGGGAGGAGAAGTTCTGTTAATCTAATGAATCATGATTACCAGTTCAAACAGCAACTTCTAAATTTTACTTAAACTCCAGTTTGGGTCAGTTGCTTGTGATTTTTCCATCTTTTGTTCGCTGTATTTATTTTGTTTGAATCATAAAAGCTAGTACCAGTCAAAAGGGGATTATCTTCAGTTATTCCTACTAAGTGTACTGTTTAAAGCCATATTAGCCCTCGACTGAGAAGATGAATTACAGTAGAAGTTTCTGAAGGATAAACATAGAGAAGGGAGAATGCTGTTGTGCACTAATTATATGTATATACACAGTTGATATAAACTGTTAATAGTATGGTAAGATACTGATTGATACTCACTTTTTCATCTCTTCTTGTAATTTTAACCATAGGTTTTTATGCTTTTGGGCAACTTTCAATGCAGTATAAGACAAATCAGCATTAAACTGTTTTGGCTTTTTTGTAGGTTTTGTAATAATATGATTTTTTAAATATCGTTTCTTTCATGTTTGTGTATCCAAGAAAGCAGGAAACGGGGTTTGTTTCCCAATAGGAGATACTGAGATTTGGAGATGCCAGGCATCTGGCAAGTTTTGAACATGCTGTACAGTTCAGATTATTTTTTTAACACTACAGCATTTTCAGAGCAGTTGCCATGAAATAGCTTCAGAAATTTTCATTTCAGTGCAAAGAATACAAAGGCTTTTGCCCTGAAGTAAAACAAAGTTTGGGCATCCAGAGAGCTTAGTTTTTATATCTGATTAAATATATGTAGGAGGATGACAGCATGCATAAGTAAACATCTATGCTGATAATGAAAATAAGGAGACAAAATCAAATGAAACATTTCTTTTTCTGCTAATATTTTAGGATTAAAAATGAATTCTAAGTAGATGCTTTTTAAAACAATAGAAAGGGGAAAAAAAATGAACTGGGTTCTGATGAGCCTCAGGCTGCATCTGTTTGTTCTTCTAGCTGCACAGGACTGGTTTAAAATGAAGACTATTTTATTAAGATCCTAAAAGCCTTCAAAATTTGTTGTTCTATAACTGCTGAACTGAGTATATGTGTATATAGACATCCCACATTATATCCACCAACCTGCAAGGTGCTTTTGATTCCTAATGGCAACTGCTCAGGGAAGCTGAGAGTGCTTCATGTCTCCTACGAAATACTCGGTGCCATGCACAATTTGTACGGTCTGAATTTTCTAGCTTATTTTCATTTATACATTTTTCAGATTCAAAATTGTTTTTTCAAAAAACAATTCAAAATGATTTTTCAGGGTTTTGCAATTCTGAAAAGTTATCAAAACCATCCATTTTAATTTTTGGAAGGCATGTAAGGGCACATTTTTGATGATTAATGTGTGCCTTTTTTCTTGTGGGATTTAAGCATCCTTGAATGTGTCAGAGATAAAGACTGAAGAGTGCTAGAGAGCAAATCATACCTCCAAATATCTGTTGGAGAATACATTTGATTCATAGATTGAAGAGAAGGATTCCCTTTATGAAAGTGTGTGGTCTAAATGACCCTAAATAGGACACAACAGAGTAAAAATAAATAAATAAAAAATGAAAGGAATCTTGAGGAAATGTCCTGAGTTTTCTACTTTAGGAGTGGGTTAGTCCATTTCAAACTGACACTTCTCTGCAGTTAAAAAGTAAAGATTATACACAGGAGGAGAAAACACTTGTATTCTTTTAGCATCAGTCTCTTAAATTTCCTTTATGGAACAGTAATCAGTTTTTCTGCTCACCCACAATGTTGTTTTGCCAGTGTTACAGGTGCCTGCTCAGTAGGAAAATAGCTGTATGATTTGTATACATTTTGCATGACTCTAATACTGCAAGAAAGCTGCCACCACAGTTAAGGGAAATATTTACTCTTCTGTCTGAGAAGTAATATGATTTTGCTTTTGATAGGAACTGCTGCACTTAATTCTGTTTTCTTTAAAAAAAAAAAAAGATTTCAAAATATCTGCAACATGCTGGACTATATTCTGACATGTTGTTAAACAACTCAAGAAAACCAATTCAAGTATTCTCTGATCCTTAGAAACACCGTGCTGTATTCCGTTAAATAAAAATGCATATTCTTCATGAGACTAGCAATCAGCATGTCTGTGTGAAGCCATGCCACCGTTTCAGTAAGCTTCCCTTATATATTTTGCTTCTGAACCAATCTTGGTGCATCGAGATATTGGTTTTTTAATCATATATACCTTTCCCTTTCTTTATTGCTTGAAAGCATGGAGCTCTGATGACCTTATGCCATAAACAACAAGAAATCTGGAGTGACTCCAGTCCTTCCTGCTGATGCTTAAGTAGATTACTTGCAGTCATGTATTAGTTGACTGAGACTTCCTATTAACTGAATGGCTCTAAGCTTTAAACAATTGCAACAACAACAAAAAAGTGTGTAGCAGCTAGTAAATACCCATTCCTGTCCATACAGTGATAAGTTCATGTATACTGGCAAGCAATTTTTCAAGTCAACAGCAGTCTACTGATACATATTCACCAACATGCTATGCATGAAGGAATGAATGCTTGCATAATTGTTCCTTTACAGTATTCCCTCAGTTCTGCTGCGATAAGTGAATCACAGTGTTCTTGTTGATAGAGTGTAAGTTCTCTGAAGGGAGAGCAGCAGATAACAGAAAAACCTTGTCCACTTCTGCCGATGGACACTGCTCCCTTCATCCATATTTTCCATTTTGGCAATGTGTGTTAAGCAGTCAATATACTTATTACTTACTCGATCTAAATGCAAATGCTGAACCAACAGTGCACTCATTTTTAATGAAAAGATATTAATCTTTTCAGCAAATGCATTCTACGTTTGATCTTCGTATTAACCTCTAAAATATTCATTTTTATTGTGATTTGTTGGAAAATGTATACATCAGCATATCAGCTCTGAGTTGGAATAATTGTATCTTTTTCTCTTGTCTTCTCTGATAGAATTCCCACTTGCACGCTTTTACCTTGTTTTACAATATAGTAAATTCCATAGTTGGAATTCAGCTTCCACAGAGGTTTGGTATTTTAGTGACAGATATGGCAATATCTCATTTCTTTTCCATTTAGAATACAAGATAAACAAAGTATTCATCCTTTACTCTTGATTAATGCATTTCTTATACTATATTTTCAGATGCCTGTAAATTTGGGAAGCAGTGGATCTTTGGACAGTTTTTCAGAAATTATTCCATAATTTACTCCATATTAAATATTAGAAAATTAGAAAAATGGGATGAATAATGCTTCCATAATAATTCTGGCTCGTGAATTAGCAGACAGAGGTGGAAAGTGCTTGCGGGTGAGATATAAACCCATTTAAAGTTAAACTTATGATGAACTTGTCAGCATTTGTCCTTAAATGCATGAAGTAGGATAGAAATTTCTTCAGTGTCGGGGTAATTCTGTTTGTTTCTTGCTATAGTTTTGATGGTAAAATTTAATCTATTATTCAGCTTCGAAAAAGGTTGTGCAAAAGAGATGTACAAAAGTAAAAATTCTATGTCATAACGTAAGTAATGTTGTTCAGGTTGAGAATAATAAAGTTTCCTACTGCCAGAACTTCAGGAAAAAAATCGTCATTAAAAATTGTGATTTGCGGAATTTCTATAAATCTTTCATTTTATTGTTATTATCTGATTTTACTTTAATTCAGTGCATAGTCTGACAGCAGATTTTGCCAAAAAAACAAACAAACAAACAAAAAAAACCCATGCCGGTAATATAGACCTCCCAGGCAGCCATTTTACTGCAAGGTTATTGGCTCTGCCCAGGAAGTTAAGAGGTGTGAATGGGATTTTTCAAATGTGCAATTTAGGGTTTTTGGTTTTTACTGATTTTTGTACGTGTGAAATATGAGTTCTCTACTCATGTGTTGCGGAAAGATCTAAAAAATATCTTCAAGGCACTTACTAAAAGTGACACAGAATTATACTAACTGCCCATGGACTTCGAATAGAGGTTGATAACTAACAGATGGTTTTGTTTTTGGCTGAAGTTTCATTTAAAAATAATAATAAAAAAAATCAGCTCCATAGATTAGATGTTTAGGTATTAAAATGGCATTGCGTCAAATGACTAAGAGAGGAGAAGTGATGAGAATTAAGAGACTTGGCAGAGATGGTAAATTACTGCTAACGACTGCTAAATGATGGTACATGTTCGATAAGTACAGAGGGCCCGATAGTGTCTGAAGTTCAACTACAACAGGAGTTATTAAAATCATTCCATGTATTTTGTAGATGTCAGGATCAGTGTCAGTTCAGAACAGAGAGAATTGGAAAGGCCAAAAGATAAGGAAAATCTGAAAGATGCACACTTCCCATGTCTTCCATCTTCTTCTTAGGACTAAGGAATACGACTACAAAGTTAGAAGTGTCTATCAGTTAATCCCAGTGCTCTCCTCTGCAAATATTTTTAGTTTCTATGCTGGTTTTGCTGTACTTCAGTTAATCCTTTTAAAGAAAGTTTTCTGTCATAAATTCAGATTTTTCATCAATTATCAATACTTTTGGACTGCTTAGTTCTTAAGATAGGAAGAAGGAGGGCATCTGAAATTAATGACTGTACAACCTGCATGGCTCGACTAGAGTTTATACAGAAAAGAAAATGGAGTTACTTCATAATCACTGTGGGGGTAATCGCTTAGCTGTACCAGAGCAGCAGCTTAGACTATTTTCTACTCTATGAGAGATACCCTGGGGACAGAAGAGAAGGCTTTTTGTGCTTTAAAATAAAAACGAATCAGTACACTCTTTTCTCAAAATACAGTAAAGCTTAGCAGATGAGTGATTAAAAGCTCCATCTTTAGTCAAGAGCAGTGTGAAATAAATACCTGTATACTGTGTGCTATCTTGAGCGCCCAAACCTTATATTGTAAATTCACTAAAGCATATTTGTATGTAAGCTGTGTTGATATCTTGGCGCAAGAAGGAATTACCCAATGCCAGAAATTAAGATTACACAATGGTCATGTTCCCAAGAAAAAAAAAACAAGAAAACACTTGAATTAAAATTTAGTGAAAAAAAAAAAAGAAAACCTAGTTATTAACAGTGGTTTGTGTCTAGATTGTTTTCCTTCATTCCTTTTTTTTAAATTAAAAATGGACTATCACATAAACATTTTTAGTGTTCCATTAGCAAATTCAGATTTCCCAGTGATGTTATTGTGAAATAATTCTTGTGGTGTCAGTGGGTCATTACCTCTGATTTCTCCAAATGCCAATCAAGTAGTAGTTCATCGTTCTCATTGTGTTCTTTCTGTTTCTGTGAAATATTAGAGAGCATTTCTCTACATAGTTGTATGAGCATCCCATAGTCCTCAGTTTTTAGTATTGAAATACATAAGGTATTCAAAACTGAAAAAAAAAAACAAACACAACAATAATAACAAACCACAAGCACCACTATGTCTTATTACGAGTATAGAAACATTTCAGAAGCTCAAAACCTGAAGCATAAATGAACTCATGCAATCTTATGGATGACTGCTGTGGAATTAAGAAAAGATCAAGTTACCACAGAAAAGCTGGTCTTCACATGCATTATGTACTTTTTTTGATATGGGTATGAAAGATCTCCATATGATTTTTTCACTTGGTTGAGGATCACTGAATTCTGTCAGTGATCGAAATGCTGTCTTCTGTGCGTATAATTTAATTTTGCCGATTACTTTTTGTATTTTGCTCTTGACCTCCTCAATGTGTTTCTGTCTCGTAGAATGGAATTTTATTTTTTTTTCATGGCAAACTAAATTTCCTTGAGTGGAAATCCATAAAGCGTCCTTCTCCCTGCAGAACAAGTATAAGCTGATGACTTCAGGACCAAATATAAATCACTCCTAAGAGAGGATATTGCTCACACAAAAGTGATTTGTAAACACTTAAATTAGTGCTATATTACACCTCCATTTTTAAATAGATACCTCTGTCTAAAATATGAATTCTGCCACGAGTATTGATGGTACTATGGAGCAGTATTTTATGAATGTTGAATTTTCCTTTAAGTCATACGATAAATGATGAACTAAGTTATTTTTCCTGACAATATGTACTTCATAATTTTTAGAATAGTAAACTACAACTTGTCCTGGACATGATGATGTTCTTAGCATAGTATAAGCATAGAAAATGCTTGTCCCCTTGATTTCTCTCTAGAGCATTTCTACTGGCATGTTGCATTGCATGACATTTAGAAATATGCTTAGACAGACCAGGTGACATGCACACTGCAGGTGAAGCTGAGATGTATTTCAATGGTGGCTGGGGAGAAGAATTAGAATCTCTAAAATGGGGGAAAATTCTACTGTTAGTCATGAATATTTTTCAGTTTTAAGAAGCAACAATGGAAAGAGGCCATAGAATCTGGCCTTTGTTTCTGCAATGAAGAGAGGGAAAGTAAATTTTGTTCCAAATGTATTTCAATTTAATAAACATCTGTCATGTATATTTAAAACTGCCATTTCAGGATTGTAATTATATCATCTGAAAATAAGTCCTTCTCAAAAGAGAATTGAAGTGACAAGCTGAAGAAAATGAAACATGACATTGCTTGTTCTCCTTTCGTCCTACAGCTAAAATTTAAATTAAGTTTCTTCTTGTCAGAAAGTATTTTAATTGGAAATTATTTTTGATTGTAGTTTTCAGAGAGGGATGGGATTCTTATAGTACATATACAGGAGTTGTTCAGTGTCTCCTTAATATTTTACTAAATTAATCATTTGCAGGTATTTTAAATAACGGCAGATGTGTTGGTATTTCTAAAGGAAGCTCAGGGATTAAAAATGGATCTAAAGATTTTTATCTTTTGTTGCTCTTCAACACCTTTGTAAATAGCTTTGTTGTGTCTGATGTTTAGCTATAGTTTCTTGTTGGGAGAAATGAGTATTTGGCATTAGCAGTAACGAGACAGTGAAATTAGGCTGTTTCGTTTATTGCTAATTTCTCTTTTAAAAATCCTGAATAAAAGTTATGGAGTCATATTCTTATGGGAGGGACATATCTTAATATCCTTCTAAGTTCATTTACACTCATTCCACAGTCCTTTAATGAACTAAAAGAGCCTAATTAAATTTTCTTCGTATATACATTCATTTTCAGCTTTCAAACGTTCTTCTTTGAGTTTCTCCATAATAATTTAATCTAAATTTCACAGAGGACAGTGTCACTTATGCCATGACCATCATACATGTTGGCTTTCAATTCTGAGTCTCTATGAGTCGGTCTGTAGGGACAGAATTGTGGACCTTTGCCCTAATATCACTATTTCTAATATCACTAATATAATTATTTCTGAATTGACATAAATGCTTTTTTAACACCTGATTCAGCTGATATCAGCTGATTCAGCAGATGGTGAAGCAGGAGCAGGGTATAGGAATGCATCTCTAAGTGGCTGTCCAGCTAATAGTTTCATGGAAGTTGCACTTCAGAGAGTAGGTAAGTCTGCATAATAATAGGAGGACCTTGGGATTATTAGAAAAATTACAGAGCTGAAGCATTTGTTATATCAACATTTATTTTGGCTCCATGCATGAAACTCTTGGACGAGGAATAGTGACTTGAGAAAGAAAACTCGATCTGAGATAGTTTAATATTGTTCCATTTTAGCCATGAGAAGTAACAAATTCTGTGGCCCATTTTATCTTTCCATTAATTTGCTGTCCTAGAAATATTTGAATTGTCTCTGTGTTTCTTTGTTAATGTATCTTTGATAAACTATAAAACTTAAAGAAAGGTCAGAATGAAGGGATATTACAGTTTCCACACAGAATTTCTACCTTTTAAATGAGCTGTGAGTGACAGTTGTTAGATGTGCAGCAGGAGACATTTCTCAAGAGAATTTGTCAGATGTGTGCATTCTAGTGCCTGGAAGCCCAGAGAGTTCCATTAACATCGTTAGATGTTTGAGGACACAAGAGGAAGACAGTAAAATCTGTGCTGAAGCTAATATAGATCTGATGTGTGCTTCTTGAGTAACTGGGAAGTTGTTGCCCTTGATTCTTGTGGCACACTTTGCAGCAGGTTGAAGGCAGCTGTGTAGCTGAGCAGGGGAATTAGAGGTAGCATGGCTTTTTGCTGGACTTCTGATTTCTCGCCATAGCTGAATTAGAGCATTAAGGTATCATCTTCTTGCCTCAAAGGAAAAATAATCACCAGGCTCTGTACCTTTCCACGTTTAAAGGTAGCACTTTCAGTTAACAATAGGTGAAAGCGTTGCTTTTAGCAATCTGGCCAAAGAGGCAGTTGTAAGAGGTTCAGAGAAGCAAGCAGTGTGTGATTCAGGTAGAAGATTTCAGCAATTTGAAGTAGATTATTTTTTAAGCCTGTGCAATTAGAAGATTTTAGAAATTGTTGTAAGCTTGATTTTGGCTGTGCTTGCAGCAGGTCCCTTATATTAAAGAGTAGTGTGCCTTCCTGCCTAACTTCCCCTCTGTGTGCCTGAAGCTTGCCCAGAGGAATGCTTTCCTACCCCTCATCTTTTATGTTCCATAGATCTCTCCGTACATCTGTCCAGCTTACCAACTGAACAAGAACCTAACTCACCATGCTGCTTCTCTTGCTGGGGTAGATTCTTGCTCAGTCAGTAAACTGGGATCCTGAATGAATCAGCTCACAGAAATGTCTGATGTCTTCCAAACGTATCACATGAGAAATGAGATGAAACTGTATGCCTTAGCAGAGAGACAGGAAGCAAATCATCAGTGCAAGGAACTAGTGAGACATTCCCTTAGCTTGGCTGTTTGGGGAATCTTCCTCCCCCAGGTTCATGACTTACTGCCTCTTTATGTATGTAGCTTTACTGATGTGAAATTGTTCGTTCTTTCAAGCGTATGTAGTGCCTGAAGGCTTATTTAGAAATCCAATATGGAGCTTACATGTGGAAATTTTGGCGCAGCAGTTTTCAAAAACAGAAGGTCCTCAAAAGTTATACTCCATTTCATCCTGCAACAGAATATCGGATAAGGCTTGCAAAAATCTTTTACTGTACAGAACAGCAGTTGTATTGTATCTGATTGTACAGCCACTCTGGATTCACTATGCAGGGCTCTGTAAAGGGCATTGATTTCCTCCCAAGAACAGAATGATGCAGTTTAAGGTACTTTCTACCTTGAAAAAAAAAAAAGAAATGCTCTCTGTGCTGTATCATCACCAACAATATGGCTCTTCTTCCCCAGAGAGTAAGAAGGAGGATTTGTTTCTTACATAGTAAAAAATTCCACGAGCAATAGCCTCAAGCATGAAGTGACTTTTTTATCATGCCTAATTCATTAAGGACTGGGTGAGTCTTACCTGAGAACTGCTTTCAGGCAATAGAAATTCTTTCAAAGTTCTCTTTGGGTTCACTGGAACCAGAGAAAAGGATTTGATGGTAGACATATTTCTTGGCTAAGAGCTCCTTTAACTAACAGTTGTAATCTTTCTGTGTACGTAAAAATGTGTATATATGCAAATCTATATAAGAGTATATATACAGACTGTTGTATTGTGCCTTTTTTTTTTTTTTTTTTTGCATTGAGGGTTCTTTAAGAGTTGATTTTGTAACTGGTTTGCCTTCATTTGGAAAATGCAGTGCAATTTCATATTATTTGTTGTGGCTGTTGTATATCACAATGAAAGGATGATTACATCACATTGAAAGGTGTAGATAAAATTAAATCAAGCTTTTGCTAAAGCAGCTACAAAAATGGAGTCATACAACTTTAGAGAGGATGTAATCTAAAAATAAAATCAAGATGTTAAGCTGTGTAAAATGGTGCCTGCTTGGTTTTTTAAGCCTTCGAATAGATCTTGAATCCTTCAAGGTATGAGATGAAGAATACCTGGGTTCAGAAAGTTCTTATTAAAACTTTTGTCCTGTTAGATACTTTCTACTAGCATCTGTGTATCAGTTTATTTTTCCCCATAGTTCATACATCACAGTTTATCAGAATACATATGAGTTAGGAGAAATTGTTCACGTGATCTGCCATGTTAGTGTTATTTCTGGAAGGCAAAATGATTTGGTGATTTGATCTTAGTGACTTAATAAGTTACTTCTACTTGAACAGATGAGGTTTCAATTAAAGGGGAGATACTAGTTTCCAATATATAAAGCAAAATGTTTTTCTTTTCTGAAATTGTGGAAAGTGTGTAATTTCTGTTTCACAAAGAAGGAAGACAGAAAAATGACACAGATTTTGGAATATAAATTAAGAATTTATATGACATTTTGAGGAAATGGATAAGAAGATGCTGTGCTTTAGCTGGACTAAAGGCTGTCTTTTCCAATCCTATCCAGAGAAAATAAATTACATAGTATAATTCAGACTGTTACTGATAAGTATAATGGAACAAGCAGGATATTCTAAGTTTCAGTAAGTAGTTGTAAGAAAGGTAACTTTCTAAGCACTTTCCTATTGTTTTCCAATTCTTCTGCAAGTCTATCTCAGAAAACAGACAGTATCTTTAAAACAAATCATACAATGCTGTGGAAAACATACTAGAATATTTTATATCATTTTCAACATGTTTTTTTGTATAGAGTTACAAATATTGAAGAAAACTAGGAAAGCATGTTATAGCTTTCTCCTTATAAACGTATTTCCTATTTATATATTGGCATAACAGTAATCACTCAAAGATATGATGGTTGATTTGAGATTTATAGGTTCAAAAAACTGTTCATGTTTTGAATAGAAGGTGAAGGCTAAGAAATGAATAATCACATGTGTAAGAAGTCTAGCAAGAAGTACTTTGCAGAAGGAAAAAAAGAGCAGCAAGTAGTAGTTCAAGAATTTGTGGAAGGATTCACTTGTACCTAATGTAGGCATTTAAGGAAGATGTACTCCAGTACAGGTTATGAGGAAGGAGCACTTTCGTTTTCAGGTGTGTTGGACAGTCCATTAAAAATGCCAGTTTCTGATGGGGATATGGTGATTCAGAATGATATGTTTAAGGGCATAAACTAGGTAGTGCAAGCTCTCTTAGACATAAGTAGGTGACTACTCATCAACCATCTCGAAAAGATTTCACAATAAATAGTGTGAGTTAGAACTTTGAGTGATTTTTTTGCATGTATGTATATGAGTAAAGAAAGGAATCTAGATGAAGAAAAATATGCAGGAAAATTTCCTATCGAAGAGTAAACTATGAAATAAATACCCTAAAAAAATGCTTATGTGAAGTAGAATAAAAGAACCCAACAGCACTTGTTTGTATGCTTTACAACAGCAACATAAGCAGCAACAAGAATAAGCCCTCTGTGGGCAAAGTTCCTATTAGAAAACATAATTTTTGGAGTTAAAAATTGTTCTTTTCCTACTTTTAGAGGTATAACTTAGAGATTGATTCTGATGTAAATTGAGAGTTTTACCTTGCATGGATTTGGTGACCTCCTTGCAACCTTTCAGTACCTAAAGGGAGCCTACAAACAGGAGGGGAATCAACTCTTTGAAAGGGTGAGTGACAGCAGGACAAGGAGAAATGGTTTTAAGTTGAGGGAAGGGAGAAGATTTAGGTTGGACATCAGGGGGAAATTCTTTACAGAGAGAGTGGTGAGGTGCTGGAACAGCTGCCTAGAGAGGTTGTGGATGCCCCGTCCCTGGAGGTGTTCAAGGCCAGATTGGATGGGGCCCTGGGCAGCCTGGTCTAGCATTAGGTGGGAAGGTTGGTGGCCCTGCATGTGGCAGGGGGTTGGAGATTCATGATCCTTGAGGTCCCTTCCAACCTTGGCCATTCTGTGATTCTGTACTTAGAAATAATTAATCTTCACGCATAACTTTCCTATTTTTAAGGTTTCAAAAAAATAAAACAAGTAATCAAAAGAGAATGTATACTTTAAAAGGCCTACAAAAATAAGTCATTTAAGGAAGGTAGAATATAGAGCAATCAGTAGATATCCCCACACATCTGATGAGCACTGATGTATCAGTGAATGTGATGAAAAAGTAAACAGGTGAAAAGCATCCATGCTATTTCTGAAAAACTGGCTTTTGTGAAGAACAGTCATTTCTGTGTATCCAGATGTTCACATAATAAGGTGCTATTTAAGGTTAGCACAAACTTCCCTCTATCTCGCCAGTCTTTAAAAGATATAATTTGAGTACTTCAGAAAAAAAAAAATGCAAATCAACACATGTAAGCATGGCAGAAGAATGGAAATAAGAAAGGATTTGAAATGTTATTATATCCACATTGTTTTTAGATTTTGTGAGTCATCCAGGCTTCTCTTCCATAGAAAATTGCTTCAGAAATTGCTCCAGGCAGTTAGCTCAAAAATCATGTTTCCAGATTTGTTCATAGACTTACAACACTTGTTCACATCTGCTCACTCGAAATGGACACAAACAAATACTTTGGTTTTAGGCCCAGTCTTTGAACTTAAGCAAGGGGCAAGCTTATCTGAAATCTAAGTATCTGTGAGTCTGAAATATTAAAGAATTCTTTCCCTACCTCCTTTTTTTTAAGCAGCAAAGCAGCTGGTTAGAAGAAGAAAAGTGATGGGTGAAATTAGATGGCTTCTTCCATGCTTAATCATTTAAATAAACCAGATCAGAGTTTCAAAGGTAATGATTTTACTAAGAGGTGGGGCTAATCAACATGTCTGAAATTAGACCTTTTTCCTCTTATGTGGCTGAAGGTTTTATAGCCTCATTTTAGACAATGAGAACGTTGTATTTAGTTGCATTGTCTTAATCCTAGCTATCTCATGAAAAGTGGCAATAGAGTGATTGTGTCAGTGTCACATCGCTATTCCAGGTGTCAGCAATGTGAAAGTAATATTTTTAAAATATATTTTACATGAAAAAATGTTCTTCAAATACAGGTGCATGTCAAATACAAAAGCTATGAAGGATATGAAATGAGCTAATGGAAGGAGGAAGACAGGAATGCATTTTATTACTTCCTCTTTAATCACTGGAAAATCCATTTTCAGCTAATCAGATTTTGATGTGCAGAATGATAGGTTCTTGCAAGTTCAAAAATAGGTGTTCCATCTGAAGGCTCTCCACACTGCAGGCTGTAGTTCGCTTGACCTGTTCCTTTAACATACATGTTAGCAGATAAGGAAATAATGGAAAAGCTTTGGAAATCATTTACCTAGAAAAAAAAGTATATTTAACACTTGCCACAGATGACAAGCTTGAAGATGCTTTTCATGTTCATGGATATAGAGTGTCTATTTTCCCACCAGGTTTAAGTTTTTCAAATCTTAGATTCTGGAACAAAATGGCAATATGTTAAACTTTAGATGGATTTAAATCAAATGACTACAGACCCTGGCAGATCAGCACTTCTTTTTGTTACTGTTCTTTGTTCTCAATTTCCCTGTGAACAACATGTATAGAAGCCATGACTACACTGCTACAACCTTAAACATAGGTAATGCTACTCTTAGCTTGAGTTTCCTTAGGTCCTAGCTCTGTGGGAACTCCCTGAGACTTCCTTGTTACACGTTAATGAGAAATTCTGCATCTTCATTTATTGTGAAGATCTATTTCAGTGTCTGAAGAGTTATATAAAAGGTAATATTGGCATTTTCTGTGAAACAGATTTACGTGGGCTGTTCTGAACAATGAATGCATTACCTTGAACTGAGGTCTTGACCTGTGAGTATCAGGCTGAGATCTAATGGAGTTGTCAGAATGTGTTCATTTTTATTCTAGGCTTTAAGTTCATTTTCTTGTAGGTATCAGTGATTGTTGTTGTGTGGTCTTGAAGTACGGTACACACAGTGACAACTGAAGTGATATTTGACCATATACATAGATTTTAGGTCTTTATTTATTATGTTTTTGCTATTCTGTGAGTAACAGTCATTTATATTAAGTTGTCATACCTGCCCAAAACCTAATTAGTTACAAAAATGGTTTTGATCATTACAGATGTTGATTTAAATTTTGCAAATGCTGGAAATCAGATGTGTTCTACAGCTAGTATAATATTTATACAAAAGGAATATTTTCTAAAATTTACTAAAATAAGTAGATTAAGTTACTGAATAGAACATGTCAGATTGGTTTAAGGTAAACAAGAATGTGTATTCAACATAACTTGCACTATAGCCAATGGTACTGAAATCCCAAATCTAGGAAATTTCTGTAGAGATGTATTTACCTGGCTTTAAAGGACTGTACCAGCCTGACCCAAGGCAGCAGTAATTAGCCAAACAAATGCACTATGAGATTGGTGTTATTGCAGTATAACACATGCACGTTCCTCAAATTTTGGTCAGAAATCCAGATTTGTGAAACAGAACTGAAACAGGAAATTGTGCACATATTGGATGAGGTAGTCTGAATAATTCTTAAGCTGAACAAAGAACTTGTTGCATTAAACATGCACACAGTTTTCCAAGACATTAATGGAGGAAAGGCTGGTACATTGCCTCATTTAAGTAATACAAAGAAGAAGAAACTTCACATTTTGCAGAGGTTTTGAACGTGCATATTTAAAAATGGTGGCAGAGTCTGTTCTTACTCTGTGAAATTGAAAAATGCAATGCTTTTTATTAATAAAATGTTGACCCAATTATACTAAAAAATTAAAGCAACTCAACTCTCTTATCTCCAGTAAAGACAATGTTTATGTTACAGGTTTTCAGAACAATATGGATATTGGCATTCAGCAGAGACTGGGCTACATTTGTAGTAGACTTGAAACCACTTGGTTCATTTGCTGTCTGAACTTCAAGTTGGGCAGTGTGATACTACAGGAGTGTGCAGGTGATAGGATTTTCATAGGGATGACTGCTGAAACTAATGCCTCTCAGGGAGAGGAAGGCAGGAACAGATTTTAAGTGCTGGTTTGTGGCTCTCAGCATTCACAACCAGAGCAGGTGTAAGTGGATTCTTATATGTAGTGGTTTTAATGTAACTGGTGCTCCGCTGATTCATGTTTGTTACTGTAGTTCTTTAGAAGTTAGGACACATCTTTCATGTTAGAAATAAATATTCTGCCCCATGGAAAGCAGTGCTTTTATTAATTCATTCTGTTAATTAATTAGCATATTGAAATACTCATTCCCTGAACTGAAAAGCTGGGAAACAGTATTCATCTCATGAAAATAGTCAGCTACTATTTTAATACTTCAGTTTTGCTGTCTGAGATGCTGTGATGTATTTATAGTATTTTTTTTGAAATTAAAAAAAGAACAAACAACCACAGGCAAGTTGAGCAGAAATGCTTTACAAGCTTGTAAATTCTCATGAGGCTTTTCAGATAAACATTCTTCTTCTTAAAGCGTCTGATGGGTATGCTTATGAAATACAAGGTCTTTATTTGACTGCATTAAAAGAGAGAATTCTTGATTTGTCCCAGATACTTCTTACCTTCCAAAAACTTTTCTGCGTGTCCTGATTTTAACTGGGCCATTTAATTTCTGTTAACTTCAGTCTGTACAATAAGCAGAACACAAGAGACAAAATAACTTTTTTAGAAGTAATTTTAAGCATGGAAGGTTAGCGGAAGAGTGAAGCATCATTAATTTTATCAGGCCATATAATCAGAAGGAAAAATAAGTCTAAATAAGAGGTCAAAATCGTGAGTATTTATAGTTATTAGTAGTTTTATGGGGCATTCAGAATTGATATTCCCTGGTGACTCGTAAACTTATTTTTGTAATTGACAAATCTAATTGCTTATGCCATAGTCAGTATTTATTTATTGTGCTAAAGATGTTGAAATTATATTCTGTCCTCGGAACTTTTAATTGTTAGAACCAAAAGTGATACCTCAGCCTGTGCTTCGCTCCAAGGTCGGAACCTTGGACAATAATAAATGAGCTTTTGGATAAGCTAACATCACAGTAACTGTATGAGGCTCTGTAGTGGTGAGGAGAAAAAACACATTGGAGAACAGTTTACTTTAGGGAAAGTTCGTAGAGCTGTTGAGGAAAAGGAATCTGTATCCCATTTTCAGCACAGAAATGTACTGAGGGTTTTTCTAGGTGACCGGCACTGAATATGAGCAGGCATATGCTTAAGAACTGCAGAACGATTGTCCTTCATTAAAATTTGGTTATGAAGTAATCGTTTATGAAGCCAAGTGTGGCAGCACAGTTGAATGCCCATGCCTGCGTACGCGTGGCCCTTGCTAACTTGCTCCATCTAGGGGATTCTTTGCATAATTTGTTTTTTCCTTATGCATTTTAAGCCTTTTAAGTAAAAAGAAAAAGAAAAATTAAAATGTAGCTACAGTAGTGTAATCAAACCAAGAACCAGCCTGCGAGCACAAGGAGTGTACTTTATGAATGCAATGATACGATCGCAGCAATCGTCTTACCCACTGTTATTTAGTAAACATATAAAACCAGTTTGCATGTTCAGCCCACATAGAGGGTTTTTTTGACCTCGTATTTAATCTGTTGTTAAACAGTTTGGGTTTGAAAAAGAATTAATATTGGAATGAAATCTGGAATGTCTTACAGAGCTTGAAAATAAGTAAATGTAGGTTTGATGCTGAATGTAGTATTATCTGTAGGGTGTTTTGGCTCTCTCATACGATAGCCTAGCAATACTTCTAGTTTCCTCACCCAGAACACAGATGCTGGTAATAAGCTGTTGCTTGTCTTTCTTGCTTGACCATTCCCTGTGTTGACCATCCATTATAGAGGTATTTAAGTCGAAGACTGAATCAGTTGTTAACTGTAAGAAGTGCATGTTTCACCACATTAGACTCTGCTAATTAGCTCTAAATGATACCTAGGCCTGAATCAGAACATTTGACTGCCTTCCAGATATGTTATTTCATATTCATTAACACTGATTTTTAGCATGTTAACAATGTAAAAATACTTTCATTGAGCTAAAGATGTGCATAATATTTTTGTCACTAATGCCAGCATCATTAGCAGTATATTTTAAAGGCATTTAGTTGTAAGGGGAAACGTCGTGTGCAAAATTAAAATAACTGTCACCTCATTAGTTACAACCACATCAAAGTATTTAATTGGTGAAGTAACTCATTCCTAGACATGAGCAGAACGAAGAGTAGTGCTTCAGTCTGCTGCTGTTGTTAAAAACAAAAATGGAGGTTAATGATCAGGAGAGCAGAGTGGGTTAACACCAGAAATGGGTACGTGAGCTGAAACCTGAGAAATAACAAAGCTGCAGCATTTGGTCACTAAAGGGGGAAAAGAAAAAGAGGAAAAAAAAAAAAAAGAAAAAGGTGAAGGAAAGAAATCTCAATAGAAAAAACTGTCTAAATGGGAGTCTCAGAGCAGTGTGAACTTCGGATGGCTGAGGATCGTAGTGTTGAAAAATATTGCATTGAGACACTTTCTGGTGTAACATCTCATTTATGTTCCCAATCCAGGCAACTCTCTTTAGAAGCCAAGGAGTGCTTTAGCTGGTGCAAACTCCAGCTGTAGTGGTATTAAAAGACATGGAAGCGTGTATCCCATGCTTGAGTCCTGCTGAGTTATATGCTTTTTAGTGCCTCTGGATCACCAAGGGGTGCCAGCCTGGAATTTTGTCCTTCAGTCATAACTAAACCATCCAATAGGGATGCAGCATCTGAAACTCAACCAAATTGAATGTCAAAACCAGATCTAATTAAGAAATTTGACTCTTTTAAGTACTATAAAGGATGCAGGTTAGTGGTGCTCCCATCAAATCTGCAGCACCTCTTATTTTAGAATAGTCCTTGATGGTTGGATTCTCTCTGGGTACTTGCCCAAACCTTTACATACAGTCATTCTCACCTCTCCCTCAGCCATGACCTCCTCAGTGCCCTTACCTTGCCATCACAAAGCCTGGAGTCACAGTTTTCCTTGCCCTCACCTGCACAAGGTTTTGAACTTTGCTGCCTGTCTCTTTTTGAATGACTGAGCCACTTAACAGTTTTGGCATTTTCTTTTAACCTTTCTGTAGATTTAGCTTATGGCCAGATCTGTGTGCTCTCACTGTGATGCTCTCTGTTAGATACTGAAAATATAACTTGTATTGTCTTGCAGTGTACACAGCAAATTACTCTTATTACTCATCTCCAGTCTTTTGCTGCAGCAATCCATTACAAAAGAAATAACCACCAAATCTTACAGAAAAGGGCAAAAAGAGCAGCTAAGCTGAAATCACAGCTGCTTTTCTCTGTTATCTATTGATGACTGCTTCCAAATAATTCTACTGTTTGTGTATCCTCTGATTCAAGATTCCCAGACTCTTGTCTCAAAGTGAAAATGCCTTTCAGTGCCTTTGAGAGCAAAAGTAATCATTTCTACACCAGTTCCACTGATGAACTGTGTGGGAATATTAAACATGGAAATACCAAATGTCTAGGCCAAAATCAGCTAGAAAGCTTGAATTCATAAGATATACTTAAATCACTATTAAAAATTAAAAACATAGAGGAAGAACTGGAATTATTCAGTTTTCTAAATGAGACCATATGAGTGTTCATTTTCTCTTTTTAAATGCTTTGCAGATGCTTAATGGCATGATTAATATGGAAAGAAATCAGTGAGTTCTTGCATTATCTTTTGCTTTAACAGTTCACGTTTGTACTTGGCAATGCAAGAAATCAACAACAATGAAGAGCTCAATACCTTGGAGTGCTTGTTCTGTTTGACAGTAAAAATTGCACCTGCACGAGTTAGGACACCATTTTGAAAATAAGTTTCTGTAACTAGAAAATTGGGCTTGAAAGCTCACAAGAGAAAGCTTTTTGTGCAATTTTAGAACAGCTTCTGCTTTCACTGCATTAGAAATCTCACACAAATAGTTCTTTGTGCAGTAGGCATCAACAGTTGTGGTTGTTTTAGATGTGGTTTGGGAAGGGTAATAAATATTAAACCTAATCTTCTGTGTCACTGATACAGGCAGATAAAGTTGTCTGCTTAAATAGGTGAGGGTATTGTTGTTAAAGGCAGGTAATAAGTTTCAGTATGTGTGGTACATTTGATTCTAGGCATAGTTACACGTTTTATAGACTTTATTTGGAAATCAAAAGTGAAAAGTCTGAGTGCGTGTCTGTATGTCTCAAATATTTATTTGTCATCCCAACTACTGCTTAGTTGAAACATTTGGAGCTTCTCTATCTGATCCCACGAGATGTCCCATAAAAGAGTTTTGCCTGTGGGTATCAATATCTATATGCAACACAGCTGTTAGACTCAGCAGTGTGATAGATTCAGCTTTTATGAACATAATGAAATGGAATTTTTAAATGCAGTAAAAACAGACATAAGATGGCATATCAAAAGGAATAGAGTCCGTCTGTGTTCTCCTTTTCAGGAGCACTGTACACTTCTGTTGCTTTTTAAAAATAAGAACTCCTGAGGAGATTCTGCATCCTTCTTTCCACATGCTGAAACAAGGGCTGCTCTGCTATGCACAAATCAAATCAGGCTGATTGCATATTAATCAGAGCCCCTTTAGCAATGCTTGCCACTCAGCAGCAAGACTGTAACACTTTCATCCTTGCACAGAATGTGCTGTCATAATTGGTTTGTGTTAGGTGTTAGAAACATCTTGTGACTGAATGACCTGTAACTAATAAGAAGCAATGCTCAAATGAAATGAAGGTCCTTGTCTTTCAAGCACCATACAAATGGGTTCCATCTGGCAGTGTAGTGACTAAATGCGTGATTTATGTTGGACTCTTATGTGTTATAGGGTGTGAGATTTAAAGATCCTCATCAGAATGCATTGGTTCCTGCTACAGCTTTGAGGCTTTTGAACCTTACAGGAAGGTTGAAAGACAACAAAAGGTTAATTAGGGAAAAAAAAAAATAAGAAATTTTAGTTTAGAAATGTTAAGGTTAAATTAGATTAAACAGAGCACACCTTTCCTATCCTGTTTAGTTTTCAGATGATATCTGAATGAGCAAAAGGGTCAAATGGACACTGTTGAAAAGGAAAACCAACAGTGACATGGTTAAAACATTCACCTGGAAAACATTCTCTGGAACTTTCATTTAAGAGTTTAAACCACAGTCTGCCTTTAATGGGACCATATTGGAGTTAAATTGTTTCTTGATACACATATCATTGAAACCAGTGCTTTCCAATTAAAAATGATGGTCCTGAAGGATCAGCGTTTCCTGATGAGAAGTGTTTAATAATAAAATACTAATTGGTTGTAATGAAGATACTGTCTCATAGTTTGGAGGTCCTGGTATATTTTCCTATGGGAATAACATTTCTTGAAATGAAGGGAGTATTTGTTGCTATCACGTGTTCAAGGTAAACCTGACCAGCACATTAAATTGTACTTGAAAAAATATTGCAGAGATCACTGGTGGCTTTGTGCATGCTGATCAGCTTTAGCACTGCTTTTCATACCAACGCTGACATTTTTTCCTCTTTTCTTTCATTCTTGGTTCCTTCTTACAGCAGCCTTGAGTTCCTTAATAGCAACACCTTGGGACAGGAGGTATTTCTGCTGTATTTGCTTATTCTTGCCTGGGAACAGTATGATTTAATGCAGCAGGTTGATAGCTGACAGGGATGCTGTCTGATTGCTTCCTGCACACTGTGATCCAGGGAGAGAGGGTTGGAGGAACGTGGCAGAGGAAGGAGAGCAGTGACAGGCAGTTCTTCTTTCTCTGGGGAGAGCAGCGAAGTATGTTCATTTGGGAACAGGTATCAGGAGTGCAGGTGTAAGAGGAAAACTGCAAGCTGGGAGCTTCTCACATAGGAAACAAAAAGAAACACCCAAAAGGAGCAGGGAGCACATATCCAGCCAAGCCTCAGTGATTATGGAGAAAAAGAGAATTCCTAGGAGGTCTGTGTGAGTTTGTTACAGCTTTAGAAGACAGTGAAAATTGCTGGAGGAAGAGCAAAATTGATCCCGTCCAATAGCACACAGTGCTCAGGGGGATCTTTTTTCTTTTCTTTTTTTTTTTTTTTTCCATTTTTTTAATCTATCTTATGTAGTGATGTTGATTTTTTTTTTTTTTTTTTTCCTCTTTTAAAAATAAGAAGACTCTTATTACTCACTGTATGTCTTGAAACTTTTTCTGGCTGCTACAGTTAGTATCCTAATATGACACCAGACAGAGAATAATAGTCTTTTCTATTTCAATGCCTGGCTGACTCATCCTTGAGAAAAGATAGTATATAAGGAGCACCTGCTCCTCTCAACTCTGTCCAGCCTCCATCCAAATATTTTGTTACAGATTCAGTTTTCTTTCAAGGTATCCATCTTTCCTGGATAGTTTTTGGTGATTTTTCCCCTTCAGACTCCAGTAGAAGCTCTCTCTGAAGCTGCATGATTTTAAGATATGGCTTATAATTTTAAGATACTATTGATTTGTAATATTGCTGTTATCATATCTACAGTTAAGACAGTTCTTTATATGTCTTCACACATCTATACTGAGAAATGCTCTTGTCCTTTTTGGGGTCGGGGAGAAATAGCTTTAGTCCCTTCAGCCTTTCTTGAAATGCAGTGTTATAACATTTGGGGCAAAAATACATTCCAGAACTCTAGTGATGAGGCATTATGCAAAAATAAATACATCAGGTAAGAAAAATGTAAGATTTAATTCATCTCTGTTTTCCATGCACTATTCACCATTATTGAGTTAGGAAGCTTTACTAGAGATACTACGACAGGGAGGTGAGCTGCTCCACCCTAGACAACTGTGCTGCATTCAAAAGCATGTTTGTGCAAGGCTCAAAAGTACAGCAGAGCTTTGTTAGTCAACCAGTAGAGCAATAGGCAATACCTTCAGGAGGTACTCTTTAAACTGATGGCTAGCAAAGACAAATTACATTGTCTGATCTAAATCTCCATCAGGGCTAAGAGGCAAATCTGAATGGCACTTGTATGGCAGTTCTTACTGCTGTGTCTTACCTTCAAAACCTTGTCATAGGTCACTCTTTCAGAGCTATTTTATTCCTGCTGTTACTGGTGCATAACTCAGTATTGGACCATGACGTGTCACATAGTAGTATGAACACAATATAAAAACTCCTTAACCCTTTCTTAAAGAGAAATTGTGATATATATATAAGTAAAGCAAAGCCAGTGGGTAAAACAGGCTCAAGTGAAACCCCAGGTTTTCTCAGTAATTGACAGTAGATTGAGCTGAGAAAGACGTTGAAAGAGGGTACTGCAGCACCTCTGGTGGCCTCATGCATTGCAGGAGGAAACTTGAGAGCCTGCTACAGATAAGAAATGGGGTGATAATAGTAACAGAACAACTGCTGCTTGTTTCTTATCTAGATTATCTTCGTCAAACATGTTAGTTGAGCAAAACAGGTCTGTCTTTTAGATACTGAGATCCATGTTTCAGACCCAGAAGGTGCTGGGTGAGCTGTTCTACTCTCCACTTTTTTTTTTTTTTTTTTGGGGGGGGGGGGGGGAGGGGTTACTTTATAGATGTCGTTATAGGAGGCATTTTATCATGTATGTCATCCTGTTGTAATTGGTACATTGCTGCTTTGAAACACGTACATCTTTCTGTGGTGTAACAACCACTTCTCACTGCTACATAGTTAGTCATGTCAGTAAGATGCCCCTGAAGCTTTAAGTCATTCTAGAAGAGGAGTTGCAACTAACAGTTCTTGAAGACTAGGTAAAATAACATAGTATAATTCTCATCCTACAGAGACTTGCTCTGGTAATAGATTTCCACTCACCCACCTGCCTTCTGTGTGTAGCAAGGGATATACATTGCATGAGCTGAAGTGATAATTAGAAATGATGATTGGTGGCCAAAGAAGGGACTGCGGATCCAAAGCAATAAATGTCTTTCAACAGAGTGAGATGTTACCTTCTCTGAAGATGGTTCAATACCACAACTCCTTAGAATTAAGTGTGTGAGCTCCTAATCCAGAGGACTTAAAGTAGAGTAGTATTTACAATTTACTCTTCACAAGAGGTATCATCATAAGTGCAATAGGAGTATTTTCTTATTGTGCTGAAGATTCATAGGAATTGTAAAGTTTAAGCAGGGAATCTGGTTTGGAGGATGTCTGACTTTTTATTTGGTGATAGCTGTTCCTTTATGTCCCATGGAGAAAATTCCTTTTATTGTGTAATGGACAAAGCCCACTGAGGTGTAATGCAGGCAGTTTAAAGTGCATATCCATGCTTTTACAGCAGTGATCTTATGCAGAGCATACTTAAGTCTGTTTGGACCAACCTGTGATACGTTTCTACCTTTAATGTTGGAGACTGTTACTCCAAGATGTAACAAATGTAATTGGGATGGCAACTGTTTGAATACTGTATTGACTAGAATTTACTTTTGCTTCCCAAACTAGCATGTTTCATTGCTGTCCTTTTCCCAGTGATAAACATGGTAATTCATTTTGGGTATTTCTGCACCACAGAAACATAAAAATTTTTCAACTGTAAATTGCTGTAGGTGTCATTAAAATTCTCCCTAAACAAGCTCAATATATTCCACATACTTTTTTGGAGACACTTGCAGCTATTTTTAGACCACCTGCTGTGTCTATACATATTCAGATCATAATGGGGAGACACTGCTGAGCAATTCAATAGAAAATCATTTAAATAGAAAGGGACATAAGAGCAAGTGATGGAAAGTTCAGTATGTTAATGCACTAGTTTTAAGTATTTGTCCTCCCTGTGATCTCCCCCACGTACTCTTCTTCTGCATGTCAAGATTCAGATGTGGCTGCTTCACGAAAATAATTTTGGTGTAATTGCATTCAGCCTCACAATTTTCTGTTAGGAAGCCAGTGCCTTGTAGCACCAAGGGAGAGCTTACGGAGTGTCTTCAGAGAGAGTCAGCAATGACGAGCAAATGACTGCTTGTAAGTGTGAAATTATAGCAACTGAATGCATGGAAGGTTGCACAGTGTTTGTCTTGTGCTTCGGGTAGCAGTGAGAGCGCCTGTGTATATTTGCACAAGAGTTCAAGACCCTGTGTGATGTCTGCATTATATATTTTTCATCTTTTTAAGTGGTCCATGTGACTTTTTTCAGTTAGTTCTAAGTCTTGTTCCTTTAGAAAAAAAAAATATGAAAGATTAGCTTTTTTCTTGTTCACTTTCAAGTGAGAGGAGGATGCACCAGAGAAGGAGAAAAGGTACTTCTGCTTTGACCACTCTTCTTTTGGTTTATGGCAGGTTTATAGTTTCTCCCACATTCTGCATGCCCTGCGTATTTGTGGACATTCACATCACTCTTCTAATCCTTACAGCCACCACCAGGCTTTCCAGACATACATTGTATTAAAAGAAATCTCATTTTTTTCTCTATTTAAGTAGCCTGGTGAGAATAACAGTCAAGACGACATTGGGTATCTGCTAGGAGGGTGGAAAAATTTCAACGTTTTTCCGACTTTTCCACCTCTTTTTCCTGTTTATTAAAGTATGTTTTTTATTTCCTTCAAGTATATTGCAGCAGGTGACTTTTACAGACAAGAAATTCCAAATCCACAAAGCAATGAGGTGGTGACTAACAGTCCCTGGCATTAGGCATTGCCCAGCTTTGGGGTCACTGGCACACCAGCCATGGTAAGCTGTATTCTCTAATTGAGTCATAGATTCAGCAGGAGCAGTGGCAGGGTGGGAATTGTGTTCAATAAATGATCTAAAGCAGCAACCTGAAGCTGACTTCTGCTAGGAAGTTTAGTAAGGCAGGACAGCCTGAGATAAGATTGCATTATACACTAGCCTCAGGAGACAAACTCCTAGCCTCTGGTTGTCTGCAGGATTTTGAGAAGCTGTTAGCAGTGCTGCGTTTAGTTTTCTCAAGTACATTTTTGTCCACTTAAATCAACTTGTTCAGAGTTGGCCTCGTTGCTTTACAAAGGCAAAGTGTTTAAAGCACTAGAGAGAGAAAGGAAAAAAAGCTGAATTTCTGTGTGTTGACAATTACAGTCAAACTGAATAGCCAACTTAGAAGTAGTAGAGATTCAGCTGGAGCTTCATGCAGCTTTGAGCTAGTAATGAGCAAGTTAATGCTGGGACTGGAAATGGTGTAGCTACATCAGCACGCTGGTGAACTAATTAGCTCTTCTGGCAGACAGAGCTGATTAGTTCCAGTGGAGGGCTCTATTAACAGCTCTAGTCCTTACAGGATACCAATCAAGCATCTCTTGCTGCCCTTTGCCATGTAACACGCTCTGGGATCACTTCTTGTGCTGGGCTGTGTTGTCAAGTTAGATGTGTCCCAGGGTGATTTGGTGAATCAGACTCTTTGCTTGGTCACAAAGGAGAAAAACAGTTCTTTCTAAAAACAGCAACAGTGCCCTTAGGGACAGGAACAGCATTCAGACCAGGATCGATAATCAGTGTCAGATTCTGCCTCGAAGGCTGCATAGCCGGTGCAGTTCAGGGTTTGTTTGATGTCTGGTTCTGCTGGAAAGTGTTTATAACTGAGGCTCTATATGACGAGATCATCATTTTGTAGTGGTGGAGAAGGCAGTATGGAAGCCATTCGCTACACTGTGCAACTGCTGACCACGGTGTATTGGATGTCACTGAAACCCAATCTGTCCCTGTTTCCCTTAAATTTAATGGTAAACATGGAATAATGTGGGCACTGGATTAAGAGCAATGTTTGCAGAGGAAGCTGTGCATTGTTTTGTTTAAGACTAGGGAATTCATGATAGCTTAGGCCATGAAATGTTTAATTTATTTCTCATGTAACTTAAAATAAATTATAGACTAAATGACCTAAATGAGGTAGGCATTATTTTTATTTAATCTTAACCTCAAGTCCTAACAAGAGGCTTATCATGTTTAAACAGCCTTTCATCATTGGTCAGTGATAGACTGCAGTCTGCCTTGCTAGTGACTGAAATTTCATTAGCCTTAGGCTTGGTCTTTAGATGGCTATTATTGTTTATTGTGCCCTTTTTAAAAGTGAATAAATTAAAGAGAAAATAAAACAAAAGAATTTGTTGTCAGAGGAGAGCGAATGCTCCTGAGTTCAGGTAGAAGGTAAGAAAATGAAGGGAAGAGATTGATGGAATGAGGTGGTGATGTTCTGAAATTCAAAGATAAGGATATGAGAAGAAACACTTTTTTTGAAGGATGAAGGGCTTAAGTTTGATATTTTCATTTACAATTCAATCTATTTTGTGAATCCCTTTAAATCTCGATGCTTGGCTTTTATACAAATGTGGTTTTCCTCCTAAGAAGAAAACAGAGTGCCCAGAGTGCCTGTTACCCATTGCCTGCTAGAAGTTGGTGGTGCCAAAATTTAGGATCCTTAAAACCAGATGCACTCCAAAGCAGTCAGCAAGCTTTACATGAGCTGGGGAAGATCATCCAGCCTGTGCCAGAAAGCAGGAGAGGCAGATTCTTCAGTCAGCTCTAGGCTCAGGAACTGTCTTGTGTATCTGGAACTGCCTGTTCACTTATTGCTAGTGCCAGAATATGAGACCCGCTTGTCAAAAAGTTTGTTAGTAGTCTAAACCAATTAACCCATCATTACACAAGTGTTTCTGAAGGTGGAATAAAAAGGAAATCCCCAGAAGTTTCTATTGCACTTTGGTGATTGGCAGATATCCTAGGTTAGCTGCAGTCTGTCCCTGAGAGTGGCAATCCTGTTTGATTTATTTACTTTTCTGTGTTAAAGTTGTGATGTTACAGACATGTTTCAAACGATTTTCAACCTCAACATCGATGTACCATGTCAGCCTGCTCTGCTGATCCTGCCTGTTACCTGTATTGCAGTTCTGTGTCTTTGAGCTCGTGATGTTCAGCAACAGTCGGAAAGGTGCCCACTGCTGAAAGAGAAATTTCCTTCTTCTCTTTAGCTGTAGTTTCAAGTTAGTACCAAGCTGTGCGTTCACCAAATCAAATGCATCACAATCCCTTTAAAGCTCTTTTCCTCCTCATCCTCCTATTTTGAAATAGAGACCTAAGCTGACAGTATTCGTGCTTTGGTTTAGTCTTCATATAGGGCAGTGTGAAGGACTGAATGTCACTGTAAATTAAAAATTGTTTTGTGTTAGGAATGAGAAGTTATTCTGAGATGGATAGATTTGCAATTATGTCTTTGTCCTGGGAATTAGGTTACTGGAATCATCAGCAGACATCCCAACAAATTTGCTCTGTGACCTGAGGAAACATGTAAATACTTTGTGCTGCTTTCTTTCTCCTGCTGCTACATAAATTTTTCAGTGTTGCATCTTACACCAATTGATTTGTGTTTTCTGTTTAATCTGGCAATATCAAATTCTATCCCTTCGGCTGTGGAACTCAACTAAATGACTTTGGAATTGATACATAAGTTAGTGGCCTGATATTTCTTGAAACTTTTTATTAATTTCTATCTTGTCATGACATGCCTTTTGCTATAGAATAAATTGAAACAGTTGAAAAATAATGTTCCACTGCTAATTTATATTCTTAGTGTTATTTAATGTCAAAATTAGTGCACACAGTTGTTGTGATGCAGGTGAATCAAAGTTTGCAGTGTCAAGTTCAATTCTGTTTTTCTTCAAGATGATAATAAATCACCCACTGAGCTCTGCTGATCACATCTTGGCCTATACTTTGCGTTGCTACAGCTTGTTTAAATCTCTAATGAAGGCACAGAATGATATGTTCTCCTGTTATAGCTTCATTATACAATGTAAAATGTCTGTGGGAAAAGACATCCCTAGTCAAGCAATTTGATGAAAAATTTTCTCTTTTACTGTCTTATGCTCCATCACTTTGGTACTTCAGAGCCAGTTGTTTCATTCACCTCGTGTCCTCAAAGTCTACAAAACAGCACAGACAAATAATCTGGTGTCCAGTGCCATTACAGCGTACGCTGTTAGAGCACATATGGTGTTAGTTTCTCACAAAGTAAATCACACTGAGAACCACTGGTTACATACAGAAGCCTTTTCCAGTCTCTCTCGGATGAAATGTTATACAAAAATATTTTAAAGAGCATACGTTTATATAAAACAAATGAACCTTGGGATGAGTTAATATTTACAACAATATTTTAAAAGATGAAATTTTAATTACTGTTTAGTAAACCCATGTTATAATTTAGCAATTAATATAAAATCAAAATTGCAGTACTTAAGGCAAATTTGTAGAGCAAGGAAGTGTATATTCTGCATAGTAATCATACTTGTGCTAATGCTTTAATATAAGTACTGAACAATTCTGACTGTCACCTTTAATTATTATTTTATGTGCATTCCATAGACTAGTTGCTTATAGACAAGTTTTCCTTTTTTTTTTTGTGAAGCAGAAGCCTTACCCTCAGCTCTAGGGAAAGGAGGTTCAGTACCTTAATGTGACTGTGTTCTCTCTCACCAGTGCTTAAAATTTCCTCTGGCACACAAGGGTCATGCAGGCAGTTGGAAGGCCAAAAGGCTTTTAGAAGTGTACGCTCGCTCAGGAAAACAAGATATTCTTTTCCACAGCAAATAAAATAATACACTTTTCAAAATATCAAAGCTATTATCTAGGCAGTATTTTCAGACTTCTGTGGGCTGATGCATAAGGATGCTTGTTTTCTTTGGGGTGATGTGCCAGCATGAATGCCCTAACGTGATCCATATGAATGGTTCATCTACAGAGAGTCTGAATGTCCCAACTGTGCCACATTCAGCTGATTTCAGGTTTACTTAGATCTCAGTGTTTGCTGTGTCTTTCTGGATTAGTAGAATATTCAGGAATAAAGTCCAAATAGGGGAAATTGATAAATGAAGGGATTTAGAGGAAACCTTTGAAATTAAGTGCAAAATATTTTCACTATTTGAAATTTCAGAAGGTTTTCCAAAAGAATCCTAAGCAGGTAAACCTCTTGCTAGAACAGATTAAAGGAATTGCCTCAGAGGAAGAAAAAAAAAAGAGCAAAAATCCAGCTTTCTCAAGATATTAGAGGATGATGTTCCTGACTAAATGTCTAGCTGGGATAGCTTTATTTCCTGATCCTGTGTTTTTACAGGGTCATTTAAAAGGTCACTGCTTTGTTGTAAGTCACTAGAACAAAAGAAGGCTAAACTAAAACAAGGGAAATATTCCATATGGTACAAAAACTATCAGTGTTTCAGGAGCTGTCAAAGTGAAAAATGAAACCACAGGGTTGGCCTTTAAAAATATTAATTTATTTTAAAAACGAAATATAAAAGTGTTGGGAAAGAAATAACCTTATCTTCCTGAAGAAGCAAGCAAGGCTAAATCCATATCGTTCTTCCTAGATCTCTGATGGCACTTTCCCTGCCATCCTTAGATCTAAAAAAGGACATAGCCATCAATTCTAACCGCTATAACATCCCTGAAGCGTTTTTGCTGTGTTATTAATGAGACAGTCATCAAATGTACTAACCAGGGTTTAAGGTACTGTATTTTCAATGCCATTCTTTATCAGTTTTACTGAGTGATGCACATTCAGTTCAGTGTTGACCTAAAGCAGTATTTTTGAATTGCTGCCATGCCTCATTGACAGAAGGAAAGCATGAGGCATGGGAACATAATTTAAAAATAAAGTATGCTGGTGAATATTTGGCTAAAAACTGTTAATATTTAGCTGTATCTAATGTAGTTTTCATATGCAGTGACTGAAAGCCTAAGTTATAAGCATTAGTATAAAACGTGTGGAATGTTCTCTATTGATTCTGTGTAGCAAATCATGATCATCTATCTAAACCATGAGCAATCTATTATCTTTGTTCACAGTAAAATAATGTATTATTAAATTAATATTTCTGAACATTTTCAGATGATGCTTTGATATTGCTTTTGTCAAAACATGTTGCAAACGTTTCTTGCAAATTATATATTTTAATTTTCTCTATTTAGGATTTAGGCTTGGCTTTGTTGTTTACTCTACATAGTACAAGCAAAAAAAGAAAGCCTCCACTAATGTAGAAAGACTGAAAGAAGTAATTTAACAGATATAAAATTTGTTGTCACAGTGGGCTAGTTTTTAAAGAGTTCATTTTCCATGGATGTCATAAATGAACAGCAGCTTGCCACTAAGTGTCTGCTCTTGTCCTTGCAGTCTGAATGCTGGGTCTGCTGGCCCTGCAGGCTGGTTGTGCATCCAGAAGGAATAGCTGCTTCTGAAGATGGGGACAGGGGAGCTGCATCCTGCCCTGATATGAACTAGTGTGCTTTCATTACTTCCTATCAGACTGTGTGAGATACTGCCCAAGATTCTGCTTTTAAATTCTTGCTGGTTAATGGCTATTGTGTAAGCTGCCTTTGCAGAGCAAGGGTCTTCAAAAAGCGGTAAGGAGCCAACTGTTTCAGAGTGTGGACTTCTGATATGGTTGTACTCTGTCAGCCCAGCATCACGGCTGATTACTGCCCAGAATCTGTACTAGCTTCATTTATCTTTGTGACAGTTAGTTGATTTCTCTTTTCTGTATGAAAACCTGCCCCATTTTCAAGTCTACGAGTGGCCGATTAATTCTGAGTAAAGGTCTTGCAGGCCATGAGGAAGGCTTGAGCACTGCTCTTGAGAAATTCCTCTTTTCTCCTTTCCAGGAGCTTCAGACACGACTGACTTTGTTTAACATGCTTCGTTTTGATTTGCAGGGCAGTTTATTCTTTCACCTTCTTCATTTTGAAAGGGAAGCTATAGAGTCGAAGGTGGTGAGATGGCTGGGTTGTGATTCTTTTATGGGCAGATGAGATGCAGCTTTACACTGATTTTTATTGGAACAAGATAAAGGTCTCCCTAGACAAATTGCAGATATGAATAAAAATGGCCATATGCATCACTTTGAAGCCTGGGTAGGTGGCAGAAGTATTTTTAGCAATGTAGCAGTGCCAGTGACAATTTTCCTAAGTACATACAATAGTTTTGTCTTTAAAATTTGCTTCCTATTTTAAAGGGTCAGAGCCTCATTCCTGTTGTTCTCAGGGAATAAGACAAAACCAGCACTGTCCTGAGTTTTGCCTGTGACTTGAAGAAAGCAAAACTTATTATGCTGGTAAGATGACTCTAATGAGTCAGGGAAATTACTCCATTTCAAATATCCGACTGTATTAAACTGAGGAATATATATTGAGATAGAATCCTTCCATGCAGAAACTGACAATAAAATGGTGTTGGGACTCACTTCACTGTTTTCAACTTGAACTCATATTCAACTCAAGTATGAATTTAAGCAGTAAGGGCTTACCCATGTTTTTATTTTTCCCCCCAAACCTTGTCCACACATCTAGCAAACACCAGACGATAGTATTTTACCTTCTCATTGGGACAGATGCCATGTGGAAGTGATGTCTGCCTTGCTTAACTACTTGGCATTGATACCAGTCAGAGTGCAGTACTTTCCACAATTTGCTACTCAGATAAACCAGTGGGAAATTATATTTCCACCACGTGTACCTGAAAGGAGGGCGATGCTACTCCCACGTGGCCTAGTCTATCTGCTTTCATAAGATACTGAGTGTAATAGAAGAAATCCACCTGGAACATTGTTTCAAGTGTTTCCAAATCAAGGGTTACCAATTATTTTTGCCTGCATGCAATCGCGTACAATCTATGCTAACTGCCAAACATTAAAGCTAAATTTTCAGCATAGTAGACCTAATACACAGTTTTTGTTCCCTTATTTTTTTTCTGAGATTAGCCTTTAGTAAGCATATTGAATTTTCAAATTATTATTGCCTTCAAAGTCACCAACACAAATTGCTGCATGGATGGACAGAAGTTAACCTAATCATAAAATGGTAATTTTAGTAGTAAAGTACATATTGTAATTACACATCAGGAAATATGATATGGAACACAACAACATTCTTATTGAAACACGGTCTCCAATAATTAGATGTATTTCCAGTTGTCTGAGTCTTTCCTTTTTTGCTCATGTGCCCCCAGTTTCTGTTATTAGAGTGCCACCTAGTAATGGGAAAGGAAAGAAAAGCTGCTGGATAGAAAGATAGGTAAGCCCAAAGCAAACAGCCCTTACCGAATAACCACTGCAAACCGTGAGAAGTCAAGTCATTAGTTTGTCTTTTGCATTCATATATACACCTGCCATTTCATTCAGAGGTTTAATTTTCCTTGCAGCTTGTTTTAATACTTCAACCGACTGCAGGTTCAATATAGGAAAGTATTACAATGAATATTTCCCATTGTTTTATTTCCTAGCACCATAACCAATGAGGCAAATAATCCATGGCCATTAAGCTTTCCATATAAAGAATTGGAAGGAATGCAGAGCTTACAGTAGCATGAATAACAGAGATCCTTCCTTAGGCCTTCCAAGGTTGAAATACACCATATTTTTCAAGTATATTTTATAATTCTTCAGTCCTGATTTATTTAATGTTAGAAAGTTTTTATGACTTCTTCAGGAAAAAGAAAGTCATAGATCATTTGGCTGTTGAAAAATTTAAGGCTGCTTTACAAGCAGCTACAGGGTTTTAATTTCCTTTTTTTTTTTTACATGGTGAAACTCAGCTGTTATCCCTCAGGTAAAAACAAGATAAAAGTGTCCCGTCCTTCTGAACACTTACATGTGATCATCACAAAGCCCTATCACATCAAGTAAAAGGTAGCAATTAAATTGTAGAAACTAAGGTTTTCCTAGGGTTTTAGAGGATTTAAAGCTTGTTTCAAGAAAATCAGGATATGCATGTTGATTCCTTACAAAAATCTAATAAACAAGGATATACATAAACCAAACTATCTGTGCAAATATTCCCGAAGCTTACTGCCTTTAAAATTCTCAGGCAAATATACCAATTAGTGTCACTCAGAAAAAAGTAGTCAGCAACTGACCTGACCCAAAGCCCTGCCATTCCCACTGCCTCCTAAATCAATTAAACTTTCATTTTAATTGGAACACCCTGGAAAGAATACAATATTTAAAACAAAATAACATCCAAGAAAAATAAAAATAAAAACTGCAAACTGTTGAATTGAACAGAAATGTTTTCCAGCAGTGATTAGGACATGTATTGCTTTCTCTTACCATACTGCTATAGTGCTGGGGAGCACAGTCCTCCAGAGTGCAGTTTTTTTGCTAGACAGCCAGATTGGTCTATTAGTAAGTGTAAGGGATAACAGAAGGGATATGTACATTTTCCATTTAACATAAGGAAATTGTGTGAATAATTGTAAAAATAGGAAGGGAGTCTTAATCTTTTTTGTTTATAATTAACAGAGAGGAAGTGGTTGGATTTGAAGTCTTGGAAGTTCTGATGTATTTCTAAGTCTATTTTCAGCCTGATCTCAACCATGTCATTTATCATTGTTTCAATTAACCTGTCTGTGGTATGCTGTTGTATCCACTTAATGGATGTGGACATCAGGATTGTCATGTAAAAATGTATTTTTGTATCATTATTTCTAGTTACTATATGCATGCTAAGTAGGTGCCAATGCCCTATAACAGGAGCAAACTGCTCCACATGGATTTAAATAGTATGTTGCTTAATAGCTGAATCCTTTTGATGCTGTAAGGATGAACTACATTGGTTTCTGGTAAATAGAGAGCTGCAGATGAACTAAGGACAGAATTTGACACTTAAGTACTTTTGAAGGAGTTGTATTCTGTCTAAAAGATATGGTGCAATGGCTTGTTTGAATACTGATAGAGGGATTTCCAGCTTTGGGTTAAAATGCTTAGATTCTATGGAACTATATCTCAAAAATGTCGACAAAACTGGACATAACATTTCATTCTTCCAAGATCGAGTGTGTGTCCCTGCATGTGGCAGGGGGGTTGGAGATTCATGATCTTTGAGGTCCCTTCCAACCCTAGCGATTCTGTGATTCTGTGTGTGTGTGTGGAGGAGCCCAAATTTCTTATTCTCCAACATCTTCCCATAGGCTCTGGTTCACAAAAGTAATTCTTAAGCCAATAACACACACTGGCCAAAGTTTCATTTATACTCTGTATGATTCAGTGTGCCTCTGCGCCATGCTCAACTTCAGGCAGGTGTGAACGGGTTCCTCTAACACTGCTTTCTTGGTCCTCATCCCAATGCACTGAGACTGTGCAAACTCAAGACTCAACTGTTTATTAAAGAAATACTTCATTTTTCATCTGTATTTCTCAGTCCCAAGGAAGTGTAATACATCTATCCTGGAACACACTGTAGGCCATGGCACATTCAGACCTTACAGACAGTTTTTATGTGGCAAAAATTATTAGCCAAGAATCGTGAATTTCATTCAGCATTTTCTCGTCAAGCCCTGAGAACTGCAGACAGTTTCTCTCCCACGGAGAAAGAACCTTTCTTGATTTGGTCTCTCATTGTGATCCCCTCCTACAGGAAGCACAGCTGAATGTGCGAGTTTCTCATTCAGTGCCTTTGAAATATTTTTGAAACTGGGATAGATGCAGAGAAGGCAAAGCTATATAGAGTGAGGATACTGAAAGGTAACTGAATTCTGCATTGATAATCCATTGCTGCCTTTAAATTCTCTGGGAGGAAAATAGAGAGATTGACTGTTGTTTCTGTTTTACTTTCATCTGAATGCAGTCTGCTTTAGTAAGTTAACACGTAACTAATACAAATTTTACTTTAGATTTTCACAAATAGTTCTATTCCTGCTTCAACAGACAGGATCTTACAAGACACTGAACATTAGAAAAGGCAGTCATTTTCGAGTGTTGTCTCCATCTGTTTATTAAGCTAATTATCTCACCACATTCCTTCTAGCCTGCTTTCCAATCAGCTCTGTTTCTTGAGGAGTTAGCTCAGCCTTTTTTACCTCTAGAAAATTGTTTAACTCAGTGACCTAGATAGGCTTTTAAGGCTATAGAAAATTAAACACTATCTTGCATTTGTTTCTTATGAATTTGAAAATTCTCTTTTCCTTTTCTTCTTCTCTCAATAAAGTTTATGCAAATAGCATTAAAATTTATAATGAGACTAATATTTGTTAATCTCAGTTCAAATAATGAATTTGTATTAAATCATAGTTTGAAACCCTTCCATTGAGAGAGGTGGGGGGAAAGAGAAATAGAGGGATGTTCCTTGTAAGACTTTTATTACTGTTTTACTCTTGTTAAGCTTGAATTGTCATTACAATTATACACTCTATTTTTAGTATTCAATAAAAATTATATTTAAATCCTATTAGATTTACAGTTGCCATGCCAAGTTGAATTTCTTTTTAGAAAAATATTTTGAAGTAGTTCCAGGACGTGAACCTGATCCCATAACTCTGACTTGTTTGTTGGTTTGGGTAAAAGATTTAATCTTATAAGTTAATTATGTAGGAGTTTCTTAGTTTTGGTAAAAGCTGCAGAGCATTCCAGTCTGACTGTTTTATGTAATCTCTGACCTGCAGAAATGTCAGGAATTAGATCTTGATCTGATTGGTCTCATCAAATCTATCATTGGTTCCAAAAGCTGTTGAAGGGCATCCATAAATATGGATTGAGGATTTCATGCATTCCCCTGGTATTCATTCTAGACGCTGAAAATGCTAATCTGGAGAGAACTGAAAAGGTGCCTCAGTCATTTATTTGGCATTATCACAAATCTTTATGAGATGTCTGACAGTAATACAAAATTACATTTATCTACACGTGTCTAAGATGCAGCCTACTGAAAGGTTTTTGACCCAGTTTGTTTCATGCTATTAAAAGCTCTTGCTTTGCTTGAGGGCGAACCTGCTTATCAAAACATTTGGAGTATGGCCAGAATTCATCTGCACTATAGCTCTGTATTTGTCTTCTACCATATGAGATATGCTAAAATACCCTGCTGGGGAACACAAGGTTGTGTGGATCCTTTCAGCAGCCCATGCTACTTGGATCAGGCCTCTAGGCAAGTGGAAGTAAGCAGGCACTGCACATGTACCTCTTCAGAGCAAATAGATGGGGATTTGGCAGAGCTGAGATGACTAAAAGGAACAGGTTAAGAGCTTGCTTGTAGACACACGGAGTGTAACATGCTGCTGGAAGAGTAGCAGACCGGTAATCCTTCACCTTCATAGCAAGTAATAAGGAGAGCAGCACAGGGCTGTGATTTTGAAAACTGTCCCTGTGGCACGGTACTTCCCATCCAAGTATGGTAGTGCTTCTTGTATCCACAGATGCAGTTTAGCAATTTCTAGCCTTGAGGTGTTCTTTTAATGATGATACACTTGTCTCCTCCCTGTTCTTCAGGGGAAACAAGTATTCTTTTTTTTCTTCTTGCTAGCAGTGCTTCCCATCCCATTCTCTCTCTTGTTGATTTTATTCCTCTTAGTGTACAAGAAGTACCTGGAAATGGCACTTCTGGTTTACAAAACCCTTTACAAACTCACCCCATCTTTGTTCCCTGACCTCTGGTTACTTCCATATCCTCATAACCTACTTCTGATGTTGACCTCTGTCTCTCCATTCTTGTAGAAATGGTTCACCTAATTGCTGTTTGTTCTTCCTTGATTTAAAAAACAACAATACAGTAGATTTCTCTTAGTCTTTAACTGCTATCTTTATTTCTTAATTGAGCAGTTCACCTATTTTTAATTTACACTGCATTTTGGGGACTTCTCATGAAGGAATGCTGAATATGAAGCCAGCCTCCTGATTATTTCTAGCATTGTATAGCACAAATGTAGGATATTTTCATATACTATTTAGTACGCCTGCTTTATAATCTTAATTCACTGTAATCTTATAACAAATCCATACATTTTGCCAAATTACTTTATATGTGATCTAGAAAGTTATAGTGAGGCATTATTAAAAGTTAACTGAATGTTTCATAAAAATGGAGAGCATAAGATTTCTTTTGACCTTTGCTTGTGCAATATCCTGCCTTAAATGGTCAATTGCTTAATGATTTGGTTCACTGAGTGTTTCTACCTGAGGAGACAGTTGTGCAGATTGCTTCCCATGGGAATGTGTCACCTAGGCCTGTTGAAACTGAAGGGAACTTTTGCATTAACTTTGCTGATCTCTCAGTGGGGATCATCAGAAGCCTCCCTAGTCTGCCACATCTCAGACCTCCTGGCAGAATATCTCCTTGAATGGGGAGGCCAGGATCACAAATCCTCAGGAACATGCCAGTTTTATTGTGATGCTGTGTGGAACAAAGCAGCAAAATTAGACAAATATTTACTTGTAGAGAATGCCCCTAGTTCACGCAAAAAAATAAGTACCGTGGCATTACAGCAAATAAAAATATTATGTATTTCCTGTAAAGAAAAATTTATTACACTGACACAGTCTTGAGCTAGATTGTGTGCCAGAAAATTACACTGCTAAGAACATACATAAAGGAACATACAGCTGTTGGAATGTGCAGAAAGGAAGTCAAGTTTATGTCCTATATTACTTCTCATTATTTGAGCAACGTTTCCTATAGTTTATGTCAAGTATCTGCTCGGGTTCTGATTAATATGCCTTTTTGTGAGATTTTCTACTTAACCGCAAAGCTGCGCATTTATTCAGTCTTCCAAAATCCTTGAGAAGATAATTCTTCTGCATGCACCATCTTCCCACACGTTATTTTCTACTGGTTTTCCCCTGGCTCACCACATTAAATTCATGCCGTAAGTAGATTTTTATCATGGTATGCTAATAAAATGTACAAATTAGAAATCCATTATTTCTTCTACAGTGAATGGGAAAAGCTGTTGATTGATTTACAGAAAGAAGCTGCTTACAGTTCTGGTGCATGGACATAAACTTATAAGAGGCACAAACGTTAGCAACTAGAATCATTATTTATCAAAAACCACAGTGCTGCAGTGCAAAATCTGCACAAAGCAGTGGAAGAGTACCAGAGATGTAATCTGAAAGTGCTAATTACGTAGGAATCTTGGTGTGATTACAAGGAAACAACGTCTGATGGGAGGGAGGTGGGGGATGGCTGTTTGGATTTTGTATGCTCTTGGAAAGTATAAGTAGCACCATGAAAGGTTAACAAAAACAAAACTTACTAATCAAAGCGGAAAGTGTTGAAATTCTAAATAAGAAATGTAATTATTTTTATCAAGAAAGCTGATAAAAAAGATGCTGAGGACAAGTAAGAGAAAAATGGAATTGGAGAAATTTTAAATGGAAAATTCTGTTGTTTCTCCTTTCATCAGGAAGTAAATCCTCTGGAGGGGCTGATTTTTCACCCCATAGTGTGATAAGCCATTTTGTAAGGCAGCAATAGTGTAATTGAAATCCATTTTACACCATTTTCCCTTGGATGATTTAAAATTAGATCAATTTATATTCTGTGGGTATAACCCAATGAGATTATAAATGCTGTCACCAGAATTGTTTTGTCCATGGGCAAAACTGGTATCATTTACTGATTCATTACACTCTCAACAGGATCCTTTATTTCAAAAGGTACCTGGAATTATTACTGGCAATAATACAAAATGCACTAAAGTAAAATAAGATTTGCATAAAAAATTAAAGTTAAGGGGAAAATGATAATGGTGATTAAAATTAACATTTGGTGACTATTCTGATTGGAATATTGCATTTAAATGCAATGTAGACATGGAGGGGCTTTTTTTACCCTCCAACTTAGAATGTACCTATTTGACTAGAATATTATGCTCCTGATAATATGCCTGAAATAATAGGCAGTGCTTCCATTAATATTTAACAATATAAACATCAGGCAAAGGTTGTACAACTGGAATCATAGAATATGCTTTTTGCATTAGAGTAGTAATTTTAGAAATAACCTCTGTCCATCTAGACCTGCTGATGTATGGTTGTCATAGCAAGTCAGTAATTGAGTTTTCTGGGCATTTTGACCACCAGTACAAATCTGCAAAGCAGATTACACAGCAGGAACACAATTTCCATCCTGACCTTTATAGCATTGCTTGCTGTTGTGGAAATTGGAATGTTTATGGAGGGAAATATAGCCTAAGTGTTCCTAATTTGTAAGAATGTGGTTTCTGATGTTAACCCAGTAAGCTTCATTTTGATTCATTTGATAACATAGATTATGTAAAGACTTGGCATTAGGGAGGTATCATAAAACTTATTATCTTTTATTACCTAGATGGAGAATATTGGTTTAGATGATTATAAATTGAAACTGAAAGAAAACTGCTGTGCAAAGATCATCAAGAAAGCTGCTTCCCATGATCAGCCACAGACCTTAACACATATTCTAGTTCACATTCTTCTGTGTAAATTGAGATCAGGAAACGTGTTAAGCACTTGTAGATCTGTTTGGGGGTAAGGATGAAGCACCTACTTGAAAAACCCTGCAGCAGGTACTGTCAGGTACTTTGTCGGATGGTTCAGATTTGTCTGGTGGCTGCCATAACCCAGTTGTGTCACAGCCTTTGGAACTTCATGGCATCTATAGGTTCTAGTTACTTCTTCTGTCTCCTTGTTTGGCCTCTGGCTTATGAGGTTGCTGTCACTGGTTGGTAAAGGCTAACAGTCTTGTTTATTGTGGACTGAAAGGTTCTTCCTGTGTTAGCAAACAGAGTAGGCTAGAAAAAACAGATCTGTAGAGCAAAACAGTCGATGCTGAGGGACTGAGCTCCATACTGTATGCTGCAGTCTTTCACATCAAACTCTAGTCTTGTACTCAGAACTGAGTCACATCTTGGCTGCAGTATGCTAGGTGAATCCCAGGGCACGCACATTCTCCAGTTGGATTTTGGCTGAAAGAAATCTAGATGCCAGATTCCAAGACCTCACCGTGGTGCAAATTGAAGTGTAGTAACTGTAAACTACAGAGTAATTCACCCTGAAAGCTGTTTCCTAATCCTCACAGGCACACCAGCGTACACAAACCCTGCACACACAGCCAGACAGCTTTCCTGATTGTTATTGTCAGCTGGGTGCTGTTAAATGGACTTGATTTGCCCAAATTATCTATGTAGGACTTGATGTTTGATGAAAAAGTGAAGAAGGGCACTGTGTGGATCTGTGATGTCTTGGAACAGTGAGGTAAATTAACACAAGTGTTGCATTGGCATCCAGGCAGATCTCAGTGGGATAAACTTTGTTAATCCAATTTCATCTTTGGCAAGATGATAGATTGTTTGATTGTGATGAATCATAAGATAATCAGCATTACGTTTCATTTAGTTTCCAGCAGAAACGTGTGCTATTAAGTACAATTCAGGAGTACAAAGGCATATAGCGTTCAGAACTTATGCTGTGTCACTTGGTTCTGAGTTGACTTTGTGAAGAAAGAAATGTGCTGGGTTTTGGCTGAACTGCTTCAATTGCTCCTTCTGCCTCTTGACACCTTATGAATATAAAGGTCATACTCAAAGAAAACTCCAGCTTTTTTTTCCTTTTTCCTTTGGAGATGCCTTTTGTGGGACATACTTCTGTGAAAGGTAATATTTATCTCCTGGATCTGCTGGGTGTTCTCCTCCTAAGCCTGCAGGAAGTACTTCAGGGCTTCTTAAACTTGATTCACATTCAAGGAAAACCAAATTGAAGCACTGATAAGCATGCTTCACAGATTCTTTTGTTTCTTGGCTCAGTGAAGAATTCCTCTGTTTCAGGGCTGCAGGAACACGATGTGTGTTTATCAACAAGATCAGTGATAACTGACATTGGCCACTGTCCACACCATTTAGGAAAGCAGTTTGTTTCCAGGGAACACAGAGGAGTGCTGACCAGCCACATGTCATTGCTGTTCATGAAATATTTCTGTCATGAATTGGTTTACCCTCCATGGATTAAATGCTTGGAACTCCATTAGCTCCTAGTTTGTTGCACAAACACAATCACAGGCACTCTGTTGCTTTTCACTGATAACAAGATTTCCCCAATTCTAATGCAATTATATTTGCAACAGGGAAGAAGGTATTACCTTCATCACTGTGTTTGGAGGAATTGAGAGATGTTGCTGGTTTATTTCATTCAAAATGTATGTTTTGGGAGCCCCTGTGCTCTTGATGCCATGATGATCTGAATGCAGACTCTTGCATTCAAAACAGTACAGGACTAAGTACAAATCTGTGGCAGTTTTACCATAAATGCAACATCTTATATTGTGGCATGAAAGCATGTGTGCATGGTTGTTCGTGAACAATAGCTTAATAAAGTGCATGGTTGTTTGTGAACAACAGCTTAATAAACTTGTGGACAGCCAAAGTCAGTGGAGCTGGGCTGATTTACATAACAGGTTGAGGGTCTTCTCAGGCTTAACAATTTGAGAATCAGTCATGATCTTTCCTCTTAAAGTTACAGCAGGACGTTTTATATAGTCTATGTGTACTGACCTTTATTGTGTGACCTTTGCACCCTTCGTATGCATTAGGGAATCCAAGCAGAAGTATTTTTAATATAGAAATATCTGAAAAGCTGTCTGTACTGATAACCATGGTGGGTTACCGTGTTGGAGCAACTGACCTCTTCATTTATGCTTTGGATTTAAATAGACTCATTTCCACCTATGGCAAGAACTTAGAATGATTGAATAATTTGCAACTAATGATTTATTAGAACAACTTTGCCCTTCTTTCTCTTCACAAATTGTCTGCAAACAGATTGTACATCTCTAATATGTTAATAGATTAAAATTATTTGAACTTTTTTTTTTTTAGCAAATATCTTTTAGTCTGCAGATTATTTGAATTGCAAATAGTGACTGTTAAAATGAAATATATAGCACTGCAAATAGAGCTGATTGGGTATTACAGGAGAACAATTTTTATGCAGAGATGCTGGTTTGTCAAAATTGAGCACATTACTGAAACAACTGTTTGGAGGGGGGAGAGAAAAAATCCACTTTGTTAAAAGAAATATATGTAGTCACAAAGGGAGTTGTTGTTTTGAGTGCTTCTGAAAGCCAACTTGAGGTTTAGTTCTTCAGCATTTGGGACAACTAGGTTAAAGTCCTTGTTTGTACAAGAGAACAGGGTCTTACCTTCCTTCCCTCATCTGCTGGGGTGTTTAAATGCAAGCATTTTATTCTCTGGCCTGGGATCTGGGAAGCCGTCTCTATCACACACTTGGAAACAATTTCTTTTTTTAACAGCAACTGCTGAAGGAGAAAATTTAGTCTTCCTTTTGCTTTAAGATATACCTATGAACTCTCTCTCCTATGGGTAGTAAACAGATATTGATTTTCTTCATAACATGAGTACTTTATTACAATGATTAAACTGTAGAACTTCCTTTATGATATAAAAAATTGCAAATTGGTGAGCTAAAGAGGATTTGCATTACAAACTTCATTTTTTTATTCATCAAGCTGTAATTCAAGTTCTGAATGCAAAGTCTCAGACTATGCTGTGCTTTTTACACAGTAGCAATTGGCATTTAATATAAAAGCTGATATTATAATTATAAAAGCATTATATCTGTTAGAACTGTTAATAGTCACATTATTCCATTTTTTTAATTCTACATTTGTCAAAATCCTGACAGCATAGTCTGGAACAATGTTAGATTGAATGTTGATATTGTTACTTAACAAGGAGATTGATTATGTCTTAATAGGATGTATTCAGTGCACACTACATGCAATTATCATCTTAAATGAACACAAGCATTTATTTAGCATGAACTGAAATTATTTAAATTCACAGCATTTTTCTTTCTGGCTATATTATAAAGGCATTAATGAAAACTAAGATACGGTAGCACACTGCTAATGTGTTAATATGCCTGAGTATGTTGTTTGTAAACATAATTACAGTAGGAGTGTTGTGGTGTTGTTGCATTGCTATAGAAAATATTAATAGCCACAAAATAGTACACAACTCTTGTTGGCAACAAGTATTAAGAATATTAAGATAACCTGAAAATACACTTGAAGCCCTTATGAGTGTTTTGAACATTCTGTATCATGTTTGTTTCCCAGGTACTTTTGTTTTGATTTTAGCAACAGGGTACTTGATGTAAATTTGGGAATTCTTCTTTTCCAATTCTCTTTTTAAGGGAAACACTGCAGTGCCAAATGAAGGCTTAGGAGTTCTGACAGTGTGTGCCCTTTTCTGAAAATGCATGAAGCAAAAGGCACTATATGAGGGACACCCAGGCAGGAGGAAAAACTGAAGAGATGTTTCTTGGAGTCCAGTTGTTTCCTGAACTTTGGTGTCCATCTGCAGTTCATAGATAGGTGCTTAGGTGGTGCAGGGATTCATTCACAGCCTGAAATATTTTCCTGGATCGTAAAATTTGCTAGAAGAAAAACTGCAAAATATACAGAGTTTGGTGGCAGGCTGATGATATAAAGAAATACAAAAGGGAAAAATGACATTTTTTGCTGAGATGATTCTTTTTCAACTACTGTATATACAGTTTAAATATGAGCAGTAAAAACAACGTTGTGAACATCTACAGGAAAATAGGTTGAATGACTGTTGAAACCTCTTTGAATTACAGATGAAACAAAAGACCAATGTAGCCTAAAATTCTGAACCCAGTCCATCTTCATATGACATGGAAGATTAAGCCTTGATCCACATGCTTCTTAGTTTAGGTTCAGCTTCACAAATAGATTTCCAAATGCGCAGTACTGTGTCCTTCCAGAAAATACATTAGTAGTTGTATTGGAAAAACAGAAAGTATAATTTTAGTAAATAGGATGCCCAATACATGCTGTGCTTGGAAGTACTCTAACAGGGACCAGGCTTTCAGTTTTCAGGCAGAAAGAAGTGTCTTTTGTACACATGTAATCCATATGCCAATTTCATAGATGAGTTTTAGTCATAAGTACTTCAAGTGCCAATGGCAAAAAGAGGTCTTTGTTAGAAGAGTTTTCCCGTGCTCTTCATTCTTGTGAAAATAATATCTACTCCACTTTTCTTAATGTTCAAATAAAATGTCTGACCAAAGCTTTTGAATTTCAGAAGTTAAGAATTCTATGTTAAGCATCTAAATAAGCACCTTAATTTTTCCTTCTGAATTCCTAACCCCAACAAAGTTGATGCAAAGTTGCAATTGTTTTAATTCATTAACAAACATTTTTGTTTTACTTAGTAGCCTAAATTCAGGAGATAAATAAGATCGATGTATCTGTTTTTGATGGTGTAGACAAACATTTTCTCTGATTCCTCCACACCTAAACAAAAAGGTTACCATAGCCATTGAATCCAGATAAATTATGCACTGCTTGGATGTGTTCCCTTATTAAAGTACTAGAGCTTGATTTCTGTTTCTCACTTGGGTGCTACACTTTGTGATCTTTATCAGATCATTAAGATGTTAAACAAAACTTAATTGTGCACTTCAATACCTGCACTAGGGAGCATTGTGTTCCTGAGGTCATCAGCGAAGACAAATACAGACATGACTTATCTCCCTGGACTCTTGCAGTGATGCTCAAAAAAGTTGATACTTCATTTGAATATTGAAAGACAGGTGGAAAGAAGCCAGGCCTCAGTGAAGACATCCACTTCTCAGATATTGCACTTCCTTACCTGTAGAAGCCTTTCTTGATTGTCTCTGCCCCTCTTTCCAAGCTACAGAGAGTGACTTTGCTGTTCTAGCAGTACCAGGGCTCTGGGAGTCCATGTACCAAACTGTGGAAATTCGGGATTTGTACATGTTTGAAAACACTTGTGGTCCTGGACTTTTCTTTAATCATGCATTACAGTTCCAGTGGTTCCAGTATTGCATTTTGAGTCCTACTATACTGAGAAAGCTGTCAATTCCTGCTGAATTTAAATGGCATGTGAATACTTTACAGCCTACAAGTGATAGCACATACAAGATTTGGACTGTTACTGCTGGTGATGTGAAGTACTATCAATAGCTTGCATTTCTTAAGTCACTAATACTTTTCCTACTGTAACTGTAGGAAATACACATTAAAAGCTTAAAATTGACAGAAAACCGTTGTTGACTGGATCCATTCTATGCTTACTACAAGTCATCATCTGGTTTATTCTAACTGCCTATAGACACACAGAAGTGTTTATTTTCCAGTGTTGTGATCAGATCCTGCTGGCTTTGTCAGGATTCAGAAAATGCCAGAAAGGCCCTTTATTGTGTTACTGACCAGGGCTGAAGCAGGGGTGTTGAGGTGGCAGGGAGTGAGACGTGGTAGAAATGTCAGCACTGGTGATGTTGGCAGTGGGTGGGCCTTCAAAGAAGAGTTCTCCTGACGCGGCTCACCTCCTTGGCAATCCAAACAATTTGCCAGTGTCACCCCTGCCGTGGCTAAATGATTTCAGTGAAAATTTATGGGGATAGGAATGGGTCCCCTGCTGTAATTACACAAACTCTCTCAACAGCGCAACCCTCCGCAAAGTCACAGCTGTAAATAATACACCACGGAAACAGCATCTTAATGTTCATATATTAAAATCATCTATTATCTGTTTTAAACTGTAGATCCGCTTCCTTGAGAGTTGTTGCGTGTTTATGTCGCTAATGCCAAGGTATCCAAGTGAATTGTTGGTGGTTCTTTTGTTTTGTTTTGTTTGTTTCAGAAATGCTTTTTAGGGCCCGGGTCACTGCTTTGAGGAACAGAAGGCCTGGGTCTGGTGGCAGGCGATGTTCTGGTGGGATAGTCTGAGTGACTGGGTGGTCCTCAAAGAGTGGTGGGTGCTGCTCTTGTCCCTATACTCACAATGCAGCAGGATCAAGGAGGGAAGGAATGATGATGAGGAAGGCTGCTGTTCTCTCATGAGCCTCCCCCTGTCATTCCTTACGGGACTGAAGTGACTATAGGGGAATATCACAATGAGGCAGAAAACCTGGGCCTTGCGAGCGGGCAGTGGCCAGGTCATCTCATGCTGGACACAGACCCTTCAGATCCTTGCTGCCATCCCTTCAGGACCCAGCAGTCCATTACATAAATCCAAATAGCTGCTGGGGACTGAGCTGAAGTAACTGAGCTGGAACGTGAGAAATGCTGAAAAAAAGTCCTCTACTGCAATCTCCTCATGTAAAGAGAGCATCTGATGGGAACAAGACTCCTGGGTTTGGATGTGTTGGGAGTTGCTTTCCCTAACAAAGCAAATATTTGGTGGCAGAACTAGATGTAGAAAGTGCTGCATAGCAGGAAAAGTGTGAAGTGTTCATAATAATATGTGATACTACTCAAAATTCAATGTTTTCCACATTCCATTGCACGCTTAAACATTGGACTCCTGTCACAGAAATTTCTGCTGCAATAGACACAATTTCTACCATAAATAGGCTTGCTTTCAACAGAAAATGGGACAGTTTTCAAAGAAAAAAAGGCCAATTTATGAGTAAAAGAGGGCTTCTTTTGAGCAAGGACTTTATAAACATGGAATGATAAATGGCTTTGCAAGTTTTCCATACTATAATAATAACTTCCTAATGAAAATAATGAAAAAGTTACATTTAGAGAAGGGGAGAGAAGTTTCATACAGTTTTTAATACATTGAAAACATTTTAGAAAAGAAATATATGAAAACTGTAAATCTTATCCCACTTTATAACCTGAATTTATGTTGGAGACATCACTAATATTTCTTCATGTATATTTATGCTATGATATAAATCAAAATCTTGTTCTGAGTTTGCTTTTTGAATTTCAAGAAATAATGTAAGGCTTAAGGAAATACTTTTCTTAGGGTTCTCAAAGTGACAGTGACAACTGATTAGTAGTCTATATGTTTTTAGGACTTCTGGCTTGACTCATTGATTCTACATGCAAATATATTGCTTCATGACAGGTTGATCTGATGAGCAATTGATTGGGTTGCTTTCGTCTTGGCCTAAAATGCTTCAGGAATTGGAGCCTTCTTTTTCACACGTGCTCCAAGAAGGGTGTTGTATATACCGAGGAAAGCACACAGTGTACTATTTAGGGAATGCTTTTGAATCCATTAGCTATAAAGCAGACTACGTGGCCTAGGAGGTTGCTTCACTAAGCTAGGGATGGAAATTGAGCCTGTTTTAAATTGTAGATGGTGAGATGTTCTCTGCTACTGGATAAGCCCTGTTCCAGCCTCTTTGGTTCTGCTTCATCAGGCAGCATATGGATGGCAGACAGAGATCAGTGTTGCTGTATGGGATTTCACACAAGTTTCCTCTCTGCATGTTAATTCTCTGGAGTAGTGTTGCCTGAAGGACATGGGATGAGTGATGTCGAAGATGTGCAGCCTTGGTCCTTGGATGCACAGATGGCTGATAGAGCTGCTCTGAGGATAAAAAAGCACTTGAGTGAACCACCCTTTCTGGTGCTGTTACGTAGCTTTTCTCCTGAGTTCCAGACTTGTTTTTCTAGAAAGTTTTAAAAACCCATTACACATGATATTCTAACATATAGCTTTAAAGTGGTTGTAGCACCTTTCCATCTGTGTTCTCCATCAGTTGTATAGAACATATGGTCTTCAGGCAGGTGGTTCCATGTGAGGCAGCCATACAAATGGAGAAAATAATTGTTTTAATTAGGTGCCCAGTCTTGTCTCCACTGAAATCTATATCAAAACTCTGTGTTTCATGGGAGAAGATTCTGATGCTGGTATTAAGTTTTGATGGGATGCATTAATATTCAGCCATCCAGTGAACAAACAGATGTACTTAATGTCTGATGTGAGAGAAGTGAATTACAAATGCTCTAACATTCCCACTCCACAGCTATGGCTGCAGTTTCTTGTTTTTCCCCAAGTCACGGTGGTTTTTCAGAGTAGGTAAAATAAAGATGGCTTTTCCTGTAGACCTGTGTTGTTAGTGCTGTCTTTTTCTACTAGAGGTAGACAGTCGGATAAGTAACAATGGCATAGAAATTGGATACACAGATATAAATCACATTACTTCGTATAATATTGGATAGTTGTTGCCTGTTTTAGAAACTACTTTCTTGTTGCTTTTTGTTTTTTTGTTTTTACCATGAAGCAAACGTAGATTACCATTCTAAATGCTAATACGCAGAATGAATTAGATTTAATAAAATAAAATGAATGTGTATGTAGATTGTGGCATTAGTATTTCATTATGTACCCATCATAACACTGATGAGACAAGATCTTAAATACCAGTGCATTGAAATAAAAGCTTTCTCTTAAAGAGCAATTATATTTTAATTTCTTCTCTCTTTTCTAACCTTCTTAAATAATAGGTTATACACTGTTTACCAGTATTCACCTGTATTCCTTCATACTGTATTCCAAACAAGGATTCCATTGTCATGGCTGAAGCTCAGAGAAAGCTTTGTTTGTGTTTTTGTAAAGCATTAAATGTGTCACCAGATCCGTTTCTATACCATGCTTTGACAGACCAAATTAAAATCTTCATGTGAAATAAATGTAATGTTTTTTTCATTTTTTTCTTTCCAGACAATGGAAACGCCGAAGTACGAGCTGGTTATTGAAGCCAAGGATATGGGTGGCCATGATGTGGGACTTACTGGGACTGCAACTGCCACTATTCTTATTGACGACAAAAATGACCACCCACCAGAATTTACCAAGAAGGAGGTAAGAACTTGCCATCTGTGTTCCACAAAATGTTGCATGTAATTTTAATTTAGCTTGCTTTTGAATAGAAAGATGTTCCTATTGGAAGAGGAAAGTACTTAGACATCTTTTTATGTCAACATGGTAGACTTTCCCAGTGCTGTTCTTTTATCTTACGTGTATATTCATCATTTCAAACAGTGTAACCACAAGGTAAAAAATTACATCAAGGTTTATCATTCTGAGCTTGGCTAGTGCAGTGAAAACTTGTAAAATAAGCTCACTAATGGCAACATTCTTTTGTTTTTATGGGGGGAAAACAGAGGATTCTGCATACTTCTAGCTTAGGTCTTTTGCTAATAGGGAGTGTGGATGAGAGCAGTATGTTTTGTCCTGGCTTCTGTACTTCAGCTGCAAAAAATCTAGTGTTGTCAGTTCTGTATTGAAAACTATGGTCCTAAAAGCTTTAAATTCAACTAATAGATGAAATTTTTCAATGAAAGTCTTTTTCCTTGCAAGTTGAATCCCACTGAACATCACTGAAAATCTGGGGGGGGAAGTTTCTTGTTTCAGGCAAAGCATGCACCTAGTTTCCTGCCCTTCCCACAACACTCCTTTCTCTCACCTACCGTATTGGCCTTCTTGCACCTTATTAGCGTGCGGTTCTTACAGCTGGCATCTGGAGAAAATTAAAGACCATAAGTTCTACCTAATAACAGCTAGTTTGGATTTTATTATAAATGTTTCCTGAAGCTCTGCAGTTTTTAAGGAATATTCCCAAAAGCTGAGAAGTAAGCCCTAGGAATGCTGATTTCCAGGTAATTTGAGAAGAAAAGGGAACTCTATTGTTGTAAAGACATTTTTTTTTTTTCCTTTACGTGTATTTTTTATGTATTCCTTGCCTAATTTTAGCAGTTTGACAACAGATTATTTTGAAATAAATTACTGCAATTTTACTTGAATAATTACTTCTTTCATAAATGCATATTGAATAACATTAAAAAAGAAAGGAGGAAGATTACAAAAACAAGGGAAAAGGAATAAATAAGAAACAATGACAATTTTGCCAATACGAATATTAATTTTCACTAATCAATTGCAGTAGCCATAATTGCTCACTTTAGCAGTATCATTACACTCTCCTGAAAAGTACAATGCCTGATCCAAACTTTTCAAGCATGCATATGCTAACTAACTGGCCTTAAAACTGCCCTTTAGATCAGCCTTTCAGTTCTGTGAAAAGTGTTTCCTGTCAACCTGTGGTTGAAATGTATTTAAAATATTGTATTGTTTTAACCTTCTTGAACATAATTAACAAACAAACAAATTGTTAGGACAATACAGTGTATTTACAACTAGGAACTAATTGCGCTCATCAATAGTGAAAACAATTCATGCCTTCAGAGTACTATTTACTTGAATTTCCAAACTTCACTTTTAAAAGAAGAAATGTGTATTGATCATATCCTGTTTGCCCAAAGAGTTTCCTCTGGCTACTTTGTAAAAAAACTTGGGTGCCTACTGTACTTCTATGGAAATTTGGAAATGTTTATAAATTCATTTCAGATAATGATAGTAGAAGATATTTTTATTCTTAGAAATCTGGCTGTGTCAGTATAGAAATAGAGAAGAAGATGTGAAGAGACAGCATTGTCGCTTTATGTGCCACACCAATTTTTCTATAGATATATCTTTTTATATTTACATATACATTGTGACATGGTTTTGAGTGTGTAACTACTATTTTGAGATGTCAGTGACCTCAGAAATCTTCCTTCTGCCTTGCTAAGTTGTATTCTTATCCCATGTATAAAGGAGAAAAATATCAGTCTTTAGATGTGTGGTATCAGGTCCCTTTACAAACACATACTCTAATTATGTAGTATGAGGAAAGGGAGAGTGTCATTTAATTTAAAGGTAATGCCACTTGCTTTGGCTTACTGATTTAAATACTTAGCCCTTTTATGTAAATACAGGATGCATCCTACATTGTACTATTGATTTGAAGAAGACTTGAAAGAAAAAGGCACATTCTACACGACAACTTTAGAAAGCATAAATATAGTAAATGTAAAGGTTTGAATTTTGTATGTTTAGAGATGGCTGCTTTAGTATTAGGTTTGTATAGTATTGCTGTATGTTCATAGATGTCCTCCTTCTCTTTGAAGATATTTTCTCTCAATGTCTTTTTCCACGTTATAAAACAAAGGAATATTTACTGGCCTGTATTTTCTCCTGCCAGTATAATTTCTGCCCAGAATATCTATGGCTTTTGTTTGCCATATACTGTTGATAGCTCAGTTAAGCCATCTTTCCAATGCATTCTCTCAATCTCTAAATACAGGGGCCAAATTACTTCCTGGTATGACAAAGTGAAAGGCAATACATTTGTAAGATCTGGATTTTATGCTAAATATTTTTTCACCATCCTTTAAACAGAAGTCTGGACATTGTGTTTGTACAATACCAGGTACTTAGGCTGTGGACAAAATGAAGTTTTATATTATACATATCTGTAAAAAGATATCTATGATTTTAATAACATTAATGCCAAGAAAAAGTTAATAATTTTTTAAACTTCCCTTAAAGTTGAAAATTTCTCTTTATATTTCTATTCCCAGGAAGCCTTACATGTGTTAGGAGATGTTTCTTTGAGTCCTCATTTCAAAGCAATTTCAGCCATGCTTGAACAAGTCTCTCTCCATTGGAGATGAATTTTATCTTTTGACACTTGACTGATCTTCCTCTTCTTTCCTCCAGAACTTTTGACTATATTGAAACTCTTGTGAAACAAGTCTATGAATCTAAACCTAAGCAATACTTTTCTGTGTATTAATACTTAACATTTATTCCTTAGAAGCCAGTTCCTTATACACCTATTCAAAATACATGCTAATAAGTTTATTTGATGTTTTCAGAAAGATCTAAATGTTCTTTTGCTGCTGTATGCAGCTTCTCAGTAGCTTCTGTAATGTTTACTCAGGTTTTGCTGGATGAGAATGTCTTCATCTAGGGAATGTGTTTCTCCATCTGCTATTATTTTTCACCAGCATACCACATCCATGCCATTCCAATGCAATTATGGCCTTTGTTCTTTCATTGGCGGTACATCAAGGTATAACCACAGAACTTGAACAACTTGGCTGTGATCCAGCAAAGCACTTCCATTAACTTCAGAAGAGTTGTGTAAGCCCTTGAGATTGTGTATCAGGTACTTTGACAGGTTAATATATTGAATATTGCTTTGTGAGATTCAGCCCAGTTAATTGTTTTGTTACTACCCCATTTCTCTACACATCTCAAAATATCTGCTTTGTTCTATTTCATATATATGCTTACTTGTTTTTCCTTAGCCAGTGCTTTCAGACACTAGGGAGAAGAATGCAGTGATGTGGGTTAATAGGATGATTCTTCTTTAGTCCACCTAGTTCTCACATTGTCCTTCACCACAGATCTGGGACAGCCGCACATCCATAGTCATACACAGAGAATTAGTCAGACCTGTCAGAGCTTTCTCACTTGTTAATTAGAAATTGAGACTTAATTTTGGCCATGAGATAGTCTTGCTCCTGAGACAATTCCTCTTTCTGCTACTTCCATCCTCGCTGTCAACTTCATCCTTTTCTAGGAGAAAGCACTGTAAAATAGAAAGAGTTCCTTAATATCAGGAGAATAAAGTTTGGAGAAATATTTTTCCTATTTTAGGGATAGCTGATTTTTTTCTAACATCGTGTGAAATGATCTTTCCACCTAGATGAATTTTCCAGTTAAATAAAGCAACTTGCCTCCTGTGAACAAGATAAAATTTTGTGTGATTTGACAAAACATCACCACAGTGAAATTTGAGATATACTGGTGCTGTGAGTGTTAAGTGAAAAATAAGATCTGCTCACATTTTGAATACCTACTGACACATGGTTTATAAAAGACTAATACATGACTAATATGTGCTTTAATAAATGATTAATCAGTTCCTATAGAGACCTGAAAGTGAATAGGTTGCTTGTCACCATGATTTATGATGACTTCCAGCTCTGTCTTCTGATTCAGTTGTGCTACCCACTGGGGTAAAACAGCCCTTAGAGTACAATATGCATCTCCGTCTGCTCGTGGTTCGAAGAGGATATGAGACTTTCAGAGCACCATCTGGAGAGATTTATTTTTCAATTCAGGCTGTTGAGAAACGTAGCTTGGAGAGTCCCTGTCTTATTCTTGATACTGGCTAGATCATGTTGAAGACCAGTTACTGAGCTAAAAGCGCTACTAAGGTCCCTCCTGGCTTTCTTTTCCATATTTCTTTTACAAAAATTACTTAGACATAATATTATTTTCCATTCTAGACATTCCTTCCCAACACAGACTAGATCTGTCCATTCAGATTGCAAACTGAAAACTACAACAAACTTTGCTTTCCCTTCTTCAGTGATCTGCAAGTCAACACTGATTTTACTTTGCCTTTCAGGCAAAATGTTGTCCTTTGAGACTCCTAACTAATCTCATTCCTTTATCTGTGTGTCTTGGAGACAAGCAAGACTCTACGTTTGGACCTGTTAATGGGCAAGTCTACTGAAGTGTATCTTTCCTTTCAGAACCACCCCTACTCTAGGCAGATGATTGGTCTGGCCTTTTTGTTCAGCTTTACCTCTCCATACTCTTCTTCCTGAAAAAAACCCGTGTAGTCTGATGTTATTTTCCTTTCCTAAAACTTGAAATAATTACATCTTCTCTTGTCATCATTGACGTGGAGGACAAAGTGTGACCTTACCTTTTTTTTGTTCTTATGTAATCAGGAGTGTGCATGGTGAAGATTTGCAGTTTAAGTTATATTCTCCATTTCTTAAAGAAATAACCCTTGTGATAATTCTGTGACATTTATTTGTTTTTCCCCAGAAATATTAACACAGGATATTTGGTGAAAACAGAAGAGACGTAGTCTCATAACTGACTTGCATTCTGTCATGCCTGAGGCAAAGCAAAGATCTAGGTGTGAATGTGTTTCTACTAGAGTTCATTTCCAAAGAATTTACTAGTTTAGAAAGTATCAGTCAAATGGAAAGCTATTTATCAAATCCATCTGAAAGGAGACAAGCATTTGATTGGTGATAAACAATTTGTTTGTAACTGAAAACTATGAGTATTCTGTTCTCACCACTAAAATAGCACAGCATTTGAAGTTTACATTAAATTTGTATAAATTGCACCACTTCCTCATGGTTAATAATTGGTCATTATTCTCATTCATGTGGTAATGTCCATGGCACTCACAGTTTTCTCAACAGTTCTGAGCAGCACAACTCACTGCAAAATCATATAAAATATCATAGGCATTTAGATTTCATTTTTAGAATAGTTTTAGATGCCAAAAATAAGTGAGAAGAGCTCACTAGATTTAAAAAGAAAATGGATGTAAAGGCACCTCACTCCTACTAGAATTCTGAAAGCTGATGTTAGGAGCAGAGCTTGCTTTGACCCTCAGTGTAATTAGGATCCCAAATGTTTATCTTCCTTCTAAATCTGGTCACTTTCAAAGAACTTGGAAAAAAGCATATGATCAAGAGAAATGTTAATATTTCCGAGTTGTGTTGTGATGATACCAATCTAAGGGCGTGTGGAAGACTTATGTAAACACTCCTGCTATCTGAGTAATTAAATTACCTTTTAGTTATTTTTCTTCTTCTTCCTCAATATTGTGTATTGTTTCTTGTCAAAATGAGCTGGCTGGAAGTTTCTCATGTGACGAGAAATGCTCAGCACCTCAGGATCAAATTACCAACAACTTTAGAAACTAAGAAACTGCTGCAGTGTTGTAAGTAAGAATGAAATTATTTGAGAGAGAGAACAGATGCTCTTATTCTGCGCATTGACAGAAACAGAGGACTGTTGAGCAAAGCAAACATAAAACCCCCACAACTACTTAGAAGACCAGTATTTCCTCTACTCATCGAGATTCATGCTGTGTGCATAACAATTGGTATTCATGTGGCTTTCAGTGAGCTATCTGCATAACCAGCGTAAGCACTTTGTTCAAGAACTTCTGCAAAATATGTGTAACACTGGGTCCATCCACTTATCACATAATTAGAGCTGGATGCACTGCATAGTGGTAGCTTGCAGACTTCTGCGATTTATCTTTGCTTGTGAGGGGTGAGTTCATTGCTTTGTTTCTCTCCACCAAGGTCATGAAATACATGAAGTTGTCTACTTAAACTCCAGATAAACACATTTCAGTGGTACATAAAACAACAGAGTGCCTGCTGTATAATCTGAAAGCAGCTGAGAAACACTTGTATAAGTACAGGAAAGGTTCTATGAATAGAAATGATCATTCAAACAGTGTGAAATTAGGGAGGAATAGAAAGCCTCTTCATTGCTTCTCCAGATCTGACTTTTCCCCAGCATTGTTGATCTCCGTTGAGTTCACAAGTAAGCTTGTGTTTTTGCCAGTCCTTTTCTTTTTCTTTTTCTTTTGTTCCTTTCCTGCCCTTTACTTAGTTTCTTTGATTTGTTATGATCAGCTGATCTGAGCATCCTTGATGTGAACCTCTGTGTGAGTCCTTGGCTTTTGTAACCCTTTGGTTATTCTCAGAAGGTCAGCAGCAGCTGAGTGGTAATAACAGCAATTCTCACTACAGCTGGTAAATCCTCACTGCAAAACCATTCCAGAGCTGACTATCCTCTGCAGACCTCCTCCATCTGCTTCTGCTAACAGCAAATATCCAAACACTGTGAGCAACAAAAAAAGCCATAAAACCACAATTTATTGCTCTTCTACAAGAAGTGAAGGTTAATATGCTTTCTCAGTATGGTCCACAAAGTGAGAACTTTACCATAGATATTAAGTTCTGAATTACAAAGCAAACAGTAGCAGTAAGGGTTTTGACTACATATAGCACAAGTGCATTTGGGTGTGTAACTGGGGAGTAGAAATTAAAGATGAGGGAAGCTTCTGATAGAGGCTCTTGAAAGGCACACAAACTAAACAAAGATAATGTATTGTTTCCAGGCCTGTGCTTGGACCACTTATTCAAGAAAGCTGAATAAACATAATTATTAGCAGTCATTGCTAGGAAGTCCTATGTGATTTTCCAATTAAACATTTTCTATCCAGCTGGAATTTTGCAGTTGCCTTCAGATCAAATTAGGATTGCTTTCTGGAGATTTCGGTTTAAACATAAATACACCAATTTTAAAATTTAGCCTGAGAAAGCATACTCTTTTTTTTTTGTTTGGGTATGTTTGTTTTATGAATGTGCTGCTGGAACATTCTATGGAAATTTAATTTCACTTCAAGTGTGTCTTATGGTATATTTTTTCTCCATCACCTCTCCAGGGAGTTCTACCTTCAGTGCTGAGTGCAGGCAGGTGATGTACAGAGTTCAAAGCAACTTCACACAGTTTTCTTTCAGATTAGGATATGAAAAGGTTTATCAATGAAATCTTTCTCAAAATAACTTTTGATTTCTGTGTGGGGAGACCTCACTTGCCCGTGTAACGTCCAGTATATGAAATCCCAAATTCTGTGGTTTTCACATATGGTAATCATTGCGGGGTGACTCCTAAGTCAACATGTCCTCGCTATTATTCAGCATATACAGTATGTACCTGGGTGGGTAGCTAGTGGGGAACAGATGACCTGGTGTTATCTGTGCTGTATAGCCAGCAAAAATGTTCTAGGACTTGAAGGGACTTTTCTTTTACATATGTAAAGAGTTGCAGTTCCTCATACGCAAAATGTGAAATGAGAAGTTCTACATTTCCTTTATCTGACACAGCACAGCTGATGTGAGGAGCAGTCCAAAGAGGGTTTGTTAGATGTGTGGCAAAACATCGCTCTAATCCCATGAGTTAAGGAGCCCACATTGTTAATATGCCTCTAGCATCTGTAGGACTTCTATTTTAAAAGTAGGATTAAACAAGATAACACACTATAGATCTAAACATATTCCATTTACACCAGACAAAACCCTATTTAATAGCAATTACACAGTATGTGCGAGCTGCTATCGTAGTTGTAGCTTATATGAACAGAAGGGATTTATAAAACTGAATTCATACAAAAATAACAGTGATGTGCCTGCGTAGGTCATTCCACTAGAGAGAATTTTGTGATCAGTTTATCAATTTCTTCACTGACAAGTGAGATTTTAAGATTTTTTTTGTCAGCAACACTAAAACTGATTTGGCTACTACAAATTTTGCTAACCATCTGTGCATACGAATCAAAATGTCAGGATTATTTAGACAAAATATCTTTTTTCCTTCTGCTCTGGAACATTACAATAGTGAACCGATAAAAATCAACATGCTAAAAGGAGCTGTACATTTATTCAAGTGAAATTGTTAGTAAGTGCCTAAGAAAGAGACTCATTTGGAAAGCAATAAAGTTCTGTAGGGCTGATCGTCTCTTGAAGTTACTGGAATGAAAATGGTGTTGATACGTTTAAGAAAAAAACAGATTAGGGGATTCATACGGAGCTCTTTGCAGCTATAGTCTCTGTTGAGGAAAATGATACAGGAGTGTAATTTATTCATATCCTTGTACTTTCTGCTTTGGCTTATTTCCAGGGCTTGTTTGCCTTAGAGTCCCAGATGCTTATTTGCTTAAAGGGTAGCCCTTTCTCTAGCCGGCTGTCTAACAATCACTTAATATTTATTTGTTTTTACAAATGTTTTCCCCTGTGTTCCCACTCCATATGTCACAAGAAAAAGTATAATCTCAGCACTACATGGAGTACTAACTTCATCCTCTTTTTACTGCTCTGGAATTTGACCTCCTTCTGAAAAATCCCTGAATCCAAGCCAGTTACCTGACTGCTTCCATCCGATGCTATTGCTCTGTGGCCAGTCCTTATGAATTTGTCTCAGTTTGTATTATTTTCTTCCACTTAGGTTGATGCAGACTTTTTTAGAGATTTTTTTTTCTGTCCAGTTCTCCGCATATTGAGGAACACAGTGATCTAGTGTTTCTGATATTTAATTTGCCTAGTGCTGAAATGTATCATCTTTTTGTGTCATCCTTCAAAATCTCTTTTGCCTACTTCATAATACTCGATTAAAAAACAAACAGCTCTTGGTCTTCCTCCCTTTCCAGCTTGCTATTTAGTTAGCTATCTGTAATTAACCTTACCTGAATTTTAATAATTTCTCTTTGTTTTATTTAGTTGTAGTTTTTCCTTTCTCTTTGTCATTGGCTCTCAGACCCGAACATCTGCTATCCCTTAAATACATTTCCAGTTTCTGCTTCAGCTCTGCTGGGGCTGATTTCTGTGGTGTATCCATTGACTGCTCTTTGACATGAAAATCATCTCCTTTTTCCTTCTTCTTATTTCTGTCACTTTTCTCACTGCCCTCTGATATGGAAAAGCTTATATGGAAAGCTCTTCGTGTAATATTTCTTGAAAAGCTGTGTTTCTCTGTTGTCTCGTGGTCCTCTTTCTGTCTCCAAGATTTTTCTCCTTCAGTGTCAGGAAGATCTTCCTTTCTGCCATTCCCTGATGCTGCGAACTCTTCTTTGTCCCCTCACTCTCTTCTTCCTCTTGTGAACCACCTTTGTGTTTTCGTGACTTAAACTGTTTGCTTATGACTTGCAGCAGTCTACATACGCTTTTTTTTTTTTTTTCTATCTCCTATAAATCGAGTCCCATCACTGCTTCCACATATCATCATCTCACTTTTTTTCTTATATGGTTTATTTCCTCCTCCTCAGCTCATTTGTTTTGACCGCTTTCAGTCACTGAGGCCAACAGTGCCCATACGTTATGTTGTACTGTCAGATGTTCTTAGATCAATGATTTTTCTTCATTTAGAAGACTGATGGTAAGGAGAGTGCTGCTGTCCTCAACAAGTTTAAAGGGTTGGAAGCAATCTTTTGGCTCAAAAGAAGTTTGAAAAAACTAGTCAGTTATTTGAGAAACTTTGAAAACATATACAAGAAAAATGAATCCTGCTAAATAAGCTCATATCTAAAACAAACAGTTGTCTGGTGCTGAAATAATACCGAGGAAAAAGATTTATCTGTTGTATTGATATTCTTAGCTGCCTGTATCCAAGGCTCCCATCCAAACAGTGTTCCATAGAGATGTGAATGCAGGATTAGACTATAATTTAAATCTGGATTTTTTATGTATGCAAATGTGTATACACAGAAATACAGATCCACAGATGTTTGCCTACCTAAACAAAAAACCAGATGTTTCCACATCCGAAAATTGCATTTTCTAGTACAGATTAAATTAAAAATGAAATGTGGTTAGGTTTTACATGTCTGCTTGGAGATAACCCAACTCACATTTGAAAATGGAGAACGCTGTAGTTGATTAATAGATTCAGTGTTGAACTAAGCATAGAAAAAAGTGTATGTTTGAAGACGGATGAAGGGCATGTTTTCTAAGTTAGCAGCTCTGACCTTTTCAAGTTTTCAATCTTAAATAATAATTGAAGGCATGAGTAAATAAATCCAACTTTGCCTGCAGATGTTGAAATCTTTAATGTCCTTTTACTCTAACATAGCTGCTGCCTGATATTAATGGCAGAAACAGTTTTATCATGTCCCATGCTGTGGCTGACTGGTAGTCTCTAGGAACTGTTTTCTTTCCTCCAGCCATATGATTAAAATGCAGTTTCAATCAATAAATCTGTATAGTTTCTGTCAATAGTAAGTGTTTGCCTAGGGGTCTTCTGTGTCCCAGAGGCTTTTTTTTTTCTTTTTTCTTTAGTTCTTCTATATTCACCAGAGAACCAAATTACAATAAGTCTTGTTTACCTAGGCTGCCTGTTGAGGTTGTTTTTGGACTGCCTGCTGGAAATGGAGCGAGCAATACAGAGCACACAAAAACATTCACAGGCTGGTAGATATAGATATAGATGTTAGCAGTAAGGAACCTCTCTTAACAACACTGAGCTCCGCCATAGCCTCTGCGAAGAGTTTGCTTTAGGAAGACCAAATATTTAAGCACGTACCCTTCACTCATTTGCCATGTTAGTGGGTAACAGTGGGGGGAGAGCTGCGCAGATTCTGACATGTGATTTCAGCTGAACTTTACCACTTTTCGGGGATGTCAGATAATTCCTGTTCTCCCTTTTCAAGAACGAGGATCATCTCGACTGATCAATGAGGCAATATGTGAGCAACTAATCGATTTTGGATTCTCTTTCCTCTAGTAGCAATTGCTTTAATGCAATCGATTAAAAGGAAATTTTAATAATGTCACTAATTGTGCTTTTAAAGGAAACATGACAGCTATTATTGAACTATTAATTTATTATTTTGCATGGTGATCAATTTGGAAAATCAAAACACTAGCTTTTAAAAGTTACATCCCCTGCAGTCTCACTTGTTTATTTCATAAATTTGTATGTCTTCCTTGGAAATAATGGTAGCATAGAAACTATGAAATAATTGTATTCAACTCATAATTTTTTCCAGTTCTTTTTTTCTTTTTTTCTTTTTTTTTTAAATTAAAAAAAGAAAAGTATCCAAGAGAAAAGTAATTTTCCTGAATTTGGCAGAAGGCAATACGTGTTTCCATATGAACATGCAGGCAAGAAAGTAGTCCAGTTTGTTTCTATCAAAGTCTCTCTTTAGCTGCAAGTACTAGGTTATAGCTGTCTATATGAACAGGCACTAGTCAGCAGAAATGAGTGTTGCACATCTGAATTATTTATTCAGAAATAATAAGCATGGATTGTCAACGCTTACACAGAGGATTATCTGTGTTACACAGTAAAGCTATTAGGATGTCTTTGCTGGGCTAATTTGTACATGTTCAGGGAGCATCTCACTTTTAAGTGCCCAGAGTCCAGCATATAGGTTGAAGCTCACTTATTCTATAAATTTATTTTTTTAAATTCATAAAGCATGGGCAGCATTACAAATGTTAATGCTACTATTATAGGATCATAATTTAAAAATACCAGTGTTCTCAAAGGGCTCCAGCAGTGTGTCATTTCCCTGCTTTATTAAAATGAATGAACAGATGTACAATTTATTTCTGCTGAACTATCATCTAAATTCATAAGCTATTTCTCATGTGCCTGAAATCCGTGTTGGTTTCCCATTTTCTTTGCCTTAGAAAAAAAAAAAATTACACTCTCACATTTATCACTCTGGGGATATAAACGAGAAGTATACTCTCCACTTCATTCACTTTAGACTAATATTCTCAATACAATTTAAATCCCATCTCTTCAAGGCTATTCAGCAAAACCTGGGCACTGGAACACCCAGGAGCCGATTGGAAAATGGCATTGCTGTCTACGTTGAAGATTGGCAGGTGGACTCTGGGGACACTATCTGTTCTCTCTGACAGAATGAGGTGGCACACAACTGCATTTAATCTTTTTGGTTGGCATTTACGATGCCAGTGGAGGCTATGAAATTTCTTAGCAACTTGTTGGGAAACAGCAAATAATGACAAGTAAGAAGGAGAGGTGAGGAGGTTGGACATAATTGTAGTGAAATTTGCAGCTAAGGAGGACATATCAGCTGGCCCCAGCCACTGATAAAGATGTGTTTATTTGTTTTGCTGCAGCCACCAAGCATGGCAGGTGCTCCATGAAAATGATAAACAAAAACAAGACAATGCAGATATTAGATGGAGTAAAATTATGGAGGCTTAAAAGTACATGAAACAGACATGTTGCCATGGGAAAAAAATGAGTATAAATATCCCAGACGGTGTACTCTCAGCCTATCACTGTTCTCATTTGTTGGCAATGTTTGTGGGCAATGTGAGGGTGATATTTTGCACTAATTCCATGTGAGGAATGAGTGGATAATATGCCCTGGGGTTTTTGGCAGCATTTCCTCTTCAAGCTGCTTCTAAGGGTTTATATTGTAAGCAAGCTGTAAAATTTTTCCGATGGATTTTTAGTTGACAACAGAATTCTCAGGCTCAGATCACGTTGGGTTTTTAAATTTATTTATTTTTTTTTCCTGATAAAAGTCACTTTGGCAAGAGTAAGAGTGGAACAGAATGTGAATCAATCTGCTTTCTTCATTCCATAGCTGCTCTGGAATTTAAATGTAGGCCTTTAAGTACTTCTTTGCCAGGCAATTCAGGAATATTACAAAGTAATTGTTGAGATCTGTAAGGGAGATTTTTGTTCAGAAGACTTTTATGCAATGGTAGGAACAGCTTGTCAGGAAAGACGGCGTTTTTAGTAGTGAGAAAAGAAGAGTTATAGCTGGAACAGGTATTTCTTTATGATGACCACGTTGCAGACATTCTCAAAACAACTAAATTTGGATATCTAGTTCTGCCGTTCCTGTTCCTTTCAATCCTTCCCTAAGCTGACATAATAATTATTTTCCTTTCCCTTTTCTTTACATTCTCTTGCCAAAAGAGAATATTACTAGCTAGGAAAGCAAATGTCAGAAGCATAATTCTCATATTTTGTCTGCACTACTGAAGACAATTATGACTTTGCAGTTAGACCCTATATCTCCTGCAGTCAGCACCAAATCCAGTGCAGAAAAGTCCTGTATGATGGGGAGTTGGAGTCTGAGAAAACAATTAAGGAGTTCCTTCCTATCAACCAGCTTTTGAGCAAAGAAAATTTATCTTTTTTGTAATCCAGTGAGATTCATGGAAGTCAATGAGAAACATGCATTAAAAGTGTTAGAAAGCTATGAAAAATTGCTTTGTTCCCCCTTCCATTTTGGGCCTTGGATTTGGGCTTATCATGTATCTGCAAGGGAAGTGATCTCATAATATAATGACATCCTATCCTCCTGTTTGTACAGCATCCGATATTTGCTTATCTTATTTTTTCTTCAAGAACTTTGAAGATTTATTCTCCACGTCCTCCCAGCAGTGTATCCCAATATATCCCAATTCAGCTACCCTTGAGATATGTCTCATTTTTTAAGGAAATTTTCCTTGCTTTCACTGAAGCCTATTGCTGCTTGGCCTTGTTCGCTACAAAGGTGGTAGACAGATAATTCCCTTTTCTACAGCAGCCCTACATGTATTCTTGCTATGCAGGTTTCTTCAGGTCTGGGAGTGATAGATATTTGCCTGCTCTCTGGTTGCTGCATCTCCTGCACTGTGGGCAGGAAGTGGGTGCAGTACTACAGCTGAGTCCCAGTGCTGAGCAGATGGGAGATTTCCTGCTTCTGTCTTGCAGACTATCCTTCTTACACATCTCTGCACAGTTTTGCTGTTGTTGCAACATTAAATTGCCTTTATTGTCCATGATTCTTTTCCAGTAGCAGAATAAGTGACAAAACTAGCATCTGCTATATGTGGTTTCTTCTTCTTTCATCCTCACCACAGGAGAGGAAGAGTGGATATATTTTGAGCATTTTGATGTGATGCAATTTTGCTGCTGTTTGTTTTCTTCTATACATGTGGATTTGTGTTTAATACAGAGGATTTGATTATATCATCTGGATGTTTTCTTTGTTTTGTTTTGTTTTCTCTTCTCTTCTGCAACCAGCTGAGGATGTTTCGTAGAATCGTTAAGGTTGGAAAAGACCTCTAAGATTCTATTGTCCAATCATCCACCTACCACCAATGTTGCCCACTAAACAATGTCCCTTGATACTACATCATTTCTTACACAAAAGAGAATGTATAATCACAGGCTAGGGAGCTTTATATCATAGCTAGGCACTCTGTGATCCTTCTCCACATCTTTCTGCTAATAGAGCTGACTTCTGACCTGCAATTATCCTGCAGATCCTATTCTGAGTTTCTTTTAGGCTGAGGGAGTCTGACAGCTGAGTCAGACTTTCTGCCACAGGCAAATGTGCAGAGGGGCTTAGGAGGAGATTCATCAATTGCAGAGCTAGTTTGGAGCAGGTTTCATTAGGAGACTGTTTTATAAGCATATAGCATTTTTCAATCCAGAGAACCCCAAAGGAACATACAGAAAATGGATCCTCTCTATGGGCAAACAGAAGACTAAACTGCAACTTTCTGCTGCTTGCAGGGAAAGTGGATATTTAAGACTTTGTTTCCTTTATTACAGGATTCTACTCAGGAAAGTTGCTTAAATTTGTAAAGACATACGGTCAACTCTGGTATTGTATTGTGACACTCAAGATCTTGTTGATGAGCAAAGGGAAATCCCACATTATATATAAAGCCAACAATTCGTTGAAAACCAATCCAAGTCAGTGCTATTCCAGGAATCATTATCAATCCAGATCTGATAACCACAGGAAAATGCACAAAAAGGTCCATAATTATAATAATACAGTTATAAAATTGTTGCACGCGTGTTTCTTAGTTTCTACCATTATTCCTGCTCATCCTCTCCTGGTTCCTCTAGATGTTAAAGCTGGTGGTTTCTGTTCAATGTTTGTGGTATTGGTGTGAGGACAGGTTGCCTACTTCTTGAATCAGGACAAATGTAATGCTTGTGTTGATGATTTCTTCTTCCTCCATTCTTCCTCATATGGCTAACGTTTTTAACTAACATGTTGCTCTTTCTTTTTTGATCTGAAGCTCCATATTACTTTCAGAAACACGGTATATGATGCCTTTATGTTTGTTAGATACATTTTCTTTGTTTCTCCTACAACTGATTTTGTCCAGCTTCAGGCCTGCACTTTTTTTAGCTGAAATTGGTGAGAAGTTTATAGCCTGTGGGTCTCCATGCTTCGTGCCTTGTTATCCTATGCTTTCACTTCACTGCATCCTGTGTTACCATTTCTCAAGGACTCTTTTATTGTACAAAGCCCGTGTTTCTCTAAGCTACATTATTATATGATGGTCGTGAAACTGGTGGTACCATGCAAAGGTAAACAAGAGGGAAAACTAACTCCAGTTACCCTTACACGAAAACCAAATAAAACAGCTTCAAGAGTTCAAGGACAGAGCAGGCTTAACAAACTTCTATCCCGAAGCCTTGCAAACTTAAGATTTAAGGCCTATTGCTAGTAATGGCAATACCATGTTAGCAAGCCACGTGCTTACTGTATTGCTTGGTTATCTAGGCTGCAGTTAGCATTTACCTGGTATGACTCCACTGGAATCCTTCAAACCCTATTCACATCAAAAAGAAGCTAGAGTATCATGGCAGACTTTGTGTAACTACGGCCCTTTGTCTTCATTGAAAGGGTGAGAAAATGGTGTGCTCTGATACATCTGAAAATGTGCTGGAAGCTCTCCATCTTCATTAGCCCGCTGAGACTGTGATAACCAACCCATCTCTGGGTAAAAAGGCAGAGACGGTGACTATGGCAGCAGCCTCAGGACTCAGAATAAATATCAGTGATCAGCAGGCTCACAGTTGTTATATGGGATGTAAAACTAACCAGTAGGAGTCAAATCAAGCTGCTGGGCATTTGTATTCATGCGAGAAGTACCTTGAGACTTTCAGGGAGTAGGAAGGAGATCTCTTTGGTAGTTATCCCAGACGCACTACTTGCAGCTTCAGGCAACAGAAGTACAGCTCTGGTATCGTTAATGAGCTCCCCCAGATGCTATCAAAGCACACATGAAGGGGCTGCATTGCCTAAACATAGGACTGTGGCATACCACGTGTAATCAAAGCCCCTTTGCCTGAAAGACAAACAAAGTGGGATTTGGCTAAACAGTATTAAAAATCTACTACAGGCAAAAAAAGAATAAAATCTGGCAGTGGAGGTAAGGACAAATGGAGAGAACCAAGAGGAATTTTGTGCCACCTCTAGCATTTGTACCTAGGAAAAATGCAACTGAGCTGTGAAAGTGTGTGTGTGTGTGTGTGAGAATGTTTATTATATCAGTTAATACAGGCAGCTCTTCCTCCCCTGGTTTTTCTTCCCCTTTCGAAGCTCAACATCCCTGACTTTATGAGTGAAAATATCACAAGTAATTGAAGTTGCAAATCTAGAAGGATATTAAATTAGAAATTAAGCAAAAAAGCTCATCCGTTGGAGAACAGGAATCCTGGGCAAATTTTCTAATGCAGTGATACAGCAATTGGAATGATTTTTATTTTCTAACTGCTTCACTAACTAAATTGATTGAATTAAATGTGTTCTGTGGTGCTAGCTAACCTCTGACCCCAGTTACTCAGGATAATCAGAGGGGTAATCAGCCTGCCGTGATCTGAGCTCCAAAGTAACGAGAATATTGCAAGGTTCAGGAAGCCTGTGCTGGTATTAATCAGATGTCATCAGTGCTTGATTATAAATCCTAAAGACCATCAAATTGATACAACATGGTTTAATTCACTAAAAATTAGGTATCTACATATTAATCACCAAGATGAATATCTGAAAGTGATTGCTTTTCTACTAAGTGAAGTCAGGTGTCAACGCTTTGGAATGCTGCACAGTTTAGTAATAAATATAATGATCAGCATCAGCACAAAAGTAGCATTAGCCAGATTAAAAAAGATTTTGTTCTAACCTCAAATAGATTTTTCCTCCTATTGGAGTTTACAGCTCCATTGAAATCATTCCTCATGTTTCAGCTCTAATTATGAGCTTACTCAGAAGCAAGAAATAGTATATATTTCAAGCTACCTGCTAACACAGCATTTCCTCACTTCCAAGGGGAGAAAGAGTGGCTGCTTACAGTATATCATACAGCTGTGGATAGAAATTAAGTGATATTTATTGTCCTTTAAAATCATTTTCTCCGGAATTGGCAAGCTCATTTGAAAACTCTGTATCTATAAATTTGTGTTAGGATCCAGTTAATTGCTGGCATACTTGCTTGCTCTCTTTGGGAAGAGTGGAAATTTTGATACAGATGTATTAGCATATTATGTAGATATTTGGTACAGAAGAAGGGGAACAGTCACGAGCACAAATACTAAGGTTAGCACAGATACTAATAAACTAATTTTCTTCATACATGTTCACCCATGTCACGCAGAGGACGGTGATGCACTGGAACAGGTTGCCCAAGGATGTTGTGGATGCCCCATCCCTGGAGGCATTCAAGGCCAGGCTGGATGTGGCTCTGGGCAGCCTGGTCTGCTGGTTGGCAATCCTGCACATAGCAGGGGGGTTGGAACTAGATGGTCCTTTTCAACCCAGTCCATTCTATGATTCTATGTCCTTATTTAATGAGCGTTCAGCCCTGTGGAAAAGCCTTTTTGATGTAAACTAATGATAAGACTAAATGTTTATTTCTCTTACTGGTGTTTCGTGTATTTCCTGAGAATCGCCTTTATTTCCATTAGAAAAGTTGTCTGCCTGGAATTGGAGATCTTACGCTGTTTCTCAGGGATTTTTGATAATCCCTCAGTGTTAGTGGTGTCTGGGATGAAGAAATCGTGTAATTTCTGGATATCCCAGCAGGAGCCAGCTTTAGCGATTCCTTGCTGTGTGAATGCATGGCGCTCTCTTATGGTCATGCTAACTGTGGAGCATCTGTGCTAGGCATTTTTCTCTTTACCTCCAGCTAACATTTTGCAGTGATGGTCTTCACAGGCACAATAATCATGATGTACCATCCTTCTAGAACAGGCTGCGCCTGCTGTTATGTTCAGGTAACCTCTGCAGCTCATATAAGATAGTTCTAATAGGCTTGATTCATTGCATATGGGCTTCACAGCTTTCTATTTAAAGCATATACAGTGCCTTGGCCCGTCTTGACCTCCCTTTTAATTCTTGGTGCCTAGACATATAAAGCAAGGAGCACTGTCATCAAGCTTGTAGTCATTTGCATTGCCCAAGCAGATTAGAGAGAATTCAGTATCAGGTTATATAAAAATTCTTCCTTTTTCTTGTTAATTTAAAAAAAAGAAGAAGAAAAAAAAAAAAAGACAAGTGGTTATTTATTTACAGCAAAACATATCCAGCTGAAGCTGAAAAGGTGTTTGTCTTAGAGAAGGTTATGTGTACAGAGAATCCATGGTTAGAAATACATAAATAGCAGGTGAGGAAATGAAAGAACTCGGAATGTTCCCTCTGTGACATTGTAGACAGGAAATAAGTACACAATGGGAGCTTACAAAAGTAACGTTTCACTTTCCTTTACAAATACTTTTCTTTCAAGAAAAGATGAAATGAATATTGGCAAAAAGAGCTGGGCAGTGGGAGATGCAGACCATGTGTAACCTTAAAGCAGTGAATTCATTTAGCATATCTTTGCTTTCTTCCTGACCTTCTCCTCATCTGCACAATGCCAAACTGCTCTATGCTTCAGTCGCTCTTCAGCACTGTGGGTCTCAATATACACTTAAATCTCATGCGTTTTCAAAGCAGGCCACCCCAGCTGCAAGTGAACTCCTCTCAGGCTGCCTTTTGAAAGCTCACATCACAGTGCTGTATGGGGAGGCTCAGATCACTCCACAGTCATTAGTCCAATAGGTTACATTTATTACTGTTATTCTCTCTTCTTGACCTTGGGAAAGGAATTTTTCTGTTCTAATGGGGCTGGAGACCCCAGTACCTTGTCAGGTTAACAAGAGCACTGTGGTTTACTGGATGTTCAAGATACAATTATGATTTTTCTGCTATGGGAGGAAAAAATAGAATAGGAGAGGGACCATTAATTATGATAGTTCACCTATGTCTCGGATCTCTAAATTATTCTCCTTGCAACATACCTTTTTGATCTAGCAGTAATACTGATATTCAGTGAATACTGTGTGAACGGGATTGTAGGGTAGATAATTTGTAAGAATATCACATAGAACTAGTAGGCAAAACTACACGCGGTAGGCTTCATTCATCACTTTGTTGGCAGGCATAGAACACTTGTGTTCAGATGGATTGAAAAATGGAATGTAGGACTAAATTCTCCCTTCCCCACCTACTTTTCCACTGAAAATGCTGGCTAGAGATTTCATTTTTAAAATTCAGTCGAATTTTGTATCACTACAGATAAAACTGCCTGTAAACTTCCATCTGTACCTCCTGCCTCCTCTGGCACAGTGGGAAACCTTGCAGAGTTCTTATCTGCTTCCAAAAAAGAATTTTCAGACTGGGCTAACTTCAGTTGGCTCACAGCTGGAGGGGCTTGTAAATCTAGGGCATCTCATCCCCGTCGGTTGGCACAACCTAAAATGCCAGAAGTTTGGGGAATTGATGAAATTCACTGCTAAAATATTCTAGAGATTCCAGTTGCTTTCAATGCCTCAAACGGTGCAGTTAGCCACTGCTCACCAAAGACCATGTGAAGAAGCTTAACCGCTGTCAAAGCATCTGCTGTTGGCAGCTTGGGCTGTGATCAGCTGTAAGCTGACGCAATGAATATCTTCTCTAGAAAAAAGCTACAGTGTCCTCCCAGGACACAAAACAAAGATATCTGATTAGATGCATATGCCTCTTTTTATCTAGCAGCCCAAAGAGTCTGCCATTGAGAGAATCTCATTTACATTGTAATTTCCTCTCTCTGCAAAGACATGGTGGCTTCTTAACCTGTTCAGAACAGGGTTAAGATTTGCAGTATAAAGGTACCAAAGCAGATTTTTTTTTTTCCACAGCATTCTGAAAGGTGTACAAAGGATTTTAAAAGCCCTCTGTTAAGCTGTGACTTGAACAGTGCAATCTAATTTGGAAATACTTTTAAATTGGGACTTGCTATTCAATAATCAAGTATCATTTAACCTCAGTGTTAAACCTGTTGTTGAAATAACTGGGTTTCAAACCATGGTGACATTCAATATGAAGTTGTTGTCTCTATGTGAACTTTATAGACCAACTTATTATTTCCTTTCTTATAACAATTGAGAGGCAATCTTTACCATAATTTTAAACAAAGAACAAATAGCCATTGGTGCTGATTGCCAAATTATGTCATAGTATGTGTACCACTTAAGTTCTTTAAATCTAGAATTTGTGCTTTTTCAGAAAATTGTCATCAACTTCAGCTTATCAAAATTGATGCTGAGTCACAGCTACTCATAATGAATGTGACCAAATAATTAGAGCAGCCAACAGCATTACAGACTTCACTTAAAACAGATTCTGTGTCTCACAAGAACTGAACAGGTTGTCTGCCCATAAGTATATAGGCTGCATTGTAGTTATTTGTATCTAGGAGGAGACCAAAGGCACTGCGGTAGTTTCTCCTTCAGTCTCTTCTTCCCCAGTTGCCTACAGCTTTGATGTTCAGAGTGAATTCTTTTGTCCTGCTCTTAATGAGGATATATTTTCTGAACTCATTCTACATCCCAACAAACTCCAAAAGCGTGACTTAGTCTGGGAAACAGTAGGAGAGTTTTGTTGCTTACAGTCCTGACCCATGAAACAAATGCTCCCCACCTGTAAGTGTCACATGGAGCAGTCTTAATGGCACAGGAGAGTTTGCGTAACTTCCTTCTAACAGGAGCAAGCAGCTTCCATGCTTTTTCCATTAGTAAGATACCATAACTAAGCTCATGCATATATGTCAGTCTTTAGCATCAGAAAATTTGTTTGGGGTAGGAAAAATTCTGCTAGAAATGAAAGAGGAGCATTCAGTAGGCCTCCTTCCCTTCCTTTATGACTGCCATTAGCCTAAATGAGAACTGCGTGGATTGTTGTAGAATGCTTGTAGAACTCTTCTGCTTCTGAAATATGGTGGAAGAAAGTGAAAGAAAAATGCAGCTGTGTTTGTTCTATTCTAAAAAAGATGTCTAGGATTTTAGGAAGAAGATGGACTTTATACTGCTGTTGATGGGAAGAGCAATGAAGAGGAAATAATACTTATCTGGGTTGGCTGAATACATCACAAGTGCTCTCAAATGTGAGAAGCAGATATCTCCCTGCTCCCTAGGCAATGCTGATGCTGTAACTGGTGAATAGGTGTAGTCTGCTCTTTCATGTTCAATCAGATCATCATTTTCTCCAATGCTGTTGTTTGAAACATAAGGCTTGTTCTACTTGGCAGGGGGTATAGGAAGCTTTTTGATAAGAAAAGAACATTGCTATTTCTTTGAGTTTTTCTCAGAAGGATGCGAAGTGTAGTAAACATACTGGCCTTTCACTGTCTCCTCTGTCCACCAGAATAGAGAAAGCAACATGTTTCACTATAATGGCAACCATCATTCCAGAACTGTTCATTGCATCTATGGATATTTTAATTATTCTATGAATAATTGAATGCATTTATAGGTGGAAAAAGTGAAAAAAACAAATGCTTTATACCTGCTGAAAAAAAAAAAAAATCAACAGTGTGTTACCGAGTCTGGTACAGACAACTGCCCTACATGTGATGAATATCCTGCAGGTAACAGGCTTTGAGGCAGGCATTCAACACATGATTAATACATGTTAGAATTTTCTTTTTGCCTTCACTCCATCTTCGTGTACAGGGCTGAGAAGTAATCAAAGCCTTCTGTAAGCAAAGGTCTTCAAAACTATTCCAAATAAGCGGCTATTTCCAAGTAGATTTTACTGTCACTTACGAACAATTCCTGAATTGCCTTTTTGTCTTCTGTGCGTAAATTAATGAGGGGATAGGAATACAGCATCAACTTTGAAAAGCGTTTGAGCACTGCTGCGGGGAAAGAAGCAGAAAGAAAAATTCTTTAAATTCATTTGTGAATATTATGAGGATCTCATTCTGTATATCTTTGAAAGTTTTCTAAGATTTATGCTCAGAGGGATAAAAGGACTCTTTTCATTACCTCTTCAGCAAATTAACTGACAACTCTTGCTGCACCCAGCATGTTATTCATCCATCCTTTCTACTTCGTTTCTGCATTCTGTCCCTGCCCTTTTCAGTCATGAGTGCTGATTCATGACCTAAGGAATTCTTGAAGAGATCTAGGCAAGTTCTAGAGATATGTTGGTTCATTACAGTGGAAAACTTGAAGGACCCAGAGCATGAAGAAACATCCTGATTAATAATGTCTGTTTTTTTGTTTGTTTGCTGCATTACTTGGACTCCTTAGCAGTACTTTTCCAAGCAGACTGACAAGTAACAAAACAAGTTAAAGTTGTGTTGAAACCCCTTTGCCTTTCTTTCATCATTTATGCGTATAATATCAGCAATGCTAAGCATCTTTGTGCTTTTCAGTAACAAGGCACAAATTTATATAGCCTGCAGAAACTATAGCCACATTACAGAGGGAAGAATTTAATCTTTGGCCTTCCGTTTAGCTAATTAATCTTCTGGATTTGTTGCTGTTTTTACAGGCTGCAGCTTGCCATGGACAAAAATGCCCATTTGGTCTATCGTTACTGAGCAGTACTTTTATTTTGTAACATAACTGCTGTGTGCCTTGAATGATCACATGGCTTTTACATTGCATAACCTGTGAAATTCATTGAAAAGTAAAAAGTGAAAATGTATCCAAAATGATTATGATCAATTTTATATATTCAGAAGGATTTTTTTTTCTAAGCTACAATTGAATTCTTTCTGTAATTTCATGAGGGAGTTGGAAGAATATTATGTACCTCAAAAGAAAAAAAAAATAGAATAGGCTGAAAGAAACACTTTAAAAAATAATATAGCGCCCAAATGCCTGCGATACCACAGTAAGATGGTGACAATTACTAAAGACTCTTCAGGTGACTCATACCTTTAATTTGTGTTTTGCATCTAGTTTACAACACCAGTTCTTGTCATACTGTGGCAGTGCTTTATATTTACATGGTGTCTTTCTCCTAAATGGCTTCCAAAGTGTTTCATACATTGCTGTGTGTAAAGATTACATCAATTTAATCCATTACATTAATACTGTTATCTCTGCAGTGAGGTAGAGCAACTATTTGAGTCCATATGGTAGAGGCAATGCAGAGTCTGAGAAAAAGAAAATACCTTCAAAATGTGTAGATCAAGGAGAATGTAATACCTCGTTACAATTTGCCCTGATGGCAAAATTAAAAATATACTTGTTCATACAGAGAGTTCAGCATAATGTGAGTTGGTTGGGTTGTCTTCTTTATGGCCTGCCTCAGACCCCAGTGCTAGAGCAGCACATTTGGGCATTGTGTTGAAATGAAAAGGTGACTGAAGAATCACCAGTATCACTTTGTTGTGTGCTCAAATGTTACGGAATGTCAGCGGGTGCAATTTTTTCCACATGGGAGAATTCAGTTAGCTTTGCTTGATCTACACTTTCATGTCAGATGCCATTCCATCATACTGCCCCTCTGTTGCCATCTGTCATGCAGCGACAAAATGGAATGCAATACTGGTGGGAAGGTTCAGCCTCTACTGCCATACCACCAACATCCGCCTCTGGGCCAATATAATAAAAATAGGAGGCATTAATTTTGAGCAGCTCCCGTATGTTGATTTCTTAACAAATATGTATCTGCCACTCACGTGCATGCCTGCTGAGTGATAGTGTGCAAAATAAAAGGCACGTGTCTAAGTAGAGACAGATTGCAAAAGATTGTATAAATTTTTCTTTGTATTTTCAAGGAAGTAGATAGAAAAATGTTTGCAAAAGATGTGGACTTTAGTGGAGAAGGACAAATACAATAATATAACTTCTTCGGGGAGTTTCTAATGGAGCTGTGTGAATTAATATATCCCATTATTTCTCATCTTTTGTAATATATAGATGGGGAAACAAGCACATGATAATAACTCAGAATACCTTCAACTAGAACGTTGCCCTGATTAATGCAATCTGACGTGCAGTTTTAATTTGGTTGTTCTTGACTGGGAATCACAGCATGTAGAATCCTAATGAGCCATGGGGTAGTGATCACCAATCCCAGACACGTTTATCTCACATTGTGTTTCTGCTTGTGGCAGCTCTTTAATTTAGGTTGTATCAGTACCCCATTTTGAGGCAGAAGTTTTTCAGTGATTTCATAAAGGCATTAAGGTTATACCCACATGCTCATCTCATTGCTTGACAGCAGATATTCAAGTGATACTGATGCAATTAAGTGCATTTGTTGTTCTGTGCTCTGAGAAAGTAGTAAAGAAAATCTTACTTATTACATAAAAACCTTAAATAAGGCTATTGGATAAGAATCCAATTTTCATACAGGCATTTCCACTTTTATTTGAGTCTGAAATAGGGTTAATATCTAGTTTCTCAGGCAATAACATTTTACAAAATGATCTTTCCATGTGTCTCCTCCATGATGGAAATCTGCTAAGTTTTGTTTTTCTCAAGACCGTACTGAGACATTTTGCTCTTCAGTAAGAGCTGTCTGTAAGTGCCCCACCACTTCTACATAGAGCTCAGCGTGGAGAAGGATTTGACTCAGCGTTAGGTCATATCCTGGCTCTACCAGGAAACAAATACTGATATTAAGCCATGACTAACTGCTGAACTGAGGTTTGCTGGGGACTCTCCTGGGTACAGTTAAATGAGCTGTATCCTAACACAGGTGTTGTAAACCTTGTCATCCCTTTACTGACTCTCCTGTTGTAAGAAATGTATGCTGCTTGTTTTCACTCTTAGGACCCTCCATGAAATTGTCTTTGTGCTTCCTCATAAGAATGTCTAGTAGTTGGTGTCCACTTCCTTGAGCTTCTCTGTGACAGCAAACATAGCTAATTCTGAAAAGAATCTCTGTGCTTCCTCACAAGCACTCTCACACCCTTCATCCACATCCATCCCTTGATTTTTTTATGCATCTCAGCAACCTGTTAAGTCTCGTTTGTTTACCCAAATCTAATGACTCAGGGTAAACCACAGGCCATTTCTGCCTACCCTTAATTGCTCATTGTTTCTAAATTGCTATTGGTCTGTTGTCTGTCTTTATTTTTTGTTTTGACTGCAGAAAAGCAATTGTTTATAAACCTCCAAGTATAATACAATGACCAGAATTACCCAACTGTATTTTTGATAAATACAATAAATGCCAATATGGCATATCACTCTACAGAGCAAGTAAACCTTACATATTCAAATAGTTGTAGTAAGTGAACGTAGCTCCTTCCAGCCAAGTGCTTCTCTGTCTCAAAGCCTTCTAAATTATTAATGTGGGTCCAGATTATAGCAGTTTAAATAAAGTTCTGAACTCATCTATTTTATTCCTAATTTATAGTGGTGCTTAGGGGATGTGCGGATATTTAAAAAGAGTAAAATCAATTAATTCTTGATCCAATTATTTGTATTAGCCCCTATGGGGTTTTATTTTAGAGCACTGGATCAGCCTCTCCCAGTTAAGCACTAAAAATATAAAGCTTTTATTTTGAAATATGATGAACCTGTAGTTATCTTTTCCCTATCTGCAAATCTAATTCCTATTTTTGTCTTTTCATTAAGTTTTCCTTCTTGGCTTTTGTTTTTGAAAGGGAGCTCATATAAATATAGCAGATTTTTCTGAATATCAGGAAGCAGATTTTTTTCTTATAAAAAGGTGTCTGAACAGGCAAAGGAGTTCACCTTGAAGATAATATACCCTTCATTTTTCTGTGCCTTTCTGTTTCACTGTAGATATTTAGCTTTTGGAATCACAATCTGTGATTTATTACAGTTTTTGCCTTCTATAGACCCATGTGATAACTTCTGTGATTTGATCATTCTCCTTTTTCATCCATCTTGAGCAGATTTTAGTCTAAATTCCAGACAGCTTCAAACACCCCTTGTGTTTGTATGGTCATTTCTAAAATGCAGAGAATGCTAGGGCTGATCATACCACTATACTTGGAATTACCCAACTGGGCACAGCCTCTGCCTATAGATATTGTCAGTTCCTTGATATGCAGGTGTCAGAATCTCTGCAGTTTTATGCCCCCAGCAACTCTGTGTGTCCTTTCTGAATTGCTAATGCACCGCAACTGAAGCTACTGAGAGCTCTTCCTGGAAAAAAAAAAGAAAATGAGTGCAGAAGAGAGCCAATATCAGCTGAGATATCTTTGAGTTAGACACTCTTAGAATGACATTAAGTATTTTTTGAGCTAGGTGGCACATTGAGGAAACCTTTTCCATCATAGTCTTGCACTGGTGGCGTAAACACATTAAATATATCTCTCTGCCTTCTCAATTATGCATCTAAATAAAACAGGCAGATTTAAAATTATTTAACCCAACATGTCTAACTATTCCCGTTGTGATCCAGAGAGTACTGAACACTGCATTGTATCAGACTAGTGTTCTAAGGACAGGACTAGAGGGTCAGTAAGGCTTAGGAGAGGCTGCCCTGTCAGATCTAAGATTCTTGAGGATTAACACCCTTGAAATCTAGTCACCATTTTACATAGCAAAATAGGAATTGCTTGGTATTGGACAGTCATTTGGAAAAATTCTGACTGGTGTCTTGTTTAATACGTGCTCAAGCTGAGACAAAAGGAAATAATACAGAAAGATCAGACCAGTCACTTATTTTCAATTAGAGTTAAATATATCCAAACGTGCTTTCCAGTGACTGCATTTTTGCTGAGCTTACCAATCTTTACCAATCTTGGTAATCATTCCTCTGTTATTTCTAAGGTTCTTAATAGAGATTTCTTTTGATTCACTTCAAAGCAAGTGAAAATACTGTTTTGTTATATTATCATTTAAAGTTAATTAAACTGCAAATGAACTTAATGATCTCTCCAAAACAAAGCTCAATCACAACCTGTTACATATTAACTATCAAAATCAAAAGAGTCTTTCAATTCTTTGTTAAATGCACCAAAGAAGATAGAAATGGCCAGTCATTAATGTCATCCTTTTATAACATCAAATTTGAGGCTGGAAAGCTTGAATTGAATACATGCACTCAAATTACATCATTATGTTGAAAAAAGGGTTGGCAGTATAAGTCAAATTTGTTGGAAGAAACCAAAAATAGATAACTGAACACAGTAAAATGTGTCGTTGTGTCCTCTATTTTACTATGAGGAAATACATTTTACCTACTATTTTCCAGATTTTGAAGCCTACATATTAATAAAATGCCATCTTTTAGGTTCTGCATTCTCAGAAAATCTGTAGTGTTCTGACTTGATATGGTCTGTAAGACAGATGTAATGAAGTCATTTTGGTGATTTTTGCTCTTGAGTGACATATCGAACATTGTCACTGACAGTGAGCAGGGATGGCAAAACCTATTCCTGTCATTAAAGTTTGTAATTTTGGACTTTTGAAGGCTTAATCCCCAGAAATGCTAAGATTTCCTTATGATCTATAATGGTATTGCTGATGTTCAGCACTTCTGAGGATTAGGTATGTTATCAGTCCAGTTTATCCACCTATATAGCAGGTATTATCTTATCTCTGTTGCATACAGACCTTTTAGCATGTCAGCTGAAAGTACTTGAAAGGTGAGGAGTGTTATTAACTCTGACCCTTGCAAGCTTTTCAGATGGCTCACTTAATGTTTCTGCTGCTTAAATAACAATGATGTTACACACTGTTTGACTGGAAAGCAAATTAGAGAGAATTGCATAGGGCTTGGTTGTTGGTAGTACAACAAACTACACAAGGTCATAAAAAACTCTTCTACTGAATGGAGAAACATCACCTTAGAGTTATTCAGACAAAGTAATAGCAGGAGATCCAACTATAAATTTTAGAGCAACACTCCCCAGTTCCAGAGTGGTACTGGAACACTTTTGGTGACAAATGTTTCATGTATTGATAATAGTATAGTGAAAAAAATAAAAATGATGATACAGAAATAATCATCTGAAATGCAAGACAGGATTATGTTGGAGGGCAAGAATGAGTTATTTAGTCAGCTACCTCTTCTGCTTAGTTTTGAGTGGAGTTCCCCTTCTGGTAGCACCTGCACCTATGCAACACGGTATCTGTTTTCAGGATTCTCTTTTCCAGCAATATGAGTAGAACAGTCTTTTTATGGCCAGAATCTCCCTAAGTCTGATTCCTGTCACACTGCTGTTTATCTGTTATCCATTGAATGCAGAGCAATAACGTACTACTTATATTTCATGGGTGATCATGTATTATATAGTGCCTATAATACTCAGTTTCAGTCAACATTTTTCTCATGTTGTGATAAATAGTTAATGCTGGCTTGTATACTATGTGTGAGTGTGGTCAATAATTGAAAATATTAACAATTTCCTCTTTTTTTTTTCTTTTTTTTTTTCTTTTTTTTAATCTTTGTAGTTTCAGGCCACAGTAAAGGAAGGAGTCACAGGTGTAATAGTTAACTTAACTGTTGGTGACCGAGATGACCCAGCAACTGGAGCATGGAGAGCTGTCTACACTATTATTAATGGAAATCCAGGGCAGAGTTTTGAAATCCATACCAATCCCCAGACTAATGAGGGGATGCTCTCTGTTGTCAAAGTAAGGATAATTTGCTACTGTACTGCATTATTACTGTTAAGTTTCATCCCCTGGATTTACTGCATGGGAGAAGGCACAGCAAGGATAAGTTTCTCAAGAATACAGTTAGCCATCAGCCCGTATTTCCTTCAGCCAATATGTATAACTGCTTTTTTGTTACAGTTACCTTGCTTCTTTAGTGATAATGACCTGCCTGTTGCTATACTGTCCTAACTATACTGTCCTTGTCGTTAAATAACAGCTACTTTTGTGGTAACCATCACAATTCATTAATAGTAAGAGTTTACAATGCAGTTTTTTGGGGACTGAGGGTAGAATTTGAATTCAAGTGCCACATTTTGTTCTGGTAAAGCATGTGTGCTGCAGATGCCAGGGAAGTAAAGGACATGGCTTCAGGCTGAACTGGAGGGTTCCCTCTGGTCCCACATTTATGAAGTATTATGAAAAAAAAACATTAGCTTTGTATGAAGACAATCTTATTTTAAATGCTTTAAAAAATAATCAAAAAAAAAAAGAAGTCCTGGTTGCTGCCTGTACCAGAGTTTTCTTCGTTTGACTTCAGAAGAGACATTTTCAATACTTGAAAGTAATTGAATATTTTTCCATGGCGGTGCTTTTGGCTTCAAGGTAGGAGTTGAGAAAATGGTCTGACGGTATTTATCATACATAGCCATTAAGTAAGATGTACTGCTCAATTAATGCATACTACATCATAAATAAGCATGTATATGTGGGAATTTTATGTTTGAGGTATGGAAAAAATGTATACAATTTTAAATAGAGAAACGTCTAAATCTTTCACCAAGTGTGACTGGTCAGCTCCTCAGTAGTAAAACTCAAGTGGAGCTGTTTAAACATAACAGCCAAACTCCTATGAACTCTGTAAGTGTGAAGAAATCAAGGAATTAGGAAAACTTTAGGAGCAACCTCTGTGTGTTACCCTCTAGGCATGGTCAATTTTTTGCTTTTCACTGTCAATGCAGTGAAGACGCACTTCATAATTATTGGCATGTCTAATGCTAAACTCTTGACCAAATATCAGATGCAATAAATGCTTTTGTCCTTTTCTGGCTAGTTTTGTCTCCTGAAAGCTTCCAGGTGTGGGGTATGAGTGGTGAGTGCTAAGTACTCTCTTTGTTTTACAGCCTTTAGACTATGAGATTTCAGCATTTCACACGTTGCTGATAAAAGTAGAAAATGAAGACCCACTGATTCCAGACATAGCCTACGGCCCCAGTTCCACAGCAACAGTTCAGATCACTGTTGAGGATGTGAATGAAGGCCCTGTTTTCCACCCAAACCCAATGACAGTGACAAAACAAGAGAACATCCCTATTGGCAGCATTGTGTTAACAGTAAACGCCACTGATCCAGATACTTTGCAGCATCAGACTATCAGGTGAGTGCACTACTCTTTAATTGTCATCCATCCAAACTTGTCTTTTTCTAATGACCAAAAATTTGTCTGCAAATAGAAAATTAAAGTTGTTTGGGATGTAGATAATAAATTGAAGAGGTTTTTTTTTTTTTTTTTTTTCTTGCATTGAAGAAATACAGTTTGAATACAGTAAGAAGTACTGCCTTAGACAGGGAACCACAGTCAGATACAGCAATATGATTCTCAGCAGTATTATTCAGAGCAGGGGGAAGATACTGATGCCCTTTTGGGATTTGGGCTAAGTTTAAGAAACAATTATTGAAGTTCTCCATATGTTTACAAATTGCCATGAAAGACCAGTGGAATCATATTGGTTATTGTTAACAATTGATTTTGGAGTGCTATAAGAGAAAAGTAAAGAAGATAGGTAGATTTGGTTTTTAAAATCAACAATGAGACACTATTATCTAAATTTCCCCCCTTGACCTTGTTGGATTTCTTCTAACTGCACTGGCTCTGAAATTGTAGGAAATGCCATCAAGTCACTGAAAACTTAGCTTTATGTATTGTGTATGACCAGCTGTGTAGCATCAATGCTTTTTGCAGTCCAGCACCCTTCACAAAGGCACTCTCAAATCTTGACTATTATCAGTTCATGAACTACAAAAACGTTTCACAGAAGGTTTTTATACCTGCGTAGCTAGAACCTGGCATGTTTTTAACCAAAAGCAAGATTTTGTTTCTCATTTTTCACATGCAGAAAAGAAGAACAGAAACAAGGTAGTTTGGGTTAGGATTGAAGCGTGATCATATAAGGACACTATTTTAAAGGAAGTGTCTGTCTTAGAGGTCTTTTCCAATCTATGATTATATAAGTTAGAAAATAATGCAAATATAATGGAAATCTGGGAAACAGTGGAATTACTCAGGAAAGTTAGTTTGACTTACCTGTATGCCCTTCTTTTGCTAAAATAACAAAAAAGTTTTAAAACAGCATTCTTTAATTATGCTGGTATTATTGAATCACAAAGCTACCAGCAGTGACAAAGTAAGACTGCAGTATACAGGAACGGCATCTGCAGTTAGAGCAGTGTGAAATTGTATGTATAAAGGCCAAATGTGCTTACTAGTTTGGATCTAAAGAAAGGTTTTATCTTCAAGTTCCTACAAGTAGATGTTGTGTTTAGGGTGGGCCTTGGTCCGGGTTTACGGAGGTTGCATACCAAACAACACAGTTCTCAGAATCTGCTGTTATATCATCAGTGTCCGTACTGTGATTACACTGGTATAATAAAGGCCTAGCAGACAAAATGCAGAGTTTTAAACAAGATATTACACTAAATATCAATGACCATGAGCAAGCAATGTTGGGTGTCTACAAGAGGCAGTTGAATATCAGATTTTGATTGTGTGTGCTGTGTGGGCAATGTCCATCACTGCCAACAAAGTATGTATCTGTTCAAAATATGCAGATGGATACAAACAAAAGAACAATAGAGGACTGATAATTTAGTTTTCATTATTTTCAGCCTGTATAAACTGAGGTCTGTCTAATTGCAACATCATTTCTTATTAGTTCTCTATGTAAGATTTGTCAAAGGGGATGATGTCTATTTGTCATCAACAGATTTGGTTACTCTAGTAATACAATATCATAAATGCGTTTCAAGAACCATCAATAGTGTATTGAAACCTTTGGTGCCAATGTCCACTTGTAGGTTGAATTTATGTCTTGAACTTCCCATGTTTGAATCAATTCGAATTGTTTATATCTTTGAGAAATTCCTAAGGACAGCTGTACTTCCGAAGCAATTTTCTTTCTCACTTTTTAGCTTAATGTGTTTTTGCAGTCTGAGAAAGAATTTCATTTAGAAACTCAGACAAGCTGGCAAAAATATATTCTAGTGAAGAAAATATGACTCCAAGGCTCAAAAGCACACAGTGTGCTACCTGTTTTGTACACAGTTAGTTCATAGTGTACACACTAGTTTTGTACACTAGTTAGTTCATAGTGTCAACTCTTTAATGTACTGATGTTAGATACTCAAGTTGGAAGCATCATCCTGGAAACAAGAACCACATGCTCATATTGACCAGCCATATAATGTAGGCATCAAGTTTAATATCACTCTAAATTCTACCTGTTTAAAACTGGGTTAACGCTGACTTTTGTGACTATAGCCAGAGCTGTGAATTCCTCTGAAAAGGCTGCAACGACCACAGTGAGTTTTAGATTATGGATATTGAAGAAAGGAAGAATCAGATAGAAGCTGGGGATTTACATTTGGGTGGGAAATAACATTTGTTCCTCTGTGATCACTGCCAGAAAGAAAAGGAATTTGCTCAACTTGGATCACGTTTCTTAGATTCATTAACCTATTTTTTGAAGTGTTTAATTCCCTCTTGTTTCCAACTTTTCTAGAATTAAGGAAAAAAAAAAAAAAAGGAAGGAAATCCAGCAGGCCCCATTTTAATTATAACCCAACAATTTATTAATAGAACAGTAATGAAGTTTCTGAAATTTGATTTCTTAATCAGGGATCATTGTTATTTTTGTGCCAGATTTAATAGTTTAATTTTGGCTGCCTCTTCCCAACCTCTGAAATTTTAATCAGAAGTTTCAAGTGTACGTGTCAATGAGAAGTTAAAGGCCAAATTTAATAACATTTTCCACCTTGGGAAATTAAAAGAAGAGCCTTATTCTCTGAAATCCAGTATTAACAGTAGATCTTAATTAAACACAGTTATGGTCCTCAATATTTTGTCTGTGAGAAGAGATTGATTTAAGTATTTTTTCCTTTTTTGGATTCGAGAAGCCCATGATATTCAGTAGTTAGGCTTTTAACTATGTGTAAATAAGTTGTTTACTGTGGCTTATTTATAATTTTTAATTAAATCAACATTCTTCTCTGGTTTCATGGCTTATCATGGCAATGTATTTTTATTACCTACTGTGCTCTTGGATTTTAAATTATTTATGTAAATATATTATTGCAGTATTTATTCTGAGTAAGCAATGTGACTGAATGCTTCAGAGATATCTTCACAGGAGAAGTTTATTATAGCTCTAAAGCATATCTAATTCATTAAGTAGAATTTAAATATAGCATTTGAAGCTGGAGAACTCAGAACCCAAACTGCAGTGAGTTTCATGGGAATAAGAAAGACAGCCATAAATGAAGTGGTTTATGCAAGATATGTGTTTATGTGTGTCTGTAATTGTTTTTATCTGCACCTGATTCCAGCTGACTCCACATAATGTGAGAGGTTTCTGGAAGCACTGAATAATCTATTCAGTCAATATCTGAGGGATCAATTTTGCATACTTTGTTCCACGTCACGCCTTTTAAAGTGCTTTTGTTGCAGATAGAGGTCAACAGACTTGCTTTTTGGAATACACTACCTTCACATACAGAAGTACTATATAATGAGAGATAGAAAGTTGTAAGCAGTGAACCTTATGAAGTAGCCTGCTTAGTCATTGTTAAATATATCTCCTAGAGTCTGAAGGACTTGACTTTGATTCCTAACAACAGGAGATTTGTTTTTTCCCGGTGCAGACAGAAGAATAGTTCTATTGTTATAAATGAATGGCTGAGGCATGCTTTCTGCATGCAGCACCAGAGTTTTTCACTGTAAGTTATACCCAAGAGCATCTTGAGTTGGCTCTGCAGTTTTATTTATGACCTGCCTGAACCCAGCCACTGGGAATTTGTAGCACATCTCTAGATCTGAAGTTGCTGTATATTGGACAGTGGAAATTGTTTTTCTTTTCCTTTCTCATTTAAGTTAGAAGGAAAGCCAGGTAGAGAGGGAAGCTACTCGAAGCAAAACTTTTTCCTCTTCTGTCTTATGGTACCAAAATTTGAAACGCAGAAACACTGACTCTAGAGAGTTGCATGTACTGGGGCAGGCAAGCAAAGCTGGAAAAGGAGAGGTGCCAATTCCATCATGACACACAATTTCCACCATAGTTTTAGGTGCTCACCAATCAATAATTAGCTTGACAGCTCACTACAGAACAGTTTTTTTTTGGTTTTTTTTTTAACTGAAATTTACTGAATGTGTTACTCCAGCAGTCTTGTTAATCATCGTGATAAATAGGTCCAATTATTGTATTATTGATATCTGAAAGGAAATAAATTGGTTTTTGGTTTTTTTTTTTTTCATTTTTTTGTTGACCAAAGAGATTTCCAGCTTTTGTTTACTAAACAAAGTAAGCATGCCCCATTCAACAAACTCTTTAAGCCTACAGAGTGGGAGCAAAATTGCTTCTGCACCTCTTTTGCTCTCCTTTCACACACATGACCAGGCTGGTATAACTCTGGAAGAGTGATAGAGGCTCAAACCAGGCCCTTTTTCTCCGGTTTACATGGTTTGCAGTTGGCCAGCACTGTTCAGACAGTTCAGTCTGAATTAATGTGGCAGAAGCAGCTGATAAAAATCAGAATCTCTGGTGGGAATTCCTGAGATCAGACTGAAGAGAGTAAAAGGGAGTAAAATCCTGGTGCTGAGAGGATAAAAACATCTGTGAAACCTGGAAACCTGATCCTGAAGAAGCTGTGGGCAGGATCTTACACTGACTGCTCAGGAGAGCCACTTTCACCTGTTATCTTCAGTATCAGAGCTATTGCAGGTCCTTCTCTTCCTCAGACTAGTGAACAAATGTTGATAGTCTGCTTCCCAAAGTCTGTTATTCAGTCCTTTTATTACTCATGGGGATTCCCTGGTTTAATTTACAGCCAACCTGTCAACATCTCCTGTTTAACACCTTGGGAAGTTCCAGGATCCTAAACTGCTTCATGCATTTATCTTGGTAAACAGCTCCCCAGTTGTTGTTGTTTTGTTTGTTTTTTTTTCTCCCTTCTTTATTGGTATTCCCTGTCTCTGCGTTAGGGCAGATGTTAACCCTATTCTCTTGTTTTCTGATTTTGCATGTCTTCATTTTTGGTGCTTAAGGGCAATCCCATGTAACCAGTTCATGTTTTGATATCCTGGTTTTTGCCTTGCAGGGAGGTGGGGCAACCTTCCCATGTTCTCTGTTGCTTATCCATACTAACATCATAAAACCTTTTTTCTTCCTAACTGCTGCCGAGATTTGGGGGAAAGATTAACATATGTGAACAGACAGCTTTTACAGTTGTTTTTTTTCTCATCCACTAGAAAGTCCAGCAATGAGAAAATTTTCAATCTTAAATCTGCCTAAAGCAAGGGTCCTAAGAATTCTCAATCCAATGATTGTGGGTTGCTGTGAATCAAAACAGTAATTCAGAGTTTTGAAGGGAACCTATCTACCAGCAGCCTGCCTCTAACACAAGGCTGTCAGAGAATTGTATTCCTAAAATTTTCTGTTCTGCTTTACTGTGTTGGCATAAATCATACTTAATATGTTGATATTAAAGCTGTATGTGATAGAATTGAGAACCTCTGTATCCATGTAATCAAATAAGCCATAAAAACCAATTTTAACTTCCCTCGATATTACCTTAAGAATCTAAAATTCTTGATTAATAAGGATGAATGTAACATTTAAGAGGAGTTTAATTACACCCTCTGTCTTTATCTCACATAACAATATTATGCCACATTATGATTTCAACTATGTCAGCACTCAGAATGAATGACTGTGAACTGTGAAATTATAGGCCACATTTTTCATGTCACTGACTAAACAATATTGCAGATCTTCTTGAGGAAATACAACAATAGGATATATCAGTCACAAGTTATGCTTGCAGTGGAAGCCAGATCTTGACAATAACTCACTTTGTCATTGCTGTTCTCTTCTGGTTTCAAAGAAGGCAGGATTTTGCCTCTGGAAGAAGTAAAGACTATCTTGATTATAATAAGTTGGCTATCAAATAGGGGATGCTGTGTGAGGAGGCAAGTTGACAGGGAGGGGGTGGCAGGAATTCAGTTACTATTTTATGGCCGTTGCATTCTTGAGTTGAAGTCAGCCAAGTTAGATCGTGTGTGTGCATGTCTGGATGCAGTTTCAACAGTTTTCAGTGATGCCTTGACAGAGATTTATTTGTACTGGTGATATGGAAAGACTATATATAACTGCAGCAACCAGTTATTTTTATAAGAGATCAAAAGATGGAAAACTGAGCATTCAAATAAAAGCTTGCCAGGGAGACCAATAACATGTCTAGGTTAGAATCCCGTCACCAAGCAGAAGCAATTAACCAATTACACCATTCCTCTTCCTCTGTGGAGTTCAGCACTTCTGTCTTAAAAGTAGGTGCAGTTCTTAACAGATTAGATGTTGTCTGGCATTCAGTTTCTGTTTGGAAAAGAGAAACTAGAGTTCTTCCAAAGCTTTTTTGCCTTTCTGTGAAGATATGAAGTGCCAATGTTATGGCTCCATTTCATTTATTTGCAATATCCAGATTATAGAGTGAGCCGTGGACACGCTGAATTCAGTGGCAAAATTCCTACTGAATCTGGATGTAGGATTTCATCTCAGAGCTTCTGGTACATGTTTACAGCAGCAGCAAAACATCCCTAGTCCGTGTGTGTTGAGGAGTGAAGAACTCCATTTTATTTCAGACTCGCAAATGGTTTTTCTTGGAGTGGAATTTAAGTCCTGTAAGGAAACTGTCAGAAGGCCTAAGCACTCATTTTTACTAAATGAAGCTCTGCAATGCTACTGTAATAGGAAAATACACTTGTAGAGTTCAATTGGAATTTTTCTATTAACTTAGTAATAAGGATGCCAATTTCTGTAAAATAGTTTCTGAGTGAAATTATACACGTTGTTAAGCAGCAGTAAGCCTGGAGATCCATTCTTGGTCAAACATGAATTGCTAGGGACTGGCTTCTTCCTAATTTTATGACCGTTATGCCCTAGGTAAATATGCCTATAGAGACCTGCATGCTTACTCTACATATAGCTAGGTAATTTCATTTGTATGATCACTTGGGGTAGCTCCGTTGAGCAGTATTTAGCATAGCATTGCCTTGGAGATACTAACCTGCCCAGGTTTCATGGAGTATTCCAAAACCCCAAAGAACTTTTACACATTTACCTATTTTAGAGGGTCTGTCAGAATAACGTTTCCTTCTTTTACTTTCAACAGGGAAATTTCCAATAGAGTTTTACCTGCCTGAGGCTTGCCCTCTCTGGAGGTTCGGCCCTGGGTCACTGGTGGCATTTTCTATATTAAAAAAAAATAATAATGCAGCCAGAGTATGTATGGTAATGCTTCAGGGCTAAGACAAGAAAATGTTGTAGGCACAAGGTTTGCAGCATCAAAACTGAGTACTTAAAAGTCTTTTCTGGCCCTGGAAGCTAAGTTAACTAGTGTTTAAAACCTATGTAAATCAAAAAGGAAAACAATACTGTCTTAATTTTCCATAGCTTCATATCAGTTTTGTTAAGTGAGTTCAACTCATGAAAACTGTTACACAGTTGAAATTTTTACTTACAAGGAAAAAGGAAGAAAAGCCTGTAACAACTTTATCATTGCATAACCATAACCCATTGAATGAGTTATTAATTTAACATGTAGGTGAGTGCTTTCTTTTCAGCTTCTGTCATTTCAGGAAACAAAACAGCAAACATTTTTTGTTTAGGTCTTGATGCCTCTATTTTTTTCTGTCATCTGAAACACTAAAATTTATCGCCTAATGGCAGTGTGGTTATGCTATCAAAGAGTCTGGCAGATCCCTAGTTACATGGGAAATGTCTATGAGAAGTTTAACTGTTGGGCATCCAATGCAAGGCTAAATAGTATAGAGTAACTACGACGTAATAATGCTTAGGAGATAAATCTCTTTGACTAAGTGAGTCAGACCGTGTCAAACACGGTTAAACAGCTGTAATTCTTCCATTTCTTGTCTTTTTAGTCTCATCACCTTTACTGAAAGTTTTTCCCATGTCATAAACAAATACTTATGTGGAGTTCTTTCCTCTGCCTTCTTCAGAATTTCCATCACTGGCCAGCAGATACCTTAAATGACATGCAGTGTTGCTTCATGTACATCTGGAAGGGACTGGGTGATTACCATAATGAACATAATAGAATAATTGGGCTGTATTGACTCGTGGTAAGCACTATATCAGAGCAGGCATCCAGATGCACACACTGTACTTAACAGTAACAAAAAAGATGCTTTGTAACCTCCATTACAGAGAAGTGTTCAGTACCAACTCATTGCAAATAATGAATTTTTTTTTAATATATAATATCCTTTCATTTATTATATAATTGAAAAACAGCTTTTTTTCTCAGATTGTACTTTATATGCTGAAATATATATAAGGGCCATTTTCTCAATCATGCTATACCTTGTTGATATGCTTTGCAGATTAACTAGCAGAACTTAATTTCTATAAGTATTCTTCTCTGTTAATATTTACGTATTAAATGTATTTTGTAGAGACATCAGTAAGACAAGGGGTGTTATAGTGCATATCCCCTGAGTAAATACAACTGAGTGTGGAATCTGACTTTTAATGTTTTTGTTCAACAAGTGAAAAGAAGTATTTCATTTCTCTAGCATCCCTTGGAGGCACAGGCAGAAAGAGAAAACAAATCAGCACAGCAACCTATAACAAATGTAACAACCTAGACTTGATGACATTATAAATAAAACAACTAAGACATGGTTATACACAATCTTGAAAAGTGATGAGGGACAGACAGGTAGGAGGGTGCTGCATGGATTTTAAAGTGCGTTTGGACAGCTTGTGTGCTTGAGAACCTGATTCATAGAGATCAGAAAAGGTAAATCACACTTCCCTTTTCATTTGTCATGGCCATTAAAGACAGTGAGTTAGGCAAACCAAAGCGAGTGGCCTGAAGTAAAGGAAAAGATACGGCGTGATATCCCAATGTGCTTCAATGTCTGTGACAGAAAGTAATTACATGGCGGTTTTTTTGTGTAGTTCAGTGTGCGCAGTCAAATAAACCTTGGCTAGGAGTTTATTAAGTTTGTTATTACATAGGAGTTCATTATGACAGTGGGAATCTAATATAACAAAGAATGAAAGAGAATTAATTTTCTTCTGTAAGAACTGCACCCATGAAGTGCGCAGTGTTTTCCAAATCAACTGGAAAAGAAAAATTATTTCTTGTTATTATTAGCCAGGAGTATATATGCCTTTCTCTTAATGCTATTGGATTGGGCAGTCTTGAAATTTTTCTTGACTAACATATTTTCACACTATCGCATGTGCTATTGAATTTCTCACCTACCACTTCCTTCGTTATTTTATGCCACAAGGCTAGAAAGTATTTTAAGTCAATGGATATTAATTACACAGGACTACATAACTATACAAATGCATCAAGACAGTCTGTTTTCCTATACAGATACAGTTATTTTTAAACAAAGCTAAACTAAAGGACCGAAAGGAAAAACATCTTAATTGCTACAATAGTACCAGTGTTACATATTTTATGGAATTAGTGAAGTTCTGTTTCTGTGGAAACAAAGACATTAATTTGTTGGCTCTCCAATGATTTAAAAACCCCTTTAAGAATTTCCAGCTCTTTCAGATAAAGTCAGACCATTAATCAAACATTAGATGGCTTTGTGTATATTTATCATGTAGACGTTGTCATAAAATTAACATTATCATGTTCGTGTATTGTAGTATACAAAACATAATCTCATGCTGAGCAATGGTAAGGATGATGTTTTCATTAGGACTTCAGTATAGCTCCTTGTGGCATATGTACCTCTATATAATTTTCCAAAAGTAATGCCTGTGTAAAGTTATTCTCATATCTATATGAAGAACACAGAATATTTTGGCTGGGCTAGGAGTTCCACACAACTTCAGGTCAGTCGCATAAGAGTCTGAGAAAGCAGAAGCCTTGCATTCCCCACCTCCTATTCCCAGCACTGTGTACCAGCAGGAACTCGAATCCCCAGCACGCTGCTGTAGCTTCTGCTGAGCTCCCTGCTGCAGGGATCTGGTGGCAGCAGGGGAGAGATGTGTTGATGTTTTGGTCTTTAGAGCTGGCAGCGATGTGGCAAGGGCAGGAGATGGGTTAATGAAACTGTCTGACCTCCCAGATAAAGCTGTTCCCCCAGACTCCCAGCCCACAGCTACAGAAACACAAGGCAAATGGGAGATGTGTAAACTAAAGCATGTGTAATGGGCTGTGTGGGGGCTGCAGCTGCAATGGCACATGGGGCTCTGGAGGACGAAGGGAGAAGCTGAGGGTACCAGTGGTTTGCACAGCTCTCCCTGTTGAACAAGCACTAAGAGATGTCAGTTATTAATTCAGTTATTATTGTGAACTGGAAACATGAAATACACTTCTGGGAGTCAGCTCCACATACAGCAGAGGCTATAAATAATGACTCAGGCTGTGCTCTGTTGTGAGAGAAAACAAGATTCAAGCCAGCTCTCTTGCCTGGATCGGGTTCAGCCCAGCTCCCAGGATCCCTGTTTTCCTTTGACTTGAGGGAACTCTGGACTCTGGTGTGGATCTCTGCCACTCCAGACTGTGCCTGTCAGATACTTCAAAACACACTCACAGGATTAGCAACCGAACCGCGTCTCACCAAAATGAGTTTCTGCAGAGGGAACCCATGCCAGCCACGTGTCTTACGTTAGCTGTTACATGTGCACAGCTTGAGCAGAGCTGGGGCACAGAGCAGTGCAGCGGATGGGGATGGGGGGCAAAGAAGCAGGAGCGGGGCTGTGTTGCTTCCAGGCCCCAGCCACAGCCTGCCAAGAAACTCAGAGCCACGTGGGAGCTTTTCTAAGTCAGCAGAACATTATTGCTCTCCTATCATCTCCTGCATTACGGAGCTTGCCTTAGAAACAGCTGAATCTTAGAAATGAGTCCTGTGCAAGCTCAGCCAACTACAGGAATGCCCAGCTCTGTCAGCGCAGGAAATGATTTCGATTACTTTTCTCGCAGTATCAGCTTCTTCACAGATTTTCTTTCCGAGTTGTTACTTATTGCACGGTCAATTTATTGTATGTTAAATTTTGTTCTTTCTTACATAGTGTCTTCTTTCTTCATCCTTTGTTGTTAAGCTAAGAAAATCTAGTGAAAATGCTTGTGCTCGTCCATGGCAGTTAATGCTCTTTGGTAGGTATTTTAGATTCAACACTTGATGCAGCCAAGGGATCCCTAATTATATTTTCCTTGAAGAAGAAATCTCATGAAATTAGGACTCTGCTTCAACTGACTCTGTTAGAAGAATTTGGCCTTTATAATGAAATTCTTCCTTCATAGAGTTACTTAGGCATACCAAATTGCCACATGATTGATGTGATCGCTCTTCTGTAAATGCTAATTGCTGGGTCTGTTCTTTTCTGCAGTTATGTGCTCTTCATAGCAGCACTTCACACCTCTGGTTGAGAGATCAACTCCAGACAGACTTCATTTCTCCTTCTTCCTTGCTCAGAAGCTTTCACTCTATCTCTGCTGACCTTGCCTGGACAGACTAGGCAGGCATTTCCCTTTGAGGCATCTCTTTCACAACTTTAACTAATGTTTTCTGCTGATTCCAAGGTTGCAGTTTGTTAGTCTGCACTTATTTTCTTAGAAAAGGTCTCTCTTGTTAATTTTTTTTTTTTTTTTTTTGCTTTTTCTGGCTATGATCCAGATTTTTGTAGTGGAATACATTCCATAGAGCTACTGCGTTTTCAAGGTCTCTGTGACTTTTAAGCAACTGTTCACTCAGCAGTGTTTGCAGTCTTTTTCAACTCAGAAACAACTCATAAGATTCAGTAATTTTTCTTTATTTGCAATTGAATTACTTTGGCTAAAACCAACTCCCTCACTGACTTCTTTTTTTTTTTCCTTTTACTTTTTTTTCCCTTTATTTTTCCTAGGTTTCTTTAAAAAAAAAATAAATAAAATCTATAATTCATAAATACTGGACAAATTCTTTCCTAGGAGAAGTTCCAAGCATCATCCTAGCACTTTGATGATCATAATTTAGTCTTCTGCTAGAGGTGATTATTTTCCTTTATTAGCCAGCATGATAAAAATTGATAAAAACGTCTCACATATTTTTCTCTTACAAATTCCTATGTAGGATCCCTCACAAAATCAGTGGGAGTGTTTCACTGTTAATTCATATGAAATTCATAGTTCTGGCATTCTAGCACTGAAGAGGTAAAAATGACCACGTTGTAAAGGATGAGAGGAAAGTCACACAGATCACAATTCTGAGTGCCTTGAGGGCTGCCAGAAGCCATAGTCTCAGTGATCCCATGTGTCTGTGTCCTGAAAGTGTTCAGATTTAGGCACTGTTCATTGCACTTGTGTCATTTTTGAACATTCTCTGATTCTTCACTTCCCAATGAGCAGCTGTAATTAACAGAAAGAAGTTCATGCTTAGTATCAAAGGAAGCCATCCCAAGTCTGGCTTGCTTCTCTGGCAAAAGGGAAAATGACCTGTGACAAACTGAATTTTCAACTGTTTTCAAATTGGCAAGGAGTTATTCCCCATCTCTGGTATAGCCTAGTCCCAGTCTCTTCTCAGTTTATACTAGAGAGTAATTCTTTGCCATGTTCTGATGAGAAAAAGGGAACAAGAAGGCAACAAAAGAGGCAACTGAACATGAAAGAAATATGACACAGTGCTCAGAGAACCCTGATACACCAACATCTGCTGTGAATGGCATCGATACTGTGAAGGCCTAAGATTGGCACAGGACATAAACTGTGCTAAAATGATTATTCAGCATATTCATTAATTCGTTATGCTTTCCTTTTGGAAATTAATTTGCAGAAACGTTAATTCCCTTCCTTCTTTACGAGACAGTCCCAAAGTTAATAGATGTTAATGGGGCAGGAGTGGATCTTGCAGTTTTTTGCATTCCATGATTATAAACCCAGGCTCATTGCTCCCCTGCCTCCATAGGGAGTGCTTCACAACTCTGGGAAGATTTTGCTGGGGCAGAAGTGAGGTTTTGTGGCAGCTGGTCAAAGTAATCCACTGCTGGAAGCAGCCTGGTTCCTGGCTGTTGGATCCGCAGTGCAACAGCAGTTGCATTGATCCAGAGAGACTAATGCTTCACAGTGGTGAGCCAATTCTCACCTCTTCTGTTTGTCCCTCAGAAAAATATCTCCTGCTGAAACTGCAGAAATGTGCTGCTTCGTGGCTGTGTTCAACAGTGGTATTTCTGTAGTGAATCTGCTGGGCTGTTATAATTTTTTTCTATGTTTGGGAGCTAACCAGACCCCAGCTTGAAAGAGAAAGCAGCAAAAGGATTTGCAGTGGGAGAAGCTGCTTATGCTGGAAGCGCAGTTGCAAAGAATTGGCACGTAGAGAAACTTGATGGAGTTTTACTGCCAAAACCTCCTCTAGATACTTGATAACAGAAACTCCGGCTCATCTCACTTTGATTAGCTTCTGAGGCACAATTGCTACAATGAACAAACTGGCTGATTTGCATGTGTCGACAATTACTCTAACAGTAACAACCTGATTATACTAGGTGTGTTAGTCCCAGATACGGTGTGTTATTCCCTAGCTTTAGGAATAATTCAGATAGTTATAGCCTCCGGGTTCATTTAACCAGAGCCCTAATCACTTCTGATTAAAAAATACATAAATATGTTTGGTCTTTTTGTTGTTGTTACACCTCAGCTTCCAGGATTTTATTTTATTTTTTTGCCCTGCAGGAAAGAAAAGCTGAAAATTACTTCTTGGTACAAAGAAACATTTGGAGGACTGTACAATGAAAACAACAAAAATGTTTTTCCTTTTCATAATGGTTTATTTAACTATCTCATTATTGCAATTTTAGTATTCTCATTTGATTAATTGCTGTAGATTCTGGTGGTTATTATTATTATTCTTCTATTTGCAATAGCACTCCAGTTACTTTCTTGACGTTTACCGAGGGTTCTGTGCCTATTCCTTCTGCACACAAATAACTAATTAGTCAACCATTTTCTGATCTGATATTTCTCAGTGGCAGGGGACTAGAAACTGAATCATCTAATTTTTCATTCTGTTTTGATCATATCGTTGTAGATGGATAATTGCGATGAAAGCCAAGCTGCTGTACCACTGTGTGGCGTGCAAAATAAAGTTGAGACGATGAATATTTTTGCTCTGATGATGAAATGGGGTGCATAATTTTAAAAGAGCCCTGCAGATGAAGGTAGAAGACACTACTGTCTGTAGTGTGGCACAGCCTCACAAACTCTTCCCTTTGGGAACAAGAACTGCTCCCAGTGCTAACAATGATGAGATTAGAGCCCAGCCTGAAGAGTGTGTGATCGCTGTCTGAGCAAAGCAGCTCGTTGCCTTTTAAGCGAGGTGCAGAATGGACCTGATTTCCACTGTGCCCCCTCTGACTCAGTGAGTAGCAGGAGGCAATATTGGGTATATATTGATCTGTCTTCAGCAGTAGGGATGAGCAGCTGAAACTGTCTCATTTTGACCTTCTATGCTAAATCCCACATGCTGCAATTTGTCAGTATTGGCAATACTTCATTTTTATTTTCGATGAGACAAAAAACATTTCTGTGTGAGGTATGCTCCTTAATTCTCTCCGCGGGGTCTGCACGTGGCTCTGAGTGAAGCCAGGAGAAAATTGCACAAACAGAGATATCTCAGCAAATAATCCCCTCCCACCCATAGAAAGCAATATCTATGTTGCAGCCCAATTAACCTCAGGATTGAAGTAAGCAATTTCTTGTGGTTTTGTTTTGCTTCCTTGGGTTTAGTTTGGTTTTGTTTTTAAGGAAAATCATTTCCACCAAGATTTTGCTGTAAGAAGAAAATACACCTCAGTGTGTTGTGTTTTGTTATTTCTAATGGGAATATGCATATATATAAATTTTTAAAGTGGAATTTTACTTTTTAAAGCTGAAAATAGAAGAGTACAGGCATGTTACTGTAGACCAAGTGATCTCTAAAGTTTCCACTTTCCACTTTCTTGTCTGCCTTTTTAGATACTTTATAACAGAAAAAGGTACGTTTTTAATCCTAAAGATCTGGGGGGAAAAAACGCCAAACAGCTTAAATATTTCTGAGAAATTATTTTAACACTTCCAGCAGAATTTTCTATCACTTATTGATGGGTTCAGGCAGATACCCGTCTGGAACAGAGAGAAGTCATCCTCCTGAGCACTGGGCAGACTGGTTTTTGCCATGAATTTCTGTATATTATTCATAAACTGAAAGGGAGGCTGACAGAAGGCTCAGACAGGAGCTTGTTCTGGAGAATATCCTGTGTCTGTAATGCGTGGAGCTGTAGGACAAATTGCTGAGCCTCTCCAGTGCTGTGCTCAGCCCTGTGGTACCACAGTGTTCTTTAGGACAAGATGAAATGTTTTTTTTTTTTTTTTTCTTGAGACTGAATCAACAGAAAGCTGATATTAACAAGTTTCTGGCCAAAACCATGAATGTGTATAAACCTTAAGCCTTAGAAGCAATGTATATCAGTCCTGTGCAGCAGTGCTGCATTTTGTAGTGTCTGTATCCTGTCTACTCTACATCCTAGCAGATACGCTTGTACTTGGGGAGGGGATTATTGCTTTATTTCATGTGCCAGGTTGGCGTTTGAGCCAGAGAAGTATGTGCCTATTCAAATAGAGTTAGAATAAAGTATGTGCATGTGTAAGTTTGGACAGAACCTCCTAGAAATTCAAGAGTCACTGTGGCATCACTTGGGAAAGGGCTGCAGCAGTGAATTACTACTGCACCGCCCAGCCCGAGAGCTGAGCTATGTGCCAGTGCAGAGCTAATGAATTCACCCTGGGATACGTCCAGTTTATCACAGAGAAACATGAATTTTGGGACCAGAAATGCACAGAGTGACTTGTGGCACAACATTGATGGGGACTTTATTTTTTAAAATTGTACTCTTAAGTTGACATTTCCAGCCTGTAAAAATACAGACAGTCTGCAAGCGCATAAATCTGTTCCATGGAGCTGAAAAATGGCTATTGCATAAATCCTCTATCAGCAGTAAGTTTAAAAATGCATTTGACCTAATACCTTGCTTAACAATGTTGCCAGAAAATTTGATTTACTACAGGTTTTTTTAATTGTTTTTTTTTGTTGTTGTTGCTGTTAATGATGTATTTATTCTTATTAATAATAGAATATTTCAGTTAAATTTGCTTCTTGTATTTTAACATTTTTAATTTAAAATAGTCTACCTGAAGTAATTTGAGTACGCCTGAATTTCTGCAGGAGAGCACTGCAGGAGATATTTCACAGCCCTACTGCTCATTTAGCATAAAGCCATACTTGTAGTAGCAGCATTTTAAACTAAATTTGAAGCCACACGTTTTGTATGACCATATATTTAATAGGAAAAGATGGTTAATTATGCTCAGTTCAACATTTGCAGTGTACAAGTCAAATACAGGGAATGGAAAGTACAGACATAACAGTTCAGATTTTTTGTTTGTTTGTTTTCATTGGCATTGTCTTCTGGAGATTCTTAGCTCTGTCTTAATAGAGGATGCTTACAAGGGATATACGTATGTTAAGGTTTTGCCCAAAGGCAGGAAGGGTTAGGAGTCAAAATGGGCTTTAAAAACTGTGGGTGATGGTTCTGTGAAATGACAAAGTTTGACACAAAGAAGAGATTTTCTGAAGGCTTTGAGGTCCAGCAATCAACATGTATGGCTCTGAAAGATCTGAAAGAGATCTTTAATGGGATACCATCACTTGTTTCTCTTACAACACGGATGTCTGTAGTTTTGAGATGATTAAATGCTTAGGTTTTGCCTCAGTAACATTCTATAATGAAATACTTATGCTTCTGTTTTCCCCACTGTATTAAATCCCACGGCTGCTTTTTAGTCATTTAAGGTCATGTCCCCAGTACAGTGGACAGATATTTGTGCTAGCTTTAAGCTAGTGCATGATCTGTCATGGAGAGCACTGTGCTTAATGCAGGATTTTTTGTCCTGTTCATTTGTATTACATGGATGAAAAGGAAAATGCTACAGTTGAACTAATTCATCTTGCTGACTCTGTAAGGCTGCAGGTGTTGCTGTATCAACTTATGGGTGTCTTATTCATTGGGTAACAAATGAATGGCTATGTTCCAGTAGGGATCTCCATCGGCTGTCACATGTATTTACCATTACCAGTTCCCATACACCACCTAGCCATTATTCTGGTCCCTCATATGTATACCTGAAATGTCTAGCAGCCAGCTGTCCTGTGGACAAACCACAGACCTCTTGCAAATGGCACATGGAGCTATAAATATGTCATATATGCATACTGGTATATAATATAATGTATCACATATTGATATCATATATCATTATGTCTATAAGCAGATTGATATGCCCATTGCATCCCCTTGGGAAGAACAAGACCCACAACTCAGATACAGAACAGTTGTGATGGAAGCAACAAAGAATATGGGGATTAGAAAGTGCCAGGGTAGCACTGTGTATCTTTTGCTAACAGCAGTGCAGCTTGTCTATGTACAGAAAACAGTACTGATTAATTTTTGCCCCTATCTTTCTTAGCACGTAGCCATTTACCTGCTGACATGCTTTTGTTATTTCAGGCAGTTTTATTTGAATTGCTAATAAATTAGAAAAAAACCTCAGCTTTGAATTATTACTCAGATACACTGCATAACAGAACACCCTAAGCAACAGCAGAGTTACACTGAAATTCTTGTGATCTTGTCCCTATAGCAGTAACGATATAGTTCTGAAAATACTGCCATGCCAGCAGCATGCACTCATTTAAAAGGAGCTGGAAACCAAGGCACAGAATTGTTGGGACAGACCAGTGCCAGCTGCACTGAGGCTGTATGGTTGGCATTGGCTCTTTGTTGGACTGCAGAGCATTGCTGACCGTTCTGAGCTGCGAACCTGTGTGATGCTCACATGCAGGCTCAGACCCAGGCATTTACAAATTGAACAGCATACTGCTCACCTCTGGGTTTAGCTCACACAGAAGGATGTGTCATATGGATCTAAGCAGAAAATGTAGAACTTCTCAAGAGTTATAAAGAAAGAAATATGTTCTCATCCATTTCTTAATAATTCAGAGGGTTTAGGACCTTTTGATATCCAAATAGGAAGGCATGTGTGGAAGTGATATTGAAAGGAGGCATGAAAAGCCTGCTGAATAATTGAGTTCCTTCATAAATGCTTACTAGTAGTCTTCTTCAAGCGTGATAAGGTAAATAAGTCCTACTGGTGATTGATTTAATTGCCAGAATTTTTGTTAAGGTGATGATTTCAGTTATGCCCAGTAATGCCTCCTTGCTACCGTTAGGGCTTGCTGTGTCTTTCGCTGCCATAATTAGTGCAGGCAAAAGGTGCCGGTGGCACACTGGAAAAGATGTTACAGGGCGGGAAGGTAGTCTTGGTTTTTCAGGTGGAGTTGATATGAGATCCGTGTTGGCTTGATTTAAAGATTAGATAATGTCTGTGTTTGGAGGATTTTTTATTCAGAGACAAAATGAAGGTCCCATGCTGAGCTCTTAAGCACAGAAAACACAAAGTTACCTGCCCTACTAATCATTTTGCTTGAGATCATGAAGAGCTCATGGAAGAAGTTCAGAGACTGCCATGATAGGCTGTAGTCCCAGCAGGAGCAGAACAGATATGGTAACTTCAACATGCCATCTAATTGTAGGTGAAATGCTACGGATTGAGAAATGTGAATAATGTGAATGCCTTCCATTTAAAACAGAAATGTGTGTTTACACCTCTTAAAGGAAATGTTGGGTATATTCAACCCTGATATATTTTCCTTATGTCAGTAGGGCCAGAATCCATAAAAGCTGTGAATATGAATGTATGAATAAGCTTTGTTACATTTCTGATACTGACTACTTCCAGTCAGATTGAACAGATTGAAATGCTATGAAAATGGTTGCTATCAATATTTTGACACTTTCAGTTTCACCCAGGACCAGTAAGCATCACATGCTCACACTGACACATGCACATAGAAGAGAGAATTTTGAATCATCTGGCTTTATCTCTATTTTAAACGTGGTTAAAAAAAAGGAGTTAAGCAACTGTACAATTTGAAAATGACAGTAATGATTTTTCTGCATGTTAAGAAAGCTATTTAAATTATTCTTTTCTATTCTGCCTATCTCAGTACTTTTGATGTCCATTGTTGCCTTATGTTCTCAGCCCTTTAGCAATCATTTAGTAATTTTATCCTTTTAAAAGCTTCTCAAGGCAGAAATACAACCTTACCATTTTAAAGCTTGGTGTTGTGGTTTAACCTGGCAGGTGGCTGAATGCCACACAGTCGTCTGCTCACTCGCTCCCTTCCCACTGTGATAGAAGAAGAGAACTAGGAAAAAAACAAAGTAGGACTTGTAGATTGAGATAAAAACATTTACTAAGATAGAAAAAAAGGGTAATAGTCATATATTCATATATACTAGTGTATATAACGAGTGATGTGGAAGCAATTGCTCACCATCCACTGACCAGCGTCCAGCTAGTCCCTGAAGAGGGCGAGATGAACTCACGCTCCTTTCAGAACTCTTTCTACATGATGTCTTATGCCTTGCTCACTAGTTAGCTATTGTTCATCTTGCTGCCTGTGGCCTGCAGTTCAGATTGTAGCTGCAAAGTCAGATACTTCACTGGATCAATACCACTGAACCACTTCTGCTGCATCCTGTTGGTCAAACAATCTCTGTACAAGGTGAGCTGAGCAGTGCCCAGATGTATAAAGCTGAAGAGCTGCCACCACCTTCCCAGCCTGTCCAGCTTGCTCACCTTAACTCCTGTCAGTGCCACAAAGCAAGCTGGCACAGATGGGTCATTCAGTACAGATTTGGCACCACTCTTTCCTGTTGTGGTGATACTCAATATGTTCAAAATGCCTCATTTTGCCTTGCTTCTCTTTCTGTTATAGCATAAGAGCCAAGACCCTTTGACTCCACATGGGAAAATTCTGGCAACTACCAAGCTCTGGCAGTCCTTGCAAAGAGCAGCATCTAGATGCTTGGCTGCTCTCCTTTGACCCCCTGGGCTATTTGATTGTTGGCTCTGAAACTGTTGTTGTGGGTAGTGCAAGGTTGTGGTTCTGATAAGATTTCCATATCTGTATTATTACCTCTATTCTGTGTAATAGTCTTCTGTGCTAATCAAGCTGCCAACCACAGCCACCAAGCACGTCTGCTAGCCACCCTAGGAGGCATCCTCTGAATTATTTACCTACATTACAAGAAGGAAAAGATGACATTTATGCATTTAAAATTATTTCCATATATTTGCTATTTTATTGTAGTTCTGCATCAAATAGTCAAAGGGCATAGATTGATTTGTATTCCCTTCTGCATCTATAGCCTCTCTGCATCTGTTCATAATTCTATAGCTAAGGTATATACTTTCCAACTGATGATTTCCAGGGAATTGTTTCTTCTGCTTCTTTTGCAACACCTGCCTTGCAGATAATGCCAGGGCAATGAACCTTGTGCAGGCAGATAGCAACCATACAGGCTAAACCCACTTGCCCATGCTCACGTGTTCATATAAACCTCAGAGACTATAACCTGTTGACATGGTTTAAATTAAACACAAGAAAACAAACTGCACGAGGCAGTACTAAATTTCACTAGTGCAACATCGAATAATTCTAAAATAAGCAGTAATTGGCATTCCAGAGAACACAGGTTTGTATACATCCATACAGACATATCAACATGATTATGATTTTCAAAACAGAGTGGGTGCAAGTGGGCACATAAGTTCATGTTTAGCCACCTAAGCATGGTCTGATTTTCAAGACTGCCACATATCAGCAGATCCCATTGGAGTCAAACATAAGAAGTGAAGTTCCGTATTCTATATTTCTATTTTTATAGTGCTTTTCTTAATGAGTTTATTCTAAATCTTTTGCTAGCAGAGTCCTAAAAAAAAAAAAAAAAAAAAAAAAAAAAAGAAAAAACAAACAAACCAGAACAATAATCTTAGCTGTACTGCAGTATATACTCACAATAAGTAAAAAATGTGGGAAAGACAAAGTACTACTTTTACAATATCCTGTGCCAAATCACAGGTTATACAATTCAGTTTTTTATTTGCACAGCCATCAGTGCTTTGTAGAGCAATCAGGGAAGATAATACAATCCATTTTAAATTCTCATTACTTTAAAAGTGTTGAATCTTCTTAAATTGTTTCAGGGTTAATTGAGAATTTGCAGTTTTACAATGGAGTGTGAATTGTTTAGGTTGCCCTGGTTTCATATGTTTGTGCCTATCTTTGTTGCAAAGTCATAAAAACAACAATAAAAAAAGAAGTGAAATGAAAGGATCTGCGTTGCTACCATTCTAGCAACTTGTTTTTACAGGAGATAAAGTTCAGCTATTGATTAGTGTTCAAATGGTTAGGTGGAGGGACATGCTGTGTTGATGGAATGTCTCACTTCGTGTTAGCAGTCGCCTTTGCTTCCTCTCCATGTATTACCTGAGGGATAGTTTCTGCTCCTGGGGAAGGAAGCCAATGGTTTAGAAACTCTCAGTGACTTCTGTTGGACCATCAGCAAGCCATATGTTTTGAGAGTCTTAGTGAAGAACAGCATTCACGTAGGCAGTGTCTATCAGCACCTCATTCTTTAGAAATGAGAGTATCCTACTGATCTTTGGAATCAACCTATAGATCAGTTTATTTAAATGGTCCTGTGAGCCACATGGCAAATCCGTAAGGAATCTGGAGCTGTGTGTGTTCTAGAGTAAAATTCAAGTATTTCTCTGCTTTCATCTAACCCATTTATAATGGATACCTGATATGTGGCCTGGGAAAAGATGCTTCTGTCCTGTTTCTCAGGCATAAGTAAGTGTACCTGTGCTGCCTAGCTCATGAATGAGGAATCTAGTATGCCCAGAACTTGAACCTTTTTAAGCAATCAGTTTTATTCTTGCTGAAGATTTTGGTGTCCATGCCCCCAAATTACTGTCTTTGCTTAATGACATCTTCCTATGGGATTGTTTCAAATTCTGAGTTGTTGCTGGATGAAGGATGGGAGGGGAACCATTCTTCATTTCATTAAAACAACTTTTGGACGATGACAAAGCAGAAGTTTTATAGGCCTGAGACAAGAACTGGGGCTTCAGAAGCAGCTGGACAGGACAGCTAACATTGCCCCTTCATTGTCAGGGATGATAATAGATGTGCCTTAGTTTGTTAGAGGGATCTAGCAACTGACTGTGACTTATATTTCCTTTTCCCAGAGGAGAAAGAGACCAAAGCAAGCCTCTGAAGTAGGAATGCAATGAGATCACATCTCTGGTTGGCCTGCAATTTTTCTTTCCTCTTCTAGCAAATACCATTTTCTTTCTTTTTACATACTTTATTTTTTCCTAATAATCTGCTATGTTTGTTTCCTTGCTTAGGAAGTAGTTGCACTGATAAATAACGAGTGTTTTCCACACCATTATCACACAGAACACCTTTCACATGAGCACCCTCACAAGGCACCGGCTTCACACAAGCTCTTTAAACAACAGCAGGTTTCATGTCAATTATTTGTCATTTAAAATGTCTACAGAAGTTTTTATGGCTGTTCAGGACCTATAGCATTCACTACAAAAAAAATGATAAACAAGTTGTTATAGTGTTAATTATTTATCCGAGTTTTTGTCTAAAATATTTAAAATTTCATTGGAGAGGGAATTACTGTCAGTTAATTTAGCTCTGTATTATTATGTTGCTTAATATATTTGAGTATAAAATCAGGCCCTAATAATGAGCATTCTTTTGTTTGTTACTTCAGTTAAAGCAGGTAGTTCTTAGTGTAGAAAGTCCACAAACTCTCTAAATATTTCCAGAATCAGGACCTAAACATTGTGCTGATTAATACAAAGAAAGCACAGTAGCAAATTATGTACTACGGAATTTTGGCAGACAGCATTTTCAAATTCAAATTTCTTCAACATGGGCGTGGTGGAATTGTTCCAAGATTCTGAACATTTGTACGGGAACTGCTGAGTCCCAGCCTGAAGCACTGATTGAGCACCTGGGGAAAGAACTGGGTCAGCCCTGGGAGCACAGGTGAAGGCAATTCACCTCTGGCTGCACCTCTCTTAGACCTCATTTAAAGGCTGACTGCCCACGAGGAAGGATCTCTTTCTGGAGATCCCTCCTTGGTGAAGGTTTCCCCTGTGAACCTGGAATCTTCTGATACGGGTGAGCAAACTTCTTAGATTCTCTTATAGCGTCTTTCGTGCTGGTCCTTTTGTCATCACGCCTTTGTTGTAACACCTTTCCCATCGTATCGATCAGTCCAATTGCTACAACACTTATATCAAATTATTAGGAGCAAAAAGCAGTGGATCAAAAACTGCAGAACAAATGCGTGCAAACTGAGCGTCTGCATACAGCCAGCTCCCAAGTCAGGCCTAATGAATCAAAACTCTCTTTTTGATATCATACCTCACAGTTTATTGCATCTCCAGACCTATCCTAAATAATTAATTGTGAGGAAAAAAAAAAAAAAAGAAAAATACTTGGAAAAGCAATAAAAGTAAATAAATCCTAGTCCAAGCAGAATTTTGAGTCTAGAAGAAGAATGTGAGAGGATTTATTTAGTCCGTAAATACCACTGCTACTGCAGAGGCCAGCTGAAAGCATTCGGATTCTTTAGCTGTATAACGCTCCAAAGACTGTATGTAGGAAGCAGATCCTATATAATGTTTCAGATATTGATTTCTCTGTCAAGCTCTGGGGCTTCTGTATCCAAAGTATTGGCTCAAATCTGTGTTTCTTTGTCAAATGAACCTAACAATAATGCTCTATCTCAAAAGAAAGGCACTAAGTTTAAATTGTTGTGTTTTTTTTTTTTATTAAGTCTTAAGTGATCCACCCGTAGAAGCCTATGATTGAAAAGACATATTCTTCTGTAGTAACGTAATTGCTTTGTTTCTAAATATACAAATTGATAATGGTTATTTTCTTTTTTACTTAGGTATTCGGTTTATAAGGATCCAGCAAGCTGGCTAGAGATTAATCCCACCAATGGTACCGTTGCCACCACTGCTATCCTGGATCGGGAATCTCCTCATGTTCAGGATAACAAATACACTGCCCTCTTTTTGGCAATAGACAGTGGTGAGTAACTGTTATGGATTACATTCACTAAATATATAACTAATTGTTTTTCTGTTTGAAAGCTCCTCTTGAGAAAGGCACGCATGTATATGATTAAACACTTTGTTAGCCAGCCATCTGAAGGTATAAGAGACCACTGCAATAACAAAGAAAAAACATGAAATTCAGAACAGCTTTGATTTAAGGTTACGTCTCAGATATTTACTCCTATGTTGAGATCTCAATAAGAGATGCAAATAGTATGAATATTCTTGGAAAGTAATAAATCGTCTTTATCAGAGTTAATTTCTTCATAATATTTGAGCAGTTAGTAAGCCTAAGGCACCTTAATTCCAATAACAACTTGTCCCAGATATGCTGAATTCTATTCTATTCAATGCAGTGACAATTGCAATAAAAACATAAGTAAAAACCCTTGTTAAAGTGCAATATTTTTTAAATATTATGAGGATTAAAGTTCCTTCTGTCAAATATAATCAGAATTAAACTATCTAGTGAAAATTCAGTAAGCGACTTCTGTAGCATAAAGAAAAGAGAAAATTCTGAACATTTCTGCAAATCTCCAGAGCTGACGGCACCAAATAAACAACAGATTTGTCTGTAATAGAACAGCTAATATGGTAACGTTTTCTCACAGCTGCAGCTGGTTTAGTCCTGGTGATGAATTGCAAAATGTTCTTGTTAGGAGAGTAATTCTATATTTTTGTAACCACATGACTCAGGGAATATTTGCAGGACTGACAGGGGGAGAAGAAAAAGGGGAAAAAAAAAAAGTATCTCCTTAAATATAAAAGATAAAAATTCTGCTGACACGATGATTTCCTTATCATTCATAAGCATAATTTTTCTAGGGAAATTTCCATAGCAAAATGTAGCACTAAGCTTATTTCTGTTTTTAACTTGCTATCAAATAAAGAAGTTTTAAACGCATCTTTACACCAGGAAAAATCGCCTCAGGATGAAAGTAACATTCCAGGATAACATTACTGAGGGATTATCAAAAGAACAAAGTTTCACCTGTTTTAAAGGTGAAGTCAAATGCCCTCGACAAGAAGAGGTGGAACACTCAACTATAAAATGCTGATTACTTCTTACTGTGAGAATCAGTCTGTATGAAGATGGATTTTTCTTACTTTTGGGTAGATGTTTATCTTACTCTCAGCACAGTAACACTCATTACTCAGCCATTCTAAAGCATGAGCCTTACTGCTCAGTGAACCCTCTTTGTTCCCAGAACTTTTTTCATGCTGGAAAAACAAGAGGAGGAAGAGGTGTGTAAAAGATGCTCTACACAGCAGAGCAAGAGAGGACTTGGTAACATGGGTTGGAAGCAAAGGAACTGTGTTCAGCTGACATACTGAGTCAGCATCTAATTCTAGCAGCTGTTGTGTTTATTTCTAATTTAGTAGTCCTGTTAGCACGGGAGCTAATCTACTCCAACATTATTGACTTATTTAATGAAGTAATTAGAAACCACATGTGTGCATTTATTACTGGCATGCTAAGGTGCCAATAATGGTCATTCAAACATGATGTTTACTGTGCTGTGTGTCTGCGAGCTGTGATTTTTTTTTTAATGGTATTTACAATGTGGCAAGATTCTAAAATGAAATAAAAATTTGGACATCAGTCCTTGCAAAAGGACCTGAGTCCAACATTAAAAGAACAAATTATTTTCTGCTAGTATTCATAGCATATAGAATATATTAACTACAGAAGGGATTCTGTTATCCATCATATTCCATCACCGCCTGTTTTTAAAATCACCACACACTGGTATCTTATTTCAGCTGTAGAGGCAGCTGAAGGCAAAACTCATGGTGGTACTTTTTTCTTCCCCTTCCACTGATGTCAGTGGAGAAGCTGTTACTGGACACATCAGGTGCTGACTGCTGGTTATTACCCTTCAGGGCAGGGGCAAGTGGTGGGGTGTTTTTCTGTTTAGGAAAATGTTTGAGATTTCAGCCAGAAGTAAAACCAGGAGCTTCACAGTTGGTGATTCTTTAAATAAATTCATCACATCTCTGTCTTTTTTTCAGTAAGTCACAAAAGCTTTCTTTGTGTGTAGGACAGTAAACATGAGAGAATTATTAGAAAATGGAGTCATTCAAGTGCAGAAAATAATACAGTTATTTATTATATTCTTTTTGAACTTGATACTGTTATGCAATGAACTGAAGAGAAATTTAGCTAAGTATGAACTATATTAGATCTGCTCTACATGGTTCCTATACATTCCCAAACATAATTTAAACAATGCATAAGAGCACATTTGATGGACACAGTATTAATTTTACAGATAATAAAGTTTGACCTTTTATTGAGGGAAATTTCACGGTAAAAAGAACTTTTTGGAATGAATATCCTAATTTGCTCTGTACTTTTGATTTCAGTAAAGGTCAGGGTAGTGTCGTTAGAATTTGAAAACTCTTTATTAAAGACTTGTGTGGACACAGAGTCTCTGGTCTATTAAAGAAGAAATTAAATAATGGCAGGAAATATCATGAAGCGGAGTTAACGCACTGAAGTGTCATGAACTGTGTTTAATCTGAGAATGAGTTCATAACAGGACAAAGTCAGGTTTATGCAAACTTGGTTTCATTCAATCTTATCAGGGGTTATCAGGATTGAGAAAAGCGCCAGCAATTGTGACCATTTTATTTCCTTTATTCATCATTCTAATCACTAAAAATAATGCAATATCATGAGCATAAAGTACAGTTATGGGGAGTGTATGTATAAACCACACACATATAGGCAATAAATCACTTGAGTTTGAGACACCTGCTTGGATCAGACCTTCCAGGTGATTTGCTGTTTAACTATGTTGTACAAATCCCTTTACGTTCTGGCGCATTTGAGATGACTCTCATGAAGCATAACGTCCGTATGTTTTTCTCATAGAGGTTGTCATGCTTAAAAACTCTCTTGGAATTGTCCTTTTTCAACTATATTCTAAGAGTCTGACTCAGAATTTAGAGAAAGGAAAAAAAAAAAAAAGGAAAAAACGTTTAAAATTTAAGAATGTCTGGAAAATAGGTAACATTAAAAAGCTAAGTAATGTTTATCCCCCCCCCCTGTTTTTTAAGAGAGAAAAAGGAATAGTAATAGATCCAAACAGTTTTCTCTGAAGTTAATGAACAGTATTACTGCAGAGGAATTGTATGCCCCATTTACTGTTCCAATTATATAAATTCTCCAAGTCTTTAGAAGAAAAACTTTGGTTACATTTGTTTGCTTGATATGTGGAAAACCACCCGTGCTGGTCATGTAGGCCAGCTGCTGGTGAGAAATGTGGAAATGCCAATATGCAGTCTTACTGACTCCTTTAAATACTGATAGCAACTCCAGTTTCCCATGACATCGTGGCAGGGTACAGCCTGCACAAAGCCAGGCAGCAGTGCTTTCCACTGAGACACAAATTCTGGTGTCCTGCCAATGAACCAGCTTTTCCCCTGCTATTCTCATCACCAGGGATCTACTGAGACAAAAATTGGGAATAAAAGTACTCATGCTACGTTAAACATAGAAGAGGGTAAATGTCATTAAAAATTGTCGTCTGTTCCGTATGTTAAAGATACTCAGTTCAGAGTTCACATTTAAACTGATACAACTTTGATCACAGCACATACCATTTCTTACAGCAATAGTCCATGAGTGAAAACCGCCTTTTTCTTTTCCAAAAGTGTTTTGCTCTCCTTGTGACATCGCCATCCCCGAGTTGCTCTGGCCAGTGCAAGGATTCTGCTTCATGCTGAGGCCAGTTGTTTATGTATAAATTAGGTAGCTGAGTTGCACTGTTTCAAATTCCCTGTTGCACATTGAAAGGAAAATGAGAAGGAGGTGAGTCAGGATCTAATTTTCACTTTTTTCCTTGTTTCTAGGGACTAGCTGAAATACTCTCAAGCATTCATTGTGCAGTTCTTGATACTCCTAATCATTAGAAGGAAAAATTGTCATTCTGTACCATGTGTAATGAACAGAAACAGACAACAGCTAGAAAATAATTGAGTGACAAAGAGATGTGTCACCATTTGCAAATAGAATTTTTCCTTACCTGTACCTAACCTGTCTTCTTGCTTCATGATGTACATAATTAAATTACCACAGATTGATTCCGCCTAAAACATGCTAGTTTTGAAGAAATCAGGCAATTAGTTTCCATAGCAACCCAATTAAGCCAGTTTTATACTCCTTATCTTAATTGCTGTATTAATTGAGAAGAGAAAATAAACGGAATACTTATCCTTTTCTTGCCATTTGAAATTTCAGCAAAATATGAATTGCACGCAAAATATTGTTTTAATTTGTCATCACGGACTCGTGATTAGGAAAAGAAATTAGAATGCTGAAAACAGTATTTAAGACGGATGGCATATGTCAGTAGCAATTTGATATGCAGAAAGAGCTGTGCTCTTTTGAAATGTAATTACTCAAAAATAGGATCTGCATATTTTATCTGAGTGAATGAATGAAGCACTGCAACTTTTGGAAATTATTTTATACGTTCTGGAAAAAAAAAAAAATCGATATGTCAATGTGTATTTTTAAAACAGGAAATTTCAACTTCATGGGAAATTTGGGACCTCTTCCGTAGAAAATGTCAGTATGTGGCATTTGTAAGGCCAGATTTCAAGTATGTCAGACTGAGCAGCACACCCAAATCCCGGTATTTTCCTACTCTGTTGGTTCCATTTACTTTTCTTGAACCATTAATGGAGTTCAGCTGGAACACAAAACATAATGGAACACAGCTGTCTGAATGGGATTGACGCCTGCAGTGCGAGTACCTGCTGCCAGATCACCTCATGTGCACATACTGTCTGATGAAAAGAACGGTGTATGGAGGTAGAAAAGAAACGGGAGGGAGGAGATTCCGAAACTTCAGTTTAGATTTTCATGGCAGTACCATTAGAGAGCACGAAGCATTGTTTCTCACAATCTGTATTTGAAGTGTAATCACTTAAAGAGAGCTGATAACACAGTCTGACTGCGTCCTGCACAGCCTGGCTTTGGGGATTTCTGAAATACTCCTTTCGTTCTTTGTTCTCCTCCTATCTTGCTCTATTAAGTAGAAGGAAACAGCTTCTCCTTTAGGCAAATGTGAAGCTGAAGGTAGAGAAATTGGTAAAAAATAAATCCACATCCAAGGGGAGATCTTAGGCAGCCCGACATTTTACAGTTAGTTACATAGGAGTGAAATGAGGGGAATTCTGTAGATGCCATTGCGAATGTTCAAATTGACCTTCATATGATTATGACTCAAATGTGGTTTACAAAAGTTTAAAGTGCTTTATTCATGATGGGGCAGAGGAAATGTAATTGTGCCAGAAATTAGAGGACTCACATTCTCAAAGGCTTTTTTTTAGGCTCAAACATGAAGAAAAATTGTTCTTACTGTAACTGATCAAATAGTTCATTTCACCTTCTCATTTTGTGCCTCTGCGACTGTTAGCCCACAGAAAAGTCTCAGCAGGTAAAAGAAGTTGGAATGGAGCTTTGTGGGTTACCTAAATGATAGCACAAGTGGATTAAAAACCACTGCTAAACGCTAGACCATAAATATTCTAGTAAAATTGTGAGCAAATGAGTTTCCATTCTGTCAGTCTGAGAAAGAAGTCTATGTGGCAGTGATACCCTACATGTCTGGCAGAGGACAGACTGCTTGCTCGAGGAGTTAAATGGCCTTGTAAGTTTTGCATCGTGACATAGGAGGACATAGATAACATGTATTAATTTGATGGTGCTGGGAGCTTAATTTAATAAGAAGAATTGAGTGCAGAACTCTTTTTACCATTCATAATGAGCATGTGAAAAGTGACAGTTCATACTACGTTCCTCCTAAAAGCTGTTCTAGCTTCTAGCGGTACTGTGGCTTAAATCTGTGAGCTGATGGATTCTTTAAATTGGTTGAATTTTCTTTGGAAATGTAATTATTTTAAGTGTAATAATTGAAATTAAATTCATTTTTTTTTCTTAAACGTTTTTAATTGTAAATTGTACTGCAAAGGCATTTACACATAAATATTCCTTTGTGGTAGTGACCAAGATACAAAACATCAGTGTTCTAAGTACAGAATATTTCACATCTTTAACTTTTTGTGCCATTGGGTGAACTTTGGCCTAAACTTAAGTGAATGCATGCGGTCGCATACCTTAATGTTTTCAGGTTTGTGTCTGGGGTTTTTCTTGTTAGTTAATTACCAGTCCTTTGTTCCTTAGCTGTGCCTCTAAACAAATCATATTATTTACAAGTGAACTGACTTTCATCTAATTTAGTCAAAGCTCATTTTCTCATTGCACGTGGAAAAGTTTTTTTGTGTGTGTTTGATAATACTTCCTTCTTCCTTGTGCAACTTGTTCTAGTTTAGATCAAGTCAAGTTTGGTGTCATAATAGAAAAAGAATTAAACGAGAAAGGTTTTCCTAAATTAAATGAATTCCAATTAGCTAAAAAATATTATTCTCCATTTTTTTTAGCTTATAAAATTCTTTAAGTCTACAAATAATAAAAAAACCAGAACTATATATATGTGTTATGTCGGACTTGCCAAAGAGGGTTTAAAAAAAAAAACAAAAACAAACACAGAACTCAGAAAGCTCAAGGCAGGATGGGAAATGCTGGTTTAAATTTTTCAGGGGCTTGTTGACTGAAGATTATCCTTCTAAGTACCAGAGTTCAAGTAGTTGTTTTACCTGGATATATTCTCAAGAACATTTAAGGAATACCCATTTCTCATTTTCAAGGATAATCTAAACTCACTGCAATCTTAAATGTCAAAAAATGTTCATTCTCTAAACCCTAAATATGTTTTGAATGTTTGTAAAATGCAGTTAGGATAATATAATCTATATTTCTTGGTATTTGAAAATTGGAAAAGGAAAGCTGCAAGAAGAAGACCAAGTCTTCATGACTTTTTTTCTTCTTTCTGATGCATGTAAACAGCAGTTTCCATCTTGAAAATAATCAGCCAATTTAGAGCAATATTTCTCACTTGTTTCTGGGAGTACAGGCTGGCAACTTAGTGCAGATGCATGACCACGTTTATCTACTGCATATCCTGCACCAGCAGACTGATGTGGCCCGGATGCTGAGGCAGCAAGTGGTAAACTCCCCAAATCTTCCTTAGCATCAAGTGAGACAACTGTATGAAGTCAAAGCGGTCCAAGGAGAGTCTCCATTTTTAGTTGCCATCACGTAAAGCCAACTTTCACATCAGTGATTTGTTGCTTTGTAGTTATTAGCGTCTGCACTGACTATTTGAATGCTTCCACAGATCTGTCTCCACGAAGTGTGGTGAGACAATTAAACATGACTGTGGACCTTATTAATGCAGTGTGCAATCTTTTATATACTAAGTGCAGGAAGACCTGGTAGAAACGCAGGTGTTTAGACAGTGCCATAAAATAGGATTCTCTGCAGGCAACCTGCAGTTGCTTCCTGACTTTTCCTTCGGATAGCCCCAAAATGAAGTCCTTGACTTTCACTTTTAGTGGTGTTTGGTTTCAGGTATGTCTACCCCGGTAAGAAAGTCTCACCTTTGTATGGTGTTAGCCAACTCTGTGTTTCTGCTCCCACTTCAAATACATGGAAGTAGTTGGTATGAAAGGTACGCTGATAATTTCTTAATTCAGTTTCCAATCAGTATGAATATTGGTTTTAATTCCTTGGAACGCAGTTCGGCAGTATTAGGAATCTGTACACAGTGTCACGTCTCTGTTTAGAAACTAAAAGGGGGAACATGAAATGGCTCTGTATGTCCATAAAAATGTTATGCTCAGATTAAATGCATCATCAGCCATTCAACCACAATTGCTTGTTAGACATGCCGTTTTATGCAAGTCTTGATACTTAAGAGAAATGTCATCTTAATCCATGGTCATCATTGTCCATAATTGGTATATTTTAAGAATCTGATTGCCTGGTTTGCAGTCTCATTTGAGTAGTTAGATGTCTAAATGCCATCATTGTTCCTTGGGAACTTTCTGGAGCAAAACTGAATTTCAGTTTTCAAATTTCTTGGCCAGGTTTTTCTTCCAAGTGCTTATAATTTAAGACATTACTAATAATTCTAATGTGATTCTATGCAGCTCTTCATTATGATACAAGTACGTAGGATTACAGAAGTGTACCATTTCTTTTGATACTATTTTTTTTTCAATGAAGTTGCAATTTGGCCATTTATGCTGTTAGTACTGAGATCTAGTTTAACATTGATATCCTCTGGTAACAGTCTTTTGCATTACAGATTCTAGGTCACAGACAATAGATCCCATCATATCCTGTGCTGGTCTCTAACTCTTGAAATAGAACTACTTTTATGTTAGTCTATTTTTTCCTTGTTGCATCTTACAGCATCACTAGCTATTGCCTAACTGAGGACTGCTATCAGATTTTTGTGTGGTCTAATGCTAGGAGATGAGGAAATTAACAATCCCAGTGCAATTCAAATAAGTGTAACGTGGATTTCCAATTGTCTCACAATCTAAGATGAATCTGTACGTTTTTAGTGTTGGCAATCAGATTTTTAGTCCCACAGACGTTAACAAACTTGGAAGCTCTCACATCACCACCTCAAGATTACTCATTAAAGATCATTTTTGACCTAGATTATTAAAATTAGGATTCAATAGCGAGTGCTGATTTTCTTCCACTGTGAAATTAGTTATCTTGCAGTCTGTTTTAGCTGCTTTTACATGTGAGTAATGTGATGACATTTCATTCATACGTATGCCGTAGTATATCCACAGCTATTCCACTTGTGGAACGCATAGCAGGCGTTTGAAATTTTCTCTGTTCCAAATGACTCTTAAGTACTTCAAAGTTCCAAGTATTCATTTTCATCAGGATGACCAGCTCAGTGACAAAATGGGAACCAAGCTCTTCTGAAAAGATATTCCCGAGGGTTACTGGGCTGAGCCCTTTGTGTCTTGGTTTACCCATTAATTCTCCTTTCAGCTGCAAAGTTTTACAATGAGAATTAGTTCTATTTCAGGATTGAAATATGCTGAAGAAATCTTTCATTTCAAAACTAGAGCTGTCTAGAGATCATGGGATTTTTGAGTGTTTCTTATTTCAAAAGCATAATACTGTCACATTTATAAAAGTCATATATTCCCAGTGGAATATTGTGACCGTATTTCCTTGATTCGGTTTTTTTGTTGCATTTTTTATGACGTGTGTTAACAAGTGTCAGCTTACTACCCTGACATTTGCTTATTTTTCTTTTGGAAGTCTTCATAAATCACCAAAAGATTTTGTTTAAATCATTAGGAATAAAACAGCCAGAGAATAAGTCATTGAAATGGACAGAAGTAATTTCCTTCCTCCTTATTTGTGCAGAATAGTTGACTGGCCCATGAGCCATATGAAGATAGGGAAACATTAACGTGGCAGAGAAAATGCAGGCGTATCTGCATTTGACAAAATAACAGTACATTCATAACGCTGTTGGCTTCTTAATTTCAAAAGGCGGATTTTAATATTACTGACTTCAGAGAAAGATAAGAAGGACAGTGCATACGACATTATCAGTCCACTGTGGAAATAATGCATTCAAAATTAAAGACAGCAGTTTAATTAAGCGCATGAAAGGCTGGCTTTTATGATCATATTTCAAATACTCGAATGTCTTTTCATCCATTCTGCTGTATGACTTTACTTAATAATATATCAAGAACAAAAAATGTATTGGAGCCTTTCTGCAAATTCAATTAGTCCAATAAAAAGTGAAAAATAATTTCTTTTTCATTAAAAAGAACTCAACCCTAACCCTTCCGATGACAAAGTGAGAGATGAGTGAGGGGGAAAGCTAAAGAACTATCAAAATTCTGCCTTTGTTATGCATTTATGTGTGCATGAAACAGATGAAGTGTCACCATTAGTATCATTTGTTATTGAAAGGACTAATTGCATTCTGTTACAGTTAGTAGTTTATCAGATCCAGACCACAAGGTATTTACTTCTCTCTTAGGATGCACTCTCGGTGTGCAGGAGTAATTCTGTAGTTCATTGGGCTGCACGTGAAAGTGCTAAATGTCAGATTACCATGACACACTGCACTGGTGCTTTACAGGCTAAGTACAACCGGTTCAATTCTTTCTACCAGCTGAGGGTTTACAACTGTGGGAAGCGCAGAGATCATAGATGGTGTGTTCTAGGCCAGCAAAATGGGCATCACAAAATGACCCCTTCAGTAAGTGCAGCATTTCAAATGGGAAATTATTAAATATGGTAAACAATGCAGGAAGAAATGTGCATTTAGAAAAAACTGAGATCTATCAGAATGATCTGCGAGGGGATCTGTAATAAGATGCTGAGCTTTAGAATGGAAGCAGTAGGTTACTGGCTCAGCTATGGCACACACCTGACTGAAAGCTATTAGTACTTGTCAGATCCTCACTGACCTCTCTGAAATGAGGTGCTAGCATCAGTTTGGCTCCCAGTGGGCAGCTGTCCCTTCTGCAAACACTGCCAGTGCCACAGCTGGTTTGCCAGTCACAGCGTATCATGGTGGGTAAAGAGCAGCCTCACCTCTGAAGCTGGCTCCTACAGGTCATGGCTGAGACAGGCTGGCAGATGATTTGAGAAAGCTTGAAACTCTACCACTAACACAGGGTGGCTCAGGGTAAACAAAAAATCACATCTTCTGCAGTTGCGTGCTGGTAGGTTCCACTTCTGCTAACGTAACTTAAATGGGGGCTTGGGTGAGGGTTACTGAGGAACAATCTGCTCCTGTTCTACTTATATAGTGTCCCACTATACAGATTGACTCGCCGCTTCTGTCATTTTTCCTCCTAGTTGTCTCATCTTTAGTTCTTTTAATACCACACTGTCTATGCAGGAGATATTTCCCACTACAATTCTCTCAGTATGCATTTATGAACAGACTGTTCCAGATATCTATTCATGTCCTAATCTCGTTTTGACTTCAGAATACTCTTCGTAGAAAAATTGTCCATGCTGTGGAGAAACAGACAGACTGCATTTTGAAAATATAGCAGCAATTTACAACATTAACTCTTCAATTTTAAAAGCAATAATTCTCATGTGACAGAAGAAAGATGTATAAAATTTATTTCCCTCGGCATCCATGCAGGTACAAATATGATAAATGTTTATGGAAGGATGATTTAATAAACTCTTGTTTGTTCTTCATATAGGTAACCCTCCTGCTACAGGTACAGGAACTTTACACATCACCTTGGAGGACGTCAATGACAATGTCCCATCCCTTTACCCAACACTGGCAAAAGTCTGTGATGATGCTAAAGATCTCAGAGTAGTGGTACTAGGAGCGTCAGACAAAGATCTCCATCCCAACACAGATCCATTCAAATTTGAACTGAGTAAGCAATCTGGCCCAGAAAAGTTGTGGAGAATCACAAAGCTTAACAGTAAGTCCTTTACTTTTATTTTTCACGCTTTTAATCCTTCTGCCTCTGCAACACTGACCTGGGCAGCAGATCTGTGGATCTGAAGGTGCATTACTTTCCTTCACTGCCTTTTCAGTCGAACTGGGGAAGCAATTAAACAGCTTCACCTGCGTTTCCTTCCAAGAAGGGATTTTTCCTTTGGCAAATAGATAAATTCTTCCCTCTTATGTTGCTTTGGGCATGACATGCCTTAGCATTTCACTAGTATATTTGTTTCTACAGTAATTTCTGCCAGTAATCTGCAGACCAAATAATGTATTTAAACAAAAGGGACTCTTGAAAGTCCTTCTTTTGATGGGGCTTGGAATATGTTTGCAGTGAGTTCTAAACCCCTGCAAGAATTTCTGTGACTGCCTGTTCTTACTTCCCATGCAATTCAATTCTCTAATCTTTCCTTAGAGTACTCATTTTCCTCTTAATTTCCATGAGTAACTGTGGCATGTCTGATACTGTTTACAAATGCTTCTTATCCAAATGGCCACGTTTGGCTATTTCTCACCTCCTTATCCTTTGCAGATACTCATGCCCAGGTTGTCCTGCTTCAAAACCTGAAAAAGGCCAATTACAACATCCCAATCTCAGTGACAGATTCTGGAAAACCACCTCTGACTAACAACACAGAACTGAAATTACAAGTGTGTTCCTGCAAGAAATCCAGAATGGACTGCAGTGCAAGTGATGCCCTTCATATCAGCATGACTCTTATCCTTCTTTCACTCTTCAGTTTATTTTGTAAGTCTTTTCCTTAAGCGTAAGCAATGAATGTTATTTATCTGCTTGTTTTTGCACTATAAGAAACCTTACCAAGAGAGAAGTTAACTTTATTTTTTCCCTGAGGAAGATGCTGTACAGAACTAGGAGGGGAGAGATTTTTCACAGTCAAAAAATAGCAACAAATGCCGGGTTGTCAAATTAAGAAATAGAAGCAATAATTCTAGGAAGAATCAAAGAGAATTAAAGCTAGCATATGATAAACTAAGAAGTACCAGCTGTAGTAACAGATTTCTGAGATGCTTTCTTTCATCTCTCCCCACTTGAATTCAATTCAAAAGCAGACACTGGAGATTAAAAGGTGTTCTTGTAACAATAACTGTTCTGGGTCACCATGAAAATGAGTACCGTCTGCTTCAATCTATTTGTCCGTAAAGTGTGCAAGCAATTGGAACATAAGGAACTTATTCAAGATTCTGGGCTTAGAGACACTCAAACTGATAACCAGAATAGCAAGTCTGTGTTGAGGGAGAGAGAACCGATGTATAAAGGAAGCTTCTGCTGCTTTAGAGAAAGCTTTCTAAAAGTCTTATGAAATTCCTAATCTGAATTAGGAGTTAAAAAAAGAAATCCCCAAATGACTGGAGAGTAGGAATTGAAACTACAGAATTCTAACATCCAACCTAGATGTGTCCCTGGCTTGCTTTGTAACAGTTTTCAGCAAGTTTTTAACGCGCTTTTATTTCAAGCTCCTTATCTGCTGAAAAGGAATCGCTCTGTCCTATAGCTATAGTAGAAAATCTATTATTCAAGGACTATTACCATCACATAATGTTAGTAAAATGCATTGTATGGTGAATTAACTCCCAAGCCAGGGTGAAAGGTCTTATATTCTTGATGAAGTACAATCTACCATTAGGCAGAGATAGAGGCCAGGACAGTTTACAGATCTGAGGCTTTGTGCGTGCTTGATTACATATCTTTTCAGGTGTTTTTTTTCCTATAGTATATTACTTTTATCTCAGAAGGTTAGCATGAAGGTTACTGTGAGAGAACTAGCTAATGTTTGTGATGCTCTCTGAAGATGAAAAGGACTATATAAATGCTAAGTGAAAATTCCCATTCTTTGTTCTAATCAGCAGCATCTGGCTTTGGTTCAGTTATTCTGGGTTTAGTCAACTAGAAACAAATGCAGACTTCAGCTGTTAGAAGTAATGTGTTAGAAATATGTGACAGTACATGACAGTGTTGCATCAGTGATATAAAGATGCAGCCCATTGCTTCAAATACATTCTCATTACCTCTTCATAAATGTTGCTGTTGCTGTACTAAACATGACTTTCATCACTGGGCTAACGTTCCTGGACATGATTTGTACTTGAACTTTATTTACATTATTGCATCAGCTCAGACTATAAGGTAGAGAAAAGCATTTTGCTTTTGAAAGCATTCATGTAGCCCCCAGTTATATTAAGAGATTAAAAAGCAGTTCCAGGTTTTGCTTCTTGAGCTGCTCTTTTTGACTATAGATCTTCTCCAGCTGAACTGGGGGCAGAATGTTGGCCCCTACGATCCGAACGGTGCTCGGACTGATAAAGGGATTCCCCCTCCTACTGTGAAAGAATAAGTAGCACTGAATTGTCTTGACATGTCTGCACGGTTTCCTAGTGCACTGAGCCTTTTCACAACCTTAGAGTTCTAATTTTAATCCAAGAGTGGAGTAAGGTTCTGTACGTAATCTGCCAGCAGTTTGTTCAGTGCTGTGCACTGGTCTGTCTCCTGAGCAAAACCAAAACAGGGATGAGACATGGCAGGTGAGTTGAAGGGACAAGCAGGGAAGGATCTCCTTGAGACAGAAGATGTTTTGTATGTTTTTTTTTGACGACGCATATGAGAGCATTAATTCTCTAGCTAGGCTTCAGCATAGAGAGATCTAACCCTTGGTGCAGGACTGCTTTTTTTTTTTTTTTTTTTGCTAAAATTTGCACTACATAGTTGTGCGTTTTGGGTTTATCCAGTTATGCAGAGAGGCTAGTAGTCCGTGTCTGGTACAGTCATCTTTTCATGCTGGTGCAAAGCCAGCAAGCATAGCAATTATTTTTCTCAGGTATAGATGACTAGATGGAGACATGAAAGAATGGTGCCAGGAGCCAGTTTAAATAATGTGGTTCTGTATTTGAACTTGTATAAAATGTGCTGATATCACTGCATTTCAAATTCATTTTCAGACACAGTTCTTTTATAACTGTGATTAGTTCCATCACAATGTTTTGTCTAGTCCAAATATTTATCAGAGTAATCAAAGATTACGATGCCATAAAAACAAAAAGAACTTTAGTGCTTATCGAACAGATGAAATATCCCATTTCTAGTGGTAAGTTATGGGTTTAATTTTTGCAAAAGCCCTTACGAGGCTCAGTTTGCTCCCAGTGTTTATCTTTTATGAGGCTCTTGTTCCTAGGAGGTAAATCCTTCAGTCAAACGGACTTTGTTATTCATGCCAAAGTATGTCTTTTTGTATTTGACATCTGGTGTGAGGATAGATAGCCCCATGAAAGAGCTGCTCGTGGTGGAAGCGCCCTGCATGAATCTCCTCCTTATATAAAACATATTGGTATTATCATTTAAATGGTACAGTTATTATCTACACTTGGAATATGTGCTTCTTTTGTAAGTCATGGAAGAAGACATATGTGGCAGATTTCTCAAGTAACTGAGCATAGAACTGAAGAGTCAGATTAAAAATGTAATGCATGCAAAAAGTACCACCTATTCTGTAGCCACCTACGGTGTTCAGTATACTGAGGGATAATGAGATACAGACTAGAGAGGTGCCCAGAAGCCCTTGGAAAAAGGTGAATGTGCTTCAAACAAGAAAAGCTTAGAAGCTCTTCTCATCCCAGATAGGAAATGCAGGATACTGAAGTATATGGGCAGTGTCTGTTGTTATTCCAGAACGAAGCAGTAAGATGTTCGGTGGTATTAAAAGATGGCAGCTGCAGAGTTGATTGAGGGGGAAAAAAAAGGCATCTTTGTATATTGTGTACTTACACTAACATAATATTTCTGAGAGTCGCTGAACTGAAGCTGGCAAGACATATTGTTGGCAGATACAGGACTGTCCAAACTTATAGTTAATGCTAATAAATATTGGAAAGAATATTAAATCTCCTGTCATTACTGCAGGCACCATGTTTCAAACAAGACTTAGTGTAACAGCATCTTGTCCTTTGTCAGCTTTTCCTAGCTGCAGATAAGATAGGACCAATTTGTTTCAGATACAATTTAGAATTTTAGTAATTCAGAGTGAGGAAGAAGAACAGATAGGGTTCACTGTGTTTCCTAGTGAAAGAGAAGGACTACATAAACCACTTACTTGAGGAGGATGAGTTGGAGAAAAAGAAGGTATGGTATGGAGCAGGTCTGGTGCTGGGTCTGAGATGGTCCATGCTGCTCCTTACTGCTGAACTGCCTCAGTTGTTGGTCTGGTTGTTTGTTTTTAATGTATGGTGGTGTTTTCGGTTTTGGTAATCTGACCGGTGGACTACAAAGGTACAAGTTAACTTGAACATAATAAGCAAAATATTCCATTGCTATGAAGAGAAAATAAGGTGAGAGGCTGGGGGGGAAGTACTGCTATGAAGAAATTAGATGAGCTGCAAGTCTCTGCACTGGAATTAATTTGCTAAACTGACGGAGAAAGGCCTCAGGTGTGCTGAAAAACAGGAGACTTGCACAGATGTCAGTGCTGTGATTGCAGAGATGCCTTAAAGACACTCCTAGATTTAACTAACTTACTATTAATTGCCCTAACTTTTCCTCTTTTAATGCCTCACCTCCCTTACCACAGTATTTTTCTGATTTGAAGAATACAACGATAGTGTCCACGCACAAAATGTTTGGTTTTTCTTCCTTCAAAGTCAGATTTGGTATTAAGTCAGTCATTACAAACATTTAAATGATATTAGCAGAGTTGAATTTATCTGAACATACAGCTAGAATTGCAGTATTCTCTTTCAGTTAGTTCATTTTTCAAAGCAATAGAAGCACCATCTGTATCTCTTGTACATCCTATGTTATTTTATGCAGGAACATCAAGTGATTGAAGACTGAAGCAATGCATTCTTGAATGGCATGAGACTAAAACAAATCACAGAAAGTCTCAAATGGAAAAGACGTTTAAGATCACGGATCTTTCAGTTTACAAGCATAGTCTGGTTACATGGAGATTCACTTTTCAGCCTATACTGTGTGTTACTTGGCTGAGTTTTAGACAATCATGTAGTACAGTTAATTCTTTTAGAGCAGAACCTTCCCCTTCCCCCTCCCCCCCCCAAAAATTCCTATTCCACATACAGCATATATCACGTGGGTACATAAAGTAGAAGCTAATTAATCCTACCCAAATAATTAAAAAATACTGACGCTTATTGAGTTCCAGGGCTATGGAGCAAGAGAAGGATGGTTTGAGGATAAAGGGAGTGTAGTCTGTCTTGTTACAATGAGACTTCTATCACAGACATCTGTGCCCAGTCTTCTAATTTCCCTGCAGGTGTACTCTATTGTTGTGCATTGGGTTTTGGGAGCCCACCTAAAATTAATGGGGCTTGAAATGGCACAGAAATCCATACGTACGTATATAATTGGAGAGAGGATGTTTATATACCTTCTCATGTAGATATGACAAATAGGAATACCTTCAAATGATACATAAACATATTTAAAATGTACTTAATGAGATTAAATTTTACTGAGTCAATTAGGTGGGAAATGATGTTTTATGCATATTTTAAACCATCCAAACATCTTCTAGAAGTGTAGCTTTGGAAAAAAACGACTACACTTTAGAAGCTGTGGGTTTGGAGTGTAGAACAGAAAAATATTATCAGCAAATACAGCTACTTCACTAAAAGCTGTAATACTGTTTGTGATGGTCATTCTGTAGACATGAAATGAACATTTAAAGAGATTAGTCTGATAGACCATTCAGTGGCGTGAATTCAAATGAACATTTTATGTTTTCATTTTCTCAGTAGTAACCATTGATATATAATAGTTTGTTTCTTTTCAGAAGAGCTTCTTAATATCAGCTAAATACTGTTCTGGAGTGGACTACGACTAAAAACTAGAACTGAACAGATGTCCACTTCAATTTTTTTTTTGTCTACAATAGCAGCTACACTTCTTGTTGTTGTTTTATAATTTCTTTTAACTATCATCTGTTTCCTTTGATAATTCCCTACCTCATCACATACCAACACCTCACATGCTGACAGCTTGCTATTCACTTGTATGTGACACTGAAGATCCGACTGTGCCTAAGGGTTACATGGTGTTGCTCTTTCTCCCCTTCCTGCTCTGGAGTATTTCAGACCTGTATCTTAAAACCCTATCTTATCCATACACACAATATCTATATGTCATTGGTTAGTATACACACTTGTCACGCTTACAAATTCCTCTCCAAAATTTTTGATACAAAGCCTGGTAAATTCCAGTCTTTCTTTTCATTTCTTCTCCTCCACAGCTTCAAAGCATACTATTTTCCACTCATTATTATTCTTGCTTAATAAGAGTTTCTTTTAGATGTTTCTTTTAGTATTTCAAGCTGGGATTAGGGTACACCTGCAGCTTTGAATGTGTCTGGACTATCAAGGTTCATGTTCAACTTGTTAAAAAATAATAGTAAACTAACCTGTGCTGCTATGGAAGTTGAGATCTGACTGCCAGAACAGTTGCACGTTGCCTTAAAAGGTTGCATAGGCAGTTTTTTTATGCAATTTATTTTCAGTATACATATGAAAAATTAGATTTGTTCAACATTAATGTGCCAAAGACCGTACTTACTCATTTCACTTGCTGCATATTTTCAACTGTTCAGCTAAATTGATCAGATTAGAGCATCAGAAAATGTATTTCCAGACTGCAGGTAATCACCTCTCTCCTTCTTTTGTTTTCAGTGAACTGGCAAAGAAAGGAAATTTGTTTGCTGTTGGTCAAGCAAAGGTGAAATTGTTCAGGCAAAGCATCCAGCTAAAATCATACCAATTGGAAAAAAAAAAAGAAAAAAAAACATTGACAGTATCTGAGTTGCTTTATCACAGAAGTTACTTCACCACCACCCCCAGTAAGATGCATGAAATCCGTGCCAAATAGGAATTGTGCAAGATAAACATAGTGCTGCACTGCATAATACATGCTTCTAGAACTTCACAGCAAACGTAACTAGCCTCTTAGTTAATGAAGTTTTCTCTCAGATAAATGCGTGTTAGTACTACACATGCAATACATTTTGTGTGTCATGAGGGCAACCCAGTGCAAAGTTAGTGAATGTGAGTGCATGGCAAGGAGAAGCAGAAACAGGGATTCAGCAGTAAGCAAGGCTCATGTGAGAAGTTACAAGAGTAAGACTGCTTTGGTGTAAAATCAGTTTTGTTCCAGATCTGCCAGTACAGTGTTATTTCAAGTTAGTGTGTGAGACGCTCTGGGAAATATCAAACAGATACCCTTTGAAAATAACTTCTGCCTGAGCAACCTTTTCCCTTGTGCAAGCTGATTAGTTTGGACTGGCATCTTCCTCCCCAGCCTTGCCCGTTTTGGCTAATTGCATGGCACATGCAAGGATTTTAGCACTGAAGTTCAATACTGACATTGATATATGAGCTCCTACTGGAGCTTTGGACAGAATTACAAGATATTCATTCCACAAACACAGCACTAATATCTACAGTGTTTTTCCGATCATTAAGAATTTTGGAATCATCTCCTCTTATAATTGGTTTCCCACTTACCTGTGGTGTTACAAGTGGAAGTTTTCAGGATAAAGTCATTTACTTTGTAAAAATGTCTATAATTTTATTACCGTTCAGTGAAATCACAAATTTGCTCTAGCCACAAGCATACCTAATATTAAAAATGGATTTCTTAATTGCTCAAGTAAGATTGTACGTTATCTGTCTGAGGACAGTGCTTACAGCCTTCCTAATCCAATGAGGTTTGGCATGAAAAGATCCCCGTCATTCCCTCAGAAGACAATTTCCAGGAAGTCACAACTAGTGACCACTGGAATTTGTCACTCCCATCAACATACAGTCATACCTCAGAAGAGGCCACAGGTGAATGTAACTATTTAATAATTATTGTACAGAAACGTACAGTCTAATACACTTTAACAGCATGTGGTGCAAATGCTGACGCTACCGGTGTTGAAATTCACCTATGTCAAATCAACCAGTGATGTACATGAAAACCATTTCTGTTTTTCTAAGTTCTACACGAAAGCTATATTAATAACTGTGTATCTAACTAATGCCCTTTTATAGACGCTAAAGTCAGGAAAGAAGTACACGGTTCTGATCTCTTCTACCATTTTTCCATTACCCCTTTAACATTACTGAGGTTTCGATAAAGTCCATGATGTAATGCAGACTTCTAATTAAGCAAAGATTAATGTAATATTTCTGATGAGAAGGTAATTAAAGGAAATCTGAAGAAATGGAGCATGCCTGAGTTGAACTCCAGACTCCAGCTGTGTTAACTTTCTTCATTATGTTAAATGAAAATTAAAGGATGAATACATCTTGGGTAAAGTTCACTCCTTCACAGAGGGTCACCATGAAACTGAAATGCTTTTAAGTTTCATAAGGTTTAAACTGCAATTTAAGAAGCATAGTCTGTGTAATGGGAGAGGTGGAAGAAAGTGATAACTCTGGACTTACGAGGTACACGTCTTTCAAAGCCTTCAGATTGATTAATCAATTGTCTTTTTTTTTCATAAAAATCAGCATTAGGGATAAATCTTAAATTAGTCCACTGTGGAGTAGGCAGGTGGCTACAGTAATTGAAGAAATCAATATTATAGACACTTACCTTGTATTAGTTGACTTCCTCCTCTTTCAGTTTTCAAAGCAATTCAGTATCCGAAACCCTGTGACTAGAAGATTCAAGATCTCAGTTCTGTGAAATCTGCAACCAACTTAACTCTTTTAACATTTCAAACACAATCTACGTCAATTTGACTTTAGTAGGAGTAAGAAGGGTATTTTTTCCATCTTAGGTATCTACATCATGAATCTCCCTACTCCGAACTGCACACTTAGACCTATATTCCTATAGCACTATAATACTCCATCAACGTGTCCATTTTTTGTTTGTTTGTTTGTTTTTGACCAGCAAAGCAAGCACAATCTTCCAGCGCTAAAATATTAATGCCAACAAACACCATTCATTAATGATAATGAGCAATGCTTTTTTATCTGAGACACGTTAACCATAACAGTAATAATTCAGACCATGCACATAACTGAAGATTCCATCATTACCTCATTATTTGGCTGTTTTATCTTAAAAGGAACATAGCTGAATGTCTCTCTCAGTGTAAAATAGGTAGAACAGAGACCTGTGTGATTAAAAATGGGGACAATCACATTAGAGACTTCAGTGAGAGTGATTTCTGGGGAAAATGAGTTCTATATAGTTATGTTAGCTTTATGCTGCTTGTGCATTCCCCAGGTACTCTTAAGGCAGAGCAGGTTGGCTGTTGGCAATATAAGAACATGATGCATGTGCCATCTTTCTGGCTTTCATGTCTGCAGCTGTACACATCAAATCACTTGTTGTAGGTAAACAGAAATGACATTAAGAACAACACACGACATGTACTTATTCTTGAGAACAACTACAGATACACTGATGTTATTTATATATGATACTAATAAAATAATTACTAAGCATAATGTTTGTTTGATGTACAGATCCAACCTGCCAGGTATGGGCTTAGCAGAGCATTACGTCCATAAAGGAGCTAGTTAGCATAAATTAACAAACATGCTCCTTGTACACAATATTTGCACATTTTATGCTCTTAGTATTCCTTAAATACCAGCATCTTTTATGTGCTGTTGCCAGCTACAAGCTGTAAATCATGTGTGGTGTAAAATAGACAAGGGAAAAAAAAGAAAACAAGGTTGAAGTCTGTGAGTAAACAGCTGAAGCCTATAGCCTTTAGATTGGCTGTTTAGGTATGAGAATCAAGAACTAACATTAATAATTTGGCAGCCTTTATATATTTCTAGAACTTTCATTTGGTTTCTCATCATTGGCAAAATAAAGAAAAAAGCAAGCAATAAAACTACCATTCCTATACAGAAAACAATGATGAATGCTGGCAATCCAGCTGGGTAAATAAAGTGATTTGAAATATGGACCAGATACTTGATCGTATTTGCAGAGAATGCGTAGTGCAGCAGTTATGTTATCTCAGTAAATCTGCTTGTATTTGTCAGTGAGATTTCTGCACAACACTTTGGTCAATCTTGATTTCTGTAGATTTTGTGTTAAGGGAGATACCGGCCAGAATGCTTGTCCAATAACACCAGATATGACTACATGAGAACATCTTTAGGCAGTAAGTTTGTAATTGATAATCTGATATTAACCACAGAAACTAAAAGTCAGTCTAACTTCAGTGTTGGCTGCAAGCAATTCTATATCACTGGTGTGTGCAGTAGAAAGAACAAAGATGGATCTGGTCTTGAATATTCTTATTGGACCTGACAAAGTTGAGTATCTACAGAAATTTTACAGCCCATATTTCTGAATATTGAAGCTACTTTAAAAATACAAAAGCAAAGCGTATGTACTAACCTTTCAAAACCACGTTTAGAATAGATTGTTTCAGTACAACTTCTGTTAAGGCTGGTGAAAGTGCTGAGCTGAGTTCATAGCAGGCTTGGCACCCTTTGCCAACGTCACGGTTTTTGTTGGTGTATCAGCCAAAGGAGATGTGAAGGAGAAAGCATTGATGTTTGCAGGGAGCCCCTTCTACTACATGGGAAAGCCTGGGAACAAAAGCGTGAAAATGTTTCCTTTGAAAACACGTTAACAAAAGTTGGTATCGCTGGCTATGAGTAAGAAAAACCATTCACACAGGGATGATCAGTGAACATGCATGCCAACTGGAAGAAGCCATGAAGGAGTTACAGTAACGGAGGCATCAGTGACAGAATAGGAAAATGCTCTGTACAGCAAAAGACTGGCAGGATATGAAGCACAGTACCTTAAATTTGTCAAGGGCTGTGAAAAGATGTTGCAAAGCTGCTAACCAAGCAGAGCCTAGATAGATTTTAGCTGTTTGGATGGCCAGAGACAGCCCTTTGGGATGATGCATGAGAAAGAATTCTCTAGATTAAGACATAACCTAAATACACAGACCTAAGAAGGAGATCCTGTGACAAAAATGCTCTCTAGTTTGTCTCAGTTTTTAAGCTTGAATAAGAGGCAGGATGATGGTGTTGTCCAGAGCAATTAAAGGAAGAACAAGAAGAGGAGTGCTTTAGCGGTAAGATCTAAGAGCTCAGTTTTAGCTGTGCAGAGCTGTCAGCTAAACATCAGAAGGGTATTCGGATCCAGAGGTCAACATTTTAGTCTAAACAAAGAAAAAAATGCAGAGAATGCAAGATCTCTGAACTGTCAGCACTGAAGTAACCACTGAACACCTATGGACGGTGTCACAGAAAAGGTGAAAACAAAATGGGGGAACAAAAGGTTTCCCCAGAAACCAGGGATGGAAGGATTAAGACAGAAGGACATGCAGAAGAAGTGATTTAAGATGTCATGGGAAGATGAGAAAAAGGTGTCGTCACGGGAGCCAAAGGAAGCATCAGATTTCCAGGCATGTAATTCAATGTATCAAGACAGCTGACAGGTCAAAAAGGATGAGAAAAGTTGAGGCAGAGACTAGAGTGCTTCAAGATGTAAGGCAGAAAACAGTCAGGACGGAGAAGCAAGCAGAGAGAACCAAAAGTATGCTTATATCGTGTGTATGCGTGGGAGAGAGAGAAGGTAGCCTTCAACTGGTACAGGAAAAGAAAACCATATAGTTAAGCTGAATGAACTAGTTTTAATATATAGTTTACTCGGGAAAGACAAGATGTGTGATAAGGTGCTAACATTCATTATATCAACATGATGTAAAATATACACGTTTTTCTTGAGGTCTGCTCATAAATCAACATGTATTGCCCTTTATTTACAAGCTGTTGGTGAAGCAGTCACTAGCTGCTTGAATGTGCGTGATACTTATAAATTCCTTGCTGACAAATTTCTCTGAAGTTTCAGCCTATGGACTATACAGAAATTCAGTGCTACAGCTGCCGTTCATTCATCACATACAAGTGCCTGTCCTTAGCAGAGAGACCTCCAGGGATTCAGAGTAGCTTTGCTGATTCAAAAGTTAGTGTTATTTCCTTTGAGTCAGGCTTGAACAAAAGCCCTTTAATATGATAAACTTCACTGCAACATAGAAATACTACTTTTCAGTGATCAGAGTCCTGAACTTAGGCTTTCCGCTATCCCAGGAGAAAAAACTGTGTATGAGAGTTTAGCAGCAGCCAATCCCTAATCCAAACACATTCAAACTTTGGCACTTGTACTTATGAAGCTCCAATACAGAAGTCTGGGTTCTGTGGCCAGACATTTTTGTGCTACAGATCCCCATGTCGAGCAGTTTCAGATTTTATCCTGTTTGGAAATCTCAGTGGCACTTCTCACTTCAGTGGTTCCCACCCATCAGTCCCTCTGTGGATTATTATGTTTGCTTAATTTGCTTTACTGACCTTTGTTTAAGAGAACTGAGGAAGGATGGGCTGCTGTGTGCTCTCCAGGTGTTTGTCTTGCTGCACAGCCAATCTGGACAGGCTCCTCCCTAGGTAGAAGAATTTAATATTTAAGTCAATTCAAATAATGCCAAAACAATAAGAAGAAACAAAAGGTAAAACAGCCTTATCAATAATTATATTAAGCTTTATTTGCCCCAAAAGGAGAAGCACATGAGTGAAGATTACAAGGTGACATCTCATAATGACCACTGTGGTACTGTTTTTCCTGCATATGTGACAGAATTATAGGTACTTCTTCATTTAAGAGTAAAATGCAACACGTACTAGAGAAACATTTTGCATTTCCTGACTATGTGTCAGTTCTGATGTGCATATCTGACTTGTAAAAGTCATTCACCCATCGGCATGCAGCTGTTCAGCCACTTCCAGGAAAGCAGGGCTCATCACACACAACTGACTTGGGAATGCAAATGGTATACCTCTGTATGTCCTTCCCCCAGCTCTTACTGAGGACCATGATATCAGAGGGTAAGGGATACCCTGGGGTCAGCTGTGCTGGCTGTGCTCCCAGCACCTTGTGCGCTGCAGACGCTCACTGGCAGGGCAGCCTGAGAAACAGAAAAAGCCTTCATGCTGTGTAAGCACTGCTCTTTAACAATTGTAACATCATTTTGTTTTCAGCGCTGTTTTGATCACAGAACAGCCAGTAAACCAACAGTGTGCCATCAGAAATTGTACTTGAGAGGAGCCACACCAGCATCAATACCAGGCAAGCCCTAAGCTGAGCTCCTGAGAACTTCAGCTGTGTGTTCAGCTAGTATCAGCCTTATGTGTTTTCACTGCAAAGCTGAGTATTTGCAATTCAGTAGTGTCCTCGTGCTGCCAAATGACATTGGAGGAAGGAAACACATTAGCTCCAACTGTTAGATTAGTTCCTAATATTTGGTTTTCTATGCTTATTTACTGCCTCCGTATTACCAAGGTGCCCATCTAAAATAGGAAGGATCATTCAACTTGTGCTACCTTCACTTAAAATAATAAATAATCTAAAAGGTTAGACAACAAAGGTAAGATTTACAATTCTGTAGCAACATTAATGAAATATGCCAGCTCTTTTAGCCCCTGCTATAGAAACATAACACATAAAAGATTGTTATTTTTAAGAATACATCTGTCTGCTCTTTGCTAGTCAGTGCACATACGCAAAGGAAGCCCAGTGACATTTTACTTGCACTCTTGCACCAACGTAAGTGAACAAGGTGCCAAGTGGGGAGAATTAGGTTCTGGCTCAAGATTTATACCCAGACCTCTGCACTACAACTTCCTGAATGCACCACAAAGGTCTCAGAATGTTCCAGGCGACGTTTTGGGGTTTTCTCCTGGAGATTTCCTTCTTCACAATTAATTGTTCCTAAGCCTAGATAATTCATACTGAATAGCTGAGAAATGTGCACGTTCTCCATCAGTAACCTGGAGGAGGTAATAAGAGAAAAAGTTAAAAGATACTGTGATCTGCATGGCAATAATCACACTCATTTCCCATCGTTTAGGTCTGTAAGAACTCCTGACATTTGAAGCTGTCCTACCGAGTTGCCATGGCAACGAGAAAAAAGAAAACGTCAGATCTGAAGACTGCAGTTTACAGTTACTGTTCTTCACTACTAGGCCTCAGTTGCTCCAGATTCAGTTTAATTTGCAACCTCACTTAATCTGTCCGACTATACATTGGTGTTTGACAGCCTCTGCCCTAACTTCCATTTATTAATGGATTCCTCTTGCAAGATGCAAGGTTTATGCGAATTTTCACTGAATGTTAAAAGACCATGACATCTAAACTTGACCTTTGGGGAGGACAAAACAGATTGACTCCATTTTTTTCTAACTGTTGACTTGTTGCTATTCAACTGTTCAGAAAATATTTTGTCTGTGGGTTAGTATTTGTATATGTATGAGTGTATGTATATATATATATATTTATATGGAGAGAAGAGTTATAGGACTGGTTTAGCTTTTATAAAATATTCATCTGGAATGTGCAACTGACAAAGCAGAGTAATACAGCCACAGATGAATCATAACTATTCGACATGGCTAAACCTACTTGCTTGTTTATAGTGTGGCCAGAAGGAGAGCCTATTGCAGTCGTACCACTGAAAAAAGCCACTTTGTTGACACCAAATAAGGCAGGCCCAGGGCTCTGCAGCATCGCTTCTTGTACCTCAGGTTCAGCAAACAGGAAATGCAAGTCCCCCTGGCTTGCTTCTGATCCAGACTTCTCACCTTATGCCCCAAAACTGAATTTAAGACTCAGCAGGAGCACAGCTCTTCATCTCAGTGCCGGGAGGGAACGCGAGCTCAGATTTGTGAGGCAAGGGGAAGCACTCAGTGCAACCAGCACCATATGGTCACCACCTACAGCAATGGGACATGCTGGGCTGATTTTAAAGGGGCTAAAGTCAGTTTCCTCTATGCTCTTGCAGATAATTATTTGCTGGGGCAATTCAGAAAATTTAAGTCCTTTGTCAGTTCTGCAGACAAAGTAGGTATTGTCTGCATATGAGAAGCTGATTATAACAACAAAATCAAGGTGCTTCTCAGAAGCACTGGCCTCTCTCTCAGCCTCTGCACAGCTGTTACTACACGTATCAGTGCAAGGAGGAAAACAGATGCCCTATTATCTAAGTGTATTCACACATATCTATAGTTTTGAATATATATATACATACATACACGTGTACACACAGTTTCCAGTTAAGAGTAACAAGAGCATTTCTTTGTGTGTGTAAACTTACCACACTTGTTTGCAGACATGGGGAAAAAAAGGGTGTTCGTTACATATGACTATGAATCCTTTTTTATTCTGTGAGCATGTAAGGTTTAAAAAAAAAAAAAAGAAAAAACTTAACTGTATCAAGATGATCATCTTGTTAATAAATTGTAAATGATCCATCAAAGCTCACACCAAATTTTTATAAAATTAACACAAAAAAAAATATACTAGTGACAGACTGTGGCTTTTATTAGAGCTTGCCAGTAACTAGGGTAAGGTAAGTGTCTTAGAATATTTTAATAAACTTGCTTATTTAAAGTTTAAACAAGAAAGCTTCCTTATGCAATAGTACTTTGCAGCTGCATTCTTTAGTTAGCATTTTTACAGTACCTATGAGTCATACTGTATGTTGTCTTTACTACAGTGAAATTATGAGCATATCTTCCACACCACCTATATGTTTCAATAGTAAAGTTTTTTGGAAGCATTAAAAAGTCCAAACATACATTGAGTTTTCCATAACGCTACACTAGATATTAAATGTGTGTTGGTGGTTAAAAATTGCTGTACAATAGCTTTTCTCTGACTTCCTGTATTGTACCAAATATGACAACCGTTTTTTGTTTTCTTTTGTTTTTTAATCAAAAGTAATAACAATGGCAACAGAGGGAAAAAAGTTTGTGTTGTGAACTTCCCTAGCGCTGTAAATTTCCCGGTAAGATACAAGCTGCCTTCATGCAGGAACCAATTCTCTCTTTCAGTGACTCCTGCAGTCCTGCCCAAGTGGAATCTCCCACTGACCTGGCTTCTCTAGCAGCAGCTTTGCATGTTTCATTTAGCAAAGCAATGCTGTAAGGTGAGTGGGAGTTTCTATGGAGCAAGGGCTCCAGGAGCAGGCACAGCGAGAAGTGCCTGACCTCAGACATGAACATGGGCGTGCTTCTAGTTTGCTTTCATTGCCCAGACCTCATAGTAACCACGGGCTGCTGCTTTGTCATCAGCAATCACGGCTTTTTAGAAATAAAACCTTTATGCAAAGTTTTCAAAAGGAAAAACCAACGAATGCATAACACCACTGGATTTTCAGGATACACGTTTAATGAATGAGTCCAAATGAACCCAAAGATGAACTGCACCCTCTGCTTTAATCTACAAAACCTCTATCTTGAATAAAAGAGATTATAATATTCTCCCCCTGCAAATGCTCTTTTTCTACTTGCTTTCTTCCTCTCCCTTTCCAGCAAAACCCACCTCTGGAAAGATCCCATTGACGTTAGTGTCATCCCTATCAAGTACCAGATAAAGATACCCTTTTCTAATTTAAACCAAGGTTCACACAGCATTTGGTGAATCATTCCAAGGGCATCCAAAACCAACAACAAAGAAAAATTTCTTCTGCCTGGAACTGCACTAACAATGGGAAGACTTTTACTACCAATCTGTGCCCGAGGACAAGAGATCTTTCTTCTCGGATAACACTGCAACCTTTTGACATGTAGAAAAGTCAGTACAGTGGCTGAAGCTCTGAATCGAGATGCATCAAAGCCTTCATTCACCAGTACCACTATTTCTCCAGACAAACTAAAGCCTCCCAGCCTTTACATTGCATCTCTAGGCTTCTGACTGAGCTGGACTATCTAAGCACACAAAGAGAAGATGAAGCTGCCATATTAATGTTTCCTCTGAGAAATCTGAAACCTGTACCTGAGAACCAACCCTTTTTAACAAGCAATTGGGTCACTTTCTGTGGCAATATACAAATGAAGAACCACATTAGAATTTGAGTTTTCTTACCCGAAAAAGATTGTGGGGTCAGGCTTAAAAAATGATTCTCATTTCCTGTAACAAAAGAGAAAAGATAATGTATTACTTTCTCACAACATTATGAAAGAAACACAGAAGTTGCAAAATTAGTTTGTTTTTTTTTTTTTTATTATTTGTTTTGTTTAGCACTCATTCAGCCAAGCTTGCTGGGTTTGTAATACAGGACTTATTCCTACCTTACCTGCTTGGTCACTACGTTTATTGCAGTTTTTGTGTGTTTGCAGACTTACGGTGCTGTCCGGAGTCAGAAAGGCAGTGAACTTGATTTTCCTTTTGAAACACACATAAAACGTCTTGTGCAGAAGTCATTTCACTTACAAAAGTATCTGCTGTCAAAACACAAATTGGGTATAACGTTAATCAGTAAGAGTATATTAGCAAGGTAAAGGTCTCCTCTGTGGTGCAGTTGCTAACTGAACTCTGTACACCTCATGCGTGTGCTTGCAATATGCCTACGTGCATTTATGAATGTACAATTTGTTCAGTAACTGCAGGACTGAAGATTAAATCAAAGGGAAATCAGCTGAATTTCCCACTGGTTAGCAAGGAAAATTAGCTGTGAGTGGAACACTGACTATTAAACTTTCTGAGCCCTGTTCTCATCCCACTTAACACTGGTGTAAATCGAAGAGCAACTCCATTACTAGACTTGTTTGAGCATCAGTTAGTGATACTTAAACAAAAATGTTCATTTAGACTTCCCCACACAGTGGTTTTACTGATGTGCTGCAAACAGTAAAGCAGCAATATTTATCACAGTAGCGTTGACTGCTTATATATTATAGAATGTTTGTCTTTTGTGACATACAAAGAAGCCTACAGCCCAGATGCTTCCCACAGAGCGCTCGCTTCCTTCACTGATGACTTTAATGGGTCCCCAGGGAACCCAACCCAATTTGGTTTAACCTCTATTTGAAACGGCTGTGGCCTGTAGTCAAATAATTTGTCCCAGTCTCTCATGTAGTCATTTAAGTTAGGGATCCCTGCAATACAAACCTCATTTATTAAATTATGGGCTTCAAATTAGATCATAGGGACCTAGCTTAAGCGCTCACTGTAACAGAGTGAGCATTTGGAGTTATAGTAACGACTCCTACATCGTTGGTCTTTCCTTTGTGAGGCTTCTTGTTGAGACACTGAAAGAACTGCCACTCTTCGTCTCAGCTGCTTCCAGTACACAGAATTTTGTACACAAGAAATTTTTTGTCACTAGTTATCTAAAGGCCAAGTTTCTTTTTGAATGGATTTAATAATGACTCATTTAATTAAAATAAAAACCACAAGATAAACGATATTAAACAGTCACATCATCTTGAGAACACCAAGTCTAGGACAAAACTCTGATCCTATCTTTCCTTTAATACATCTTCAGAGACTCAATTGTCTGAGAGATACACTGTCCAATGGTGTCAAAAAGATAAATAACTAAAATAATAATATATTTTTTTTTATCAATTCTATGACCTACAATATTTAGGGTTAACATGCAAAGTATTTCAGCAGTAGTTGTAACAGCTATTCTATTTAAAGCAGGTATAGCTGACTGTTTTACTTTGTCAAGCATACAACCATTGACCATACTGTTTTCACATCAGGATATGCTAGTTGGTTTGTATTTGTCCAAATGGAATGGATATACTCATCCACTCTTGGTGGAAAGTTATTAGTTGCACAATTGCTATGTGTGTGTATATATGTAGATATATAGAGATATACACATACATATATAAATATATATATATAATATATGCAGATGGAGACTAATACAACATGGGGACTTGAAATAAGCAGTTTAATCCCATGAATCATGGATGAACACAAATTAAGGAACAGCTTGGGTGATGTATGCTAAACCAGTTTGATTTTTAAAAGGAAAAAAAAAGAAGGAAAAAAATAACCCACAACCAAAAAAACCCCACACTGAAATCCAGGCTTATTCCAACTCTCATGTTGTACTTATGCTAACCTTTAGTTGTCCTCGCTTAATAAAATTTATATCATTTGAAGATATTTATAATTGTTTACGGACTCATTTTTAGTTGTCTGTATAAGCTGGTCATCAGTAGTGAAAATGGGAGGGATTATAGCCAGAATAACTGCATCACTCTGTTTTCAATAGGACAGCTATTCAGGAAAGTTCCATTCAACATTTGAACACTGTACTCCTTCTCTGCATCAATAAGTGACTGTATTTGATGATTTGGGGCTGAAATGAATGTAAAAACAGACGTGTATGTACATGCATGCACATCCTGTTCAGGGCTGTAGAATGAGAGCATGTCTGGTGAACTCTGATGGTGAATTCAGTACAAACAAGCTGTGTTGTTACTGCCATTTCAGACAGAAATCACAACAATCTGCCCCATAACAATCTCTAACTTATCACCAAGAAATTTTTTATGTTTTTTTTTAAAGCTCGAGCAAGGAGAAAGATATTTTTGTTTGATTTTCGAAGATACTTATTTCAGCTACTTTTCCAGTTTTTTCTTTGGGCCCTAGTTGCTGAATTGCTTGCTGTTTCTGAGGTGTAAATAAACGTTTTGATTTATGACGTGGTTGCAAAGAAACTTGTAATTTATTTGTGAAATGCTCAAATAAAGGATGTATGGGCTTTTACCTTTTGTCTGGGCATAGACCTTCCTGATGCAATACAGCAAGAACAGAGGACTACAAAATGACCCTGACACTGTCAAAGGCTGGAATAGCCAGAGCTAAGTACAAAAAAACTCCCACGCTGCTCTAAGCAATAGAGATGAATTGTAGCCTTCATCATCATGCCACGTTTATAGAGTGACAAACTGGAGGTCAGAGAGGTAAATAATATTTGACCACACAGGAAAGTAGCAGTAGATTATTCAGCATCTATTCAGCTAACAGTAATGCTACGCTTTGCCACACTTTGTAATAGGAGTTGCACTGAGCCAACCTGGGTCAGACATCCCTAGGCTGGACTGTGCACAGAAGCTTTAATGGATTTTTGTTGCACTTCCTTTCTGCTTCACCTGATCACCTTCCCCACCTACCACCATCATTTCAGCTTATGTAGAAGAGACATCCACAAAAAAATTCACATTGTAACTGAAACAGGCTGAACAAACGTCAATCAGAGTGACCCACCTTGGGAAGCTACAGGACTGCACTGCTGTCATCGTGCAGCACTCACTGCTGGCACGGCTGATTGCAGGATGGCTTTTAACAGTGAGTACTGCCATAGTCTGTGGTCATGTCTGATGTGCTCAACCACTGTGCTTAAGTGCTGTGGAAGTATAGCTACACAGATACATCGTCTACTTGTTGCCTTGACTCATAAAATCTCAGTCCACAATTTAGTGCCCTCATGTCCTTCAAACACACTCTCCTCCAGACCAAGCTGCCCAACTTGCACTGTCCTTCTGCACATTAGCTTGCAACTGCACGCTTTATCGGCAAGGCTTGTATCTTCAGGGTGCTGCATTCCTAGTAGCCCGACTTCAGGTTTGTAAGAAACTATTTTCATTTTTATCTGAGCTCTCATAATCTATAAGGAAGGAAGTGGGGTGCTCTGCGTGCTTTCCTGTGCTGTCAATTGATCCTAGACATTGCCAAAGGGTCCCACAGGTGAAATAATAAATAGCAACCAGAACCCAGACCAGAATAACTAACAGAAAGCTGGGTAGAATTAAAATCTTGCAGAGAATAGTCACCATAGCTCTGTGAAATTATTGTGTCTTTGTCTGGAAATTCTTTTTCTAGCACAAAACCAGCATCAAATTTCTGAAATTCCTTGAGTTGGTGGTTTGGGTTTTTTCCCTTAGATCTTCTAGGAAGTTATCTAAAGTGACAGAGACATAAAGATAGAATATCCCTGAAAAGGCTTTTTTACTGCACCTGAGAACAGAGGAAGCTGTAGGAGTGAGGGCAGCACGAGAAGGAAATATTTGAGTACAAACCACTGCAGTTTGCTTTCCCTGAGCCCCACCTCCGTGGATTCCTGCTTTGTATCTTTTGCCGATGGCCTATGGTTTATCAGACACTGAATCCAGAGGTGGTCTTTTATGTGGTCCGTAATAAGTAAAGGATGAAAAAGCATATTTGACACTTGTGGTTTAACTGAGCAAAAGGTCATTACCTGGAAGCCGCCACAGAAGAGCATCACCTCCTTTGGTGTCAGTTGAGATCATTGTCCTAAACTAATGCTGTACCTTAAAAGCGGCATTTGAAATAGAACAAAGTTAAATCATAAGCAAGGAATTGTTAGCAGAGAGAGAAAACGCTGAAGGTTTTTGAGTCGAGTAGAAGTTTTCCATTGCCCTTTCAACCTTATGCCTCATCTAACACCGCACATTCTGGATTGCAGTCTTACTGTTACTCAGTAACTTTGCACAGTTCAATACAGTTCCATTTTTCTCCTGCAATAGTAAATCAGAACAGTCCCTTCTGGTTTCAGTACAACCTTCTTACCTGCAGAAACAAAGCAAGGGTCATTGCTCCTGCTGTAAAACTACCGGGATGCTCGTCCTCTGCTGCCACGCCTCTGGCCGGACTCCACTCATCCACCTCCCAGTGCATGGTGACCTTCACTGCCCCTGCAGTTACAGCAGCATGTAAGTTACTGCAGTCCTGTACACTTCAACATTATGTTACTACTTATTTCGTCTAACTTAACGTTTTCATACGCAATTGCAGGATACTCACCATCGTTGCTGTGGCTGGATGTACTTTTTATGATTAACTGTCCAAAACAAGAAAAGCAAAACTATTTACAGTGCTTGTTTACTGCAGGCATGCTGAAAATTCAGAATGAAATACTATACCCTGGAGTCTTACGTTTAAAGAGCTGTTTTCAAAGTGTTCTGCAATAAGTTACAATGCTGAAGTAATTGACTTGGGATAAGGGATGTTCATAACAGCTTTTCTTGGGGTGTATATTTATTTATTTCTAAAATCTGTCATTGTCTTTCCAAACTGAAGATGGATTTTCAATAGAAGGACACTGAACCATAGTAGACAATGCTTATGGAATGGACTAAATCTTCACATCACTAACAGGTTTTTAAAAGTTTTCCTGTATAAATTTGGCCGCTGTCCTTTACATTACTTATCTTTCTTCATGCCAGCAAACACCTGGGAACAAATTTTATATGGGGGTTATTTTTCCACTCTAGTTATCTTGTCAGCTCCACCCCTGCTGTAATTGATCTGCTAGGGACAGTGGCAAGATAATGAGGCACTTGGAAATGGCAACAAATCACAGTGCTTCTTTGTACACAAATAAATAAATGAAACATAACATCAGCTGTGTCTCATTTTTTGTGCTATTTCATCAGTTGCAGTAAAACAACAGTGCTTTAAGATACCTTCCAAGCAGCCATAAAACAAGGATTATAACCTGCCTTGGGGTTATAGCATGTGTTATTGGCTGGTACAGAGGGAGGCAGCTTTTGGTGGGATTTGAACGACCTCCATTGCCATCCCTAGTATCTAGAAGACTAAGAGCTGAATTTTTCCCCCCCAATTAACAGTTAAATTAATTATATAACAGTAGGATCTTTTCTTCTTTAAAAGTCATCGTGCTCTAATACACACTGAAATGCTTCCTGCATCTCCAAGTTAATTGTCATCATTTTTCATATTGAGCAAAACCAGTAGTACCTCTAGAGAGAACAGGTGCCCCAATTAACAAACATTCGGTCTTTTGTATACTGGATTGCCAAAAGGAAAAAAAAACGAGATCAGAGATACTTAATTCATAAAAGGATGATAGCAAACATGACAGAGTTCACCAGTAAAGCAAAGTAGAAACAATATATCACAGTAATTAGACTAACCCTCGTTACTAGACTGTAAGTCTAAAGGAAAGATTTAAACTTCTTGATCTGATAAAACCCACGTGTTCAGGTTTTAGCTATTAGTTCCATTGTGTAAGAACTAGACCAGTGCTGGAAAGCCTAGCCACAGTGCCTAACAAATTTTGCCATTGCTACTAATGGTAAAAAACATTAATTTGAAGATGGCTTGCTTTTGGAACCTGCATAAAGAAGCTGAAACAATAACATCTCCAGAGAGTAATCTTTTCTTTGAGCTGAACAAAAGTCCTACATGCTCAGTGCTGCCAAAGGCTCAGTGCAGCTGCTCACCACCACATTGGCAGGGCTGACTGCAGGATTTGGACCTATGTGTATCCATCATGCTGCATCCTTTCGCATTTTTACCTCTATCAGATCACAAAGCACACTCTTCTCACTCTGTTTTGGTGGTAGGGACAGCAAATATAAGGGTAGAAATACAGAATTAGTCAGAGGGCTCTGCTGAAAACCATGCTGGGAGCAGAGCCGGTTGGAGACTCGGCCTCCTGGCCAGCACAGAGCCCTGAGAGCCAGGCTGCAGAGGCACCTCGTGCCAGAGCCTCACACGGGCTGGAAGCTGAACCCTCCAAAGCAAGGACCAAAGCCTCAGCCAGCACAGGGCCATGACAAACTTACTTCTAACTGTAGTTGCTGTCATCACTTACACAACCTGGGGGCTGCAGTGCTTTCTTGCACTCTCGTTTTCTGCTCCTTGGGACTGTGTACTATTTTCTTCAGCAAATGAGCACTGAGTACATGAAGCTAAGGAAAATGCGTGCTGTTTTTAGCTCTGTCTTCTGGGGTTGACTGGGCACAATGCAAGACTTACTTTCTTCACGCAACGGATTTAAAAAGAAGTCCTCTTGTTGCTGCATCTCCTCATTGTCTTTGCCCTGCTTAGATGGAATAAGAGAGAGAAAGGCAGTATGTACATTAAATGTCATACAGCTCACTTATAACAAAGAGAAATACACAAAAGGACAAGTTAGTGTCCAAATCAAACTATTAAAAATTTCCATGTATATACATATAAACACTCACATATATATTATATATTCTCATATATAAATAGAGACGCTAAGGGGAGGAGCTTCATTGCCCTCACACACAAAAGAATCGTCTATTTTTTCAATCTGTTATTAAGAAGTGAATACTCATTAAGAAGTTCAGTTCGTTGGGAAAAAATGTACTAGAATGCAATTAAACCTACTACAGACTAATTAATATGGGAATTGGGGTGGTTCAAAAATCAATTAAAGAGATGGAAGTGGGGACAGTAGGCAGCACAAACCTATACGTGTCACCTTCATTAGCCCAACAGATGGATGTCCCTGCTACACTGAGGTTTTGCTGAGGGCACTATTTTGTTTATTTGTTTGTTTTGAAAGGAAATTTGGAAAAAACATTTTCTAATATGGGTCTTCACAAAACCTGGAAAAATACTGTCTAAAAGGAAATAATAGCAGTATTTAGACGTTATTTATTCCCCTAACAAATTTAGTTGTCATTTGGTTTCTGGAGACCCCACCCTTGGCTCTTTGCATCTTTCATTTAAGCAAACAAGACTGAAACACTCAAAAGACCATAAAGCTTAACGGAGAATTCTTGGGATGTTTAGTTCCCCAGTCATGTAGTATATCTTCCTATAGGAGATCCCACGTACTTGGCTCTTACCAAAGGCTGTTGATTCAAGAACTGTTCTTACGAGCTGTCCAATTTCTTGCAAGACAGAAGACATTTAGCAGTTATACTCCAGACTTCTATGAATTGTATCTTGTTACCCTTCTCACAACAGAGAAGAAAAGATGCCAAATCTCTAAGGAAACACTGTTCAAGAAGCATGATAACACTTCTGTTTTCAAATTTTACTTCTTTTTAACTCGACCTTTTTAGAAGAAGGAAATTACCTGAGTCAAGACTTGACACTCACTTTTGATACAACAGCATCACAAGAGATTAAGAAGCAGAGGGTCCTGTTCAAGAGATGCACTAAAAATTCTTATCCATATCAAAATCGAGGATGATCTTTGGATTGAAAGCCAAAATAAAGTTTGATGATGCTGTCTGTTAACCATGACCCATGTGCCCAGAGATCTGGGTCCAGTCAATGGGAACTTTATAGGCCAGCCTACTCTGATTTCTGCCCTTTGGAGGTCAGTCATTCATTACATAACACAACTTCACTGCTCCAAGCTGAAGTAAAACATATGTCTAACGCTTTCTTGTTATCTGACTGACCTAAGATCCTGGTAACCCAATTGGCTGACTTCTGCTTTACACGTTATGTGTCTCTGATACAACTCTTGCATTTACACCACAGCATCAGACTATTAATCAGATCAGTTTTCATTTGCTTGTATTTTCCTCCCAGTCTGCAGAACTGTAAATTACCCTGCAGGATGACAAACACAGCTCTGACTGCCGGATCACCGCGTTGCAGAGCTGTGTTATGAAACAAGGCTCGTTCATGGATCCTCATTCATTTGAGAGAGATGTCACTGGCCTAACACAATGGGCTCCTTTCAAGCCCTCCCTTCTATTTCATTCTGTTATTTCTCTGTTAATAAATAAATAAAATCCCCCTTGGTTTATGGCTGCAGGAGATGAAAGAATTCTTTTTTTCTTGTCAACATTGTGTAGTGCTGATGGAGTCTGGCAACAGTCGAGAGCTGGCTCTGACTTCTCTTCTGTTTTCCTTATTAGCATTTTGCTTGGCTGTCCCTGCCAAAGTCTCCTGGACATTTCGGAACGTTGTGAATTGTTGCAAATACTGCAGTGTCCAAGTGTGAAATTAACTGCATGGAAACTCCTGGGATCCTGTTAACGGTGTATTAACAATAACCTCGAGTTCACAGGAAACTACAGGCACCTGTTCAACAGGGAACATGTTCTTAAATTGACACTCAATTATCACTGCATATTTTAGCATTGTTTTTGCACCTTATCTAAGACCTACCATTGAGCACTGAAAGCCTGTTTACTCATTTAAAATCAGTCTTTACAAACCAGAACAAAATGAGAATAATAACAGAAATATATATTAAAAAATGCTTTTTAAAAAGGATTCTAAAAAAGATATTTGCTGCAACTATGGCTTGCTTAACTGAATTCAGATGATATACTTCATATTAGCCAGGTGCTTAATTTTAATAATTACCTCTAAGGTATTTTAATCATGTAGGAAAGATTTTTTTTTTTTAAATTAAAAAAAGAAAGAGAGAAATTGTAACAAAATTTAACTCAGCAAAGGCAATGGTAAATAGTGCTCAAAATACATTTCTGCTAACAGTGGAGCACCTTAAACATTTAATAATTATAGTCAATATTTTCAGACCGGAAAGCTAAAACTTCATGTCTGGAAGCCATTCAGAAAGCATTATATGTTTTAAATCAATCCCCGTGTTATAAAGAAATATGTATTACCAATAGCCTACTATAACATTAAACCACATCTATATTCAGTCAGCAGCCTAGGAACGATGGGCAGCCTTCAAAAAAGAAAGGTGCTCCTGAGCAGAAGGAAACCCAGTGCCTCCCCATCCTGCTGCCTGTCAATGAATGACTCTCAGGAGACCGGCGGTGTTCTGAGATGGTGGACCTGTCTGGATAGCAAACTGTTTATCAACGTCTGAGTAAATCAATCAGCAAGACTTGTTCATTCATTACAGCCCGTGGGTCTGTCACTAGTGCAAGCTCAGTTTTTTCCTCCTGCCCACTTGACAGCTTTGTCACCCAAACTTATCCGGCGGTTCCAGAGCTCATTTCTATGACTTCCTTCAGCCTGATCTAAATGGTCTCTGATTAACGGTTAACGACTGATAGATATTAACCATGGACTTAACCTGAACGTTTAACCACTTTGACGGGTAGGCTGGAGCATTTTCATTTTATGATCACACTAGACAAATTTAGCTCTGGAATTGAATCCAGAAGCTTTAAGATGTACGTGTCCTTCTGATCACAGACAGCCCTACTCAGTCTTGAATCTCACCCTTCACATCCCTCAGGACTGGGACACGATATTATCTCATGTAATGAGCATTTCTAAGGATGGGGAGGCGAGAGAGAATTTGTCAGCACATGACTGACTGACTAATATTAAATACCTGATAACTGCATTATTGTCTCTTGTATGCTGTACAGAACAATCTGGCTCTGAAAATATTTTTACACTTATACAAGTTGCTCAGATAACAGCTAGTAAGAAAATACACACACCAACCATATATATACACACACTTATATAAAAGTGATGCTCAGCTAATTCTTTCCTGCTCTCTTGTTACCACTTTAAAGCCACGTTCTCCCCTGAATGTGCATTCAGACAAGCCATACTGACACCAACACCCAATTTATGAAGGGAAAATGCGTTTTCATTACTGCTAATTACCATTCATTGTCATTTTTTTCCTGCCTTAAATAACCATTATCATCCCTGCCCTGCTGCTTGATCTCTTTCTTCTATTATTCATCTTTTAACTTTTGTCTCCATCCCATTTCCAGGTTATAACTTTGTAGGACCGAGTTATTATTTTTCAGCCAATGATCTAATTTAAGCATAAAGTCAAACATCCCCAAATTCATCTACTATTGTTTTCATTTCAAATAGTTTAATCTCTCACTTCTAGGTGCTATTTCTTAACATCTCACTTTCTCTTTTCCCCTCATTCCTTTGCAGTCACTCCACTTTTAATCTAACAATGAAGGAGATTGATTAAATGGTTGACTTGTGCATGAAACAGTCCCAAATGGAAAAATGCCTAACAGTGGTTAAATATTATACACCATCACATTCTACCTGAAGAAGGAGCATGACTGACAGCAGTCAGAGCCCTTTCAAAATGCCTTCCTGAACAGAATCATTCAGATTTACTGACATATTCTGTCAGGCCTGAGCTTGTCCAACCACTGCTCAAAGGTTTCAGGCTGTGCATATGAATTCTCCAGGACAGTATCTGCTGTAGGTACATACGTGTTCTGCAGAACAGAAGATAGGAAAGGTCTGTAGGGAAAAGTAATACTTTTTATTAGTCTGCATGATGTAACTGGGAAACAGAGAAGCTTTTGGAAACTAAGATCTCTGCTGAAGATCAGTGAAAAATGATTTTACTGCATGTTCCAAGGTATATCTTTAATTCCTCACCTGCCTCAGCTGGTCAGATAGAAACCTTATGAACCTTCTGTGTCTCATACCCTTCCATCTTCACAGCAACTGCTATTTCTGATGTGTATCAATGTACAAAGGTAGCTATCTGAGAAACATACTTCTCTTTGGGTCTGCTTGTGGCAAACTAGAAAGGAACTAAAGGAAATTAAACATCTCCTACTTGTGCATCACTTCTCCCTATGAAAGCTTCAACTCCTTCCTGAAGAAATGAACAACTCTGGCAAATCGCATCCCTTCTATTGTTCCCAGAAATGGCTGACCATGCTGTGAGGTGACAAACAAGAGGTCTTAGAGGCAGTAATCTCCCAGGAAAAGAAATAAAGAGTTTAATTTCTTACTTTGAAGGGACCCTTTCCTTCAGCTACTAGGTATCTTGTATACTGCTTAATCCATGGGTAGGGTCTGAGAACACTGCAGCTGAAGGATGAAGGCCTTCCATGCAGGTCTAAGGAAAACCACCTGTGCTTGAAGAATTTAAACCTAGAAAGAGGTGGTAACTACAGGCTGCAACCACTGAGAAACATCTCAGTCTTCAACATAAGTTTGAACTCAGGCACTTAATTGCTGAGAAAATGATATTGGTTTCTGTGGATCTGCACAAAACTATGCAGAATTATCCTCTATGGAGCTCCACTTTTAAGTGCAAGTGATACTCAGTTTGAGGTAATAACTACCAGGAACAGGCTTATCATCTTCTCCTTGCTGTTTCTCATCACAGTGCAGCCACCATGCGTCCCTTTGTGTCTCACCAAGTCTGGAGTTTTGATTTGCAGTTATTTGATCAGTCGAAGTTGTCAAACCAGGGTTGAGAACAGCACTTAAAGTGAGAAATACTGGGAGGAGGAACCAGGATCCAGCATAATTCTACTCTGCAAATTCACACACTAATTTAAATTGGGAAAAAGGCCATAACCCGATCCTCAGGGGTTCCATAGAGAACGAATTTGGGCTGCAGGTAGAATTTAATTACCACACAACTTTAAATGGTTGTTGTTTGAAAGGCAGGTGTTAGAATTGAAGCTTCAAGCTTATACTAAAAGGAAAACCCCCAAAAAACAAAAACAAAGGACTATAGTAATGGTTGTAAAGTACATACATTAAGCAGCAAAAGGCTTTTGTTGCATGTAGTTGCTATAATTTAGCTTGTGTCATTACTTGAATGTAGACACTGTAGCTGTTTTGCTGCAGCCTTGGCTTTTCTAATTTAAATACCTTTGTTGGAACTTTAACTTGTTGGGGAAAATTAGAATATTCACAAAATACACAGTACTCTGATTGAATTGATAACAAAGCTTTCCAAGTTCTAATCATATTCAGCATTTGTGTTCTTTTGCTTTAAGTGTAGAAACATAATGAAATAATCCCATAACAAAGCTTGATGAAAGTGGCAATTAAAAAGGAATCGATCTGATACATCCTGTTCTTCAAATTGCTACGCTCTGTAAAATGTAAAACTCCATCTCCTTTGTGAAAGCTTTCGTTTCCCATCTTGATTAGGCAAATATTGAAAACAATAAACATTTTTCTCAAAACTGAGCCTTTAATATGGACTAGAAGGAGTGCACTATGGATATTACATTTTCCACAGAAGACTGGCTTTCACATTAGTGTTTGCTATTAGCGCATTTCATGGCACTCCATCATACTGTCTTTCACTCAAATCCTACATTTGTCGGAGCAGATGGAAAGTTAGTTTAAATTAATTGAAAGCATGCTGTGCACAGCTTGTGATACCAAGAACACGCAAAGAAGAAAAGAAGATACATCAATTTCTTTTCTAAGATACCTATCACTGTGAGAAGAGATCTCTTAAGAAAGAGAAAAGTATAATATCTTAATGGTTGGGTTTTTTTCCTTTTTTTTTTTTTTTTTAAGATAAAGTTATTTTTCTTTGATTTTGACAAGAGAAGGAGGTAGTGAAATTGGCTGGATACACACTGTTGGAAGAATAAATTCTGCCTGGGATGTATCATAATAAAAGGGCATACAAAGTTAGTTATTTCTTACTGTTCTGGTTCTGTAGTCTGTCTGCAGTTCTCAGTGACACTGACAAGTTTGAAGACTGATTGCCTCCTCATCTATTTCAGTAAATATTTATCCCTACATCTAGAACCTCAGCTTTTCTTCCGTCATCACTGAAAATCCAGTTCTTCTCAGTTTTATAAACCAACAGCCAATTGCAATTAAAGTCTGTATTAAAGCCTGCTTACCTAAAATTGCAATGAGCAAACTCCTTCTATACAGTGATCACCACGTGGCCAAATTTACAGTTAAAATCAGCTTCAAAAGAATCACAATATAAACCACGTAACAAACAGTAGCTTTTTCACCAGTTGTCCTCTTTTTGGTTTTGTTCTTTTTAAACAAAATATTCCAAGTATTTGTTTCACAGTGGTCTAAAAAGCAAAAGCAGGAGGAAGCAGGCATTGGGAAATGTTTCTAAGATGGCTGGCATCTGTTGTGTATGCTTGCTTTTTTCTGCTAAGAAGGTTGCACTGGGAGGGATGGGAGGAAAGCTTCATGCTTACATTTGCCTCACCCCAGCCAAGGTGAGACCCTCAGGCAAGAATGGGAGTTGTTATTTCTTGTAAAATGACTGAAAAGTGCAGAAATCAATGAGGAAAAGTTGTTTGGAATACAAGGTAGGAAAAACAGGCAGAAAACATGAAACCTGCAACCTGCAACACCAGTCTGTTGGTCTTGGTAGGGTACAGATGCAGAGTCAGGTACAGGGGTGATGGAAAGAAATGACCACTGTGTCCCACAGGCATTTAAAGCAGAACATGCTGTAAACAAGGAATGCACTAAAACTTGTTGGACTGAGAGAGACCCCAAGAGTCCTGCACACAGCCAGTGGAAAGGTGAGATATCTGTCATTTTAATATGCTTTGAAGATTTCTGTTTCAAATGTTGCTGTTACAGTCTGCGTTTCCTCTCTCCCAATTCAGACTCCAAATAGTCTACGTGAGTTATTGCAGGCCTGATTTCTGCAAGTCACTGAGCACTTTCAAACACCTCCTCTCCCTGTAGATCAAATGCAACTCCAATAATGGCAAATGAAAGAATGCAAAACTAACCTTTTTGGCTTCATCTCTTCCCTTTCCTTCAGATATTGCTGATACTACAGCTCAGCCCGTCTTCCTTTTTGTGGACCATTCAGGAACATTTGCTTCTTATACTGGATATCCCTGAAATACAATTGTACTCTTGTAAGACATTACTCTTTTTTTTTTTTTAATCTCATTGCCTATTTCTTCCACAACTGCCTCCATATCCCCTCACTCTTTTCCAGCATTATATTAAAATTCTTTCTGTATCACCTTTATCTGTGTTCTCTTTTGTCTTCCAGACCACAGTAACTGCAGTTTTTTTCTTTCCTTTTTTTCCTACGTTGTGCAGATTCTTTATGATCACCCAAACCAGCAGCTCTCCCTGAGTTCTTAAAAGGCCTTATCCCAAACTGGAAATCAGGTTTTTTCCTTATCCCATTTACTGCACAGCAAAATCATACTTCTGTGTGCCAAGTTCCTTGACTCATAACTAAGGATGCATAAGCACAATGAAGAGTTGGCTCTGAGATCGTGTCCTTCTCTTGAGCACATAGCAGATGCCTTAGTTCCTATTAACAAGGCTCTTTGGAAATTAAGAGGATTGTATAGGTAATCATTGTTTGATTAATAATTTACAGTACCAACAGGACAGAAATGAAAATTGGAGAATGACAATCTCATAGCAGCTGCAGGCCTGTCAAATATGTAAATTTTCCACCCTTTTTCCTCTGCTAGGGCACTGCTTAACCCCATGCTGAGTTGTCTTTCTAGAGCAAAGACCCTACTAAATTCATGAATAATTAGGCAGTCATAAAGAAACAAGGAATGAGTGAGAATTAACTTCTCACCTCCTAGTGTCACTTGAAGATTAATTTGCCTAAAAACTAATTAGCTGACTTTCTACAAGCAGAGAACCCAAAATGAAATTAGAAAAAAAAATAAAATAAAAAAACCAAGAACCCACCTAAAAAATCATGGATTTGTATACAAACAAGCCTAATGCTTCTGGGAAAAAATAGATTAAATCCTCATGAGCTGTTGTTTTTTTTATAAGAAGTAAATGAATCCATGATGCAGCCGAGATGAAATCTTTTAGCCCTTTCACTGACATCTGCAAGTAAAGTAAACACTGTTACACAAAACTTCTCTTTCTGCAGATAAAAGTATAATCTGGTTTTAAGATTACAGGGGTTTAGATAGCTACAGGCACGTAGGGCTACTGCACTGAGTTTGCAACTTAATGTCAGCTACAGCTTAATAGCAGCCAAGTCATTAGTTAGTGCTAGTTATTAAGTGGAGTAAGCGAAGTCAGTCAGCAGTTGTGTCACTGAGGCAATGATGTAATTAGCACCTTGGTTTGCAGGCGATTCTCTCCCCATTAGGGGAAGAAAATTAGGCAACAGGGAAGTTTCCTGCATAAAAGGATTCAGTCCTAAGGCTATGAACTAGTGCTGGGCACAAATGCCAAATTTGCTGAAAGTTGAGAGAAAAAGAGGGTGAGTAGAATCCAGAACATTAATTAGGAGAGTAAGAGTTTTATGGCTCTCTGAGCTTTTAATAGTTATTGGAGCATAAACTGAAGCTAACATACTGACATAGATTCTAGTTAGGGGATGTAGAATGGTTCTGACATTTCTCAGATCTTACCCAGGATACTCCAAGGTTAGCTAAAGCTTAAGTAACTGATTCCCCAAACAGGAACCACTTCGAGGAAGCCAAAAGAACACAGGAGGCCCTTTTTAAGCAAAAAGTTCAGCATTTCAGTATTTCTCATTTTTACAGAGAACTCTTCAAAATCATCCTCATGAAATTGCACAAAATCCTATAAAGCAGATTATATGGAAATATCACAGAATCATAGAATGGCCTGGGTTGAAAAGGACCACAATGACCATCTTGTTCCAACCCCCTGCTATGTGCAGGTTGCCAACCAGCAGACCAGGCTGCCCAGAGCCACATCCAGCCTGGCCTTGAATGCCTGCAGGGATGGGGCATCCACAGCCTCCTTGGGCAACCTGTTCCAGTGCCTCACCACCCTCTGTGAAAAACTTCCTCCTAATATCCAACCTAAACCTCCCCTGTCTCAGTTTAAAACCATTCCCCCTTGTCCTATCACTATCCACCCTCATAAACAGCCATTCCCCCTCCTGTTTATACGCTCCCTTCAAGTACTGAAGGCCACAATGAGGTCTGCTCAGAGCCTTCTCTTCTCCAAGCTAAACAAGCCCAGATCCCTCAACCTTTCCACAGAGGAGAGGTGCTCCAGCCCTCTGATCATCTCAGTGCCCACCTCTGGACCTGTTCCAATCAAACATCAATTCAAATCAAACATCATGGTGATGTTGAGCATTAACTGAGAATATTAATAAAACAAACAAACAAAAATAATATTAGAATATATTTGCCAGATCTTTCTGTATACAAAGCCCCTACTGTATCACTTCTACACTGAATCTGTCCCCTCCCAGGTCCTTATGCAGAAAAATCCTTGTCTCAGCGTATGCACTGCTCAGCAACAACTAAAGCACTGGTGTGCTAGCAACACTATTTTCATCCTAAATCCATCATATGGCACCACCATTAACTCTATGCCAGCCCAAACCAGGACAAATCTAAAGAAATGGACACCAAAGTCCTTTGGTATTAGTCTTACTACTGCTGTATTCCAGAGAGGATCCTCCTCATAGAATCATAGAATCACAAGGTTTAAAATGACCTGTAAGATGATCTAGTCCAATCGTCCGTACAAAGCAGAGTTCCCCACTTTCAACATCAGAGCAAACCTACAAAGCTATACTGATATGGCTTTATGACAATCAACTACAGCCAGGCGTTCAAATTGAACAAAATTGACAGCATCTGACTACAGCAAAAGAGAGGATGAAAAAGAAAGAACCCACAAGAGAACAAGATTGGTATTAGCAGCTTGGATGTTTGATGTCGATTTTGTTGTTCTCTAGAGTTATTAGGAGTACACTTAATGTTTTAGTTGCCTTTTGGTGAAATATTAACAGCAGGAAATACAGGGGGTGAACCACCATCTTGCAGTCAGCTGGCACACAGGAATGGCCCATAGAGTGAAATTTTGGAAGCACAACTCTGTACAATTGCTGTTATTTATTAGTTCTATAGTCATCTGAGGTCTTTTCAGCAGAGAAGAAGATATCTGATGCAATTCAACGGCACTACTATAAGAAGGTGAATGAGAAAAAATTTTATATACTGCTGCCTTATTCAAAGAGATCCAGTTTTGCAGTTGCCAAGGTAACAGGTTTGCATTTCTAATTGCCCCACAGAGCCTGGGAGGTTGTACAGTACAGTTATCTACCACCATCCCCCAAACCCAGCCTGCTTTGGATACGTGCAACTGGTTTCATCCGTGAAATCAGTGGGACTGCCTGCCTGCCAAATGCAGCACCAATTTTCATGTCACATATCCCTGAGTACAGCTGGCAAAAAAACGTTCAGTAAAATTATGCATTAGGTCCTGCTCAAATGATTTGCCTTTCTGTTCATGAAAAAAAAAAAAAAGGCAGAAGTTGTTGCGTGCATCCCCTTTATGTACTGGGCTTGAACTTTATGAGCTTTGTCTGCATATGAAGTTAATTGAACTGCTCATCTTTATGAAATACACCTCACACATCCCAGGATAGGTGCAATTAGCAATTTTAAATCTGCTTTAAAAAAAAAATGTTGGGGGAAAAAACACAAAGGTGGAAAGACTTGTGAAATTGCCAGCAATAAAACAAAGGCAAGGCTACTACAATGGTTAGTTACCATGAAGGAGTATTTACTTACTTCTTTGAAGGCAGTTACCTTAAGTGTTTTTCCTTAAGAAAATGACAGCAACTTGCTATCAGGAAAGTAGTTACATCTGAACAAGCTTTACAAAACCACCAGCAGAGATAAGCTGCTTCTCCCTTTCTACAGATGAACAACTTCTCTTTCTCTCTCTCGTTCTCTCTCATCATTTTCTTTTCCCCCCTCCCCCAAACTGTATTATATACATCTTAAAATAGTACAGAGAACTGAACTCTGGAAAGGGAATGTTACCCCGTGGGTTCAGTGCCATCTACATCAACGTGCTCCTAAACAGGAGACATCTCTCTGGCTGAATCCAGACCACAGGTGTCCCAAGGACACCCAACGCTCAGACAACCACATTGTCATTGATGGTGAAACAGCATTACAAAAACATAAAGACCTATCATAAAAATAGGAATGTTAGAGACTTTTCCTACATACCACTGTTCTGCACATGCAGTGTGTTCATAAGGATTTTAACAAGTGTTCTGCACTGATGTTTCCCCTGTTGGAGCCTCTCATATTTATCTTCCTGCAAACATCAAGAAACGAAGGATCGCCTTCTGAAAAAAGTCACCTCTTGCTCCTTGTGTTTTGTTTCTGGCAGATTAAAAATACATATTGAAAGGAAAAAGCTATCAGATCAATCAGTGCTTTGGGTCATTGGTGTAAAATAAATTTCATCTTCAAAGTAAAAACGGAAGGGTAAAAAAATACGACATTCTGTGAATTGCCTTTTAGCCATCTGGGGAGGAAAAATAACTACAGGAGATTGAGCATCCAATCACAAAAGTTTGGAACTGGATTGCCAAGATGCCTAGCACAGATCACTTATCATGGCCTACAAGTCAAACCTTATCAATAGTAGCTAATAATTCGAGTATTTAAGGCATCCAACCAAACTGAAGCCTGTCTCTGGATATGCTATCTGTAATCAACTTCTCTATTAAATATTTCTCTAATTTCGCTACTAAATTGTCCTTTTTATTTTCTTTTAAAAATATCTAAAAATCCATGCACAGAGGAAGGGGGAAAGGAAAAATGTTTAATACAGCATTCAGTAGAAATTATTCTAACAGCCTCATATTCAGCCTATTAGCATCTTTGCTTGGGGCAGAGATAACCTTCACCAAGCCTTTCCAAATCAGGTGTGATATAATACCTTCTCTGACATTGCCAACGCAGTACTGTATGGTACATGCATATGAAAATGCTGCAGTGCTACAAAAGCTACTATATAAAAATCCAACACAAGGAAACAAGGCAAGAGCACTTATCTTCCAGGAACAGAGACTAATCTTTGGGGGAATTAGCTCAAGCCATTGCTGTCAGGGTGCTCTGCTGCTGAGTTACATCGGTAACAATAATTCATTTTTTAATGGCTAGAGACCTGCACTGTAATTCCATACTGAAATCTACCCTAAAATTTATTAAGGAAGTTTCGGTGCGTTCGAGCTATATATCTAGATGAGATCCAATCTTCATTAACTCGCAGGAGGTATTGCTGCTGGAGGGCATCAGCACTGAGACCTCAAAGAACTGTGTGTGCTCATTTACTTGGCTCGGGGTCTGATCCTGCACGTGCATTGGTGTCTAACCTCAGACAGTTGTGGACAGACATCCAGTGTCCCTTTCAGGGACAAGTTCTATCCCCATCCTAGCAGAAGGCAGCTCACGGTTACAAAATGAACAGTTAAAAAACAAAATAAAACCAAACCTCTCTTTATTGAGGTGTTCAGAAAAGCCTCATAAACCCTAACTACTATTAAGTGGGAATGTGAAAGTTTATTAAAAAGAGATTATGTGTTCACAGTGATAGGAGATATTAACAAAGGACTCAGGAAGGCCTTTTGAGTCATTGCATTCAAAAGCTTGCTATGGCCAAAAGGGAGAAACACTTCAGACGCAGCTCCAAGAATTTATTGCTTCTTCAATTAGAATCAAGTTAAAGACACAACCAGCCCAGTTAAAGTATCACCTGCACAACAATCCAAGTCGTTCGATTAAAGAAGAAATTAATAATGTAATTAAAACTAACACGCTATTGAATCCTTTTTCCTGTTACCTGAGGTCCCCATCCCTTGAGGGGACCCCATGGTTTCCTGGTGCTGCTGGGCATGCTACTGCCAGGAGGTCAGTGCTGATGGTGCTCTGAGGTTAGCATGTGGTTATTTTATCAATGCTGTTCTTTCCCAGCGATCAGCAATTTCATGTTATACTACTTTTCTTTTGCTCTGGGGGCTCTTTGCTGGAGTTCTGCCATGCCCTCAGTGCTACCAGATGAGCTGCAGATAGGCATTAGGTCACACAATCCAGAGACTACTCCCTGGTAGTCTTGTACTGGATTTGCCCTCAACCAGAGCCCTGCAAAAGCCTGGAAATCAGGGGTGCCTGTCACTGCAGTATCTAACTAACAAAACCAAGCTGCATATTGTAAACAGCCTAACCCATCTAATTTTCCAGCCAGTCCCTGTGATTCCAAAGATGCTAATGACAAAGCAGTCTTTCCAATTTTAATAATGCTATTTTGACATTCTTACCTGACTCAGATAGAGGAAGCCTGAGGATAACTTTATCACAAAGCAGCAGATGGCAGTTAATGATGGGGATCAGACTCTGGGCTCAGGGTGAATAAAATATGATATTTCCTAGCAGTGATTAATGAGGTAAAAATGCATCTAATTTGGAGATGCTGCAAATAAGAGTGGCTAAAATTCTAGTTTTACAGAGGGTAAAAACCACCACAAGCAATCTGGTCTCTACCTCCCCAGTCTTTTAAAACCTTGAAAAGAGACCAAAATCATTCTGTCTGGAAGGGTGAAGAGGAATATTTACTTATTTTTACATTTAGTTATGTAACTCGCTATCTATGCACGCTATTATCCCCTGCAGTTACATTGTTTACACAGGGCGATGTGTGCATTAGTCTGCTTTGATTTACTGAAGGATGTGTTATTGCAGACAGAAATGGTATTTCCAGCATTTACCTGCCAGCACTTAAACACTTAAGCCACAGAATGTCACAACTTGCTCGATGCGTTAGCGCTGGTTTGCAGTGAATGTGGATAATCAAAGCAGAGCTGCTGTTAGAAGCTCTTCTGTGCCTCCGCTCCCTTTCAGAAAAGTATCTGAGAGGGATTCGGCTCAGCTTAACTTCAGACAACTGAAAACCAAGGACTGAATATGAGCTAATTATCCAGCCTTCCTCTGCACTCAGTGTGAGTTGCTTCGTCTAATTTATTTTTTGGATAGGACACGCTGCCCTTTGGAGGAGCCAGTTTCTTTCTGCTGCTAATATATATTATACTAGCTTCCCAGGTTATGCAGATGGCTACAGCCAACTTATTTCCAGAAGAAATACATCCTACCATTGCAAAATGTTAGGTCAGCCCTCTCTGCAATTCTCCGCGATTTGTTGCAACACAGAAACTCTCTTTTGCGTTGTCAATATGCTTGGTGGAATAACTTCAACATTCCAGCTGATCCTTTGCGTTAACATTGGCTGCCAACCACTGTTCCCTTAATGGCACTAATAAGAAAGTTATCTGCCCACACATTTCCACTTGGGAATCACAAGTGAACCAGACCTCACTTCTGCTGCTGTAAATAACAGCTTTCCTGCCACTCAGCTGGGGGGAAGATAGAAGGGCAAGCAAATCTGCTATCACAGCCAAACTAGACACAATTATTTACCAGGTACCAATATAATCACAGCTAAGCTGAAATGCAAGGGATGCAGCAAATCAATATCAGTGCTGTAAAATCAGGTCAAAAAGTGTCTGGATTACTTGTAACTCTTGAATCTCATGAGAAGCCTCATGCAAGTTATCACACCTCATCTCATCTGTCCAATATCAAGTGCTTCATTATACTTCCTGCTTCATAATCATAAGAACAAATAAAAGCACCACACCACTAAAAATTACTGCCTTTTGTCAAAGCATAGTCCAGTGTTTGGGGCCCGTAGCTGGTGCTGGGATGTAGCTGACATGCTCCCCTGTTCTCAGAACCAGCAATTATTTTGCTATTAGGAGGCTGTAAAGCTGAAGAACTGATGTCTGTGTTTTACTTATCTGCTGTTGTGATACAGATACTGCTTTTGCTGCTCTCAATGTAGTACGATGCAACAGTTAAGTACACTTGTATGTTTCTTTGAGTCCTTTGCAGAAGCAGGATTATGCTATGTTTATTCCAATTTCTTTATAGGATACTTGTTATGCATGACTGATTAATAGGCCTCAAGCTATACTCAACCTGCCACCCATTGTAAATTGTTCTTTCTGTCATCTGTGTCATTTCCTTTAAAATATCAAGCTGTTTTATAATTAAAGAGTCCCTTGAAGGTCTTGTTTCAATAAACAATCATTTCTTCCACTGTGCAAAGTTCTTGTGCTAATAAACAATTTAACAGTATATATTATTTCTCTGCTCCCCACAACTTTAAACAGAAGATGGACTAAAGCAAAACTTAAAATGCAACGCTGACTGCGCGGATGGATTCAAAACCCATTCACGTGTTGTTTATCTCAGTATTAGATGTGTTCTAATCTGCATATTGGGTGAGTTATAGCACACTAATTGCTCACAGTACTGTTTAGACATTTTCATGTGTCACCGAGAAGATGGCTGAAGAGTTACTTATCAGAGAGGGAGGTAATTAAGGATAAGGCTGCTGGAGATAATTCCAAATTTGGGATTCAATGCACAGTGAAAATCTCCTGTATTAACTGGAGACTGCAACTTTGTTATACAATGTTTTTTTTCTGTGAGAAAGGACATTTTCATGAATACTGAATGTTTTGAGGATAGTGATAACGTCCCTGATAGTTTTGCAATGCTTCCAAAAACTTCTTCCCAATTTTCAAAATTGCAGAAAATATTAAAATAACATTTGGGCTGAACCATGAGCCTTAAGCATGCTTTTTTGCTCAATGGTAACACTGATTATAATTTTATTTCACTAGAAATATATTATTTGGGTAATTAAGGAGGTGTGATATTTTTAATCTGATTTAATAAAAGATTTTGCTTAAAGCAAACCTAATAAATGATGATAAATGATTATGAAAAATTGTGCCCATGTCCTAGAGCCGTGTCTGTGAAACAGCTTCATAATCAACGTTTCAATGTTATGTAGTTTGGCAGCAAGGCTAAATTTCTAAATATTTGATCATAACAATTCTTTGAGTGGGGGGGTGTTTGAATTCCAGGATGCCTTACTTGTCCTTCTGGATGGTTTTGATTTTAGACGGGATCTTTTTGGCTGATAGAGTATGTCATAGCTCTTCTGAAACACTGGAGGTATAGCAACTTACAGTGGATATGAATCTGCCCCAAGGACACAATTTGTTTCACAGTTAAGCTTTCTCTAAGAGAAATATATAAGATATTACAACCCTCACTGCAGTATTTTTTTTTTCCATATTACTTTGGATGCTTACCTATCTTCAGCTACGAATGCCACAATTCTTATTTTCTACCACCAACTATATTCTTTGTTGATGTAATTTCCTGTTATAAAATCCAGGAGTTGCTACATTTTCACTTTCTTCTACTAAATTAAGTGACCTACAAATCTCTTAGCTACTCCAGTGTAAATACACATGACAAATACTTGAGTTCCACATATTTTTTTCCAGATGCATAAGATGCAACACAGAAGTACGTTTATCCTACTCAGTGCTAAGAAACATTCCTAAAGACCATACATGAGAGCTCCATCACACACAAAATAATTTTGTCCATTTAATCACGATAAAAATGTTGCTTCAAGTAGGCCAGAAGCTTCACATGTGTATGAGCACAGTTCAGGCTGTATGGGTCTCCCATGCTGCTCAGCTATCTCTTGTTGGAAGATGTGTGATGTGCATCTCAAAATCAAATATGGAACGGTGCTCTCGGATGGTTTTCTACACTGCTCACAGCAAAACCTCGCATGATGTCATAAAATAGAGCAGAATTGCTTGGCATAACCAGGTTAACCTCTTCTTCATTCAAACAAAAATCAATAGGATACTGCAGAAGAGAAAGTAGGTAATTTATATATATTACTCAAAATCGTTTTGAAGGTTATCCATTTTTATAGGAATTTTTTATGATATATACGGCATATTCACTCTAAGCCATAACAAACAAATAGCATCCATCTGATAAATGCAGCATACTGTAAGTCAAAACAAGGGAGGATAATAGCAAAGGTCTTAGAAATCTTCACAACTATTAAAGAAACAATCGTGTTTCAGAAAAATGACTCTGTATAGTGGATATCCATAAAACAGGTTGGAAAACAGAAAGCAGTTATTTACTACAGTTGTTTAGAAAAATAGGCTATTAAAGTAAAAAGAAAGAAAGAAAAATCAAAACAAAAGCCATTCAAATCAGTAGCTTGATGGTAGTAATTCAGCAGTGAACTCAGTGCAACATATTTGGGTAACAAATGCACCATTTAGAGAATAACACTCATCCTCTGTAGCACAGACAACCAAATCACTTACTATGGTGCATTACATAAGAGATGAGGACTTAAAAACCTAAATTTTTCTGGTCTTTGGTCTGCTGCCGAGTACATTGGCTGCTATGTTCCAACCACAGTATTAGAGGAGATTTCTAACTACACGCTGCCAAGGAGAGGTTCTACCAAATGTCCAGTTCTGAGCTGTAATGAATTTTCCTTTCAGCAACTAAACCACAATTCAGGAACACCGGGATCTCATCTGAACTTACTGCCATCATCCCAAGTAAAATCTGCTCCAACAGAAACTGGAAGCCCAGTGCTATCCTAACACCCTGATGGTCTTAAGAAGAAAAAAATCATAGTGCTTGTATTTTGTAGGAGTTTGTGGTAAAACTTCCTTCTCCTGTTTAAGATAAAAATGTTGGAAGCGAATGAGACCTGTAGATAAAAATGACCTAAAATCATAAGGATGATTTAAATTCAGAGATCCACTTCTTACTCCTTGACGTTCTAGGTCTTCTTTTTCATACTTCCCTTTTATTTTTCACCTTTGTTCCCAATTTCTTTGCTCTCTTCTAATTATAATCCTGCTAAGCCTGGACATCTCTGTCTTTTCTGCTCCTGTCACAACTTGAATGCTAACTAGGAAAAGCAGCAGCATTTCTTCTGCATGCTCTCAAATGCTAATATCAGAGAAGTGCTGAATCAAACAAATGTCAGTTGTGCCACAGCAGTGACTGCAGACCAAAAATGAGATGATTGACTCGGTTCCCATAGGCAAGCTTGTTTTCAAAGAAGAGAGGATGCCCCAGAAGTCTAAGAAGAGCAAATGCCATACCTAGCTTCACAAAATGGTGAAAAGGATGGTATAGGCACCTGGAGATAGCTGCTTTAGCTTCACTGCCCAGACAAACACTATCAAAGAGAATTAATTTGTAAGTGCCTGGGGGATAAATAAGTGACAAGAAAGGTCTGATAGATTTTTGAAGAATCTATCATGTGTAACACTCTGATTTCCATCTCTGGCAAGGCAACTGGCCTAATGGATAGGGCAGCGGATGCCATACGTCTTAGATTTAGTACAGCTTCTCATCAACAACACCTACACAGCAGCATAGATTATTGGAGCTGTTTTGAAGAATTTATGCTCCAGATGATCCTTGTGAGCCTCAACATTCCACTGTTTGGCATCCAGGTGCCTTCTTCCCAAGGCTGACCTGGCTAGGTGGAGCACATTAAGCTGCTCATCCAATGCAAGCAGTAAACTATGATGGTTTGTCTAACAAAATGTTCTTGGGTATTAGAGAGAAAAGCTGATAGAGCAACACTGATGGGACTGAGCCACTTTTGTCAACTTGTTTCTATAAATCTTAGAGATTAAGCTCGGTGTTGCCATATTTAATTCCCAACTCTGAAGGGAAAAACTAAAATCCCAAATATTGCTGTCACTGCAACAAAACAAATCACTCCATCAATCCTATTAAAGTTCTCCAAACTGTTCCTGAAGTGAAACAGAGTAGGGCTGCTGTGCTGAGAGAGGAATCTGACCCACAGCACGGTACGATGCCAGCATTTTTATTCACTCATTGCCAAAGCATAGCAGGTTTTGTGATTTGTGAGCTTTTTATTCCCTACAAAGATGCAACTTAATTTGCCTCTGTAATGCTTTTCACTTAACTTACACTGAGATAGCTCGGAGTGTATCTGAATTGTTACATCATCATTTCCAAGTTCTTACTTTGTTCCCTATTTATGGCACTTAGCAAACAGTCGTTTTGTTCACGTAAGTCACATTTTTTCCAGCTCTGGAGTCTTTTCACAAAAATCAAATTAATCTTAAACAAAAAAAAGAAAAAAATCAGATTCTTAGTATGAATATGCTTGATTTCACTGAATGTTTTTATCACTTTTATGCACACAGGGCAAGCCAGTGAAATATAACTGAAATGTCAAATTAAATGTATGGCAAAGTGATTAGGAAGAAACTTTTAGTATTTGTTACAGATTAATATGTTAATTATAGCACGTATTGTGAAAAAAAAATGATTAAGTATCACCAAAGTAAATTTAGTTTTAACCAGCTTTATTCCTTACACTTCATAAATTAACCAGTGGAACGCATAATGGAGAAGGACTCAGACACTAAGACTGCTAGAAATTATGCAAAACTCCAAAGCGTACAAGGCTGCAATACTGATAATGTCTTTGCTTTAAAATAAGCACTTCATGAAAAAGAATTATGTTTTCTCTGTAATACCTGTTTTCATGGACTACTTGCAGGTATCTCTAAAATATTTTTTACAGTGACAACATTGAAGCTGAATAATATTTTAAACTTTATTTTTGTCATGTAACGTGCTAAGGAAGACTAAATATTGATTCTAAGCATAACAATGCAAACCTCCACCAAGTGATTTTAAACAATTGCTGATATAAATAGTTACACTTGTAAAAATATCAAAGATCTACAGTGTAATGCACTTAAAAAGAACAGCAGATGCCATGAGATGTTGATGGCTGTAGGAACTTCTCGTTCGTTCCTGAATTTGCATCTACATGTAAGATGAAGAGAAGTCAAAACCAAAGACTAAAGCTGTAGCAACGAGGACAACGCTGGGAGTTCTGCCACTGAAGGTTTTAGAGCTATTTTGAGAAAAATATTAATCATTATTCAATGGCCACTAAAGTTATCTGAAGCTTCTCAATTATACTGGTGAGTTTGGAGATGGGTTTGTGCAGAACACGGAACAGGAATCATTTCCAGCCTGAAGTTTGACTCTTTTCAAAAGCTTTACTTTTGAAAATCTGCAGAGCTTGTCTGCTGTGTTATCAAAACACAGTCTTCAGGCTGACACGCTCATTGAGATAAACCAGTAGAGATATGGGAAACACAATCACTGTGTAATTTATGGAACAGCTAATGACATTTACATTACACCTGAAGTTGTATGGTGTTTGGTTAACCCACTTCCTGGGCAACTTTCCAAATATTTGGACACACTGAGTATGACAAATAATTTTCTCTTGGTATAAAACATTTTTTATAACAAGAAAATGAATGTGATATGATTACAGGTTCACCTGTCAAGAATAATTCTATACACGCACAAGCATTCAGGTTAATAAAATAATGGCAAATTCCAAGCTCATGAATCCCATAACTGGTCAATTTAGTACTGCAGTAGAGAACTATGAAGATCAATGGTTTGGAGACCATTTGTAACTTTCCTGGAAAATTCCATCATAATAAGTCCTTTAAAGGGGATCTATTTTGGGGAGATATACCAAGATAGCATCAGAGAGAAACATCATTTTACTACTATTTGGAAATCTGTTCTCCAGCAAAAAAAAAAAAAAAAAAAAAACAGAAATCAGAACTTGTAATCTGAGTTCTACAATATTACTGTCATGCTATTACTTTCTGTATTTGAAGAAGGGACATCGTTAAGATCTTTGTTCATTGTTTACTGTTTGTCAGATGTCTGCGATGAATCCCTTTGCTGTTTTGTTCTAGCACAGAACAACATGTCACAAGTTTTAACAAAACAGAAGTATTGATCTCCATTTAATAAGATAAGGGGAACAAGAAGCACAAGAGAAATTTTGCCTCGCCTTGGCTGTTCCTATGAGAAATGCAAAGAGAGCTATCCATTGGTGGTAAATTAGCACTACTTTCTATTGATATAACAATTCAGAAAGTACAATTACAATTTATTAAAGCATTACTATACTATCATAAAAGGGAGATGACACCTGGTTTAATATTCACTAGAGATTCACATGAAAGTGGCTCTGGAACTTCAAAAAACTTTAGTTCAGGCTTATGAAAGTCCTGCCAATGACACTCCCTTTGGTACATCTACTTCCTCCTGCTTTGCTTCTCTTCAAACAGCTCATTTGTAACACTGCTCTGCTGAACAACCTATATATCCTCATCGGATGAGTGCAAGGCTGACAATCGAATCTGCTCTTAGCTGCTTCTGCTGTAGCCTCTGGAGTTCTGAATAGCTGAAAAACTCGCAAGGTATCTACCACTGGATATCAGTACCCTTAGCTTATTGCAAGCATATCAAGAGTTACTCATTCTTAAAGTCTATAAACCTAATGGTTTTCTTCAGACAGAGCTACCCTCTACTGTGCCTGTAGGAATTGAGATGTATGTTGGTCATTCCCTACAGTTGGCCCTTTCATAAAGCGTTATGAGGAAATCCAAGTTGCTTTATGTGGAATGTAAGCGAGGGCAAGCAGGTTGTTGAAGTAGGAGTGCCAAATGCAGTTGGAAGAGAAACTGTTATTTCTTCATTAAAAAATATTTTCAGCTTTCATTTCAGACTCAGTCATGTGTTTTAGGAGCTCTTAACTGGTTCTTCCTTCCATTGAGAGAAGGCAAAAGTAACAAACAACTTTCATAAGGTGCTT